>JASWHV010000008.1:104920498-106120498 GCA_030760725.1 Neostapfia colusana
TTTTACCCGAGAGTTGCAGACCTTTGCTGTTTTCCGGTGCCAACGAGCTCGGGGCCGTGGGGGAAAGTTGCTGGACGGCTAGAGCACCCTTGGGCGCAGCTCTTTTCTGTTGGGGGCTCGAGCAATCGGGCTCCAGTGCTTGCTGTGCGATGGGGAGAAGAAGAACGGCAGGGTTCTGCTCGGGAGGAAAAACAGAGAGCTGGAGCTCGGCTGAGAGAAGCAAAACGGTGTTGCTGCACTCCCTGTGATGATCATAACAAGTAAAGGACGACCCAGCAAGAGGTGGCGCCCAAAACTTGCCCCCGAAGTCCCCTGCCGTGTGCTGTCGGAAGCTGGAGCGAGGGAGGAGAGATAGAGTCGGTTGAAGCCTTGTGTGTATGACATGTGGGGTCCACCTCTCCCTCTTATCCCCAATTCCTTTTTAAAATAGCAAACGAGCTCCAAATTTGATAAAATTTGGAGGACAGGCCAAAAGAAATATGAGGAACACAATGGTGCACTCAAATTTGAATTTCGGTGAAGTCGGAATTTGAAACTGAAATTTAAATTCAAATTTGATTTTTCTCCCGTTTAAATTCCAACAAATAGGAAATCCTTTTGAAATGCTCTGAAAATTTTCCGGACTATTATTGGATGTGTGGAGAACCCAATGATAGCTTTAGATCTCTGTGTTCGGGAATTTTTGCAAGTTCAAGTTTCGACTTGGAGCTCACACCATTAAATTCAAAAGTTTAAATTCACTCTCGTTTTCTCGGTGTGACTTGTAGCTCCACTTGCTTGAGTTTTTGGGATTTCACATCCCTCCCCCCTTAAAAAGAATCTCGTCCCGAGATTCATAAGGAAGAGACGAAGCGGTAGAGAAGGAATTACCTTATATGAGCGGACAGCAAGTCCGGGTAGTTCGAACGGAGGTATTCTTCACTCTCCCATGTTGCTTCGTCCACGGTATGATTGCTCCATAATACCTTATAGAATTGGAGCGTTCGATTCCTTGTCGACCGAGACTTTTCATCAATAATTCGGATTGGATGCTCGGCATAAGAGAGATCCGGTTGCAATGTCCCGAGATCTTCATTGCGGACAGCAGTGGTATTCTTGAGACATTTCCGAAGCTGAGAGACGTGAAATATATTATGCAACCCAGCGAGATTCGTCGGTAGCTCAACTCGGTAAGCTACGGGTCCACATTTCTCCGTGATAGAAAATGGACCGATAAACCGGGGAGCGAGCTTTCCTTTTGCACCGAATCGGTGAACTCCCTTCATTGGAGATACGCGGAGATATACGTACTCTCCGACGTTGAAGTTCAGCGGTCGACGTCGCTGGTCTGCATAACTCTTCTGTCGAGATTGAGCAGCTTTTAAATTTTCTTGTATGACCCGAACTCGTTCTTCGGCATCATTGACAAGGTCAATCCCGAATGTCACTCTTTCACCGGATTCGCACCAATTCAGTGGTGTGCGACATCTCCGGCCGTAGAGAGCTTCATACGGTGCCATCTTGATACTCGTTTGATAGCTGTTGTTGTACGAGAATTCCGCCAACGGTAGATAAGCATCCCAGTTCTTACCGTGGTGGATGGCACACGCTCTCAACATATCTTCCAAGACTTGATTCACCCTCTCGGTTTGTCCATCGGTTTGAGGGTGATATGCGGAGCTTCTAAGCAATTTGGTTCCCAAAGATGCGTGCAGCTGTTCCCAGAAACGAGAAACAAACAGTACACCACGATCTGAAACTATTGTTCTTGGAACTCCATGCTGGCATAATATCCGTTCAATGTATAACTCCGCATATTTCTTGGCATTGAATCCCACATTCACCGGTATGAAGTGTGCTGACTTGGTTAATCGGTCAACGATTAACCAAACCGAATCATGCTTCCGAGATGTGAGCGGCAGTCCGACAATGAAATCCATACTCACATCTTCCCACTTCCATGCCGGAATATGAAGGGGCTGCAGCAAACCAGGTTTCTTCATGTGATTTGCTTTCACCCTTCGACACGTATCACACTCGGATACGTATTTAGCTATTTCCCGCTTCATCCGTGTCCACCAAAACTTGTTTCTCAAATCTTGGTACATCTTGTTGCTTCCTGGATGAATGGAAAATTTTGATAGATGAGCTTCATCTAATATCTTCTTACGAAGCTTCATGTTCCTCGGTACGACTATACGGTCCTTGAACCATAGCGTACCATTCTCATCTTTCTGGAAGCACTTAGCTTCTCCCTTGTCTATTCTCTTCCGGATATGGGCCATGCCCTTATCTTTCTTTTGAGCTTCTACAATTTCATCACGAATTGTAGGAATGAGGGCAAGGTTAAACAATGACCCATAGGGAACCAAGCGCAGGCTTGGTTCTTCCTCTTCCATTGCAGCCATGGTTAGATTATGCACATGTGATTTCCAACTAAGTGCGTCGGCAACCACATTCGCTTTTCCAGGATGGTAATGAATCTCCAGTTCATAATCCTTGATTAACTCTAACCATCTTCGCTGCCTCATATTTAATTCCTTTTGTGTGAAGATGTATTTTAAACTCTTGTGGTCGGTGTAGAGGTGGACTAAGTTTCCAAGCAAATAGTGCCTCCACATCTTTAGAGCAAGAACCACAGCAGCTAACTCGAGATCATGTGTCGGATAATTCTGCTCATGATTCCGAAGCTGCCTGGATCCATATGCGACCACTCGCCCTTCTTGCATAAGCACGCAGCCAAGGCCGATGCCGGATGCATCGCAATAGACATCAAAATCCTTAGTTGTATCGGGCTGCGCCAAGACTGGGGCTGTTGTGAGGTGCTTTACCAATGCTTTGAACGCCTCCTCACATACTTCACTCCACACATATTTCTTGCCTTTCTTTAGAAGTTCCGTCATCGGTTTAGAGACCTTGGAGAAATTCAGAATGAATCTCCGGTAGTAACCCGCTAAATCCAGAAAACTACGGACTTCATGAACTGATTTCGGTGAACTCCAATGCAGCACTTGGACGATCTTGCTCGGATCAACTGCGATGCCCTCCGCAGAAATAATGTGCCCAAGAAATGGCACTTGGTTGATCCAGAACTCGCACTTGCTGAATTTTGCATATAGTTTGTGATCCCGTAGGCGTTGGAGCACAATATGCAGATGTTCGGCGTGTTCTTCCTCCGACTTAGAATATACCAGAATATCGTCGATGAAGACCACGACGAACTTGTCCATCTCCGGCATGAAGACTGAATTCATCAAGTACATAAAATGGGCCGGAGCATTTGTGAGCCCGAATGACATGACGAGATACTCATATAACCCGTATCTCGTCGAGAATGCCGTCTTGGGTATGTCTTCCGCCCGGATTTTTATCTGGTGATATCCGGACCGAAGATCCATCTTCGAGAAAACCTTAGCACCCACTAGTTGATCGAAAAGCATATCGATACGTGGTAGTGGATACTTGTTCTTGATAGTTACGGTATTTAACGGCCGATAGTCCACACATAACCTCAGAGTCTCGTCCTTTCTTCTTGACGAACAGCGCGGAGCATCCCCATGGTGATGAACTGGGACGAATGAAGCCTTTGCTTAACAAATCATTCAGCTGCTCCTTCAGCTCCGCGAGTTCCTTTGGTGCCATTTTATACGGCCTCCGAGAGATGGGTGTGGTTCCCGGTGCTAGTTCAATTCTGAACTCCACTTCACGTTCGGGCGGCATGCCCGGTAGATCATCGGGAAACACGTCCGGATATTTCTGGACCACTGGAATGTCCTCCAGTTTCTTAACTTCAACGGTGTGGACAGCAGTGACTTCCGGTGCAACATTTCTCAGAATCAACATATGTTGCCCGTGCTCCTTTGAATTCAGCTGTACCATTCGCGAACTAATATCAAAGATAGCTTGGTGATGTGTCAACCAAGACATTCCCAATATGATGTCGATCCACAATCCTTCCAGGATGATAAGAGTAGTAGGATATATCCACCCATCCAAACATATAGGCGCTCGAGCAACAATTCTGCCCGCTGTCCTACTACCTCCCGGTGAATTAATATGATATGATGCAGCCAAGGTCGCTGATGGTACTTGGTGCTTAACCACATAATCTTTGCTGATAAAATCATGTGTAGCACCCGAGTCGAACAACACAAGCATGGGCTGATCACGTAGGCTGAACATGCCCGCCAATACGGGTTCTCCTACGGGAACGTCTTCAACTGCCATATAGTTTATGTTCCCCACTTTCAGTGTTGTCCTCCTTGGCTGACCATGAAATTTCTTTGCAGCTTGAGATGACATGTGACTGCTGCTTTGCTGGGTCACTTGACCCTCCTGAGGAATATGCTCTACATCGCTACAAGTGTTATACGATGCGAGCTCAGGATCTTTGCCATATGGAAGTGCTTGGTATTCTGGTGCACTTTGCTGAGGTGGGGGTGCACAAATACTCATTTGCTGCTGTTGCAGCAGTGGCTGAACCTCCATGGGTGAATATGGACAGTATTGGATCTGAGGTGGTCCGTCAAAGGACTGAATTTCCACCCCGGATGGTAAGCAATATATCACCAGCTGTTCTTGATGATAATCATCCGTACTTGCCAGTGATAATTTTCTCTTCCTCTTACTTTCCTTGTGCTCGAGTTCAGCTATTTCTTGAATCATAGCGGCATTGACTAACTCGCTATAATTCCCTTTATTGCATTGTGCCACTTTTGTCCGAAGCTTCACATCGAGGCCTCGGAAGAAGTAATGACACTTCATTGTCTCATTATGCACATAAGAGGATGCATATTGTACTAAACGGTTAAATTCCGTAAAGTACTTCATGACACTCATGCCTTCTTGTTTGAGTTCATAGAACTCTTCAATTCTTGTTTTGACAATGCCCTCACAAATATGACGTGCACGGAAAGCCTCACGAAACTCCGTCCACGTCACACGATGACCTTCAGCGATCTTAGCAAGATATTCAGACCACCAAGCCCCAGCGGATCCATGAAGTTGCTGAGTGGCAAATGAAGCCTTCTCATATTCATCACACTGGAGCATTCCCAATTTAGATTCAATCACTCGAAGCCAATGATCTGCCTCCAAGGCTTCTTTAGCTTCAGAGAATACCGGTGGTTGTCTTGCTAGAAAATCCAGATACGTATTCAGTGTGGGGTTTTGCTGGGAGGTCTCCTGTTGGATGCCTTGCTGCACCAAAAACTCAAGAGACTCAGCCATTCTCCCCAACACCTCCGCCAGTCCGGTTGCTGATGGCGGTGATCGTCGCTGTGATGAATCATTTCCATCCCGACTGGAACCACCAACCTCATACCCAGAATGAGTATGATCCATACTGCAAGAGTGAGCAATTTACGGTTAATATCCAAGAGTGTACTCAGCTTTAACTCAAAATTATTAACCGCAAAAGCATCACATCAACGTTGCAGCATATATAAAGGAACAAGGTTTTTGACAATTCTGAAATATGACCAATGATTGTTGAAGTTTGTCAAACTATTAAACCAACAACAAGGAATGATGAAAGATAACTAATGAATATGTGATGGAACTTAGAGAAGTATAACACCTTCATGTCCACAACACGTCCTAAATTACATGGGCAATGAGCAATGCTCTGTTCAGTATGACCCTTGGACTTTAATCCCCGAATTTGATTATGAAAATGGCAGTTTCATGTCTCAAGTTGAATATCAAAGTTATATATAACTTCAATACCTTTCCAACGAGTATTTATTTGCCTTCATAGCAATTCTGGATCAGGAGTTGTGATATTTCAAAGTTGACAGAAATCTGGAACAATTTTGACAGCACCTCCTCTGAAAGTGTCTGTTTTGTCCGCAAGATTTCATAAACTTAGACTCCAAATCAGGAGAAACTTTGCACTACAAAGTCGTAGCACATATCACAACCTTTCCAACGGTGTATTACATGACCCTTAGAAATTTTTGCACAGGACTTTATGGTCGAAATACAGAAAATTCCAGAGAGCATTTTTGGTCTGCCCTGTTTTTGGACAGTTAACACTCATCTGAGATTTTCAGGCACTTGGAGGGAGATTCTGTTCTGGAGTTCTACAGAAAAGTTGTAGAAAACTTCAAAACTTTCCATAAATGTATCCTTCACCTCCATTGGATCAACCAATCAAAAGTTATGCCCTGTTCAATTTCAGCAAAAATTCTGCTGAAAACAGGGGAGGTTGTTTCTAATGGTTTGAAATGGAAACTATACTCCCAATTGACTCTTAGTTCAATATAGGAGTTCATTAACCCTTAATGGAATCCTAGACTCCAAAATTACTCTTTTCTTTGAAAACTTCATTTTTCATGCAGTTAGGAACATATTACGGTACTACATTTCCTCACCAAATCAAAATCCTAACCGGCGTTACACCGGCATATACGTCTCAAGTGGTGGCACTAAACGATCACTCACACTCGTTTTCTAAATGCAATGTTCTAACGTGGTTAAGGTACCTGCAGTAAAACAATCAATAGTGATGCACACATCGGTTTTCCATTTCAGGCAGGTCCATATCATAGTAAAAACATACGCCCCGTATCATTGCCATACGGGCCGTCCTTGAGTTAAGTCACGTCTCAAGGTACATGGTCGCGTTTTAACACCACACGACAGGGAACCCGAGTAGAGCGTGAACGGGTCGTCACGGTTGGGAATGTTATCAACCCAACGGATACCACCTACTGCCTCATGACCGTTGAGGCACGCCGATGGCGAGCGCTGCGTATGGCCCTTTGAACATTGAACGTTCAAGAGTTGCATACTATCGTGTTGCTTACCACACGATGGGGTATTCTCACTTTTGCCTAAAGCACGCTGGAGATCAGCGTTTTCATATGCTCTCAGAACCATATAGAGGTTCAGAGACTCATATTAACTACCGTGCCAAGCCACGGTATACCATTCCATACTATTACTCGTATGGCGAGTTACCGCAATTGATCCGCCTGCGGTGGCGTACCTTACCTCTTACCTCCACGTAGGTGCGTCGTTACTGAATTGAAATACTGAAGGTAACACACTGTTAGCTTGCCACCTTAAGTAACTGTGCTACTAATAGTCCTTATGTGGGCATACTACACGTTTCTCACTCGTATACTTCGAAGTTTTAAAAAATAAGCTCTTTTCATGCGTGCTATTCCCAATGCGGCTCTGATACCACGCCTGTGGGGAACCCCTTCCGGGATCCACACTCCAGGATACACATTGGGTGGTGCCGTGCGATGCGGCACCCAACAGCATACACGAAAAGAACCATAAACGTACAAAGTCTTTTATTTATCAACATAGTGTCTTTTACAAAATAATGTACCACGAGGGTACACGCAGCGGAATATACATACACACTTACTCTCGGTCCTAACTAAGCAAAAGAGAAGACGTCCAGCCCGCGGACGCTTCTTACTAGCTTCCACAAAGATGAGTGCAGCGGCAGGGTTTCCGGTGAGTCTCTGATGGCTCACCGAACAACCATCTTCATAGCAAATTTTTATAACCTGCAAAACACTAATAATGCAACCGTGAGCACGATGGCTCAGCAAGACTTAACCGACACTCCTAAACATGGAACTCTACGTGCAGGGATTACTAACATAGGAAAAAGTATGATGCAATAACGACACGCCTAAATGTTGATCCTTACTTTCAGGTTTATAGCAGCGGATTATTATGCCTTAGGCAGCCCTCACATCGGAAGTCCACAATCAAGCAAGAAACGTTTTCCTCTGATGTGGTGATGCCCAAAGAGGAAAATAAACTTAATGAGCTCTACAACTACAGCATACATGGTTGGCAATACAATGAATTTAAGAACTTCACATCAGCAATGATTCATCACACTTTATCTGGAATTTATTACTACGTCACAACTCAGTGAACAAGTGGTACTCATATAACCGTGAGGGACGGTGATTGCAATCAGGACACACCCGGAATACACGACACATACACCCGCCTCGAAAGACTCACACGAGCTCTTTCTTACGTTGTATGCAGCAACCTTTCACCCGTCACTCCAATGCCGAACCAGTTCCGCCGACCCATCAGAAGGGCCACTACACGGAACACGTCGAAGTTGCTCCGCTAGCGGGTTTACACCTCTGACACCAACACCCAAAGGACGGCCGTATAAGTTTCGACACGAGAGTACCCGAGTTACATCGGTTTATCGGGTCCCATATATCCGACATGCATCCGGTACTGTTCAAACTTGCTCAGCAGGGCGGCATACGCATCGGTCCTTAACCGACACAAACAGAGCTACAGCCACACAGGCCCAACGTCCTGCTGCTCCTACTCTCTGCACGGTCTCATTTTTCATTCCAGAACTTTCATTTTCTAGAATCATACCCCGCTGTACCCACATCCTAAACTCGCGGGTAGCTTCCAACTACCCGACTTGTACCGGATCCTATACCACTTTAGCCTAGCAGAAACTACACGAAGGTAACCTATTCTACCCTGTACTCCAAGGGTTTGTGGGCTATGCATTTGGAGTATCAATCACCTTGACCTAATGCACAATACATACTAGACCCATAAAAGTGATACAAAGCAAAATATAACTAAAAGTTGTTAAATGCAAACCGGGGCTTGCCTTATGTTGCTGCAGGTTTAGTTCTACTTTATAGTCAGTATCTTGGCAATGAGTTAAGCTTCAACTTGCTGCTCCGAGTCAAGTTGCCCGTCGACCTCCTTCGTCGTATTTCCTACCGATATGAATGTGCATAGTTTTTAATACAAGTAACTGAATTATAAAATAAAAGTGTTTTAGGAACTAAGAATGGTTTAGACCAACTCTAAAGTGAGTGAGGAGCTCTGTTATGGACAAAAAAACAGAGGATATCTTTAGGTGGGCAGTGGATGTTTGTTGGAGAAATGCAAAGATCTATTTATAATGGACATACGAAAGGTAGTGGAAGGAAACAGCAGAAAACTGGAGAAGATGATCTCAATTTGCTCTGAAATTTTTACAGTGGACCATAGATCATACAGAGGTATGGCTTGCGAAATTCCAGACAAAGTTGATGGAAGATGTGGCCTAGGGAATTTTCTTACTATTTGGCTTCTCTGAATTCCTATGGCAATTATAATGTCTTGTCATGCTCCAAATTTGGTTTTTCAGAAACTTTAGAGTCTCATGAGTCCATAGGACTTGGTTTCACCATTTTTGGAGCTTCCTACACAGAGATATGAATTTTCCAAACTTGGTTAAAAGTCTGAAAATGTCTCTGTTCATTTTCCCATTTTTCAGAGACATAGAGGATTCAAACAACATTTGGCCACGAAAATGGAGTCCAATGCCTCTGAAAATTTTACTGGAGTTCAAGGATTATTGGAAGAATGTCCTTCCCAAATTTGGAAATTTTCCAATAAACAGAACCCCTATAAAAATTTCTACAAGATTTTCTTTATATGAATTAATGAGCCAAATCCAGGAATTTTCATAATTATTGGGCTGTACCCCTGGATAGTACTCTTTGAGAGGAATCCAACAAAATTTGTTTCACAATTTTTGGACACTCCTACACAAAGTTATGGCTCTCCAAAGTTTGAACTGAAATGGGAAAATCTGAAAAATGTTTAAATACTGACAGTGGGTCCCACTCGTCATCCCTAACCTCCAGCCACGCGCCAAACAGAGCAGTGGCGGCTGCCTCCGGTGAGGTCACCGGAAATGACCTTCCCGGCCACCTCCGGACCCCCTGCTGGCCGCCCCCCCCCCCCCCCCCCCCCCGTTTTCCACCATGCTGAACTCATTGGTGAGGTCGGCGGCGGCTGAAACTCGCCGGAAAGCAGTGCGCACTGGCCACAGCTAACCCTAGGGCTCCGGCGAGGTCTTGTGCAGTGATTTATCCATGAAATGGTCGGTTCTTGGGCTCTATAGCACCAGAGAATCATGGAGAAGACCGACATGAGGTCTAAACAGGCCGGGGAGAGCTCCAAACCTATCAGCACCGTGCACCCGACATGGTTCAGTGGTATACCATCAAAAAGAACTCGAATTCCTCGCTCCACACTCAATTTCTTGGTCTAAAATCGATGGAGGAGGTGTGTTAGGCAGTTAGGAACTTGAGTGCGGAGTTTAAAACACAACCAACACGAATTGAGGACAAATTTTGCAATTTCTTACCTCAAGGTCAGTTTCGGCCGCCCGGGAGAAAAACTTGAAATTCTCCCTCTGTGATCAATGGCTTGGGCTGAGTTTTGGAGGTGAGCAACTAGGCTTGTAGGTGCACCTATAGGGTGGCTTGCTTGGGCGAGATCACTGCTGGTTTGGGCTGCCCACGGTGATCAGTTCGGTTCTTCAGCTTTTACCCGAGAGTTGCAGACCTTTGCTGTTTTCCGGTGCCAACGAGCTCGGGGCCGTGGGGGAAAGTTGCTGGCCGGCTAGAGCACCCTTGGGCGCAGCTCTTTTCTGTTGGGGGCTCAGCAATCGGGCTCCAGTGCTTTCTGTGCGATGGGGAGAAGAAGAACGGCAGGGTTCTGCTCGGGAGGAAAAACAGAGAGCTGGAGCTCGGCTGAGAGAAGCAAAACGGTGTTGCTGCACTCCCTGTGATGATCAGAACAAGTAAAGGACGACCCAGCAGGAGGTGGCGCCCAAAACTTGCCCCCGAAGTCCCCTGCCGTGTGCTGTCGGAAGCTGGAGCGAGGGAGGAGAGATAGAGTCGGTTGAAGCCTTGTGTGTATGACATGTGGGGTCCACCTCTCCCTCTTATCCCCAATTCCTTTTTAAAATAGCAAACGAGCTCCAAATTTGATAAAATTTGGAGCACAGGCCAAAAGAAATATGAGGAACACAATGGTGCACTCAAATTCGAATTTCGGTGAAGTCGGAATTTGAAACTGAAATTTAAATTCAAATTTGATTTTTCTCCCGTTTAAATTCCAACAAATAGGAAATCCTTTTGAAATGCTCTGAAAATTTTCCGGACTATTATTGGATGTGTGGAGAACCCAATGATAGCTTTAGATCTCCGTGTTTGGGAATTTTTGCAAGTTCAAGTTTCGACTTGGAGCTCACACCATTAAATTCAAAAGTTTAAATTCACTCTCGTTTTCTCGGTGTGACTTGTAGCTCCACTTGCTTGAGTTTTTGGGATTTCACACAAACCAGCATCCCCAGACCTCCCATGCACTCCCCGCACCACTTCCGGTCGAGCTGAGCCACCACAAACCGCGCAAACGACGTTCTTCGTGGCAGCCGGGAAGAACCAAGCCAAGGTGCTCCCGTGGGCAGCTCGGCAGAGGACTTGTCACGACCAAGAAGGAGCAGTTTTGGACGCGCCTAGGCTCCACGCTGCTCGTCCCCAAAGCCTAGAACCAGTGACCGATCATCGCCGGCGAATTTCGCAAAACATCTCCAACCGGTGCAGAACTACCCTCGGGTAAGAAACCCACAAATTCCCGACATATGCTTGCTTAGAGTTTATCAAACTGCACTCACAGGAGCTAGACTTGACGGCGCCCAAGTTTGCTTCGCAACCCTAGTTTAATTCTGGCTGTAGCCGGCGTATTTCCCGGTTTTCCAGCCGCGGTTATGGCGGGAAGGGTCGGGCTCACGATGACGGCTAGGTTAGAGCTCTCCCCGAGCCCTGGCATGGCCTTGTCGACCTTCTCTGAGATTTCCCGGTGCTGTAGAGCCCTTCCACCGAGGTTTTGGCGGGCTGAGTTGGCCGGGTGGCATAACCGAAGGGAGTCCGAGCCGCTGCACCGTCGCCGGCTACGTTAGGGCCACCGCCGACCGGAGCAGTCGGTACCACTGTGTTCAGCGTGCGAAAGTAGGCCCAGGCGGCGAGTTTCCGGCCGGGAGGCGGTCGGGAAGCCAAGTCCGGCGAGCTTCCGAGGTGTGCCGGCGAGGGGGCGGCGCGGGAAAAAGGGCAGGTGCGAGGAAGAAGACGAGCCGGCCGGGCCCGCTCGTCAGTCCCTCGAGGCACAGCGTGGGGATTTTCTGTTGCACCGGATCAGCTGTGAACACGCGGAAAACATTCCTGTGGCCCCGTGTGGCGCAGCCAATGCGGTGACACGTGGGGGCCGGGCCCGCTGTCAGGAATTTGAACTTTTCCCGGTTAATTTGAATTCCAGAATTTCCCCAAACTTTAGAACTCCATAACTTTTGCTAGGAAGCTCCAAATTTAGTGATTCAAATTGGGTTGGATTCATCTTGCATAGATCTATCCAAATAGGCAACCCAATTTGTATGAAACCTATTATTTCATTCTGGAAAATTCTTTAAAACTTTTTAGCAAAAGAATTTTAGAGGGAGTTTGGTTCATCCAAAAATCCCCAAATTTTGCCAGAATGTTCTTTAGGACATTAGTGAACCCCTGTAGAAGTTTCAGACCATTTGGAGTTGATTTGGTCAGAGAAATTCAAATTTGAAGGTGCTGTGTTCATTTGAATACATAAACATTTTCAGAGAATTTCCAAAACTTGGAAATTCAGTTCTGGGCAAATATTAGCTCCAAAAATGCTAGTAAAATTCATGCAAATTCTATGAGCTATAATTGAAATTGTAGTTCACTAAGTTGGGCATGAACAGGGTTGTTATCTCAGAATTAATTCTTCTTTGCTTAATTCCTAAGAGAATTATTCTGAGCAAACAATTCAAGCAAAAGTGCTAATAATTGGTCCAGAGGGTTTTCTTGTGACAAGGAACTCACACAAAAATTCTCAGCTCCATTGGAGCTCTGGATAACCCTGTCCTGTTTAACCACTTGAGGGATTAATATGGAAAAAGGGGGAAACCACTTAGCACTTAACCATGTGCTTAGGTCTAAGCCCAAGCCACCAACACCCAGTTCCATTTTTAAATTCTTAAACAGAGTTCCAGTTGCTAGAGGCTGATTATTTGAACTAATAGCAGAAGTATTACAATAAACTCATATGCATATTCATTAACATATAGTATTGTATTTCAATAACGTGTAGTCACTGAAGAAGAGACTCCAGAAGTGTTGGACTTCCTCCTTCAGGAAGAAGAGCTAACTACTGACCCGCAGCAACAAGGCAAGCCCCGGTTTGCATTAACCTTTTTATAAGTTTTACTTTGTTTACATGTGTCATATGAAGTATGATTGTGCATTCGGTATAGGATGGATGGAACCCCACTTGCATAACCAGAATTTTTCCCTAAGAGTGAGGGTAGTGTCTAAGACCTTGTAATACCTGAATTCCTCACTCATGAAACAAAAACCGCCTCACCCTCTCCCTCTCTCTTCCTCACTGCCACCGGGGCCCATCCGTCAGCCCTTTCCCCTCCAAAAACCGCTGCCGACCCTTCTCTCTCTCCCTCTTCACGTTATTATCGCATGTGGGGAAAAAATGTTGCAACCGGCCAAATCCCGCGCCCCTGCGGCAACCGCCGCCTCTCCCCGCCGCCGCCTCCTCCCCACCTATAAATACAGCCCGACCTCGGCCATTTCACCCCACAGAAACCGCTCACACTCACCCGATCGGAAAAACCGCCATTTTTCCCAATTCTCCGAAAACTCACGTTGATCTTCAACTCCAACGACCCCTACACCCTTCCACGGCCTCCAGACCAAATTTCCGATCGAATTCCCTGAAGAAACACGCCTGGAGATCAATTCCGACGAAGATCGCCGAAATTTGGAACTGTCGCCGGCGATCGTGCTTCTCCGGCCGTCTCTGATCCCCGAGGACCCCCTAGGTGAGTTCCCCATCCTCCCCTCTTTCTTCTGGTACCGAGAGATCAAACTTTGGTAGAGAATTCGAAGTAAACAGAAAACTCCGGCCACCGCCGCCGCTCGCCGGCGATTGCGCGGCCGCCGGACTCGGGGGAGACGAGTATAGGGCGACGTGGCCAATTCTGGTGCGTCGATTTCGAGCCAACGGCTCTGATTAGATCGAGCGTACCGGTTCGGTTATTTTAAATCTGGGCCGTTGATCTCAGATCCGACGGCCCACATTCAATTTAGTTATAACCGTTGGAAATTTAATAGAGGGACCCCTGGGGATTCAAACAAATAGGAACTAGCCCCTGTCCTTTGCAGAATAAACCCTAGGCTTATTAGAAATTAGTAAACCCAGTTTAAAATAACCAAATAGCCCCTGTGTGATCTGTAAATTCATCAAATAGTTCTGTATTTTCAAATTGAACCCCAGAAAGTTTAAATTTGTTACAAATTAGCCCAAATCAAATTACAAATCTATTTTTAATTCTGAAAATAATCAAAATAGGTTAAATTAATTCTGGAAAATGTTAGAAATTTATTTTAAGCACTGTTTAAACATTCTGAACAGAATAAAAATTTTGAAATTAAAAATAACAGTTTCCAAATGCTGAAATTATTTATATAGTGACAATTATTTCTGAAAATCCAACTAAAAATCACATATATTCCAGAAAATTGTAGAAATTTATTTAAAAGACATAAAATTATTCTGTTATCATATTTTTGGTACATGTATAATTTCTGTAGTCCAGAATAATTATTTAATGTCTGAAAATGTATTTCCAAGTATTATATAAATACTGAAAAATAGGTAAAAACAATATATATTAAAGAAAAATTTTGGAAACTGTTCTAAATGTTTAAATAGGTCCTGAATTGCAGAAAAATAGAAATATGAGTTCTGAAAATTATTATAGTAATAACTTAAATGATTTCTAGGATTTAATTAATTATAAGAATTCACACATATATTAATAAAATTCTAAAATTTATTCAAATCATCTCACAAACTGAAAATGAGTGTTTGGATGTGGCAATAGTAAAATCAAAGGATATAGGTAGCCAATTGCAACATATTTTCCTTCTAACTCACATAAAATGACAAGAAATCAATAGTTGCATGTGTGTAACCAAACCTATGTGATTGAAATGATTTGATATGATTCTTATGGCATGTTTGTTACTGTTTTGTGGATGCAAATGCATGGGTAGAACCAACCCAAGAACTAATTCCCAATCTTCAAGATCAAGAGTTTGAAGTAAATCCCTCTTCATTCAAAGGCAAGTGTTCCTTGACCACTTTGTTCCTATTCTAGGATGAATAGTTAGATTATTTGCATGATGTCATTAACATGAAACCTAATTTAGGGTATTCCCCTAGTTTATTTCCTTTATCATTCCTTGTTGAACCATGGAGGGACTTAGTTGATATTTGATGGTTATCATTTTATGTACTTAGCCATGCATACTTAGAACTTAGAGAATGAATGGAACATTGATGATACTCGTCTTGTGGTATTATATGAAAGACACAAGAGTGTGTCATGGTAATAGGAATCTAGACAGGCTGGTTGTTTGGTTGGTGCTTCGTGCACGAGACTCGGGAATGAGTTAGTGCCTGTCTTAGATTCTAAGGACCGGTTCATGGAACAGTTAACCCGGCTTTACAGTGCCACCACAAGACTGAGATGGGGCAGCTTGGCCAATTAATTAGGAGTTTGCCGGTATAGTATGAGTGTTTGGATGGTGCGGGGAATGGGAGTCCATTTTTGACTGCCCTGGGAACTGCAAGGCTCAAGAGGGGGCTTCTGTAGGGGAGGGTTACTCCCAGGAACTACAGCGGTGAAACCTCAGTGGGCTTGTACTTGCCGGTAGACCCTTTGTAAATGCCATGTAGTGATCTCCTGATCGCACACCAAAGGAAGTGTGTAATGTGGCTTGCAACCACGGATATCAGGGAGGTTTCTTAGTCCACCTGGCAACAGGGGATGAAATCACTACTTGTGGGTAAAGTGGTACAATCTCTGCAGAGAACCAAACTGTCATGACAGCCGTGCTCACGGTCAAGAGCGGCTTGGACTTGTCCATGATTAGAGAAACATGGAAGCGAGTCAAAAGAGGTTGTTGGGTGGTGTAACCTAACATTAATGACTTAATTATGATGATGGTGGGATTATCACTTAGTAAGATAGGTTGCTAATCAAAGCTAAGGCTTAGGATTAATGCATAACGCTTAACCATGTTAGCCTTCCCTTGCTATTGGCCTTCATAACATTCTTTCCTACACTTGCTGAGTACCTTCGGTACTCAAACTTGCTTTTGTTGGATATCATATGTTGGCTCAGGTGCAAATGAAGACGTAGACTTTGACGAGGAGTACTTCGATCCCGAGGAGTTATTCTAGGTTGGCGAAACCCCCGGGCAACGCCTGTGGAGATGGAGCACCCATGATGTAGTCTTCCGCTGTTGTGCTTAATGTATTGGTACTAATAGTTGATATTTTATGAACAATTATGTAATATTATTATTTGTACGTTAAACTTGGCTTGTAATATAATGATATTACACTCTTGTCGGCACATGTATGAATTAACTGATCCTGGCATACATGTGAGAATACGCTCGGTGTTTCTTATGGAAAACCGGGTGTGACAAAGTGGTATCAGAGCCAAGGTTGCCCGTAGGACGCAAACCTAGTTAGAAATGGACGGGATAGACATCACTATTTATTTAAAAACTATTTTACTAAATATTTTGTTAAAAGGAGGATTATTTAAATTACATATATGTTGTCTAACCTCATCTATACTCAAAATTATATTATTGTTTATTTCTAACACATTTTAAATTTTTCTTGAAACAGATGGCACGCACACGTCTCACAGCCCGTAAGTCCACCGGAGGACGAGTTCCTCGACACCAGTTGGCTGAGCGTACTACTGAGGAGGTGGACAACCCCACTACCTACCAGACCCACGGGGAGTCCACTAGAGGCATGGTGGATCGCCTCCGACACCTCCTTCGCTGTGCTGGTTATACCGGCAAGCTAGAGGTGCAGTACGACACCACTCGAGTCTCTCGTGCAGAACGGGACGAGTGGAAGTCGCAGGCGAGAATCTACTATGAGAACAGGCTGCTCAAGATCCACAACTCGCCAGCATGGAGGTCTACTATGGCAGAGGCTGAGAAGGACGCCACTTGGGAGGCAATCACTTGCCAGAGCTACACCAACCACGTATGTATCCGCGTAGTAAACATGTGCGAGAGACCGTTTAGTGCCACATTTGAGACGTATATGCCGGTATAATCCGGTTAGGATTTTCTTTTGTGAGGAACGTAGTACCAAGATATTGTAGGCATGTGCATGAAAATATAGATAACATGGAACTAAAATCATTAGGTTCAACAATTAAGACCCTGTTTGGGTATAAGAATGGGATAGTGGAGCAGGATAGCCAAAGGGATGAAAAACAGAGTGCTCTGTTTTGGGCAGCAAGTTTGCTGATCTTCAACAGGGCATAACTCACAGGTATTTTAGCCCAGGGAGGTGTGCTATATAGTTATGGAAAGGTATTTAAGTACTCTACAACTTTGTTGTAGACTTCCAGAGTTTAAACACACCTTAAGATGGCTTAAATCCCAGAGGAAGGTAAACTGTCCAGAACCAGGACAGAGTGAAACATTCTCTGGACTGTTCTGTTTTTCAATGATAACTCCCAGTAGAAAAACCAAAAATTTTCATATGATACCTCCTTAGAAAGAGTATAAGATGTGTGACATCTTTGCAATTCAAAGTTCCTGAAATTTCAGCACGGAATTTAGTGGAAACCAGAGTTGAAAACAACAACTTCCAAGGGAGGTGCTGTTAAAATTCTTCAAGAAATTATGCTGACTTTGAATTACCATAACTTTTTCACCAGAGCTGATCTGTGGGCAAATGAGTACTCGTTGGAAAGATACTGAAGTTAACTTTAACTTTGGTATTCAACTTGAGTCATGAAAATGCCCAGAACCAGATCAAAACTTAGAATAGGTAGAAACTGGTCATTTGGACAGAAGAATGACAGTTGAACTCATTGGAGAGGGTGTGGTACCCTAAGGGTGGTATACGTGATGACAAAGTGATAGTAATATCTCGTAGTGACCAAACCTAGTTATGGTGAGCTTCCAAAGTGGAGGTACATCAAGTTGGATTAAACTAGCTTGTGTTTGGTCTGGTAATGGTGTAGCTTGTGCAAAGTTATTACATTATCTACTTACGAGATGTATCGCATGTTTTTATTGTCATTATGTTGTTACGCCTATTGTTATTGGACTGCATGCAATCTGTTGCGGGACTGACGTTATTGTCGTATGGTTGCAGATGGTTCGCACTAGAACCACGCACGAGGTTGGTGGCTCTAGCCAAGGGGGAGGTGATGACTCCCAGCCACCGGCCTACGACAGTACCCCGCAGCAGCAGCCACCACCGCCGCCTCCGCTTACTCTAGCGGATGTGATAGCGGCACTGGTGGTAGGTCGTGAGGAGCAGACCGACCTGCTCCGCACGATCGTGCAGAATACGTCCCAGGCGGGGGGACGTCAAGACAGAGGGCCTCGTGAGCCCCGTGAAGTGTCGTACTCGGATTTCATGAGTACGCACCCTCCAGTGTTCACCGAAGCCAAAGAACCACTGGAGGCGGACAACTGGCTGCGGTCCATCGAGTCCAAGTTTGGGCTGCTCCAATGTACAGAGTGGCAGAAGACTCTGTTTGCAGCGCAGCAACTCCACGGTGCCGCTGGTGCATGGTGGGCGAATTATGTCGCCTCACGTCCGGCTAGCCATGCTGTGGAATGGCAAGAGTTCCGGGAGGCGTTCCGCGCCTATCACATTCCTCCTGGAATTATGAAGAGGAAGTTCCAAGAATTTTTGGAACTGAAGCAAGGCGGGAGGAGTGCCCACGACTACTCCCGTGCCTTCAACCATCTGGCGCAATATGCGTCAGACTACATCTCCAGTGAGGAGAAGAAGCGAGAACACTTCTATCGGGGGTTACACCCTGAAATGAAGACACATCTCGTTCAGTGGAATCGCGGCGCATTCAACGACTTAGTCAATGCCGCGATCATGCAAGAGGATGCTCAGCGGGAGTTGGCAGCTGAGCAGCGGAAGCGCAGCGCTCCACCTAGCGGTGGGAGCGGCGCATCCCAGAAGTACCGCATGGTGTATCGGACACCATCCGGGCAGCAGTGGCAACCACCGGCGCGACCTCAACGGTTCGGGGGACGTTCCTTTCAGGCACCTCCGTTCCGTCCGCCGATGCCACCGCCAAGACAGCAGCAGCAGCAGCAGACGGTACCCCGGGCGTTTCCACCGCCACAACGCGCCCCAGGATTCCGTCCACCGATCAGCGGGGGACCGCCCCGCTTCACCTGCTTCACGTGTGGCCAGACGGGCCACTTCGCGAAGGACTGTCCCCAGGGGCAGCAGAGCAGCGGGCAAGCCCAGTTCCAGGGCGGTGCTCGAGGCCGACCTCCGGTGAAGAAGGTTGGTCAGCGGACTGGGGGTGTCCGCAACCTTGACAATGAGGACGCCCCAGAGGGAGACAACGTGCTGGTGGGTACGTTCACTCTCAACCATCAAGCCATAGTCATATTGTTTGATTCTGGTGCAACCCACAGCTTTATAAGTGCATCCTATGTGGCTAAGCATCAAATGCAAGTCTTCCCAACCGACTGCACTTATATGATCTGCTCACCGGGAGGGAAGATTTCAGCTAATATGATGATTCTAAAAGCACCTCTGTGCTTAGGTGGGAAACTATATCCCACCACCTTGATAATCCTAACGGGACAAAAGATTGATCCAATCTTAGGGATGTCATGGCTAAAATACCATGGCGCTGTCCTGGAGACGCGGACACGGACGGTTCATTTAAACTCCCCATTCCACCGTCCGCATTCCATGGTATTAGACACTCCAGTCCGGGAAGTTTTAGCAGTTAATAATGCTGAAGCTCTCAAGTTAGAAGACATCCCCGTAGTCCGGGAGTATCCTGACGTGTTCCCGGACGATCTACAGGGCATGCCACCTGAGCGGGATGTCGAGTTCAAGATTGAACCTGCACCCAGGACTACGCCCATATCACGGAGACCATACAAGATGGCTCCAAATGAGCTGGCGGAACTGAAAGAACAGCTCAATGATCTGTTGAGCAAGGGTTTCATTAGGCCGAGTTCCTCGCCTTGGGGATGCTCGGCGCTGTTCGTGAAGAAGAAGGATGAAACCCTGAGGCTGTGTGTGGATTACCGGCCGCTCAACGCCGTCACCATCAAGAATAAGTACCCACTGCCCCGCATCGACATATTGTTTGATCAACTTGTGGGGGCAAGTGTGTTCTCCAAGATGGACCTTCACTCTGGATATCATCAGATAAAGATCCGGGCGGAGGATATCCCGAAGACGGCCTTCTCGACGAGATATGGACTATATGAATATCTCGTCATGTCCTTTGGTCTCACAAACGCTCCATACCATTTCATGTATCTCATGAACTCGGTGTTCATGCCGGAGCTGGACAAGTTTGTGGTAGTGTTCATCGACGATATCTTGGTTTACTCCAAGACAGAAGCCGAACATGCCGAACACTTGCGGATCGTTCTTCAACGATTGCGAGACCACAAGCTCTACGCCAAGTTCAGTAAATGCGAGTTTTGGATCATCCAAGTGCCATTCTTGGGACATATCATCTCAGCTGAAGGCATTGCGGTTGACCCAAGCAAAATAGAGCAAGTGCTGAAATGGAAAGCTCCCACTTCAGTCCATGAAGTCAGAAGCTTCCTCGGGTTAGCGGGATACTATCGGAGATTCATTCCAAGCTTCTCCAAGCTCGCTAAGCCGATGACAGAATTGCTGAAGAAAGGGACGAAATATGTTTGGAACACGGCGTGTGAAGGAGCATTCCAAACATTGGTGAAGCATCTCACCACAGCCCCGGTCTTAGCTCAGCCGGATACAACAAAGCCCTTCGACGTGTATTGTGACGCGTCCGGTATTGGGCTTGGCTGCGTGTTGATGTAGGAAGGACGTGTGGTCGCTTATGGCTCACGCCAACTTCGGAACCATGAGCAGCATTATCACACTCATGATCTTGAGCTTGCTGCAGTGGTTTTAGCGCTGAAATTGTGGAGGCACTATCTCCTGGGGAATATGGTGCATCTCTACACCGACCACAAGAGCTTAAAATATATTTTCACCCAGAAGGAGCTGAACATGAGGCAAAGGAGGTGGTTAGAGCTGATCAAAGATTATGAGATTGAGATCCATTACCACCCCGGCAAGGCGAATGTGGTTGCCGACGCGTTGAGTCGGAAATCACATGTCCATCACCTCACTATTACACCGGTGGAGGAGGAAGAGCCGAGTTTATACTTGGTTCCTTATGGATCCCTGTACAACCTTGCCCTCATCCCTACCATTAGGGAAGATATCATTGCAGCTCAGAAGACGGACAAAGGCATGGCACATCTCCGGAGACAGTTAGACAACAGGGAGATCAAGTGTTTCCAGAAAGATGATGAGGGGACGCTGTGGTTCAATGACCGCATAGTCGTACCCCGGGATATGGAGCTGAGGAAGAAGATTCTCGACGAAGCCCACTTGTCTAAATACTCCATTCATCCGGGAAGCAACAAAATGTACCAAGATTTGAAAAAGAAATTTTGGTGGACCCGGATGAAGCGGGAGGTAGCGAAGTACGTATCCGAGTGTGATACGTGTAGACGAGTGAAGGCTGATCATATGAGGAAATCAGGGCTGCTGCAACCCCTGAAAATTCCAGCATGGAAATGGGAAGATGTGAGCATGGATTTCATTGTGGGATTACACTTAACATCCAACAAACATGATTCCATTTGGGTAATCATTGATCGGTTAACCAAGACGGCTCACTTCATCCCGGTGAATACACGTTACAATGCCGGCAAATATGTGGAGCTGTACATAGCGAAGATTCTATGCCTATACGGGGTACCCAAGACCATTGTCTCAGATCGAGGTGCATTATTTGTATCTCGCTTTTGGGAGCAGCTACACGCCGCATTGGGTACTAAGTTGATTAGGAGCTCCGCCTATCACCCTCAGACAGATGGCCAAACAGAGAGGGTGAATCAGGTTCTAGAAGACATGTTGAGAGCATGTGCCATCCACCATGGTAGGAACTGGGATGATCACCTACCGTTGGCGGAATTCTCGTACAACAATGGCTATCAGGCGAGTATCAAGATGGCACCCTAAGAAGCTCTCTACGGTCGCAAATGCCGCACCCCATTAAATTGATGCGAGTCCGGTGAAAGGGTCACATTCGGGGTTGATGCGGTGAACGACGCCGAAGAGCGCGTTCGGACAATTCAAGCCAATATGAAGGCCGCTCAATCCCGGCAGAAGAGCTACGCTGATAAGAGGCATAGACCGTTGCACTTTGACGTTGGGGAACACGTGTACCTCCGCGTGTCTCCGATGAAGGGTGTGCACCGGTTCGGTGTGAAGGGGAAGCTCGCTCCCCGTTTTATTGGACCCTGTCGGTACCCGCGATGTGGGGTACCCCCGCGCACAGGGGAAAATGCCTAAGGAACTCGCCCTTCTCCGCAGGGAGAGCTCCGAAGGCGCCACGCGTCTGGCGGGGCCGGACCTCCCTCTCCTCAGATGAGAGCTCCGGGCCCGCCACGTGGCATACATAGGCCAGACCTCCCCCTTCGCGGGAGAGAGGTCCGAAGGTGCCACGTATCTGGCGGGGCCGGACCTCCCTCTCCTCAGAGAGGAGCTTCGGGCCCGCCACGTGGCCGACAGAAGCCGAACCTCCCCCTCCGCGGGGAGAGGTCCGAGGGCTCCAGTGTCCCGCGGGGCCGGACCCCTCCTCTCCTCTGAGGAGGGCTCCGGGCCCGCCACGTGGCCAGCAAAACAGCGCTGCCTGCCTCCGAGTGATAGGCAGCGGGCGTAAAGATGCCCCATACCTTGCCCGTACAAGGTATTCAAGGCCCGCGTCTTCCCAAGACGCAGAGACGCGGAGCACGCCTCTGTCAGGTGCCGTTGCGCCCAGTCGCATCACAGACTGGCGCGCGGTGTCAGAGCGTGCCAGCCAATAAACGCAGCGACAAGACATCCCATGCCGCCCCCGCCGTCATCATCCACTACGACTAGCATGCGGCATGGGCAGGGCTGCAAGACGAAGACTCAGAAGCCTTCGCCAGAGACAACTACCGGCATAACTGCAGATACGGTAGATGACAGACAATCTCCCCGGGACCACCTGTCGGGTCCCGGGCCCCCCTTGTAAGCCACCCGAGTCTTGGACTATAAAAGACTCGGGTAGGCGACGATAGCAAGGGTTCGCACTCTAGCCATTCACCCCCAAGCTGTAACTCATCCTCAAGCTCAGGACTCCGGTTCTGAGCAGCAAGCAATACAGCGAGCTTCATAGCTCGCCGTGGACGTAGGGTTTTACGCTCCGGCGGCCTAAACCACGTAAATCTCGCCATGTCAAGCTCTTACTAACTCGTTCATACGCTCAAGCTCTCCGCAAGGGACTAGCCCCACCGAAAAAAGAACCTCCGCGGGCTGCCCAGTGCAGGCCCGGAGGAAATGTCGACCGAACACTTCGACATTTGGCACGCCAGGTAGGGGGGCTTTTCCCTTTGCGCGACGAGTTTCCGCCGACGAAGATGACCAAGCTTCCTTCAGCGGCAAACTCTCCCCCCCCCCCCCCCGCGTCCACGGCGAACCGCGACCAGGGGGGAGTACATGTCAACACACTCAGGACGGAGTGTGTCGCAACAAGCTGGGAGCCAGCAACCGGCTCTGGCAGCGCCGACCCCGGCAATGCAGGCTCCAACCAGCGTCAGGTCTTCAGTAGCGCTGGGCGTACCCGGTGGGGGTGCGCTAACCGCAGCAAGAGCGCTACTGCACAATCCGCCTGCTGGGGACGCGCCTCAGGCAGCGACCCAGCAGTGGATTCGTGAGGTAGACCGTCTTGTCATCGCTGCCGCAAACCCTCGACTTCGGCGGGGACGACGCTCCAGTCAACCGGCAGTGTCGCTGACGCGCACGCCCGCGGTTGACGGGCAGACGGCGGACTCCAGCTCCACCAGGCCTCCGACGATGGACCTGAGGGCAGAGCTGGAGCGATGCCACTTGGGCCAAGATGCTCGAGTGTTCCTCGAGCGACGTCGATAGAGGCGTCGCATCCAAGAGACTGGCGACAGCATGACGTCGGCCTCAACCCAGCCTGAAGGGCAGATCTTCGCCACACGAGCTCTGCCCCAGGCGTATGCTGCAACCATATGCCCTGCAAATGGCGTCCCCGGTCTATGGTGCAGCCCTGCCCATACCGAGGTACACACTGCCAAGTGCGAATCAAGCGTTCGCGACACCAATACCTGCGGCAGCAGGAGCAGGATGTGCAGCTCTTGCGCCTCACCTTCGCTTCGCGAAGTGGCCGCGCAAGTTTCGGCCGCACCTGCCCGAAAAGTACGACGGCAGTGTCAACCCGGCGGAGTTCCTCCAGATCTACTCCACCGCCGTACTCGCCGCAGGAGGGGATGAGGCGGTCATGGCCAACTATTTCCCCGTCGCCTTGACCGGCCCAGCCCGGTCTTGGCTCATGAACCTACCCCAGGATTCCATAACCTCCTGGGGAGAGCTCTACCGGCAGTTTGTCACCAACTTCGGCAGTTCCTACACCCGGCCTGGCACGGAGCTCGACCTCCACGCCATCCAGCAACAACCAGGGGAGTCGCTGCGCTCCTTCATCCAGCGGTTCTCCCAGGTGCGGAACACCATCCCACACATCCAGAACGCTTCTATGGTAGTGGCGTTCCGACGAGGCGTTCGGGACAAGAAGATGCTCGAGAAGCTCACGACTAGGGAGGTCCGCGATGTCTCAGAACTCTTCAGCCTGGCGGACAAGTGTGCCAGAGCAGCCGAAGGGCGGAGCTGGCACTCGCTGCCGGCCTCCGAGCCAGGGGGTCAGCCGGGATCTGGCGCCGCTTCTTATGGAAGCGGCAGGAAGATCAGGAACAGAGGCGGAAGCAAGATAAAGCCGTCAGCCGCGGCCCCCGTTGCCGCAACGGCGGCGCCTAGTGGAGCTCGGGGGCCGCGCCCTGACAAGAGGCCGCGACAATCACCGGCCCCAGACGGGGGCCAGGATGAGTTATGCCCCGTGCATGGCACCAGTTATCATACCGCTGCCGAGTGCCGGGAAATCCAGAAGCTCGCGGAGCGCTTCCGGAAAGGGAAGCAGCCCCTAACTGATGCCCCACCCTACCGTCAAAGGGAGGGCAAGCAGAAGGTCGAAGCCCTAGACGGCGTCGACCGCCAGGTGGAGTTCCAGGAGCTTCAGCGCGCCCTGAAGGCATTGCGCAATCATGAGAGCTCCAGCTCCAGTGATGACGAGCACCAGAAGATGCTCTATGTCATCTTCGGCGGGTCCGCTGACCCCCCGTCCCGAAGCGCGGCTAAGGCCTTGCGCCGAGCGGTAGCGTCGGTGGCTCCCCTCCCGAGTGCAGCACCGCACCTCAGGTGGATGGGAACCCCCATCAGCTTCGATGCCACCGACTGCCCCAGGAACATGGCTGGGGCCGGCCAACTACCGCTCGTGGTGGCCCCCACCATCGCCAACGTGAAGATGTACCACATTTTGGTAGATGGCGGGGCTGGACTGAACCTCATCAGTCGCGCAGCCTTCCAGAAGCTGCAGATCCCGATGGCCAAGCTCACCCCATCGAACCCGTTCTCAGGGGTAGGGCCGGGACAGGTCGTTCCCTACGGCCACATCAGCCTCCCGGTGACCTTTGGGGCACCAGACAGCTATCAGACAGAGTGCATTCTGTTCGACGTGGCCGAGATCGACCTCCCGTTCAACGCCATAATTGGCAGGCCAGCCCTGTACCGATTCATGGCAGTAGCCCACTACGGCTACCTTGTCTTGAAGATGCCTACACCAACAGGCGTCCTCAAGGTTTGTGGAGACCGTGCTGCCGCAGTGTTAGCCTTGGAAAAGCTCCAGGCGCTTACAGCAGCTAGAGCACCAACCCCAGGCAGTGCAGAACCAAACCGGCTCCACCCAAGTGCACGCCACCGTGCCTCTGCCACAGCACCCCATGTGCAACCCCTCGACGAGGATGATGTCCCCTTGAGGCTCGTCCGAATCGGTGCCGATGCCACCCAGACCACCCGGGTAGCCGGGGGCCTGGATAGCAGATAGGAGGGCGCACTCGTTACCTCCCTCCGGCACAATGCCGATGTGCTGCATGACAGCCGTCGCGGATGCCAGAGATCCCTAGGGAGGTGATTGGGCACTATCTAAAGGTCTCCCCCAACGCCTGGCCAGTCCGACAGGAGCCCCTCAAGCAGCCCACCGAGCAGTAAAAAACTTCATCCGGGAAGAAACCAAGAAGCTGCTGGGCGCTGGCTCCATACGGAAAGTCCGCCACCCCCGGTGCTTGGCGAACCCCGTTGATTGTCCCAAAGGCCGGCGGGAATCTCCGGAAGTGCATCGACTACACCAGTCTCAATAAGACATGTCCTAAAGATCTATTTTTTCTCCCTATGATAGATCAAATAGTAGGCTCGACGTCAGGCTGCGATATAATGTGCTTCCTAGATGCTTGCTCGGGTTTCCCCTAGACCCCTATGTCTAGAGAAGTTGAAGAGCACACCCCCTTCACCACAGTAGTCGGCCTGTACCGTTATGCCTCTATGCCTTATGGCCTAAGGAACGCTCTCCCTACCTTCGTACGTGCAAGGCACAAGACCTTAGGAGAGCTAATGAGAGACTCAGTTGAGGTGTGTGTCGAAGACATTGTTGTTAAGGTCAGGCAGGGTTCGTCCCTACTAGATAACCTGGCCTTAGTCTTCGTCCGTCCGACAAATGTGAGCTCGGTGTACCCTCTGGAAAACCCTTAGAATTCCTGGCCTCACGCCAAGGAACTGAGGCTAACCCAGAGAGGGTCAAAGCAATTGGCTCGAAGTCCAGAAATTCGCGGGATGCCTAGCTGCGCTGAGTCGGTTTATACCGAGGTTAGCAAAGCGAACGCTCCACTTCTCTAGGCTCCTACGCAAATCCGGCCCATCCGCTTGGACCGACGAAGCGGAGGAAGCTCCCCTGGAGCTGAACCAGCTCCTGATGACCCTACCCGTAATAATAGTCCCCGAGCCCGAAGAGCATCTGCTGCTCTACATCGCGGCGACGGCTGCAGAGGTGAGTATGGTCCCCACCGCAGAGCGGCCGAACCCCATACCACCGCAATCTGCTTCGGTATTGAGAAACAAGTGCCAGGAAACCCCGGAGGTCCGAGGCGACCCCCCGGGTCTCCGAAGCAACCCCCCGGAGGTCCAAAACTGACCCCGGATCCCCGACACAACCTCCCGGAGGACCAGCAGGATCTCCCGGAGGTGCAACGGGACCCCACGGAGCTCCCGGGGAATCAGCGGGACACCCCCCCACCGGAGGTCCAAGACAGCCTGGGGGACCTCCGAGTATCAGCTCCCGGCGGCCTCCCCAGGCTGAAAGCTATCCTCCACAGCCCCGACGCGACGGACGATGTCGTCAAAGGGGCAGCGGAGCTGCTAGAGTTTGAGCTAGGCTTCCTTCCTCGTCACGCAGGCAACAGCCAAGCACTAGCTGACTTCGTGGCTGACGTACACGACCAACGCAGGCTGACTTAGGGGGCCATGGAGACGGTGAACCAGGACCCTGAGCCCTGGCCTTCACCGGGCCTTACTGGATGCTCTTCTTCGACGGCTCCTTGCGAAAGCAGGGGGCCGGTGCTAGCGTACTGTTCCTCATGCCATCGGGGGGGCAGTCTGGGTATGTGGTGCGTCCCAATTCCAAGGCAACCAACAACATGGCAGAGTATGAAGCACTCATCTTTGGCCTAAAGACAGCCCTGTCTCTAGGCGCTCGCCAGTCGTTGGCACAGGGCGACTCCCAGCTGGTTATCAAACAAGATGGTGGAGACAGACTTCCTCGCCTTGGACCTGCACCACGTACCGCGCGCTAGCAAGGCCGCAGCTGACGACCTCTCAACGAAGACCCCCACCGGAGCCCCTGTGCCTGAAGGGGGCTTCGAGAGGACGTTGCCGCGGCCCACAGCCAGGCCCGCCGAGCCGGGCGAAGGGGGCTAGACCAGCACCTCGAAGCTGGCGGTCCCGGCGGCCATGGACGCCGCCAAGGATCGTAAGCGTCACTGGGGACTCCGTGCAACCCAGCGCTCAAGATCCAGATGCTCAAGTCAGACCCGATGCATGGATCACGGAGGTCCGGGACTACTTGAAAGACAATATCATCCCTGATGAACGTGTATCCGCTGAACGGATCGTGCGTATGGCTAAGAGACACATGACGATAGAGGGGGATCTCTACCGGCGTGGCGCCAATCACATCCTATTGCGGTGCATAACCCAGGGGGGAAGGCTGCGACTTGCTCGCTGAGATCCATGGAGGCGAATGTGGGAGTCACTCTTCCTCACGCACGCTTGCCGGTAAAGCCTTTCGGCATGGCTTCTACTAGCCGGCAGCACTCCAGGATGCCGTCAAGCTGGTCGAGAGCTGCAAGGCGTGCCTGTTCCACACCAAACAGGTCCATACACCGGCTTGGACGGTACAGATGATCCAGCCCACATGGCCATTTGCCATATGGGGGCTGGACATCCTGGGCCTGGGACCATTCCCCAGAACCGAGGATGGGGACCCGCTCCCGAACCTTCGGAACACAGAACACCTCTGTAAGTTCTACCCCTAGAGCAACAATAGGACAGACTCTTCTTTTTATAATAAATTCCATAAAGTCCAGGAACAGTGCTCGGTGCAGCTAAGCCTCAGGGGACGGTCCAGGACTACGTTCAGCTTCGCCTGGTTCCGACCCCAAGCGCGTAGAGTCTTGCTTCCCTTGAGGCGGGTCGTGCCCACCATACTCAGCCTGCCTTCCTCCTATGGAAATTTATATGAAAAGAAACCTGTCCTACGTTGCTCTTCTTTGGTGCTCATTTAATTTACTTATTAAATTTTCATGATTGCACTGCTAGCACATGTTCACCATGCGTTCAGCTCCCTCTTCTCATTCTCATCTTTAGTCGGCATTTGCTGCCCTACCTAAGGCGGTTGCGTCGGAGGTATCGGCCGATAGCGAGGGGGGCCCCGAGCCTTCGGCACTTCGCGCACGGTAGTTCCCAAGCACCGTATAGGTGGACGGGGACCGTAAGCCAAATAAGACTATGAGATAGAGGGGGGGAGCCCCCAAGGAGAACTACGTTTCCTTTACTTGTGTGCAGGACCTCTCGGCCTCAGCTCCCCGCAGGAGTATGGTAGGCACATCCATCCAATGGAACGCACCTACCAGGGGGCCGCTATGGGATCGCGCAAGACCGAAACCCCAAGGTAAGATCAAAGAACTAGACCTCACAGGGGCGAGGCCTGAAAGTCCCACGTGTCCAGCGGGGCCAGACCTTCCACCTCCTTGAGGGGGAGCTCCGGGCCCGCCGCGTGGTCTACAGAAGCCGGACCTCCCCCCTCCGCGGGGAGAGGTCCGAGGACTCCACGTGCTCTGCAAGCCCGGACCTCCCCTCAGAGGGGAGCTCCGGGCCCGCCACGTGGCCAACAGGCCCGGACCCCCTCCGATCTCATGAGGTGTGTCCTGGAGACCTCCGGGACCCTTAGTATATAGTGAGGACCCGGAGAAGGTGTCTATGCAGAGCTTCGAGATTGGTCAAGGCCTCCGAGTACCTTGCGGAGCTAAGGACCCGGCCAGGAAAAGCCAAGGAGGAGAGAAAAGGCATCACAGACACAAATATCTAAAAGAGTCAAATTATGCGAGGCTCCATGAGCTGGACTACAGACTCGATAAAAAGGGAGAAACAAGTCCTAAGGACCTCCCGGCTCACGCCGGAACCTAGCGGCTACAAGGGCGGCCACATCTTTGACTTCAGCCCTGGCAGCTTCCTCCCGCTCCACGGCTGGGCCCTCTCTCGCTGGTTCCAGCTAGAAAGAGGGGTCACGGCTCTTGAAGCATGCCAGCACATGTGAGGCGACCTCTAAGGCTAGGCCGCGTCCCTCGGCCTCAAGCTCGCTGGCGACCACCGAGTCTAGCCTGTCCAGCTTGGCGCCGATCGACTCCAGCACGGGGATCACCTCCGCCACCTTCAACGCAGGAGTCGCTGCCCTCACCGGACTGAAGCCAAGAGGGATCAGGGCGGACCCCGCTCGATCAACGAAGCTTGAGACCGCATGAGCCTCGGAGGACCGCAAGGCCGAGAGCTCCTCCACCTTGCGGCGGGCTGCCTGCAGGGCCTCTAGGTTTCTCTCAGAGAATTCCTTCTCCTTGGCCGCCAGGGAGCTCTCCCGAAGGTGGAGAGTCTTGGCGAGCCGCTCCAACTCAGAAGCCTTGAAGTCGGCGGCCAACTCCCGTTCCAAGACCGCCCGGCGTTCACGGGAGACCTGTTCCTCCCTCAAGTCGAGGTCTGCCTTCAGAATCTCTAGCTCCTCGATCCGAGCTTGAAGGTCATCCTCGCCCGCCGCCAGCTGCGCGGCAACCCTCTCCGCCTCGGCTGCCGTGGAACGCTCCCGTTCCTCAACGGTGAGTTTACGGCGCTCCAACCGCTGCCGTATCTCCTCAGCGGCAGAGAGGCTTTCCTCGGCCCGGGCGTGTGCCTTCAGGGCCTCCCTGTTGATCCGCCGCAATTCGGCGTCCATGCGGTTGACAGCCCGCTTCAGCCGGTCGAGGAGCACTTCCCTGAAGTCGAGCAACTCCTGCCTGGAGTCGAGCTCGCTCTTGACCTTCGCGGTCCGCTCCCGCAAAAGGTTCCCCTAGGTGAGGAGGCGATCCCGTTCAACTGTATACTCCTCCCGCTCGCGACCTAGTGCAGCCAAGACCTGCCTGACGCTCGTCTCGGCAAGCGCGAAGGCATCTGCCAGGGGCAATGGAGCAACAGAGGCCGGGGCAGTTCCCCTGACCTCGTCCATCACCTCGTCCTCAAGAGGAGTCGATGCACCAGCGACCGAGACGAGACGCCGGTCAGGAGAAGCTGGCGCCGGGGCTCTGGCAGCCAGACCTGCCGGGCCCTCTTTAGCTTCTGGCTTCTTGACCTGTGGAGAGGGGCGAGCCGGGGAAGGCGGCGCTGGAATAAAGGCCGGGCCCCCTGGTGCAGGGTCGACCTGCGCTGGCCTGGGGGCCGCGGGGCCGTCTCGGCAGGAAGAGATGACGCCGCCTCGGAGTCCGGGCACACCGGAACAGGAGAAGCTCGCGCTGGCTTGGGGGCCGCGGTAGTTGTCCCGGGTTCCGAGCGCAACGGCACAGACTCCCCGCCAGTCGGGGATGGCCGGGAAGCGCGGACACTCCAGCGGGCTCTGAACCCCGACTTCCGAGCCGGGGTAGGACTCCCAGAGCCCGCTGCCGTCACTGACGGCCGCTCCGCAGTCGCTTGAACTGGCGGAGCAGGGGATGCCCCAGAAGCTCCCCTCAACGCATCAGCCCGGGGCCTCTTTGAGTCACCACCAGAAGGAGTGCCAGGCACCCCAGATTCCCAAATTGGCACAGACGCCGCCGCTGGAGGAGATCGAGCGCGCTTCTTCTCTGGTGGCGGGTTGGAGGCCATGACGAGGGAGGACTCAAGGGCAAGAGGGCAAAGGCACAAGAGTCCAAGAAGAAATGCTGGGAAGTGCGAAGGAAAGCCGCAATGCGGGTAAGATCCCCTCTAAAACCTTCCCGGGTGCAATTCCAGGCGATTCGGAACTCTTCGAATACGCCGCATCGGCAACCGCTTCGGCTCCTAGACCGAGCGCCGATGACAGGTGGACCCAAGCCGCCCGACTAAAGCAGTGGGTCAAGGAGTCAGTCTCCTAAGAAGACAAGCCGGCAAGGCACTTCGGCGGTTCCCGAAGAAAGCGCCGCAACGTGCAGAAGTGGCAGTCTTGGGAACCGCCGCAGTAAAAGCAACCATCAAGTGGGCGCACGCTCCCACGATCCCGCGGCCGTTCGTGCTCCGGCAGCGGTCAATGCGGGACTTAGAGAAAGTGCGCGGATCAGAAGAGACGGAGGTCCCACCTCGGGCTCGCTATCTCCCCCGAGATGGGCCCAGGGGCCACTGTCGGTGCCCGCGATATGAGGTACCCCCGCGCACAGGGGAAAATGCCTAAGGAACTCGCCCTTCTCCGCAAAGAGAGCTCCGAAGGCGCCACGCGTCTGGCGGGGCCGGACCTCCCTCTCCTCAGAGGAGAGCTCCGGGCCCGCCACGTGGCATACAGAGGCCGGACCTCCCCCTCCGCGGGAGAGAGGTCCGAAGGTGCCACGTATCTGGCGGGGCCGGACCTCCCTCTCCTCAGAGAGGAGCTCCGAGCCTGCCACGTGGCCCACAGAAGCCGAACCTCCCCCTCCGCGGGGAGAGGTCCGAAGGCTCCACGTGTCCCGCGGGGCCGGACCCCTCCTCTCCTCTGAGGAGGGCTCCGGGCCCGCCATGTGGCCAGCAAAACAGCGCTGCCTGCCCCCGAGCGATAGGCAGCGGGCGTAAAGACGCCCCATATCTTGCCCGTACAAGGTATTCAAGGCCCACATCTTCCCAAGACGCGGAGACGCGGAGCATGCCTCTGTCAGGTGCCGTTGCGCCCAGTCGCATCACAGACTGGCGCGCGGTGTCAGAGCCTGCCAGCCAATAAACGCAGCGACAAGACATCCCATGCCGCCCCCGCCGTCATCATCCACTACGACTAGCATGCCGCATGGGCAGGGCTGCAAGACGAAGACTCAGAAGCCTTCGCCAGAGACAACTACCAGCATAACTGCAGATACGGTAGATGACAGACAATCTCCTGGGGACCACCTGTCGGGTCCCGGGCCCCCCTTGTAAGCCACCCGAGTCTTGGACTATAAAAGACTCGGGTAGGCGACGATAGCAAGGGTTCGCACTCTAGCCATTCACCCCCAAGCTGTAACTCATCCTCAAGCTCAGGACTCCGGTTCTGAGCAGCAAGCAATACAGCGAGCTCCATAGCTCGCCGTGGACGTAGGGTTTTACGCTCCGGCGGCCTGAACCACGTAAATCTCGCCGTGTCAAGCTCTTACTAACTCATACATACGCTCAAGCTCTCCGCAAGGGACTAGCCCCACCAAAAAAAGAACCTCCGCGGGCTGCCCAGTGCAGGTCCGGGGGAAGTGTCGACCGAACACTTCGACAGACCCTATGCTATCACTGAGAAGTGTGGACCAGCGGCGTATCGATTGGAGTTACCGGCATCCCTTGCTGGTGTCCATGATGTTTTCCATGTTCCACAACTGCGAAAATGTTTGAAGCATACGGCTGCTGTTCCTACCGAAGACATCGGCGAGCTGAAACCAGATTTAACATATGATGAATATCCGGTGGAAATTCTTGATGAGAAAGCCCGAACCACGCGTAGCAGAACATTGTGGTTCTACAAAATACTATGGAGCAACCACACCGCCGAAGAAGCGACGTGGGAGAGCGAGGAGTTCCTTCGCTCAAATTACCCGGAGTTCATGGCATCTCAGCACTGGTAAGTCCCTACTACATCGCTATCTCTTCTTTTGTAATCTCGGGACGAGATTCTTTTAAGGGGGGAGGGATGTAAAAGCCCAAGAAAAGCGACTTGCAAAATTTTTCTTCACCTCACAACACCACAGTTCTTGTTGTGGATAGTTGGTGAAAAAGTGGGAAGAGCAAGTAACCTCCATCAAAAGAGTGGTTAGAGGGAAAGCCTACACTTTCACAAAGGGGGAAAGTTTACACATGACACATGAGGGGGTGATTCAAAACTGTTGCATTCAAACTCAAGGTTGCAGCAGCTAAAACAAAGATTAAAGTGCATATTTGGATTCCTCAGGTCCACATTAGTGGGGAGGCAAAGTTTCAATAATTTTTGAAAAGGTTTGCTACCCATTTGTCCAAAAAGGATCCAAATGTGCAAGAATTCAAATATACATTTGAATTTGGGGGATATTTGCCCAACCATACAAATGTAGGTCAGTTTGAAACTACAAACATTTGAATTCATCTCTTGCCAAGTTTTGGAGATCTTTTGAGGGGTGGGGGAGCACTGACAAGTGGGTCCCACATGTCATTGAGGAGGTTAAAATGGCACAAAAGTCAACAGCCTTAGGGGCTAAGTGTTGCACTCGGAACAGAGCCGAGGCTCCACCGTGACACACCGAGAAACGTCGGGCGCCACCTCCTGCTCTCCCCTCGCGCGCTGGCGAGCTCCTCGTGGGGTGCAGTAACTCCCAGTCGTGCCCCAGCTCGCCACGACCACGAGCCGACCCCCAGCCACCACCCTCTCGCACGACATAACGCCGAGGAGCCGCCGCTGTGATCCATTCGCTCGGGAGCGATCGTCTCTCGCGTACCAACATCGGCAACTCAGCAAACCAGCATCCCCAGACCTCCCACGCACTCCCCGCACCACTTCCGGTCGAGCTGAGCCACCACAAACCGCGCAAACGACGTTCTTCGCGGCAGCCGGGAAGAACCAAGCCAAGGTGCTCCCGTGGGCAGCTCGGCAGAGGACTTGTCACGACCAAGAAGGAGCAGTTTTGGACGCGCCTAAGCTCCACGCTGCTCGTCCCCAAAGCCTAGAACCAGTGACCGATCATCGCCGGCGAATTTCGCAAAACATCTCCAACCGGTGCAGAACTACCCTCGGGTAAGAAACCCACAAATTCCCGACATATGCTTGCTTAGAGTTTATCAAACTGCACTCACAGGAGCTAGACTTGACGGCTCCCAAGTTTGCTTCGCAACCCTAGTTAAATTTTGGCTGTAGCCGGCGTATTTCCCGGTTTTCCAGCCGCGGTTATGGCGGGAAGGGTCGGGCTCACGGTGACGGCTAGGTTAGAGCTCTCCCCGAGCCCGGGCATGGCCTTTTCGACCTTCTCTGAGATTCCCCGGTGCTGTAGAGCCCTTCCACCGAGGTTTTGGCGGGCTGAATTGGCCGGGTGGCATAACCGAAGGGAGTCCGAGCCGCTGCACCGTCGCCGGCTAGGTTAGGGCCACCGCCGACCGGAGCAGTCGGTACCATCGTGTTCAGCGCGCGAAAGTAGGCCCAGGCGGCGAGTTTCCGGCCGGGAGGCGGTCGGGAAGCCAAGTCCGGCGAGCTTCCGAGGTGTGCCGGCGAGGGGGCGGCGCGGGAAAAAGGGCGGGCGCGAGGAAGAAGACGAGCCGGCCGGGCCCGCTCGTCAGTCCCTCGAGGCACAGCGTGGGGATTTTCTGTTGCACCGGATCAGCTGTGAACACACGGAAAACAGTCCTGTGGCCCCGTGTGGCGCAGCCGATGCGGTGACACGTGGGGGCCGGGCCCGCTGTCAGGAATTTGAACTTTTCCCGTTAATTCGAATTCCAGAATTTTCCCAAACTTTAGAACTCCATAACTTTTGCTAGGAAGCTCCAAATTTAGTGATTCAAATTGGGTTGGATTCATCGTGCATAGATCTATGCAAATATGCAACCCAATTTGTATGAAACCTATTATTTAATTCTGGAAAATTCTTTAAAGCTTTTCAGCAAAAGAATTTTAGAGGGAGTTTGGTTCATCCAAAAATCCCAAAATTTTGCCCGAATGTTTTTTAGGACATTAGTCAACCCCTGTAAAAGTTTCGGACCATTTGGAGTTGATTTGGTCAGAGCAATTCAAATTTGAAGGTGCTGTGTTCATTTGAATACAGAAACATTTTCAGAGAATTTCCAAAACTTGGAAATTCAGTTCTGGGCAAATCTTAGCTCCAAAAATGCTAGGAAAATTCATGCAAACTCTATGAGCTATAATTGAAATTGTAGTTCACTAATTTGGTCATGAACAGGGTTGTTACCTCAGAATTAATTCTTCTTTGCTTAATTCCTAAGAGAATTATTCTGAGCAAACCATTCAAGGAAAAGTGCTAATAATTGGTCCAGAGGGTTTTCTTGTGACAAGGAACTCACACAAAAATTCTCAGCTCCATTGGAGCTCTGGATCACCCTGTCCTGTTTAACCACTTGAGGGATTAATATAGAAAAAGGGGGGAAACCACTTAGCACTTAACCATGTGCTTAGGTCTAAGCCCAAGCCACCAACACCCAGTTCCATTTTTAAATTCTTAAACAGAGTTCCAGTTGCTAGAGACTGGTTATTTGAACTAATAGCAGAAGTATTACAATAAACTCATATGCATATTCATTAACATATAGTATTGTATTTCAATAACGTGTAGTCACTGAAGAAGAGACTCCGGAAGTGCTGGACTTCCTCCTTCCGGAAGAAGAGCTAACTACTGACCCGCAGCAACAAGGCAAGCCCCGGTTTGCATTAACCTTTTTATAAGTTTTACTTTGTTTACATGTGTCATATGAAGTATGATTGTGCATTCGGTATAGGATGGATGGAACCCCACTTGCATAACCAGAATTTTTCCCTAAGAGTGAGGGTAGTGTCTAAAACCTCGAGTAGACATGCTATGTTTAAATGTTTCATAGGACTTCGGTACAAGTCGAGTAGTTGGGATCTACTCACGAGATAGGCTTGGGACACACGGGTTCGGTTGAGCGACGTGAGATCACTTTAGTAAAGAAAGTGAGACTAGGCAGGGGCTAGGGCGCAGCAAGAGGAAGTCTTGTGTGCGCAGCCCTGTCCGTGTCGATTGAGGACCGATCCGTGTGCGGCCCTGCTGAACAAGTATTGAACGTACCGAAGGCATATCGGATATATGGGCCCTGATAAACTGATGTAGCCTAAACCTCCGGGCGTCGAGGCATAACGCACCGATTTATAGGTGTAGGCTGAGGGCAGCAAGGTGGAAATATGCCAACGGGCATAGAGAGATGCTCCGTGTGGGGAACCTCCTGCTCGTTTCGGTGCGACCGGTTCGACGTTTGGGCTGTTGGGTGAAAGGTTGTCCCGTACGACATCGAGTGAGCGTGCTGTGCAGCTCCACGGGTGGGCGTACGTGATATGCTCTTTGGGTTTCCCTGCAGGTGTATATCGAGTCGATTCGCCGTCCCTCGCGGTGACGAGTACCGCTTGTTCACTGTATCGTAACGTAGACTAATGAATGAAATGTTATGATTCAATATTGCTGTTATGATATAATTGTATTGCTACATGTGTGCCACCAAATATTGCTCACTAAAGTTCAGCTTCATGAACTGTTAACTTGTTGCTAAAAGATGAACTAAGGATGAACTTGTAGGCGTGTCCATTGGCTGCAACATTTCTATCCTATGTCATGGTACACCTCATGTAGAGTTTCATGCTTAGGTGAGTCGGTTAAGCCTTGCTGAGCCTTTGTGCTCACGGTTGCTGCTTAAGTGTTTTTCAGGCGAGGAGCCACCCACGGACTCGGAGTATGAGTCCACCGGAGAGGGTTACCCTCTGTCGGGGACCACGGCTGAGTGGGAGCCGTACACGCCGCGCTGAGCTGAAGAGTGCAGCTAGTGTGGGTTTCCCTAGGGCTGGGCAACCGACTTTTGCTAGATAGGCGGGCGTGAGTTGTAAAAAAGAAACTTCCTCTGTGTAATAAAAGACCTTAGTTTGTAACTGAGAAGTGTACTACTTTATACATGCAGTTTGTTTTCCCATGTAATATAATGTGTTCTTATGACGTGTGCTGTCGGGTGTCGCATCACGCGGCACCACCCTCTGCGATCCTGGATGAGCGGATTCCGGTCCGCCACAGGAATCAGCCACCCGAGGCTTCAGAATGCGAGGAAAGCCGAGAGGACTCATCGGAGCTTGCCGAAGCTAGGGTTGGGGGTGTCAGCGCGACTCGGGGCGGACCAAGGGGATTCTCCGACATCCCTGCAGGCCGCATGTCGTATTAGATGGTCGGAAGATGGGGGAAATGAGAAGAATTTGGTGGATCCGGTGGCTACCCGAAGGAATTTGGCAGCGGCGGATTTCTTGCGAGCAGGGAGGGCCATCCCTAGGGCGCACGACGTATATAGCAAGGGGGAACGACGGCTGCGGAGGCTGGCGACAATGAAGACCTAGCATTGGTTCGATGATTTTTCCGTTATCGGCGAGATCGGTGCTCGGTCATTGAAGATCGGGGGAGAGGAACGGGGGAAAAGAGGAGGAGGAAGACGAAGACCTGGCTGACAAGCGAGCCCCACCGGCAGAGAGAGAAGAGGGGAGGATGGGGAAGCCGGTTGGGCTGTGGTGGGCTGCAGGCTCGGCCCAGGAGAAAAATGAGATGGGTTTGCAGCCCATCCAGTGTTTAAAATTTCAAATTTTGGATGAATTTCCTCTTTTGAATCCTCAATTTAATCTAGGGTGTTACAACTCTACCCCCCTTCAAAGAATCTCGACCCGAGATTAGTAGACTTACGAAAAGAGATGAGGAAACTCTGCCTTGAGATCTTCTTCTCGCTCCCAAGTGGCTTCCTACTCCGAATGGTGCTTCCATTGAACTTTGCACATGGGAACCTCTTGTTTCTGGTGATACGCTCCGTCCTCTCGAGAGTCTTAACAGGGTACTCAGCATACGTCAGGTCTTCCTCCACCGTGAGATCATCCATTGGCAGCTGTTCCTCGGGTGCCCTGAGACACTTTTTCAACTGCGACACATGAAATACGTCGTGCACGTCTGACAAACGAGGTGGCAGCTCCAACTGATATGCAACTTCGCCCCTTCTGCTTAGCACCTTGAATGGTCCAATGTACCTAGGTGCAAGCTTGCCTATTACTTTGAATCATCGAAGCCCTCTGATGGGTGACACTTTGAGGTACACAAAGTCTTCAACCTCAAAAGTCAACTCCCGACGTCTTCTGTCAGCATAGCTCTTCTGCCTGGACTGAGTTGTTCTCAGGTTCTTCCGAATCTCTTGTACCTGCCTCTCAGCTTCTCTCAATGATTCTGGCCCAAATACCTCACTTTCTCCAGTTTGACTCCAAAATAGTGGTGTCCTGCATCTTCTCTCATACAATGCTTCAAAGGGTGACATCTTCAAGCTAGCCGGATAGCTGTTGTTGTAGGAAAATTCCGCATAACATAAATTCCTGTCCTAGCTCCTACTATTCTTCAAAGCACATGCTCTCAACATGTCCTCTAGTATCTGATTAGTGCGTTCAGTTTGGCCGTCCGTCTGAGGGTGATAGGCCGAACTGAAATTAAGATGGGTACCCATATGTTCATGCAACTTCTGTCAGAACCTTGAAGTGAACTGTGTACCCCTATCAGACACGATCTTCTTAGGAACCCCATGCAAGCACACAATCCTTGACATGTACAACTTTGCCAACTGTGACCCATTGTACTTCTCTTTGACTGGGATGAAATGAGCAACTTTAGTTAGTCGATCCACAATTACCCATATTGAGTCATATCCCGTCTGGGTCCTGGGTAACCCAACGATGAAGTCCATGCTGATTTCTTTCCACTTCTATTCTGGCACCTTAAGTGGTTGTAGCAACCCTGCAAGTCTCTGATGCTCTGCCTTCACGAGCTGACACGTGTCGCATAGAGCCACATATTCTGCAACATCTCGCTTCATACCATGCCACCAATAACGGTCTTTTTAAGTCTTGGTACATCTTAGTACTCCCAGGGTGAATGGAGTACTCTGACTCATGAGCCTCTCGCAGTATCGTTTGTCGTATGCCCTTATCATCCGGTACACATATCCTCTTACCCAGTCATAATATCCCCTGCTCATATTCTCGGAAACCGGGAGCCTTGTTTTCCTTCATCAGTCGCCTGATTTCCTTCATCAGTCACCTGATCTCACGAAGCTTCTCATCATTCTTCTGTCCCTCTCGAATCTCGTGCTCCAAAGTGGAGTCCACTTCCATGACCACTGCCTCTGTGCTGGACACCAAGCTGAGACTAAGCTTTGCTAACTCCTCACATAACTAAGGTTGCAATATCAAAACATTACAATGTGACTTTCGGCTCAAGGCATCGGCTACCACATTGGCCTTCCCTGGATGGTAATTAATCCCCACATCAAAGTCATTAATAAGCTCCAACCATCTATGCTGCCGAAGATTTAGATCTGGCAGCGTGAATATGTACTTGAGGCTCTTATGATCTGTGTAGATCTCTGTTCTCTTTCCCATTAAGTAATGCATCCAAATCTTTAATGCATGGACAACAACTGCCAGTTCCAAGTCATGCGTCGGATAGTTTCTCTCGTGTTTCCGGAGCTGTCTGGAAGCGTAGGCCACGACATGTCCCTCCTTCATAAGGACACATCCCAGTCCCTGTCTCAAAGCATCGCAGTAGATTGAGAACTCCTTCTGCATGTCTGGCATGATTAACACAGGAGCTGAGGTCAACCTCTTCTTCAATTCTTGAAAGCTTTTCTCGCACTCGGGCGTCCATCTGAAAGCTGCCCCTTTTTCAAGCATCTTAATGAGTGGCTGGGCAATCTTGGAGAATCCCTCAATAAAGCGACGATAATACCCTGCCATACCCAAGAAGCTTCTGATCTCCCCCACATTCTCTGGTGCACTCCACTGCATCACAGTGGCTACCTGTGGCGGACCGGAATCCGCTCATCCAGGATCGCAGAGGGTGGTGTCGCACGATGCGACACCCGACAGCACACATCATAAGGGTACATTGTATTACATGGAAAACAAACTGAAACTGTACAAAGTAGTACACTGCTCAGTTACAAACTAAGGTTATTACACAGCGGAAGTTTGATTACAAGTCATGCCCGCCTATCTAGCAAAAGTCGGTTGCCCAGCCCTAGGGCAACCCACACTAGCTGCACTCCTCAGCTCAGCGCGGCGTGTACGGCTCCCACTCAGCTGTGGTCCCTGACAGAGGGTAACCCTCGCCGGTGGACTCGTAACCCGAGTCCGTGGGTGGCTCCTCACCTGAAAAACACTTAAGCAGCAACCATGAGCACGATGGCTCAACAAGGATTAACCGACTCGCCTAGGCATGAAACTCTATATGTAATGTACAACAAACATGAGGTGGTACATTTTTGGCAAAGGGACACGCCTACAAGTTCATCCTTAGTTCATCTTTTAGCCACAGTTAACAGTTCATGAATCTGAAATTTAATAAGCAATATTTGGTAGCACATACGTAACAATACAATTATATCATACAGCAGAATTGAATCATAACATTGCATAAGTTATCTACGTTACGACACAGTGAACAAGCGGTACTTGTCACCGCGAGGGACAGCGAATCGACTCGATATACACATGCAGGGATACCCTAAGAGCACGTCACGTACGCCCACCCGTGGAGCTGCACAGCACGCTCACTCGATGCCGTATGGGACAACCTTTCACCCAACAGCCCAAACGTTGAACCGGTCGCACCGAAATGAGCAGGAGGTTCCCTACACGGAGCATCTCTCTATGCCCGTTAGCAGATTTCCACCTTGCTGCCCTCAGTCTACACCTATAAATCGGTGCGTTATGCCTCGACGCCCAGAGGTTTAGGTTACATCGGTTTATCGGGGCCCATATATCCGATATGCCTTCGGTACGTTCAATACTTGTTCAGCAGGGCCGCACATGGATCGGTCCTCAATCGACACGGACAGGGCTGCGCACACAAGACTTCCTCTTGCTGCGCCCTTGCCCCTGCCTAGTCTCATTTTCATTACTAAAGTGATCTTACATCACTCGAACCAATCCCGTGTGTCCCAAGCCAAAGCTCGCGAGTAGATTCCAACTACTCGACTTGTACCGAAGTTCTAGGAATCATTAAGCCTAGCCTGTCTACTCGAGGTCTTAGACACTACCCTCACTCTTATAGAAAAATCTAGTTATGCATTTGTGGTCTCAACCATCCTACACCTAATGCACATATATACACCTCACACTAAGTATGTAAACAAAGCAAAACTTTTATAAATTTGGTTAATGCAAACTGGGGCTTGCCTTGTTGCTGCTGGTCAATGGTTAAAGCTTCGTCCGGAAGAAAGAAGTCGAGCACTTCCGGAGTCTCCTCGCCTTCAGCAACTACACGTTAATGAGATACTACATGTCAATTCAAATGCAATGTTTAAACTTGAAAAAGTAATTACTATAGCTCTATATAGCCCTCTCCTTTGGGTTCTGAAATTTTTATGGTGGCTTGGTAGGGTCCTAACCAGAGTCTTGACCAAGTTTCATTTGAACCAAGGTTCATTTGAGCCTTGTACAAATAAAAACCTATTTGGTTACTATTAGAGCTTCTAAGGAATTCCAGGGGTTTTCATGGCTCCAACTATTACTTTCTGGATACTAGAATTTGAGATTGTTCTAATGGAATTGGTTTCATGTCATTTGAAGAATTCTAGAGGAAGTTATGGCCTAAACAAGATTTGAGAAAATCTGAAAAATGTTTCTGTACATTTTTCTATTTTCTCAGGGCAGCTCACTTAATCACACCATTAGGGGGACTAAATAAACTCGGATGGGTCTGACATTTTTACTGTGACTCTAGGACTTTTCAAAGAATCTCTCAGCCAAAGTTCAGAATTTTTCATAAAGTAATTCTCCAGATAAAATTCCTAATAGTTTGAACTTTAGGGATTTAATTCTGGAAAACTATTAAATTTCATGAGCTGAAATTTGTATTGCTGGAAAGTACTCAAAATTCTGAGTTCAGCAAAATCTGGTTCACTAAATTTGGAGTTTCCTAGCAAAAGTTATGTGCATTTGAAGTTTGCACTAAAACTGGAAACCCCCAAAATGTTTAAACTCTGCGGGTGGGATCCACTCTTTAAACCGGCCCACTGAGAATGCGGCCACACCGCGGCCCACGGGGTTTTACCCGTGCTGCCGCACTGGATCCCGGCCGCAAATGGATCCCCGCGCGAGACCAGAGGCTGACCGGTGTACCCGGCTCCCCTTTGTGTACCTCGCGACATACCGCGATTCTCGCGGCGGCGCATCGCCGGAGTTCTCGCCGCCGGCCGTTTCACTGCACTACCTTTGACGGTTCTCACCGCCTGGGCCTAACTTGGCTCGGAGAACATGCTGGTGCCCTCACCGAAGCTTGGCGATGGCCGGAACCACACCCGCGACGGTGACAGCGGCTCTCTCTACTCTAGCGATGTCGTCCGAGCTACTCAGGGCCTTATTCTTCAAACGGTTTGCTCCTACAGCTCCGCTGTGGCATGCTGAGCACGAATATGAGCTCGGTTGGCCATGGAAACGGCCGGAGCTACGTTCTCACCGTCGACCTAGGCCCGATATCGGCTGTGACCGGAAAAACTCGATAACCAGAGTCTATACTCAATGGTTCTTCGTACTTTTTGATCCTAGATGGTCGTGGCAGGGTGTAGATCATGCTTGTAGCTCGGTATACCCGGTGATGAGCCAATACCTGCGAATTTTAGGATTTGGGGGTGGCTCGGTCTTAAGACCACCGAAACATCCCCAGGGAAATTCTCCGCCGACAGTGCACAAAACGACGAACGGTTTGGACTAGAAGGACCAGCACCTTAGGGCGGTTGTTTCTTGTGTTGATCGTCGGGCACGAGGGAGCCTGTGTTGCCTGGACGCCAGCGACCAGAGAGCGGTGAACTCAGGGCGCGCCACTTCGGATATGTGCGGGTGGAACAGAGAGAATGAGGAGGGGATTCACGCAGACCAGGGTGCAACCGAGTGTTTTGTATCTGGCGTCCTCATCCCCCGAGCAGGAGGTGGCAGGGGTGAGGCGGTCGGGCGCCGACGCCTGCCGTGCGCTGGCGCGTTCTTTCGGCTGAGGGAGAAAAATCACTGAGGAAGCTTCTCTGTTAAGGCTGCTGACAAGTGGGGCCTCCCCTCTAATTCCTTTTGCAAATTTTTCATTTCTGTTTGTACTAAAATATCCCCAGCTACTCACAATTGAATGTGAGACTTCATCACCAAGTCACAGTTTGAATTTGGTTTCCCAAATTTGAAATTTGTTTGGCTAAATTTGCCTCATATTTGACTGAAATTCAAATTCAGTTTTGAATTATTGCAAATTTTGCCCCCGACAAGATGAACTCCAATGGGGATGAAAATTGGTGGTCTAACTCAGAAAAATGTGCTGAGTTTGAATATTAAGCCAACTTTTGAATCCAAGTGATGAAAGTTTCTGCAATTTGAATTTACATTCAAATTGGCCTCTTTTTCAAATGCCTCCAAAAGTGCCTCAAAAAGTGTTGGATTTGCATGAAATTTGGCCTGAACCTTCCCAAGACTATTAAAGTTCTAAGGGTGAGCTCAACCTCTCATGTTCATGTGTAGAAATCCTACTTTGTGAAAGTTAGGGCTTTCCCCTCTAATCACCCTTTTGATGGAGGTTGCTTGCTTTTCACAAGTATTCACAAGATACCCACAACAAAAGCCGTGGTGTTGTGAGGAGATGAAAAATTTTGCAAGTCCCTTTTCTTGGGCTTTTACATCCCTCCCCCCTTAAAAGAATCTCGTCACGAGATTACAAAAGAAGAGATAGCGATGTAATAGGAACTCACCCGTGCTGAGACGCCATGAACTCCGGGTAATTTGAGCGAAGGAATTCCTCGCTCTCCCACATCGCTTCTTCGGCGGTGTGGTTACTCTAGAGTATCTTGTAGGACCAAAACGTTCGGCTACGCGTGGTCCGAGCTTTCTCATCAATAATTTCCACCGGATATTCATCATATGTCAAATCCGGTTGCAACTCGCTGATGTCTTCCATGGGAACAGAGGCCGTATGTTTAAGACATTTTCACAGTTGTGAAACATGGAAAACGTCATGAACACCAGCAAGAGATGCCGGTAGCTCCAGTCTATATGCCGCTGGTCCACACTTCTCGGTGATAGCATAGGGTCCAATGAATCGGGGAGCGAGTTTCCCCTTCACACCGAACCGGTGCACGCCCTTCATCGGAGATACACGGAGGTACACGTGCTCTCCGACGTCAAAGTGCAGCGGTCTACGCCTCTTATCAGCGTAGGTTTCTTGCCGGGATTGAGCGGCCTTCAAGTTGGCTTGAATCATCCGAACATGCTCTTCGGCATCGTTCACCACATCAACCCCGAATGTGACCCTTTCACCGGACTCACACCAGTTTAATGGGATGCGGCATTTGCGACCGTAGAGAGCTTCGTAGGGTGCCATCTTGATACTCGCCTGATATCCGTTATTGTATGAGAATTCTACCAACGGTAGGTGACCATCCCAGTTTCTACCGTGGTGGATGGCACACGCTCTGAACATGTCCTCTAGTACTTGGTTCACCCTCTCTGTTTGGCCATCTGTCTGAGGGTGATAGGCGGAGCTCCTAATCAGCTTAGTACCCAATGCAGCGTGCAACTGCTCCCAAAAGCGAGACACAAATAATGCACCTCGATCTGAGACTATGGTCTTGGGTACTCCATATAAACATAGAATCTTCGCTATGTACAGCTCCGCATATTTGCCGGCATTGTAACGTGTATGCACTGGAATGAAGTGAGCCGTCTTGGTTAACCGATCAACGATTACCCAAATGGAATCATGCTTGTTGGACGTCAGGGGTAATCCCACAATGAAATCCGTGCTCACATCTTCCCATTTCCATACCGGGATTTTCAGGGGTTGCAGCAGCCCTGATTTCCTCATATGATCAGCTTTCACTCGTCTACACGTATCACACTCGGATACATACTTAGCCACTTCCCGCTTCATCCATGTCCACCAAAATTTCTTTTTGGAATCCTGGTACATTTTGTTGCTGCCCGAATAAATGGAGTATTTAGACAAGTGAACTTCATCAAGGATCTTTTTCCTCAGCTCCATATCCCGAGGTACAACTATGCGGTCATTGAACCATAGTGTCCCCTCATCATCTTTCCGGAAACATTTGATCTCCCCGTTGTCTATCCGTCTCCGGAGATGTGCCATACCCTTATCAACCTTCTGAGCTGCAATGATGTCCTCCCGAATGGTAGGGATGAGGGCCAGGTTGTAGAGCGATCCATAAGGAACCAAGTATAAACTCGGCTCTTCCTCCTCCACCGTTGTAATGGTGAGGTTATGGACATGTGATTTCCGACTCAGTGCGTCGGCAACCACATTCGCCTTGCCGGGGTGGTAGTGAATCTCAATCTCATAGTCCTTGATTAGTTCTAACCACCTCCTTTGCCTCATATTCAGCTCCTTCTGGGTGAAAATATACTTCAGGCTCTTGTGGTCGGTGTAGAGATGCACCAAATTCCCTAGGAGATAGTGCCTCCACATGTTCAATGCCAAAACCACAGCAGCAAGCTCAAGATCATGGGTTGGATAATGCTGCTCATGGTTCCGAAGTTGGCGTGAGCCATATGCGACCGCACGTCCTTCCTGCATCAACACGCAGCCGAGCCCGATACCGGACGCATCACAATACACGTTGAAGGGCTTAGTTGTATCCGGTTGAGCTAAGACCGGGGCCGTTGTGAGATGCTTCACTAATGATTGGAACGCTCCTTCACACGCCATGTTCCAAACATATTTTGTCCCCTTCTTCAGCAACTCTGTCATCGGCTTAGCAAGCTTGGAGAAACTCGGAATGAATCTCCAATAGTATCCCGCTAAGCCGAGGAAGCTTCTGACTTCATGGACTGAAGTGGGAGCTTTCCATTTCAGCACTTGTTCTATTTTGCTTGGGTCAACCGCAATACCTTCCGCTGCGATAATATGTCCCAGAAATGGCACTTGGCTGATCCAAAACTTACATTTTCTGAACTTGGCGTAGAGTTTGTGGTCTCTTAGGCGTTGAAGAACAATCCTCAAGTGTTCGGCGTGTTCTGCTTCTGTCTTGGAATAATCCAAGATATCATCAATGAACACCACCACGAACTTGTCCAGCTCCGGCATGAACACCGAGTTCATGAGGTACATGAAATGTGCCGGAGCATTAGTGAGACCAAAAGACATAACGAGATATTCATATAAGCCATATCTCGTCGAGAAGGCCGTCTTCGGGATATCCTCCGCCCAGATCTTTATCTGATGATATCCAGAGCGAAGGTCCATCTTGGAGAACACACTTGCACCCACAAGTTGATCAAACAAAATGTCAATGCGGGGCAGTGGGTACTTATTCTTGATGGTGACGGCGTTGAGCGGCCGGTAGTCCACACACAGCCTCAAGGTTTCATCCTTCTTCTTCACGAACAGCGCCGAGCATCCCCAAGGCGAGGAACTCGGCCTAATGAAACCTTTGCTCAACAGATCATTGAGCTGTTCTTTCAGTTCAGCCAGCTCGTTCGGAGCCATTTTGTATGGCCTCCGGGAGATAGGAGTAGTCCTGGGTGCAAGCTCAATCTTGAACTCGACATCCCGCTCAGGTGGCATGCCCGGAAGATCATCCGGAAACACATCGGGGTATTCCCGGACTACGGGGATGTCCTCTAACTTGAGAGCTTCAGTATTATTAATTTCTGAAACTTCCCGGACTGGATTATCTAACATGAGGGACTGCAGACGGTGTAGTGGGGAGTTGAGGTGAACCGTCCGTGATAAAGTTTCCAGGACAGCGCCATGGTAGCTTAGCCATGACATTCCTAAGATTGCATCAATCTTCTGCCCCTCAAGAATAATCATAGTGGTGGGATATATCTTCCCACCTAAGCACAATGGTGCTTTTGGAACCATCATTGTTGCTGAAATCTTTCCTCCCGGTGAGCAGATCATATAAGAACACTCGGTTGGAAAGGCTTCCAGTTGATGCTTAACCACATATGATGCACTTATAAAGTTGTGGGTTGCACCAGAATCAAATAATATGATGATGGCTCGATCGTTGAGAGTGAACGTACCCGCCAGCATGTTGTCTCCCTCTGGGGCGTCCTCATTGTCGAGGTTGCGAAGGCCCCCAGTCCGCTGACCCACCTTCTTGACTGGAGGTCGGCCTCGAGCACCGCCCTGGAACTGGGCTTGCCCGCTGCTCTGCTGCCCCTGGGGATAGTCCTTCATGAAATGGCCCGCCTGGACACACGTGAAACAAGTGTAGAGGGGCGGTCCTTCGCTGATCGGCGGACGGAAACCCGGGGCGCGTTGTGGCGGTGGAAAGGCCCGGGGTGCCATCTGCTTCTGCTTCTGTTGTTGCGGTCGCGGTGGTGGCATCGGCGGTCGGAATGGGGGTGCCTGGAAAGAACAACCCCCGAACTTCTGAGGTCGCGCCAGTGGATGCCACTGCTGCCCGGATGGTGTCCGATACACCATGCGGTACTTCTGGGGAGCGCCACCCCAACTGCTGGGTGGAGTGCTGTGCTTCCGCTGCTCAGCTGCCAAATCCCGCTGAGCGTCCTCTTGCATAATCGCGGCATTGACGAGGTCGTTGAAGGCGCCGTGATTCAATTGAACGAGATGCGTCTTCATCTCAGGGTGTAACCCCCGATAGAAGTGCTCCCGTTTCTTCTCCTCGGTGGAGACATAGTCCGACGCATATTGCACCAGATGGTTGAAGGCACGGGAGTAGTCATGGGCACTCCTCCCGCCCTGCTTCAGCTCCAGGAATTCTTGAAACTTCCTCTTCATTATCCCGGGAGGGATATGATAGGCGCGGAACGCCTCCCGGAATTCTTCCAACTCCATGGCATGGCGAGCCGGACGTGAGGCGACATAATTCGTCCACCACGCACCAGCGGCACCATGAAGCTGCTGTGCCTCGAGCAGAGTCTTCTGCCGCTCCGTACATTAGAGCAGCCCGAACTTGGACTCGATTGTTCGCAGCCAGTTGTCGGCCTCCAGTGGTTCTACGGCTTCTGTGAACACCGGAGGGTGCGTACTCATGAAATCCGAGTACGTCACATCACGGGGCTCACGAGGCCCCCTCTCTTGACGCCCCCCCCCGCCTGGGACGTATTCTGCACGATTGTGCGGAGCAGGTCGGTCTGCTCCTCACGACCACCCACCGGTGCCGCTATCACATCCGCTAGGGTAAGCGGAGGCAGCGGTGGTGGTTTTTGCTGCGAGGTGCTGTCGTAGGCAGGTGGCTGGGAGTCATCGCCTCCCTGCTGGCTAGAGCCACCAATCTCATGCGTGGTCCGAGTGCGAACCATCTGCAACCATACGACAATAACCATCAGTCCCGCAACATATTTCATGCAGTCCAATAAAATGTCATAAACATAATGACAGTAAAACATGCGATACATCTCGTATGTGGACAATGTAATAACTTCGCACAAGCTACACCATTACCATACCAAATACAAGCTAGTTAAATCCAACTTGATGGGCTCCCCCTTTGGAAGTTCATCTTAACTAGATTTGGTCACTACGAGACGTTGAAATCGCTTTGTCATCACGTATACTACCCTTTTATCTTCAATACGACACAAACATGGTCTCTAGCAAAAGAAACCTTAGTAAGACATACTCAAATCTTTCATTAATTGAAGATAACCTCTCATAAGTATGTTCTACCCCATTGGAAGTACTTAAGCCTCCTAGGGTACAACAATCTCTCAATTGAGTTCAACTGTCATCCCTCTGTCAGAATGACCAGTTTCTACATATCCAAGATTTTGATCTGGTTCTGGGCATTTTCATGACTCAAGTTGAATACCAAATTTAAATTTAACTTCAGCATCTTTCCAATGATTATTTATTTGCCCTCAGATCAGATTTTGTTAAAAAGTTATGGTATTTCAAAGTTAACAGGATTTCTGGAAGAATTTCAACAGCACCTCCTTTGGGAAAATGCTGTTTTCAACTCATATTTCCACTGAATTCCGTGCTGCAAATACAGACACTTTGAATTACAAAGGTGTAACACATCTCCTACCCTTTCTAAAGATGTATGATATGACAATTTTAGATTTTTCTATAGTAAGTTATGCTTGAAAAACAGACCAGTCCAGAGAGTGTTTCAAATCTGTCCTGGTTCTGGACAGTTTACAATCCTCTGGGATTTAAGCCATCTTAAGGTGTGTTTCAGCCCTGGAAGTCTACAACAAAGTTGTAGAGTGCTTAAACAGCTCTCCAGAACTATTTCCCACACCTCCCTTGGCCACATGATCTGTGAGTTATGCTCTGTTAAGGTTCAGCAAACTTGCTGCCTAAAACAGAGCACTCTGTTTTTCAATCCTTTAGAGCTACACTGATCCACTATCAAAATTTTCTACCCAACCAGGGTCCTAATTGTTGAAACTTAGTAATTTTAATTCTTTGTTGTCATTATCTTTCATGCACATGCCTATGACATGTCGGTACTACGTTCCTCACAAAAAGAAAATCCTAACCGGATTATACCGGCATATACGTCTCAAGTGTGGCACTAAACGGGCTCTCGCACACGTATACTACACGCGATACATACGTGGTTAGTACCTGCAGAAGACCACACAATAATGATGCACTCAAAGGTCATCTTCATTTCAGGCAGGTCCATATTTGAAAGTAAATAGAAACGTCCGTATCATTGTCATACGGCCGTCCTTGAGTTAAGTCATGTCTCAAGGTACGTGATCGTGTTTCAACACCACACGACGGGGAACCTGAGTATATCATGAACGGGTCGTCATGGTTGGGAATGTTATCAACCCAACGGATACCACCTACTGCCCTGCAGGGCACGCCGATGGCAAGCGCTGCATATGTCCTCCTAGGCTATTTCCAGCAGAACACACTATCGCGTTACTGACCACACGATGGGGTCTCCACATACTTGCCTAATGCACGCTAGGGATCAGCGTTTCATATGAACTCAGGAACATGAACAGTCCAAGAGTTTCATATTGACGTCCAACACCAAGCTGTGAGACCTATCCCTGAACCACTTTCCTCGTCAGGGGAGCTAACCAAAATTGAACCGCTTTCAGTAGCGTTCCTTACCATTCTTACCTGAGCGTAGGTGCGCCGTTACATAATTAAAAGTCAGAATTATAACACATATGTTAGTCTTGCCACTCTAAGTAACTATGCTAATATAGTCCTTACTTGGACAAACTAGCGAATCCTCACCGTAAACCTAAGTTTTCCCGTAATACAGTCCTTAATTATTGTGCTATCCCCAATGCAGCTCTGATACCAGGCTGTGGTGGACCGGAATCCGCTCATCTAGGATTGCAGAGGGTGGTGCCGCACGATGCGACACCTGACCATAAGGGTACGTTTTATTACATGGAAAACAAACTGAAACTGTACAAAGTAGTACACTGCTCAGTTACAAACTAAGGTTCATATTACACAGCGGAAGTTTGATTACAACTCACGCTTGCCTATCTAGCAAAAGTTGGTTGCCCAGCCCTAGGGCAACCCACACTAGCTGCACTCCTCAGCTCAGCGTGGCGTGTACGGCTCCCACTCAGCCGTGGTCCCCGACGGAGGGTAACCGTCGCCGGTGGACTCGTAACCCGAGCCCGTGGGTGGATCCTCACCTGAAAAACACTTAAGCAGCAACCATGAGCATGATGGCTCAACAAGGCTTAACCGACTCGCCTAGGCATGAAACTCTATATGTAGTGTACAACAAACGTGGGGTGGTACATTTTTGGCAAAGGGACATGCCTACAAGTTCATACTTAGTTCATCTTTTAGCCACAGTTAACAGTTCATGAGTCTGAAATTTAATAAGCAATATTTGGTGGCACACATGTAACAATACAATTATATCATACAGCAGAATTGAATCATAACATTGCATAAGTTATCTATGTTACGACGCAGTGAACAAGCGGTACTCGTCACCGCGAGGGACGGCGAATCGACTCGATATACACCTGCAGGGATACCCGAAGAGCACGTCACGTACGCCCACCCGTGAAGCTGCACAGCACGCTCGCTCAATGCCGTACGGGACAACCTTTCACCCAACAGCCCAAACGTCGAACCGGTCGCACCGAAACGAGCACGGAGCATCTCTCTATGCCCGTTAGCAGATTTCCACCTTGCTGCCCTCAGCCTACACCTATAAATCGGTGCATTATGCCTCGACGCTCAGAGGTTTAGGTTACATCGGTTTATCGGGGCCCATATATCCGATATGCCTTCGGTACGTTCAATACTTGTTCAGCAGGGCCTCACACGGATGGGTCCTCAATCGACACGAACAGGGCTGCACACACAAAACTTTCTCTTGCTGCGCCCTAGCCCCTGCCTAGTCTCATTTTCATTACTAAAGTGATCTTACATCACTCGAACCAATCCCGTGTGTCCCAAGCCTAAGCTCGTGAGTAGATTCCAACTACTCGACTTGTACTGAAGTTCTAGGAATCATTAAGCCTAGCCTGTCTACTTGAGGTCTTAGACACCACCTCACTCTTATAGAAAAATATGGTTATGCATTTGTGGTCTCAACCATCCTACACCTAATGCACATATATACACCTCACACTAAGTATGTAAACAAAGCAAAACTTTTATAAATTTGGTTAATGCAAACCAGGGCTTGCCTTGTTGCTGCTGGTCAGTGGTTAAAGCTTCGTCCGGAAGAAGGAAGTCGAGCACTTCCGGAGTCTCCTCGCCTTCAGCGACTACACGTTAATGAGATACTACATGTCAATTCAAATGCAATGTTTAAACTTGAATAAGTAATTACTATATCTCTAGCTAGCCCTCTACTTTGGGTTCTGAAACTTTTGTGGTGGCTTGGTAGGGTCCTAACCAGAGTCTTGACCAAGTTTCATTTGAACCAAGGTTCATTTGTGCCTTGTACAAATAAAAACCTATTTGGTCACTATTAGAGCTTCTAAGGAATTCTAGGGGTTTTCATGGATCCAATCATTACTTTCTGGGGACTAGAATTTGATATGGTTCTAATGGAATTGGTTTCATGTCATTTGAAGAATTCTAGAGGAAGTTATGCCCTAAACAAGATTTGAGAAAATCTGAAAAATGTTTCTGTACATTTTTCTATTTTCTCAGGGCAGCTCACTTAATCACACCATTAGGGGGACTAAATGAACTCGGATGGGTCTGAAATTTTTACTGTGAATCCAGGACTTTTCAAAGAATCTCTCAGCCAAAGTTCAGAATTTTTCATAAAGTAATTCTCCAGATAAAATTTCTAATAATTTGAAATTTAGGGATTTAATTCTGGAAAACTATTAACTTTCATGAGCTGAAATTTGTATTTCTGGAAAGTACTCAAAATGCTGAGTTTAGAAAAATCTGGTTCACTGAATTTGGAGCTTCCTAGCAAAAGTTATGTGCATTTGAAGTTTGCACTAAAACTGGAAACTCCCAAAATATTTAAACTCTGCGGGGTGGGACCCACTCTTTAAACTGGCCCACTGAGAATGCGGCCACACTGTGGCCCACGGGGTTTTACCCGCGCTTCCGCACTGGATCCCGGCCGCAAATGGACCCCGCGCGAGACCAGAGGCTGACCGGTGGACCTGGCTCCCCTTCGTGTACCTCGCGACATCCCGCGATTCTCGCGGCGGCGCTTCGCTGGATTTCTCGCCGCCAGCCGTTTCACTGCACTACCTTCGACGGTTCTCACCGCCTGGGCCTAATTTGGCTCAGAGAACACGCTGGTGCCCTTACCAAAGCTTGGTGATGGCCGGAACCATGCCCGCGACGGTGACAGCGGCTCTCTCTACTCCGGCGATGTCGTCCGAGCTACTCAGGGCCTTATTCTTCAGACAGTTTGCTCCTACAGCTCTGCTGTGGCATGCTGAGCACGAATATGAGCTCGGTTGGCCATGGAAACGACCGGTGCTACATTCTCACCGTCGACCTAGGCCCGATATCGGCTGTGACCGGAAAAACTCGATAACTAGAGTCTATACTCAACGGTTCTTCGTACTTTTTGATCCTAGATGGTCGTGGCAGGGTGTAGATCATGCTTGTAGCTCGGTATACCTGGTGATGAGCCAATACCTGCGAATTTTAGGATTTGAGGGTGGCTCGGTCTTAAGACCACCGAAACATCCCTGGGGAAATTCTCCCCCGACAGTGCACGAAACAACGAACGGTTTGGACTAGAAGGACCAGCACCTTAGGGTGGTTGTTTCTTGTGTTGATCGTCGGGCATGAGGGAGCCTGTATTGCCCGGACGCCGGCGACCAGAGAGCGGTGAACTCAGGGCGTGCCGCTTCGGAAGTGTGCGGGTGGAACAGAGCGAATGAGGAGGGGATTCACGCAGACCAGGGTGCAACCGAGTGTTTTGTACCCGGCATCCTCATCCCCCGAGAAGGAGGTGGCAGGGGTGAGGCGGTCGGGCGCCGACGCCTGCCGTGCGCTGGCGCGATCTCTCGGCTGAGGGAGAAAAATCACTGAGGAAGCTTCTCTGTTAAGGCTGCTGACAAGTGGGGCCTCCCCTCTAATTCCTTTTGCAAATTTTTCATTTCTGTTTGTACTAAAATATCCTCAGCTACTCACAATTTAATGTGAGACTTCATCACCAAGTCACAGTTTGAATTTGGTTTCCCAAATTTGAAATTTATTTGGCTAAATTTGCCTCATATTTGACTGAAATTCAATTTCAGTTTTGAATTATTGCAAATTTAGCTCCCGACAAGATGAACTCCAATGGGGATGAAAATTGGTGGGCTAACTCTGAAAAATGTACTGAGTTTGAATATGTAGCCAACTTTTGAATCCAAGTGATGAAAGTTGCTGCAATTTGAATTTACATTCAAATTGGCCTCTTTTTCAAATGCCTCCAAAAGTGCCTCAAAAAGTGTTGGATTTGCATGAAATTTGGCCTGAACCTTCCCAAGACTATTTAAGTTCTAAGGGTGAGCTCAACCTCTCATGTTCATGTGTAGAAATCCTACTTTGTGAAAGTTAGGGTTTTCCCCTCTAATAACCCTTTTGATGGAGGTTACTTGCTCTTCACAAGTTTTCATAAGATACCCACAATAAAAGTTGTGGTGTTGTGAGGAGATGAAAAATTTTGCAAGTCCCTTTTCTTGGGCTTTTACACTTCCTTGCTTGGATTAACATATATTCCTCCTGCTGAGATGACATGACCTAAGAAAGCCACTCCCTTCAACCAGAACTCGCACTTGCTAAGTTTGCCATACAACTGGTTCTCCCGAAGCTTCTGCAACGCCAACCTCAAATGTTCCTCATGCTCTTCTTCATTTCTCGAGAAAACCAGAATGTCATCAATGAACACCACCACAAATCTGTCCAAATACTCCATAAACACCTTATTCATAAGGTACATGAAGTAGGCTGGAGCATTAGTCAACCCGAACGACATGACCGTGTACTCATATAGACCATAGCGAGTAACAAATGCTGTCTTCGGAATATCTGAGGCTCAAATCTTCAGTTGATGATACCCTGAGCAAAGATCAATTTTGGAGAATACACTTGCTCCCCTCTTTTTTTTTCTTTTTTCTTGTTATTTTCTCTTTTTTCTTTTTCTTTTCTCTTTTTTTTTTCTTTTTCTTTTTTTCTTTTTCTTTTTTTTTTCTTTTTTTCTTTTCCTTGTTCTTATATCTCTTCCTCTCTTTTACTTCATTGATATTGGGTTTCATGTCTAGCCGACCCCAACATGCTTGGGATAAAGGCTTGGTTGTTGTTGTTGTTGTTGTTGTACACTTGCTCCCCTCAATTGATCAAACAAGTCCTCGATACGTGGCAACGGGTACTTATTTTTTATGGTCACTGCATTAAGAGCTCGATAGTCGACACATAACCTCTGAGTCCCATCTTTCTTTGGCACGAATATAACTGGGGCTCCCCAAGGTGAGGAACTAGGTCAAACATACCCCTTGTCTAGCAGCTCTTGGATATTCTCCTTGAGCTCTGCTAACTGATTAGCATCCATCCTGTACGGCCTCTTATATATAGGAGTTGTGCCAGGTACTAAATCGATGATGAACTCAATATCACGATCTGGTGGCATACTTGGTAACTCCTCAAGAAAAACATCCGGGAACTCATTAACCACCCGGATCCCCTCCGTCGTCTCGATTTGATTAAGCTGGATCTTCTCATCTGTCACACGGACTGACTTGAACTCCACCTTGCTGCCGTCAGTGTGAGTCAAACTTACAGTCTTAGAGGCACATTGTATCACACCATTATACTTGGCCAGCCAATCTATCTCCAATATGATATCTAGGCCTCGTGACTCCAACACAAGGAGGTTTGCGGAGAAGACCACCCCCATGATATCAAGACTCACTTTTGAGCACACAACATTTGTCTTGAGTTCTCCCCCAGGAGAGTTGACTATTAGCGTACGGGTCATAGATGTAGTCTTCATATTATGCTTTTGTACGAAGTTCTTAGCAATGAAAGAATGAGTAGCACCTGAATCAAACAAGACTGTAGCAGGGTGGGAATCGATGGAGAACATACCAATCACCACATCTGGAGCATCCTGAGCCTCCTCCAAAGCTACGTGGTTCACATGACCATGCATGAAATTCTGCTGTTGCTGTTGTGGGTGTTTCTTCTTTGGGCAACGGTTGGAGAGATGCCCATTCTCACCGCAAGTGTAACACGGCCCAATCATCCTGTCACTCTGAGTCTTGCTGCCCTGCTGCTGACTCTGCTAGAACTGACCAGCCGGACGGGGTGGAAAAGTAGGACGCGTCTGCTGGAACTGTGGACGCTGCTGCTGAGTCTGCTGCACGGACTGCCTGAAAGCCGGGGTAGGGTACCTCGGCGCCTGATACGAGCCCATGGGACAGCTCACCTGTCCCACTGGCGTCGGCATAAAATGGTTGCGACTATTGTTGCCAACAGACTGGCCCTGCCAAGATGTCTTTCGCTTCCTGTGTGCTTCTAACTCGGGCCTCTGCTTCTCCATAACAAAAGCTTTATCAACCATCTTTTGGAAAGTCTCGTAGTAGCTGGAGGAAAGTGCATTTTCAACCCTTCGTCTAGCCCCTGGATAAAGCAGTCCTGCCTCTTCTCGTCAGTGTTGACATCTTCAGGCGCATATCAAGATAGCTGTGTGAACTTCTGAAGATACTCATAAATTGTTATACTACCCTGCCTTAGACTCAGAAACTCCTTCCGCTTCATTTTTATTGCCCTAGCTGGCACATAGTGACTGCGAAAGCTCCATGTAAACTCCTCCCAGGTGATACTCTATGGGTCCTCATGGGCGGACGTGTAAGCTGTCCACTAGTCTGCTGCGGGACCTGAAAGCTGGTGGGAGGCAAGCAACACCCTCTCCCGACCTTGACACTGAACTATCTGCAGCTTGCTTTCAATGGACTTCAACCAGTCATCAGCACAGGTGGTGGTGGAGGAGCTTGATTCATGTTGGCCACCACTTGAGTCAGATTCTGCAGTAGCTAAGTCTGCATAGCCATCATCTGCTGCATCCCCATTGGGACAGCTCCCCCACGGGCACCTCGACCATTCCATGGTGGAATCTGGAATGTGGGAGGAGCATTACCCTCCTCGGGCACCCCGCGGCCACAACCTCGTCCACGTCCCCTGCCTGCCATCTGATTTATATATAGTGACAGATAATGAGAACAAGTGTTAAGACTAAACAATTTCAGAAAATAATCAAAATAAAAGCTCATATGTAAATATTTAGACTATAGCAAGTCAACATATCACTATTAATGAAACAAAGCATCCCGTTATTATTAAGTGACACAAAATGTCAACCTCTACGACCAGGTGACCCATATATGTGGACATACTTCTAATTTCACAACCGTTTCTAACTAGGCTTGCGTCCTACGGACAACCTGGCTCTGATACCATTCTGTCATGCCTGGTTCCTGTATAACAATCATTCATGCTACACATGTATGCCAGGATCAGTTAAACCATACATGTATTAACAGAAATGATGTATCATATATATAAAAGCCAAGTTTATTACAAACCCATAATGAACTTATAATCTAGAAAGTAAAAATACATAGCCGCAAATAGTCTAAGCGTAGAGCTCCATCACAGGCGTTGTCCGGGGGCATGTCCGCCTAGTACTACGCACCAGGGTTGAAGCCATCGTCTTCATCATACTCCACTCCTCCATATCCTGAGCAACAATTATTTCCAAAGAGAAGCAACAAAAACACATGAGTACTTAGAGTACTCAGCGAGTGAGGGAATGATATGACATGTAGGCAAATTCAAGGGAGGCCAACTTGGCTAAAGCACTACGCAGCATCCTATCCCTAGGTTGCAATAGCACCCTATTTACTAAGTGATTCTCCCTCCAGGTATCACCCCAATAATCCATTTCCACTGCCAACAAAGTACACCCAATCCTCCCCATACCTAACTAATCATGAAGGAGTTTTCTAGCCCACTCTTGACCGTGAGCACGGTTGTCTAGACAGTTTTGACTCTGTAGAGTTTGTACTCTTTACCCACAAGTCGTGATTTCGTCCCTTGTCACCAAGTGGACTAAAGTCTCCCTGATTGCCCGTGATCGCGAATCACATCTCACACTTCCTATGGTGTGTGGCCAGGGGATCATATGAGGCCTTTACATTGCACTACCAAATCCATGTACACTCGCTAAGGTTTCACCGCTAACAACATACTTGGAGTCTATTTTACCTCCGCTGCAGAAGCCCCCTCTTGCGCCACATAAACATCTCAATGGTGTACACAAGATAAGGTAGAAGTCAACTTAACTGGCCAAATCGTTCCATACCGGTCTTGTGGTGGCACGATATAGCTAGATCACATGATATCACGAACCGGTCCTTAGAATCTACACAGGCACAAACCTCCAACCCGAGTCTCGTGCATACGCACCAACCGTATACCATCCGGCCTGCTAGACTCCTATCACTACTAACCATGTATATACCATACATAGCACCACACAATACTTCAAAGATGATGATATTAGCATTAATGTAAAGTTTCCTCCATCCCATTTATCTAAGCAGGGCTAAGCAATGAGTAAATGACATAAATTAAATCCCCACCAAAATCCCTTTTCCCAGGCTACAAGGAATGATATGGAAATTCTCTAGTAAACACCCTATCATATGAATTCATATTAAGACATGCATGCAAATTCTAACTAAATGTCTAGAACGGGAACAATGTGGTCAAGAACACTCGCCTCCGGTAAATAGTTGCTGCTCTTCGATGTCAAAGTCTTAATCTTGCAAATTAAAGGCCTGCTCCGGGACCGGTTCTACTTAATTCATCATACACATAGCCAAATAACAAGAAACAAATAAGATAGGTTATTAAAGTATACAATCTACATAAATACATAAGCATTACTCTCAAAACTAAGCCTTTACTTTGTTAATAATACCTTTGTGATGTTAAAATCAACCTTAAAAGTGAATTTAAACATTTAGGAAGTTATTTTATGTAACATGAACAATTACTATGGGCCTAGGTGTAAAAATCAACAGGTGATGAAGGTCAATCTAGTGAAAATTGCATTATGCAAAGGTTAATAAATAATCTTAGCCACTTTAAGGGGGTTTTCGTAATTACTAGCATGAGCAGGGGCTATTTTATTATATACCAGCAAGGGTCATGACTTAAAATGCTAAAACAAAACTTTACAAGGGTCAGTTTGCATATAAATAAGTACCAGGGGTGTTTCTGCTCATTTCAGCATAACACATGGGCCTAAAACCTAATAATACTTAGTTACAGGGGCAAATCTGCATAAACAGTTTTCCCAGGGGCATTCTGGTAATTTTACCAGGGCACAAAATGTTATAACAAAGAGTCCTAGGGTCATTTCACTAAAAACTGAGTGTCTAGATAAAAAACATAAGTTCCCAGGGGCCTAAAAATAATTTTACAGCAAGTATTTGGGGTCTAGTTGCTAAAACAGAAATTTTTAGGGGCTTTTGTGCTACATCAGAGGCCTCAGGGGTTATTTGGTAATTATTCAGAACATTCTAAAGTTGAAAATGCAAAAACAGAGGGTTAGAGGGGCCTAGAAGTCATTCTACCACTACTTCCCTAATTTCCAGATAGCCTAAGGTCATTTCTGCAAAAACCAGGGGCCTGTTTGCACAATCCCACAAAGTCCAGGGGGCCGAGGGAAAAACAGCTGGTGGGAAAACCGGATTAAACTGGAGCCGTTGGATTGAAATTGGTGGGTCCAGATTTAAAATAACTAAAGGGTACACGTGGCCTAACCGGGGCGGCTGGATCTTTAGCCTACGGTTCAGATTTAAATAATTGAAGGGGTACTCCCTTTCTAATCCTAACCGTTCATTTGAGATCCAACGGTGGGGACGTGTTTCCCTCCCCAGCCGGCCGGCGGCGGCGCGCCCTGGCCTCGCCGGAAACCGATCGGATCCACGAATTTTTGCCTAGAACTCATATCTAACCACACAAATCGAAGGAGAAGGACCTCTAGAGCTCACCTAGGACAATTTTGGAGGCTGGGAGGCGGCGCAAACGAGCTCGCGACGGAGGAGTGCGGCGGAAACCTTCGGCTCTTCGTCGGTGATGGCGTTGGCGACGAATTCCTTATGGTCTTCACGTCGGCGATGTGTTCTGGGGTACGGTGAAGTCGATGGTGTGATCAATAGGGGGAATCAGCCACCCGAGGCTTCGGAACGCGAGGAAAATTGAGAGGACTCACCGGAGCTTGCCGAAGCTAGGGTTGGGGGCATCAGCGCGACCCGGGGCGGACCAAGGGGGTTCTCCGACGTCCCTGCAGGCCGCACGTCGCATTAGATGGTCGAAAGATGGGGGAAATGAGAAGAATTTGGCGGATCCGGCGGCTACCCGAAGGAATTTGGCGGCGGCAGATTTCTTGCGAGCGGGGAGGGCCATCCCTAGGGTGCACGGCGTATATAGCAAGGGGGAACAGAGGCTGTGGAGGCTGGCGACAATGAAGACCCGCATTGATTCGACGGTTTTTCCGTTATCGGTGAGATCGGTGCTCGGTCATTGAAGATCGGGGGAGAGGAACGGGGGAAAAGGGGAGGAAGACGAAGACCTGGCTGACAAGCGGGCCCTGCCGTCAGAGAGAGAAGAGGGGAGGATGGTGAAGCCGGTTGGGCTGTGGTGGGCTGCAGGATCGGCCCAGGAGAAAAATGAGATGGGTTTGCAGCCCATCCAATGTTTAAAATTTCAAATTTTGGATGAATTTCCCGCCGTTTGCTGCAAGGTTTGGCATGCATTCCATGTTCCCCGGCCACTAGGGATGCTTTGGGGCAACTTATCTCGTCGGGAGAAGCTTGGGACACGCCAGAACGTGTCGATGCCGCGCCGCCGAGGGCCGCCAACGGTGCCTACCTGTTTCCGGCTGTTTTCATGAGGTGAGACCTTGCCCGGCAGCTGCGCCACGTTCCCACGGTCGTGTAGGGCGAAACCGGAGCAAAAATGGTGGAGAAATGAGGGATAACAGGGCGGGCCATGCTTCTGTTCCGGCGTGCGCGCGGGCCCTGTCCCGAGGTAGAAGAAGGATCAGTATTAGGTTCCAGAAAATGTTCAAACTTTGAAAATTCATAACTTTGTGTAGGAAACTCCAAATTGGGTGATTCAAATTGGGTTATATTCAGTTTGAAATGATCTATACAAATTGGCACTCCAATTTTCATGAAAGTCAATAATAAATTCTGGATAATTCTTTTAAAATTTTCTATAAAAGAATTATGGAGGGAGTTTGGGTAAGCCAAAAATCCCCAAATTTTGCCAGAATATTCTTTAGGGTATTATTGAAACTTCAACCCATTTGGAGTTGATTTGAGTAGAATTTTTCAGAGTCCAAACTGCTGTGCTTAAAAGTGTCTTGATTTGAGTAGAATTTTTCAGAGTCCAAACTGCTGTGCTTAAAGTGTCCAGAAACTGTTGAGAAAAAGTTTCCACTTTGTAAAATCCATCCTAGGCAATATTTAGCTCCAAAAATAGTGAAACAACTTTTAATAGAATCCTTAGGAAGAGTACTTTGTAGAGGAACAACGTGCTTGCTATGAAAATGCCCAGGAATTTCTGTAGAATTCTTTTTATTAAATCCTTTAGGGATTAATTCCAGGAAGGATTCTCAATGAAACATTCCCAATTTTGGGCAGCCAGTACTTTTCATAGTTCCTGATCTACAGTAAAAATTTTAGTATTTTTGGAGATGATTTAGAGGGCTTAATCAGTAGGTTATCTCAGGGTTAAATAAATTAGCTAAAAATCATAGAATTGATTTCCAGAAAAATGGTTCAAACTTCATACCTCCATAACTTTCTGTAGGTATGTCCAAAATTTGTGAAACAAATTTTGTTGGATTCCTATCCGTCAGTACATTGCAGAATGCAAAGAATTTGATCTGAAGATCTTTGGAATTCTCTCCAAAATTCATCAAATTTAAATCTAGGGAATTAATTCCAGAAGATACCTGTTATGTAAATTTCCTCAAATTTGGCCAGAAGATCCTTCATAATATTAGTGATCTACTGTGAAAATTCGAGCCTTATTGGAGTTCATTTACTAGGCTAAATTACCTTCCAAAGTTCAGTCTTTATTTGGAAACTCAAATTCTAAACAGAAACTTTTCAGAACTCCTGTCCAACTTCAAATATTCATATCTCCCTGTTGAAAGATCCAAAAATGGTGAAACAAATTTTTTTAGAACCATGGAGACTTACCCTAATTAGATATTCCACTGTCAGCCATGCCAAAACTTCAGATTTGAGATCAAAATTCAGAGAATCCTTGGACTTGTGGGAATTTCGGAGACCACAAGGTTCAATGAAATTTCTCCAAATTTTGCTCAGATCATCCTTAGAGAGTCTACTATCTACTGGAATAATCCCAAAGCCCATTAAGGAACCTAGATAGCAGTAGCTACGAATAGAAATTTATTTTTTCCCATTCCTTAGCACTTATGCATATATTTTGGTACATTTCATATAGTGACCGAGGTTGAGGATACGCCAGAGCCATTGGACATCCTCCCACCAGACGCTGGCTTTCCATTTAACTCACAACCAGGCAAGCCCCGGTTTGCATTTAATTACCTTTAACAAAGTTTTTCATTTGTATCACTTATGTCTAGGTTGAAATGATTGCATTAGAGTTAAGGTGTTTGAAACCCCACTTGCATGACTTTAAATCCTATGAAGGGTTGGGTAGTTTACAAACTCGACGAGTAGCGAATGCCATGCTAATATAGTTAGGATCTCGGTAGAAGTCGAGTAGTTGGAATCTACTCGTGAGATAAGGTTTTATCACACGGTATGGAAAAAGAGTAGAGAATGGCTTAAGAATGTGAAACTGAGACCCAGCAGGGGGGATAGGATGCAGTGAGTGGAGGTCTCATGTGCATAGTCCTGTTGGTGTCAATTGAGGACCGAGTCGTGTGTGGGCCTGCTGAACAAGTATTGAACAGTACCAGATGGCATATTGACATAAGCAGGAAACCGATGTAATTGGTTAACCTGGGTGCCGAGGCTTACCCAATTGTTTTATAGGAGTGGGTTGAGGGTAGCAAGGTGTAAATCTGCTGGTGGGCACAGTCACTCTCCACGCGGGAACCTCCTGCCCGTTACGGATGGACCGGTTCGGCATTTGGGTTTCCTTTGAAAGGTTGTTGCATATAACAGAGTAGGAAGGTGTGAAGCACCACACTTCTGAAAGTGGATGTATGTGACGTGTTGTCCGGGTGTCTCCTGATTGCAATTACCGTCCCTCACGGTTATTTGAGTACCGCTTGTTCACTGTTTTATGATGTAGTAAGAAGTGAAAGAAGCCAAATGAATGATAATATGATGTGATGAACTATTAATGTTTTGAAACCATGTCTGCTGTAGATGTAGAGCTAATTAAGTTTATTTTCCACTTTGGGCATCACCGCATCGGAGGAAAGTGTTTCTTGTTTGATTGTGGACTTCTGATGTGAGGGCTGCCTAAGGCACATGAAACTGTTGCTATAAAACTGAAAGTAAGGATCAACATGTAGGTGTGTCTTTATTGCAAAGTCTTTTTCCTATATTACACATCCCTGCATGTAGAGTTCCATGACTAGGGTTGTCGGTTAAGCCTTGCTGAGCCATCGTGCTCATGGTTGTAATATTTGAGTTGTGTGCAGGTGAGAGTTATGAGGAAGGTTCCGAGGACGAGGCGATGCCCCAGTCGGGGTACAGGGCCGAGCTGGAGCCCTGCATGCGGCCGTGATCTCCGGTTCTATGTTGCTAGTGTGTAGCGTCCCTGGGCTGGACGGCTACACTTTTGCTTAGTTAGGATGAGAGAGTAGTTATAAAGAATATTTCCACTGTATAATTATGTTTTTGTAAAAGACTTCCGTTGTTTTATATCAAATAAAAGTTTGTATGTTGTTCTTATTCTTTTCTTGTGTGCTGTTGGGTGCCGCATCGCACGGCACCACCCTCTGCGATCCTGGAGTGGGTGAACCACGGGGTTGTCCGCACATATATGATAGGCACGGAACGCCTCCCGGATATCTTGCCATTCGACTGCGTGGCCAGCAGGTAGTGAGGCGACATAGTTCGCCCACCATGCACCGGCGGCACCGTGAAGCTGTTGCGCTGTGAAGAGAGTCTTCTGCCGCACCATGCATTGGAGCAGCCCGAACTTGGACTCGATCGTCCGCAGCCAGTTGTCTGCCTCCAGTGCTTCTGCCTCTTTGGTGAACAGCGGAGCATGCGTACTCATGAAATCCAAGTACGTCGTGATGTGGGGCTCACGAGTCCCCTCTCTTGATGCCCCCCCGCCTGGGACGTATTCTGCACGATCGTGCGAAGCAGGTCGGTCTGCTCCTCACGACGACCAGCGCCGAGATCACATCCGCTAGTGTAAGCGGAGGCGGCAGTGGTGGTTGTTGCTGAGGGGTGTTGTCGTAGGCAGGTGGCTGGGAGTCATCACCCCACTGCTGACTAGAGCCCCGACCTCATGCGTGGCCTGAGTACGAACCATCTGCAACCATACGACAATAAAATCAGTCCCACAGCATACTCCATGCAGTCCAATAAAATAGGAGTAAAATATAATGATGGTAAACATGCGATACATCTGGGACATGGATAATGTAATAACTTTGCACAAGCTACATCATTATCAGACCAAATATAATTAGTAAAATCCAAATTGATGGACTTCCTCTTTGAAAGTTCATCTCAACAAGATTTGGTCACTACGAGACGTTAACATCGCTTTGTCATCACATATGCTACCCTTTTTCTTCAATACGACACAAACATGGCCTTTAGCAAAAGAAACTTGAGTAGGAAATATACTCAAATCTTTCACTAGTTGAAGATAAAAAAATCATGAGTATGTTCTACCCCATTGGAAATAATGAAACCCCAATAGGTACACCAATCTCTCTAATGAGTCCAACTGTTCATTCCTCTGCCCAGAATGACCAATTTCTACTTATCCCAAATTTTGACCTGATAATTGGCATTTTCATGACTCAAGTTGAATAACAAAGTTAAATTTAACTTCAGTGTCTTTCCAACGAGTATTTATTTGCCTCCATATCAGCTCTGGTTAAAAAGTTATGATAATTCAAAGTCAACAGAATTTCTGGAAGAATTTCAACAGCACCTCCTTTGTAAGTTGCTGTTTTCAACTCTAGATTCCACTGAATTCCGTGCTGCAACTGCAGAACTTTGAATTATAAAGATGTAACACATCTCCTAACCTTTCCAAAAATGTATCATATGATAATTTTAGATTTTTCTACAGGAAGTTATGCTTGAAAAACAGAACAGTCCAGAGATAGTTTTGCCTCTGTCCTGTTCCTGGACAGTTCACAATCATCTGGAATTTCAACCAGTTTGATGTGTGATTCTGTTCCGGAAGTCTACAACAAAGTTGTAGAGCACTTAAACCTCTTTCTAGAAATATGTCCCACACCTTCATTGGCTAAGTAACCTGTGAGTTATGCTCTGTTAAAGTTTAGCAAACTTGCTGCCAAAACAGAGCATTCTGTTTTTCAATTCCCTTTGAGAGAGATAGTTTTGCCTCTGTCCTGTTCCTTGACAGTTCACAATCATCTGGAATTTCAACCAGTTTTATGTGTGATTCTGTTCTGGAAGTCTACAACAAAGTTGTAGAGCACTTAATCCTCTTTCCAGAAATATATCCCACACCTCCATTGGCTAAGTAACCTGTGAGTTATGCTCTGTTAAAGTTCAGCAAACTTGCTGCCAAAACAGAGCACTCTGTTTTTCAATTCCCTTTGAGCTGAACTAATCAACTTTTGAACTTTTCTACAAGATAAGAGTCCTAAAGATTAAAACTTAGTTACCTTAGTTCTTTTTTAACATTATTTTTAATGCAATCATGATTATAACATGTCGGTACTACATTCCTCACAAAATGAAGAATCCTAACCGGCTTACACCGGCATATACGGATCTATCGGTGGCACTAAAACGGTCACTCGCAAACGTGTTCTACTCGGACTACGGTTTCGTGGTTAGTAACTGCATAAATTCCACACAATCGTCAGGTCCGGCTGCATACCGAACCCAGTCCCAATACAGTTTCATACACCCGTCCGTCATCACTCGTCCGGGTGTTCTCAAGCCAAACACGCCTTGAGCTACGTGTTCACATTACTAACCACGTGACGGGGTCTTCCATACTTGCCCATAGAACGCTAGGGAAGGGCGTTGCTCGAATACCCCAAACGACATGAAGAGTCGTAGAGGATACTAAAGTTGGCCGGGTTACCTGCCACCCGTGAGGCTCCACCCTTCAGCTTGTGCGCGCTGGTGGACAGCGCTTACGTGCACCCCCCAAGACATATGAAGTCCCGAGATGCACAATTTTTCCGACATAACACATAAGTTAGATTGCCACCTACATATTAGGCTAATAGTAGTCCTTATTTGGGCATACTAGCGTCTCCTCACCGTAATCCTAAATTTTCCCGTAATACTGCCCTTAATTAGTGTGCTATCCCCTAAGCAGCTCTGATGCTAGCCTGTGACGGACTGAAATCCGTACGTCCAGGATCTCAGAGGGTGGTGCCGCACGATGCGACACCCCGAAAGCACACACCATAAGGAAACCATTGTATTACATTGAAAACAAACTGAATATGTACAACGGTGGTATAAACCTTCAGTTTACAACTAACTACAGAGTTACAACAGCGGAAGATAATTTGTACAACTCACGCCCACCTAACTAGCAAAAGTCAGTTGTCCATCCCTACGGACAACCCACACTAGCAGCACTCATCTTCAACGCAGCGTGTATGGCTCCCACTCAGCCGTGGTCCCCGACGGAAGGTAGCCCTCGCCGGTGGACTCGTACCCCGAGTCCGTGGGGTACTCCTCATCTGCAAACACTCATAGAAGTAACCGTGAGCACGATGGCTCAGCAAGGATTAACCGACTCACCTACACAGGAAACTCTACATGCAGGTCATACATAGATGGGATGGTAAATTGCAGCAAACAGACACGCCTACAAGTTCATCCTTAGTTCATCTTTTAGCCACAAATTAACGGTTCAGGAATCTAGAATTTAGTGAGCAATATTTGGTGGCACACATGTAGCAATACAAGTTATTCATAACAGCAATATTGAATCACATCATTCCATATGTTAAGCTACGTCACGACTCAGTGACCAAGTGGTACTCATCACCGCGAGGGACGACAAATCGACTCGATATACACCTGCAGGGATACCCGAAGAGCATGCCACGTACGCCCACCCGTGGAGCTGTACAGCACGCTCACTCGATGTCGTACGGGACAACCTTTCACCAACCAGCCCAAACGTCGAACCGGTCGCACCCAAACGGACAGAAGATTCCCTACATGGAGCATCTCTCTATACCCGTTAGTGGATTTTCACCTTGTTGCCCTCAACCTACACCTATAAATCGGTGCGTTATGCCTCGACTCCCGGAGGTATAGGTTACACCAGTTTATCGGGGCCCATATATCCGATATGCCTTCGGTACATTCAAACTTGATCAGTGTGGACCGCACACGGATCGGTCCTCAATCAACACGGGCAGGGATACGCACACAAGACTTTCTCTTGCTGCGTCCTAGCCCCCTGCCTAGTCTCATTTTTCTTGCTAAAGTTATCTCACGTCTCGAACCAATCTCGTGTGACAAACCCTATACTCGCGAGTAGATTCCAACTACTCGACTTGTACCGAAGTCTATAAAAATTAAGCTCAGCATGAACTACTCGAGGATTTAGAAACTACCCTCACTCTTGTTGGAATAATCTGATTATGCATTTGGGGTTTCATCCACCCTACACCTAATGCACACACATACGTCACACTAAGTGTATATAAAGCAAAACTTTATAAAACTTCTTAAATGCAAACTGGGGCTTGTCTTGTTGCTGCTGGTCAGGGGTTAGGGTCTCGTCCGGAAGTAGGAAGTCCAACACTTCCGGGGTATCCTCGCCTTCAGCAACTACACATGAGCAACGTAACGATATGTCAATTTAAATGCAATGCGTTAAATTTAGTATGTAAAGATCATAACTTTAGCTAGACATCCCATTGGGCTCTGAAATTTTTATGGTGGCTTGGTAGGGACCTAACTAGAGACTTGATTAAATTTCATTTGTATCAAAACTCATTTGAGATCTGCACAAATAAAAGCCTAAATGGTCATTACTAGAGCTTCTATGGATTCGCAGGGATTTTCATGGGTCAAACCATTACTTTCTGGAAAATAGCGTTTGAGATGGTTCTAATGGAGTTGGTATCATGTAACTTTAAGAATCCTAGAGGAAGTTATGCCCTAATCAAGATTTGAGAAAATCTGAAAAATGTTTCTGTACATTTTTCTATTTTCTCAGGGCAGTTCACTTAATCACAACATTAGGGGGGCTAAATGAACATGGATGGATCTGAAATTTTTCCTGTGACTCAAGGATTGTCCAATGAACATCCTAGCCAAATTTCAAAATTTTCCATAAAAGCAATCTCCAGATAAAATTCTCAACAATTTAAAATTTAGGGAATTAATTCTGGAAAAAGGAATAAGTTTCATGAACTGAAACTTATTTTGCTGGATAATACTCGAAGAGCTGAATTTAAAAAAATTTGGTTCACTAAATTTGTACCATCCTAGCAAAAGTTATGGCCATTTGAAATTGAACCGAAATCTGAAAAAACTTAGAAATGTTTAAATCCTGCGTGCGGGCCCCACCACACGCCTTCTTCCTCCTCGCGCGCGCCCGAGCTTGGTTGGCGGCGCTCTCCAGCAAGGTCCGCCGAAAGGTGTTTCCCGGCCTCCTCTAGGGCTATGGCTCGCCGCCCCTGCCTAACAGAGCACGAGGAACACATCTCCGGGGTCGGTCTAAGCTTTAGGTGGCCGGAAACTGGTTGGCGACGGGCCGCGGCTACGGAGCAACTCCAATGACGCTGCGCGGCTCCTACAGAGGCCCATTCCGAGCAACCCTTGGCCCTACAGCTCCGGGTGACCTGCTAAGAACGGACATGGCGCTGGTTCACCGTGAAAATGGCCGGAAATGGGAGTTCACCGTCGACCTAGGTCACATATCGGCGGCGACTTGAAAAACTCGACAAACAGAGCCTATACTCAACGGTTTTTGGTACTTTTTGATCCTAGATGGCCATGGGAAGGTCTAGAACATGTGTGTACCTCGGCATACGTTGTGGTGAGCTAATCCCCGCGAATTTTGGAGTTTGGAGCAGCTCGGTTCTATGAACACCGAAACTTAACTGGGAAAATTCTCCCACGATAATGCATGAAACGACGAGCAGTTTGTACTGGCATGACAAGCACCTTAGGGCGGTCGGTTCTTGTGTTGATTGTTGGGCGCAAAATGGCTTGTATCCCTCGGGCGCCGGAGAGCGAAGCAACCGAACGGCGACGAGTGTTTTTCGGGGCTGTGCGAGGGAGAACTGTGGGGCGCTAGGGAGGTAAAATGGTTCACGGCAGAAGCCACACTCTTATCCTTCGGTCACCGGCTCACCGAGCAGGAGGTGGCGCACTAGGGTTGGTTTGGCGCCGGCGAGCAGGAGGTGGCCCTGCGGGAGAAGCTCTCCGAAAAGAGCCCGTGGGTTGTGGCGGTTCTCTGAGCTTCTGTGACTGACCTGTGGGCCCTCTCTCCCCCTCTTCTCTTTTCTTTTTGTTTTCACTGAAAAGATCTCAGCTACTCACAATTGAATGAGATACTTAGCCCCAAATTCATAGCCAAATTTAAATTCCTCAATTTGGAGTTGTTGGCCACATTTGATTCACATTTGAATTTGAAATTCAAATTCAGTTTTGAATTAATGCAAATTTAGCAACCAACAAGATGAACTCCAATGAGGATGAAAATTGGTGGACTAACTCAGAAAAAGATGCTGAGTTTGAATGTGAAGTCATCTTTTGAATCCAAGTGATGGAAGTAGCTGAAATTTGAATTTGCATTCAAATTAGCCCTTTTTACAAATGTCTCCAAAAGTGCCTCAAACCGATTTGGATTTGCATGAAACTTGGCAAACTCATCCTCTCATGTTTATGTGTGTGAGCTCCTACTTTTTAGAGTTATGGGTTTTTTCCTCTAATCACCCTCTTGATGGTGTTTACTTGCTCTTCACAAATGTTCATGAACTATCCACCAAATGAGCTGTGGTGTGGTGATGTGATGAACATTTTAGCAAGTCAATTCGTGGGATTCTACACCCGGCCTGGATTGGCCCAAATTTTTGAAAATGGTCCAAAAAAGCCCATTGGCCTAAATCTAGCCCGAATTTTTGTGCGTGTGCATGAACTTCTCAATAATATCTACAGTTTTTTTTGTTCCACTTTATATATTGTGATTTTTTCTGTATTTTCCTGTATTTTTGTATATATTTTATATTTTTCTGTGTCAGCACCATTTTCGGGTCGGACATGGGCCTGGCATAGCCCGAAGCTGGCCCGGTGTGGCATGGTCCGTGCCACAGGCCTTGCCTAGGTCGGGATTCTTGCATTTCGGGCCACCGTCCCGGCACGAATAGGCCCGCCGTGCTTTCGGGCCACGGACCGGAGCTGGCCCGACACAGCCCAATTCCCAGCACTAGGGACGGTTATTCTATTGTACTTCATTTGGGCTAGTTGGACCATCCTCGTTTACTTTTTTTCTTATGTCTGCAACCTTACTCTATAGATCATGAGCACTAAACAATCTAGAAGCAAGGTATCTATAAATGGTTAAATGCCCATGATGTCTTCAAGCAATATGTGTGGCATAGGCCAATGTTTGTCACTGTAGCACCTACAGTTGCAGCGGCTAGATTTTGCGAGATCACTTTCTATAGTTTTTGGATTAGTTCCTTAGGAGTCAAATTAGCTCATCTCATCTATATATAGATTAGGATTGTATCCTAATTCATATATGTATTCAGAGATGTCTTTACCTCTAGGTCTCTTGTAGTCTATGTATACTAGTCGAGAAGCATAACACAATATAACACATCACATTGTATCTAATCTATTCCCTTTAATAGGACCCTTCGCCGCTGGAGGCAAGGCCCCTGTTTTGCAACTGGTCCTATTGATTCGGCCGCTATCTTGGTTCAGCAAGTCATGCAGCCCAGATCTGATCGCACCACCGTTGCTCTCTATATTCCATGATCGCTTGAAGGAGCCATGTCCCCGATGTCCTCGATGTCGTGCCGTCAGGTCGCCAAGCCGGTCGCCAAGAGCGACTCCGTACAGCCATGTCTCCATGGTTCTATCGACAATGTCGGCAGGCCGCACCGCTTCAGACTCTGCTCTTTCATGATGACAGGATGTGTGGCGCCGCCACCAAAGCTATCGACCAGACCCTCTCTTCTACCAACCAGCAGGGCGGATCAAAGTGCGTCCTCATCATGTCAATTTGTGGCCTTGCAGTTAGGAACACCCCTCTGCATAGCCCGCCTTGTGTGCTTGCACCTATATAGGGCCAGTTCACGCTGCCACGGCAAGACTCCCATGTGCTCTCACCACCAATGCCTCCTATTTTCTCTATATTTTTTCTTTATCATTGTTCATGACAGATGAAAAGAGAAGGAACCAGCCATGACCGTGGGTACCTAAAAGTCTACACCGAAGTGCTTTCTACCGTTGCTGCTAACTTTTTATATTTATCCGATCATTTATCGGGTTACGTCACCCTATCGTACGGTGAATGCTTGAATGTCAACTCTCTAGAGGATGAGTTGTCTTTTTTTCCAAAGCTAAAATTGACACTTTAAATTAAGTCATAAAGAAGGTTTTTACGGGTCATACAGGATGTGAAACAAAAGGTAACGAGGTTACAACGTGGCATTACATTCTGCCAACACTACAGCTAAATGCTTACAACCTGCTAGACACCACATTTTCTGTTCATCTCTCAACCGTAACAAGATGACTTCAAGAAAAAGCTCTTCGTTTCGGAAAATTCGATTATTCCTTTAGAGGATGAGTTGTCATTTGAGCACTCTAGCTTGCAGCTTCGGCTCGGCCTGCCACTCATCAAGGCGTTGACACCACCCATGTATGCACCTCCTCGTCGCAGTGGCTAATGGTTCGAGTCAGCACACCACCACCGCAAAATGTCGTTGTTGGGCTAATATAGGCTATGCTCATTGACACGTTTGAGTGCCTGTCACCCTAGCTATCATGTGACCAGACTGCCATCCAATGCGTTCTTGGCTGGGATGATAGATTTTTGTGCATTTGTATGCTCCTAAGAGGATTTTGGAACAATGTACTTCTCAACGGTTACAAACATGTCCACCTCGATCTTGGCTACTATAGCATAAGAGGGCTATCATATTGTGGTACTTACCCGGTCTCCACTCTAACCACATCATCAATGCTAAATCAACTCTATAACTGTGAGGGGATTCTTACCGTTTGTGATGCTTTTTCTACGAATTCGGAAAATGTTAGAGTATAATTTGTAGATTAGATTATGTCTTTAAGACTACAATATGTATCCATCGGTGTTACTCTTCAAGTCTCTTGTACTATATATATATATACAAACCGAAAGGCACAATGCAATATAACTCATTACAATATATCCAATCCATTCTCTTTTATAGGGACAATCTTTGGCAAAGGAGGTGACAAATTAAAATTATAATTTTTTAAACAAGTCATTAATAAGCCAAGATGTAAAAGGTATAGTATCATGTCTGTTTTGTGTGTCATGTTGTAGTGGCTAGCCTGAAGCTTGAGGACAAATACGGAATTTTCTTAAGTGGTAAATATGGCATTTTTATTAGATGCTCGATCCCCATTGCATCTCGTAAAATACTCAATCTCGCATCCCCTTCTTCTCATCAGGGATTTGCCTTGTGGCTCGCGATGCTTTCCCTATCTAGAGATCTACTCGCTGTAACACCCTACTTTGCACGAAATGTTAGGTAAAACTTAAATTCTAAGACATCCTATAAATTCGTTTGGATTTGAGTTTGAATTGAAAATAAAAAAATAGAAAACAAATAGAAAAAAACCAAACAGAAACCAGATTGGACTTGGGCCAAAAACCCATTTGCCTTCCTAGCAGCCCAGCCCAACTGTGCCCTAGGGTCCCCTTTTTCCCTCTATAACACGTAGGGCCCATATGTCATCCACACTTTTTTCTTCTTCTTCCCCCCTCCTAATCTCCCCCACCTCCCCAGTCCCGCTCTCCTCGCGCCAACCGCCGCCCATCTCTTGCTCGCCTCCTCCCAAGCGCCGCCTCCTCACTCTCTCCTCCCCGCGGACAACGTGCCCCCATGGACGGCGCGCCCCACCATCGTTCGCCGCACCGCGTCGCCTCCACACCGCCTACCCCGGCTAGCGCGCCCCCTCCCGCCGGCTCTCGACCTGCCCGCCACTCCCCTTAATCGCTTAACACCGCCGTGCCGCTCCTCGCACGCCCCCGTAGACCCTGCCCTCCCCATCGTCCAGCAGTTCTCTCCCGTGCCACCACCCCTCGGGCTCCACCGTCGCGCCCTCCCCGCTCGCCCCGCCTTCCTCTGGACCCCCCGCCGCCTCGCTTCCTTGGCCATGCGCCGCCTCCTCCCCATGTGCCTCGCCGTGTCCGTCTTCCAGTAACCGGTCGGCCTGCTCCCGCCCCTTCTGCCGCCGATCTCCTCTGTCTCTCCCACCTCCACCCCGCATCGCTCCTGTGTCGGCGCTCTGTCACCGCTCTAGGGCCCATCGCGCAAGTTCAGCGATGGTCAAGTTCCTGAAGCCTGGCAAGGCAATGATCGTGTTGCAGGGCCGGTTCACCGGCTGGAAGGCGGTGATCGTGCGTGTGTTCGGGAAGAGCACCCGCGACCGCCCCTATGGCCAGTGCCTCGTCGCCGGGCTGGCCAAGTATCCGAAGAAGGTGATCCACAAGGACTTGGCCAAAAAGACGGCCAAGAAGTCGCGCGTCAAGTGCTTCATGAAGCTCTTCAACTTCACCCACCTAATGTACACCCGCTACACCCTCGGCGTCGATCTCAAGGGTGTCGCCGCCGCCCCTAATGCATCCCCGGTGAGGATTCTCATGTGCAGACAAGAAGTGGCACATTGGATGTGTATGCTCAGCAACAAAACGTTGGTGATAATTACTTTTGTTCATCTTCAACTTTCCTTTTTAGATCTGCATCAGCCAGCTCGGTTTCTTCATGATCTAACCCCACAAGCATCTCTGTCTAGCTCTCAGACGCGTCACAGACCTGAAGACCTCGTGGATTTCCCACCGAGACGTCACCGCGACGAAGACCGACGAGAGTTGTCGCCACTTTATGTCGCAAGCACTCTCCAAGCCATCCCGAACCACAACTAATCCCTAGGTAAGTCCCCAACGAGCTCCTCTTGCATTTCCGGTACCTAGCAGCGGTTAGGGTGGCGTGTAGACAAAGATCTAGGGTCTCCACCGATGACTAGGCCTGGATCCATGACGCGCAGCCGCGCTCGGGAGTCGCCTGTAATGGGAAAGCGGTTGATCTCCTCTCAGTCGCTGGTGAGTTTCTCTGCCCTTGCCAACTTCCTCACATTTCATTTGTCTCTCCTAGCCCCCGATGACGCTAACATCTTTGCCATTCACCGCAACACGTCTCGGACCTGAAGAACGCGCGAGAAGGACATCCCAGCGGTGATCTCGACGATGCCCGAAGAATGTCGCCGCTCCTCCACGCCGCAAGCCGTCTTCCTCTCCTTCCCATGCCGCACGAACCCTCTAGGGTATGCGTGTACAAATGACGATCAATAAACAACACGAAGACTTTGAAGATCAAGAGTTTAACTAGTGGACTGAGCAACTATATAAGAAAAAGGCAAGTGTCCTTGACCACTTTGCACCTAAGTTAGGATGTGTAGCTAGAATTATTTGCATTGTCAACTGAACTATGAAACCCATGCTAGGAAGTTTTCCTAGATTCACATTATCTTGTTTCCTTGTAGCCTGGGTTGGGAGTTACTCATTATGCTATTTATGTATTTACTCATGCTTAGCCATGCTTAGAGTGGGATAATTGGGATATGAGATCATCACCTTGATTATTTACCCTTGAATGGAATATTATGAATTATGCTAGAGATAGGAATCTAGGCAAGCTGGATGTATTGGTTGGTGATGTGTGCATGAGACTCGGGTTCGTGTTTAGTGCTTGCCTGGGTTCTAAGGACCGGTTCATGGAGCATGTAATTTGGCTTTACCGTGCCAACCACATGCTGAGACGGGGCAGCTTGGCCAATTAATTAGGTGTATTTCTGACGTAATGTGGGTGTTTGGATGGTGTGGGGAATAGGTGTCAGCTGGACGACCATAGGAACCTCAAGGCTCAAGAGGGGGCCACTGCAGCGGGGGTTGGAGCCTCCTGGATGCTGTTAGGGGTGAAACCTCAGTGGGCCCATACTCATCGGGAATCCCTTTGTAAAGGCCTCGTAGTGATCTCCTGGCTATACACCTGGGAAGTGTGAACGTGGTTCGCGACCACAAGCATAATGGAGGTTTTTAGTCCACCCGGCAACGGGGGGTGAAATCACTACATGTGGGTATAGTGGTGCAAACTCTGCAAAGTCAAAACTGTCATGACAACCGTGCTCACGATCAAGAGCGGCTTGGACTTATTTTCATGATTAGAGGATGATGAAGTGAGAGGTTGAGGATGTTAAGCGGGGAGCTTAACAATGGAAATGAAGTCATGGTAGCTTGACCTTGATGAAGGGATGATGGGATTGGAACAATTTCACCCATGTAGTAAAATAGGTGCTTAATAAGCTAAGGTGATAGGATTTAATTGCGTAGTGCATTAACCATGATTTCAACCTTTCCTTGTTAAATGCCTGCATGTCATCAATTTTCCACACTTGCTGAGTACTTTATGTACTCATGCACTTTCCTTTTTTTCTTTTATTATAAATGGTGCTCAGTGAAAAGAGGATCATATGAAGACGGTGTGATGGTCACGTAGCTGCCAGTCGAGTTGCCCTGTGGACGGCTCTACAAGTTTTTCCTCTTCCGCTAATAGTCGAAACTCATTTAACGTATAAATGACATTTATATTCAATATAGAACTATTTATCACTAATTGTCCTACATGTATGATTAAACCGATCCTGGCATACATGTAGATTGCGGCCGGTTTTACTTTATATAAAATGGGGCGTGACACTCGCCCTAAATGAAGACCTTCTTATTGAGATTCTTATTCACCTGCCTACCCTATCTGATGTTGGTCATGCTTGCGCTGTCTGCGTTGTATTCGACTGTGTCATCACTGGCTGCTCCTTTCTTTTGTAAGGGCCTCAGTTTTTAACACATGTTTAAAGTGTTCATCACCACACCACACACCTCATTTGAAGCAAGTTGATGAACACAAATGAAGAGCAAGTAACCACCATCAACATGCTCATTAAAGGACAAACTCACATATTGCCAAAGTGGTATTTCCCACATGTGATATAGAGGGGCTGGGCATATGAAAACTCCTATACATTGCTAAGGATGTCCATGCCAATTTTCACCCAAATTCAAAACCTTTTTGAGGTCATTTTGGGTATAACTAGAAAGAGGGCAGTTTGAAACCATATTCAAATTCAAACTGTTTTTATCCCATGAATTCAAAAGTGGGAGGCATATTCTCATTCAGCACATTTTTGTGAGCTCACACACCAACTTTCACTCCATTTGGAGTTGATCTTGACATGAGCTAAGTGGGGCAAATTCAAACTTTATTTGAATTTTAAACTGAACATGTGCTGAAATTCATTCAAACCAAATCCAATTTGAATTCTAATCAATTCAAATGGCTCAAAGGTTGATAATTTGAATCACCAGGGGCTGTGTGGGGTTTACTGTTTACAACAGTGAATTGGAGTTAATTTCAGAGGTTAAAATTGGAAGTGGGACCCACATGTCAGCCACTACCCCAAATCAAACCGACTGAAAACCCAGCTCGGGTTCTTGCGCCGGACTGAGCAGCCGCCACGGCGAGGCACCGATCGGGACACCACCTGCTTGCCGCCCCGACTTGTTGAACCGCCTCGCAGCCCCCTTATCTGCGCCGTCACCCTGATCGGAGGGAGCACCGCACACTCTGCTGCTTCCTCGCACCAGCAACGCGCCATTGCTGCCGATCACTCGGAGCTGATCAAGGAAGCATGATCACAGCCTCCCCGTCCCCTCCAGAGCTACGGCAAGGTACTAGGAACCTTCCTCCTTCTTCCCCGTGGCTAGAATTCAGCTGAAACCGATCGATCTCGGCTATACCGAGAGTTTAATTAAGTGACCTAACGCCGCCGCACCTCGGGCTCCCGTGGACAGCCCAACAGGGGAGTTGTCACGCCCGAGCCAAGGCACCCTTGGACGCGCTGGTGACCGGTGCTGCTCACCCCCGAGCCACAGCCCGAGTGCTTGCTCACCGGCGGCGAATTTCCAGTTTTCCCCTTTCTGGGTGCAGAACGACCTTCGGGTGCGGTTCTGTCAAATTCTTACTCTAGGAAGGATTAGAGGGCCTCAATCCGCTCTCACATACACTAGACACGGTAATGCACAAGTTGCCTTCACAACCTCTGGCCGGAGAACCTCTGTACCCGGCGTAATTTGAAGTTTACCGACAGCGGAGCAAGCGGGAGGCATCGGGCGCACGGTGAGGACCTACTTAGGGCCTTCCCCGAGCTGCTTTAAGCTCATGTCGACCTTCCCTGAGGTACACTGATGCTCCCCGACTGGTTGCTCGAGTAGTTGAGGTGCTAGGGAAGTCGGCCGACACAGCCAAAGTCTTTCCGAAGCCGCGGCTCGTCGCCGACCATGCACTGGCCATTGTCATGACGAGCTGACCCCAAAATCCTGTTCCCCGAGTGAAAGTAGGCAGGGGCGGCCAAGATCGTGAAGTTTGGGCTCCAAAGAAGCTGCCGGCGAGCTCTCCGGCGAGGTCCCCCGGCGGCAGAGCGCGGACGGCGGGAGGTAGACGAAGGGGGTGGACCCCAGCTGTCAGCGGGAGATATTTTAAATCGGGATCGGGCTGCGGCCGGGATCTGGTGTGCTGGCACGCAAAAACCCCGTGGGCCTCAGTGTGCTGTCGCCTCCGCGCCTAACACGTGTCCCCGCGGACCCCGGCAGATTTAAACTTTTCCCCGAATTTTCAGATTTCATTCAAACTTCAAATCCTCATAACTTCGGCTAGAAAGCTCCAAATCGAGTGAACCAAATTTTGTTGGATTCAGCTCTCTGAGTAAGTTCCAGAAAATCAAGTTTCACTTCATGAAAATCCTTATTTCTCCAGAATTAATTCCTCAAAATTTAAAATGTTTGGAATTTTAACTGGAGAATCCTTTGGAGGAAAATCCTGAAATTTTGCTGGGTTGTTCACCAAAATATCCCTGAACTACCATAAAAATTTCAGATCCATTTGAGCTCATTTGGTCCACCTAATGGTGTGATTAGTGAAACTGTTCCAGAGAAAATAGAAAATGTTCAGAAACATTTTCAGAATTTTCTCTGAAGTTGTTTAGCTCATATCTTTAGCTAGGAACCTTCAAATTAAGTGAGACCAACTCCATTAGAACCCTCTGAAAACCTAGTTTTCAGAAAGTCATAGTTTGTTCCATGAAAATCCCTAGAATACCCTAAGAGTGCCAATCAAGGTCAAGTATATAATTAATTGTGGAGGGCTCAAATGAGCTTTTCTGCAACTAAAACTTGACCAAGTCTCTGTTTAGGTTGTAACCAAGACACAGTAAAAGTTTCACAGTCATTGAGTCTTTCTAGTGGGACTTATAAGCTTCACAAGTTCATTATAAGCTTCACAAGTTCAAACTTAATATAAATGCATTCAAATTAATACTTGTATGTCTTATATCATGTAGTCGCTAAGGTCGAGGAGGAACCCGAAGTCCTAGACTTCGTTACTCCGGAGGAACAGCTAGCCTACGACTAAGAGAAGCAAGGCAAGCTCCGGTTTGCAATAACCGTTTTACAAATTTTTACTGTTTTGAGCACTTCGTTGAGTATTATGATTCCTTGCATTAGAGTCTTGTTTGGAAACCCAATTGCATAGCCAAGAAAACCATGGGTTGGGTTTAGGATTGCAAACCCCGTTAGCTATTGCAATGCTAAGATAGGGTAGGATTCGGTACAAGTCGAGTAGTTGGAACTACTCGCGAGCATAGGCTAGAGGCACTCGACTCGGGTAGAGATAGCACATGACACACATGGCAAGAAAAATGACACCGAGCGGAGAGTAAGGGCAGCAGGACTTTGGGGCCGGTGTTCTATAGCTCTGCTTGTGTCGATTAAGGACCGAGCCGTGTGCGGGCCTGTTGAACAAGCTAGAACAGTACCGAAGACCTACCGGCTATATGGGAACCGGGAAACCGGTGTAACTCGGGTAGCTGGGTATTGAGGCATTGCCCGTCGTTCATAGGGTAGGTTGAGAGCTTGAGGTGTAAATAAGCTGGCGGCATGGAGATACGCGTGCAGAGACCTCTTGCTCGGGACGATGGGACCGGTTCAATATTTGGCTGACGGGCGAAAGGTGGTCGCGTACGGTGTCAGTGATGGTTGCTGTAGGCAACATCAAGTACGGGCGTATGTGACGGGTTGTTCGGGTAACCCTGCAGGTGTAAATCGATTATAATCGCCGTCCCTCGCGGTCAGTGAGTACCACTTGTTCACTGTACCGTGACGTAGAAAGAACAGGCTAGTTGCATGTTAAAATGTTGTTGATTGAAAGATGGACTTGATTGCTAATGATTTGTTGTAGTTTAGAGCTAACTAAAGTTCTTTTCAACTTTGGGCAAAGTACATGAGAGAAATGTGTTTCTTGTTTGATTGCGGCTCTCTCATGTGCCTTAGCGTAAGGTTCTCTACAACCTGCTGCTAAAACTGGAAAGTAAGGTTCTACTAATTAGGTGAGTCCTTGCAAATGATTTTTACCTCATGTAACCCATCACCCCTCATGTAGAAGTTCCATGTTTAGGTGAGACGGGTCAGACTTGCTGAGCCTTCGTGCTCACTGCTTGTGTTTGAAGCTTTTGCAGGGTTCTATGAGGAAGGGACTCCCAAGGAAGAGATGGAACCCTAGGAGGGGAACCCCGTCGAGTGGGAGTCGTGCACGCCGCCGTGTTAGTGTGCGTGTGTGCTCGCAAGGACACGTTCACGGGCTGAACGTGAATTTGATGCGTAGTCTATGCCCGTGAGTGTAGACTGGACTTATTTTGATGTACAAATGTTCATAAACTACTTTATGTAATAAAAGTTTTGCTTCCGCTTTGTACCTTTGATGTGTGTTATCCGGTGCTGTGCAACGCAGCACCCCTCAGTGTGATCCTGGCTCAACAAGACCGTGGGGTCGTGTCAACATACTTCGTGTTACAAACCACACGGTGGGGTCTCCTCCTCTTGCCCCTGGGTTTGCGCACTGGAGGCTAGTGTCGTTCATATGTATCTAAAACATGAAGAGTCTTAGAGAACATATTCACTTTCCGTCTGTTGCCGAACGGAATATCTCATGCCACATTCCTCGCATGAGTGAGCTAACAGAAATTGATCCGCTTTCGGTGGCGTTCCTTACCATGTTTACCTAAGCGTAGGTGCGTCGTTACGTAATCAAAATTCAAAATTATAACAAGTAGGTTAGTCATGCCACTTTAAGTAACTATACTAATATAGTCCTTATTTGGGCATACTAGCGATTCCTCACCGTAATCCTAAATTTTTCCCATAATACTGTCCTTATTTAGTGGGCTATCCCCTAAGCAGCTCTGATGCTAGCTATGCCGGACTGAAATCCATACATTCCAGGATCACAAAGGGTGATGTAGCACGATGCGACACCCAACAGCACACACGATAAGGAAAACATAGTATTACATTGAAACTTACTTAATTTGTACAAAAGTAGTACAACTTTCAGTTTACATCTAATTTACAGAGTCTATTGCAGCGGTAAGTATTTGTACAACTCACGCCTACTCCTAACTAGCAAAAGTTTGTTATCCAGCCCTACGGACAACCCACACTAGCTACACACAGCTTCACCGCGGCGTGTACGGCTCCCACACAGCCGTAGTCCCCGACGGAGGATAGCCCTCGCCGGTGGACTCATACTTTGAGTCCGTGGGGTACTCCTCACCTGCAAACACTCATAGCAGCAACCGTGAGCACGATGGCGCAGAAAGTTTTAACCGACGTCTCCTACACATGGAACTCTACATGCAAGTAATACTCCAAAATAGGATGGCAGTTTGCAGCAAAAGACACGCCTATAGGTCCATCCTTAATTCATCTTTTAGCCACAAGTTAACAGTTTATAAATCTGAAATTTAGTGAGCAATATTTGGTGGCACACATGTAGCAATACAAGTTATTCATATCAGCAGTAATGTATCAAAATCATTCCATCGGTTTACTACGTCACGACACAGTGAACAAACGGTACTCATAACCGCGAGGGATGGCAAATTGACTCATTATACACCTGCAGGGATACCTGAATAGCACGTCACATACGCCCATCCTTGGAGCTGCAACGACACACTCAACCGATGTCGTACGGGACAACCTTTCACCAAACAGCCCAAACGTCGAACCGGTTGCACTGAAACGAGCAGGAGGTTCCCTACACGGAGCATCTCTCTATGCCCGTTAGCGGATTTCCACCTAGATGCCCTCAACCTACACCTATAAATCGGTGTGCTATGCCTCGACTCCCGGAGGTTTAGCTTACATCAGTTTATCGGACCCCATATATCCAGTATGTCTTCGGTACATTCAAACTTGTTCAGCGAGGCCGCACACGGATCGGTCCTCAATCGACACGGGCAGGGCTACACACACAAGACTTCCTCTTGCTGCGTCCTAGCCCCTGCCTAGTCTCATTTTCTTACTAAAGTTGTCTCACATATCGAACCAATCCCGTATGTGGTGAATCCTATACTCGCGAGTAGATTCCAACTACTCGACTTGTACCGAAGTCTATAAACATTAAGCCAAGCATGATCTACACGAGGACTTAGACACTACCCTAAATCTTTTTGGAATAATCTGATTATGCAATTAGAGTTTCATCAATCCTAACTTAATGCACATACATACCTCAAACTAAGTGAGTATAAAGCAAAACTTGATAAAACTTGCTAAATGCAAACCGGGGCTTGCCTTGTTGCTGCTGGTCAGGGGTTATATGTTCCTCCGGAGTTATGAAGTCCAAGATCTCCGGAGTCTCCTCGCCTTCAACGACTACACATAATCAAATAACGATATGTGTCAAATTAAATGCAAAAGTGTTGAATTTCGCAAATGAAGACCATAACTCTAGCTAGACATCTCTTTTGGCTCTGAAATGTTTACTGTGGCTTGGGAAGAACCTAATCAAATACTTGGCCAAATTTCATTTCAAACAAAACTCATTTGAGCCCTGCACAAATAAATGTCTAAACGGCAATTACTAGAGCTTCTAAGGATTTTCAACGATTTTCATGGATCAAACCATTACTTTCTGGAAACTAGAGTTTGATATGGTTCTAATGGAGTTGGTTTCATGTAATTTGAAGAATCCTAGAGAAAGTTATGCCCTAATCAACATTTGAGGAAATTCTGAAAATTGTTTCTGTACATTTTTCTATTTTCCCAGGGCAGTTCATTTAACCATACAATTAGGAGGGCTAAATGAACTCGGATGGATCTGAAATTTGGCATGAGACTCAAGGATATTCAATGAACATCCTAGCAAATTTGAGATTTTTTCATAAAGGAAATCTCCAGATAAAATTCTTAACACTTTAAACTTTGGAGAATTAATTCTGGAAAAAGAATGGGTTTCATAGACTGAAACTTGTTTTGTTGGAAAGTACTTAAAAAGCTGAATCCAACAAAATTTGGTTCACTAAATTTGAACGATTCTACATAAAGTTATGAATTTCTAAATTTGAAGCTAAATCTGGAATTGATTTTCAATTGAAAACTCGAGCTGGGCCCACAGTTTAAATCTTGGCCAATATAATTCGGGCCACACCGAGCCACAGGGTTTTCAGCGTACAGTCACACCAGATCACAGGGCACAGCCGATCCTGGCTTGAAATTACCGTCGCTGACAAGTGGGCCCGGTACCCTTCTTCTTCCTCCCGCCCTCCTCTCGCACGCGCGCCACCCCCTCGCCGGACCGAGGCAGGGGCTCACCGGAGACTCGTTTCCGGCCGTCTCCCGACCGGAGACTCGCTGCCCCTGCGTTTGGAAGGTCGGGTAATCTACTGGTGGTGTGGGCTACAGCTGTCGGTGGCCGGAAATAGGCCGGCATTGTGCGGCAGCCTCCGAAGAGGTTCTGCGCCGTCGGCCGGTCGTCGTAGCCCGCCAAAAGCTCGGAAAATGGCGCTACAGCACCAGTGGACCTCGAGGATGACCAATGTGGACGTTAACTAGCTCGGGGAGGGCCCTAACTACGATGTCACCGTGCGCCCGATTAATGCCGCCAAGGAAGCGCCCGGAAAACATCAAAATAATCCGCCTCTCGACGGTTTCAAGATAGGTTTGAAAAGAGAATTTGGTCGCCGACTACTCTAGCTCCTGTTTAAAAGATTTGGTGACCTAAGAATGAAGGTTGAACGATAATTTGGAGATTTCGTACTGATTACTCGGTTTGCACCTGCCGGAGGAAGAACCCAAAATTCGTCGTCGGTGAGCCATGGTTCGGGTTAAGACTTAGAGGAGAGCAGCACGGGGTCTTGGCACGTCCAAGGGTGCCGTTGCTTGGCCGTGACAAGCTCTAGGTTGAGCTGTCCACGGGAGCACCTATCCTCTGTTGGATTCGGACGACGCGTGAACACGGTGCGCTTGGCTGAGGGAGGCCGAACCTTGCTGGTTTTCGCGCCGAGGAGGAGTGGAGTGATCAACCGGTGCCATTTTTCGGCTTGGGGGGTGGTGGTGTGTGCGAGGTTTAGCTGGCTCCCGACGATCACCGAAATGGAAGCGGTTTTGTTCTCGGTTCTTGCTCGCGAGGAGGAAGCAAAAGCCGAGTTAATCTTGCTCTTAACATGTGTCCGAGAAAAATATCGAGCTGACGGCTAAGCAGGCGCCTGAGCTGGTCTCAAGCGTGACAACCGATCGGAACAGGAGGTGGCGCCGGTGTTTGTTTCGGTGGCGACCACAGCTTCGGCTCGAGAAACAGAGGAAACGGGGTTCAGTCGGCTTAGAGCCCTGTGTGGCTGACAGGAGGACCCCACAGCTCCAAATTGTCCTCAAAAATTGAATTCCTACTGCTCTTAAATAATGTGATCCCCTTGTCCTTGGTAATTTGATCAAACCACATTTTGGGGCCTCTGAATTTGAATGTTTCAAATTGTGATCGGGTTTGAATGAATTTGAGCACATGTGAGGTTGGAATTCAAATTGGGTTTGAATTTGCTCAAAATAGCTCCCGACAAGATGAACTCCAATGAGTATGAAAATTGGTGGACTAACTCAGAAAAATGTGTTGAGTTTGAATGTGAAGTCACCTTTTGAATACAAGTGATGAAAGTAGCTCAAATTTGAATTTGCATTCAAATTAGCCCTTTTGCAATTGTATCCAAAAGTGCCTCAAAAGGATTTAAACTTGCATGAAACTTGCTATGAGCATTCCTAAGAATGTTTAGGGAATAATGGTGAGCTCAGCCCCTCATGTTTACATGTGTGAAATCCTACTTTTGGATTTGTGAGTTTTTCCTCTAATCACCCTATTGACGGTGGTTACTTGCTCTTAACATGTGTTCATGAGATATCCACAAAATGAGCTGGGTTGTGGTGATGTGATGAACACTCTAGAAAGTGAAATCTTGGGCTTTTACATTCATGGTGTATGGGGCTGAGGCCGTCCTCCCCCCAGAAATCACCATGGGCTCATCCCGTGTCCAAGCATATGACGAAGCCACGCATGATCAGCTCCGGCGTGAAGATATCGACCTTGTCGATGAGCGAAAGTGGCAAGCAGCTGCTCGAAACGCGCGATACCGTCAAGCGCTTTGGCGTTACTAGCAGCGGTTTGTGCGTAGTAGACAGCTCGAGGTGGGCGACCTGGTGCTTCGGCGAATACTTTCTCAAGAAGAGGGGAACAAACTCTTCCCCAGCTGGGAAGGTCCCTTCCGAGTGACACAACTATGCCACCCCGGGTGCGTTCGCCTAGCCACGGAGGATGGGGTACCTCTATCCAATCCATGGAACATAGAACACCTCCGTAAGTTCTATCCTTAGCACAGCAGTAGGGTTTTATTTTCTCTGAAATGGTGTCACAGTGTCTAGGAACAGCACTTAGAACAGCTAAGCCCCGGGGGAGTCCTGTTACTCTCGTCATCCGGAGCGGGTCGCTGCCTTCTTGTACGGCCTGGTTCCTTCTATAAAGGAAGCATGAAGTGAGAAATTTTTGTCTTATCCTGCACACTCTCCCTTTAAGGTTTGTGCTTACTCATGCATATTAACTGTAAACAAACAAAGCCATGTGCCCTTGGTCCTAAGGTCAGCCCTGGGGCTGCCACGTGCGCTTGAGTTCTGGAGCCGACACGCGCCCTGGGCTCTGGTCCAAGCCTCCCCGCTGAGGTGAGGTCCGGGGCTGCCGCGTGTCTTCTGGCTCAGAGCCTCCTCCCTGCTGAGGAAAGCTCCGAAGCTCATACGTGCCCTGGGCTCCAGTCTGAGCCTCCCCACTGAGGCGAGGTCCGGGGCTGCCACGTGTCTCCCTGCTCAGAGCCTCCTCCCTGCTGAGGAAAGCTCCGGAGCTCACACATACCCTGGACTCTTGTCTGAGCCTCCCCAGTGAGGCAAGGTCCGTGGCTGCCATGTGTCTCCTATCTCAGAGCCCCCTCCCTGCTGAGGAAAGCTCTAGAGCTCACACATGCCCGGGGCTCCGGTCCGAGCCTCACCGCTGAGGTGAGGTCCGAGACTGCCACGTGTCTCCTAGCTCAGGGCCTCCTCCCTGCTGAGGAAAGCTCCGGAACTCACACGTGCCCTGGGCTCCGGTCTGAGCCTCCCCACTGAGGTGAGGTCCGGGGCTGCCACGTGTCTTCTAGATCAGAGCCTCCTCCCTGCTGAGGAAAGCTCTGGAGCTCACACATGCCCTAGGCTCCGGTCTGAGCCTCCCCGTTGAGGTAAGGTCCAAAGCTGCCACGTGTCTCCTAACTCAGAGCCTCCTCCCTACTGAGGAAAGCTCCAGAGCTCACACGTGCTCTGGGCTCCGGTCCAAGCCTTCCCACTAAGGCGGAGCCCGAAGCTGCCACGTATCTCTAGGTTTGGAGCCTTCACCCTGCTAAGAAGAACTCCGGGGCTGACATGTGCCCTGGGCTCCAGTCTGAGCCTCTCCACTGAGAAGAAGTCTGGAGCTGCCACGTGTCTCCCTGGGACAAGCTGAAGACAAGGGCCAAACTTCCCTCGAGTCCTTGCACTGCCAAGGGCCGAGAAGGAGTGGTAGCCACACTGCCGGAGCGCCCTGGGTCCTTACGCTGCTAAAGACCCGGAGGAACAAGCTTGGGACATCGGCAAAGAGCTATCCACATCGGCGAAGTCATTCCGGACCCTTGCGCTGCCGAGGGTCCGAAGTCTACATCGACAACACACAAGACTTGAAACAAAAAGTCTTCATTAATGACAGAATTCCGACATACAAAAAGGGATAAAAGGCCACTGAGGAACTTAGCAGCTACAAGTCGAGCAATCTCCTGCTCCATGTCATACTTGGTTGTCCCCCAAGGCAATCTCTGCGCAGGGAGACGGTCACCTGCTATAAGCCCGAGGACGGCAGCAAACGTATCAGTCTGACGCCTCAGTTCTCCTCAGCCATCACAAATCTGCTGCACAGCGATGATGATAACATCCAGTGTTGTGTGGGCCAGACGCCATTTGTGGCAGACTTGGTTGTCCACAACAACACCCAGTGTCATGTGGGGCATGTCCTCTAGGCGCCTTGCCGGAGAAGGGCGATCAGCCGGCACCAGAAGAAGGTTAAGTACAGGGTGGTCAAGCCTTCCTCTGTCAGGTACTTGATACCCCTCGGCACTGGCGTAGAGGCACCCTGCGAGTCGAGGATCCTGTCCCCAACGGCTCCCCTTACCATCGGCATGCCATTCGGATGGCTTGTGCTTCTATCCGGGACCGTCAAGGAGAAGGATGCCTTGGGGAGCCGCACCGAAGGCCGCACACACACGAACATCTCACAAAAGTGGTCGAAGATGGCTACCAGTGTAAGGAAATAAGGTGGATGAGAGTGCTGGGGAGCAGAGGCTTCTGACGCGGAAGAGGAGGACAAAGGTCGCATAATGAAGGAAGGTACCACCCAACACCGGAAGGCCTCCTTTTATACACATCCGCAACCTCTAGCAGGGCAACAGGTGCGACGATTGGGCATCCACTGCTGCACGCCGCGGGCTATTCGCCTCCCCCAACGATGGGTAGTAACTAGGTCCACCCGTCACACACCGGGGGCCGGGCAGGTAACCTCTCGGGAACGTCTGACGGTTCCCGAGGCGAGCGGTGCGACCAACCCGTTGGTTGCTGCAGTAAGTGCCCCGAGTGAAAGTGCATCTAGGCATTCCCTTGTGGGTTTTGGATGATTGATGACAAATGAATTGAGATCCTAATGAACTTGTTGAGATGAATGCAGATTAACTCGTGTAAGGTAGAAGTGGTGCACTCAAAAAGGTGAAAAAATCAAGTGATGAAGAAAAAGGAAAAGAACAGATTCATGAACCAAGCACAATATAGACATACTTGTATAGGATGTGTGTCAGAGACACATCTCAAGAGCTCAAAATCCTTGCGTAGGGGTAAGAGATTAAAACATATCCCAATCACTCACAACACGGTGCACCGGACTAGTCCCCCCAGAAACCGGACTAGTTCGTTCAACTTTCTGTTGCCTCACAACACGTGCATCGAACTAGTCCGCTCAGAAACCGGACTAGTCCGTTCAACTTTCTGTTGCCTCACAACACGTGCACCAGACTAGTATGCTCAGAAATCGGACTAGTCCTTTCAACTTTCTGTTGCCACACAACACGGTGCACCGGACTAGTCCGCTCAGAAAACAGACTAGTCCGTTCAACTCTATGGAACCGGCACTCACCTTGCACCGGACTAGTCCGCTCAGAAACTGGACTAGTCCCTTCAACTCTCTGGAACCAGCATTCGCCTTGCACCGGACTAGTCCGCTCAGAAACCGGACTAGTCCGTTCAACTCTCTGGAACCGGCATTCACCTTACACCGGACTAGTCAGCTCTTGGACCGGACTAGTCCGCTCAACTTTCTGTAAACACATTAAATTAGGGTTTCCACCATGCCGCATGCAACACAAAAATTATACACGGCACACCGAACTAGTCCGGTGAACATGGCGGACTAGTCCGACCGCCAGGGTTTTTGGAAACCTTATATAAATAGAAGTGCATGGCCACACATACACACTCTCGATTCCCAGCGCCGCCACACGCCCCAAGAGCACAAAAAGTACCTCTCTCCACTCATTCTAAGCCCAGAAATATGAAGTCTTTGAAGAAAAAGGAAAAGAACAGATTCATGAACCAAGCACAATATAGACATACTTGTATAGGATGTGTGTGAGAGACACATCTCAAGAGCTCAAAATCCTTGCGTAGGGGTAAGAGATTAAAACATATCCCAATCACTCACAACACAGTGCACCGTACTAGTCCGCTCAGAAACCGGACTAGTTCGTTCAACTTTCTGTTGCCTCACAACACGTGCACCGGACTAGTCCCCTCAGTAACCGGACTAGTCTATTCAACTTTCTGTTGCCTCACAACACGTGCACCGGACTAGTCCGCTTAGAAACCGGACTAGTCTGTTCAACTTTCCATTACCACACAACACGGTGCATCGGACTAGTCCGCTTAGAAACCGGACTAGTCTGTTCAACTTTCTGGAACTGGCACTCACCTTGCACCGGACTAGTCCGCTCATAAACTGGACTAGTCCGTTCAACTCTCTGGAACCAGCATTCGCCTTGCACCGGACTAGTCCGCTCAGAAACCGGACTAGTCCATTCAACTCTCTAGAACCGGCATTCACCTTACACCGGACCAGTCCACTCTTGGATCAGACTAGTCCACTCAACTTTATGTAAACACATTAAATTAGGGTTTCCACCGTGCCGCATGCAACACAAAAATTGTACACGACACACCGGACTAGTCCGGTGAATAGAGCGGACTAGTCCGCCGCCGGGTTTTTTGGAAACCTTATATAAATAGAAGTGCACGGCCACACATACACACTCTCGATTCCCAGCGCCGCCGCACGCCCTAAGAGCACAAAAAGTACCTCTCTCCACTCATTCTAAGCCCAGAAAGATTAAGTCTTTGAGGATTAGATATTGGATCAAGGAGAGAGTTGTTCTTCTCGACATTGAGCTCTTGGTTTGTCTTCTCTCACACAATAGTTGATCGTTGTTCTTTGTTTGTGTGCGTGGGAGGAAGAATTAGTCTATGTAATCTTGTGGAAGCTCTCAGTTTGTGAGAACAACCCACGTACAATTGTTTACCCTTGTGCGTGGATAGTGGAATTGAATCGGCCTTTGTGGCGATTCAACGAGGGAGGGGTTGGTGAAGACCCGGTCCTTGGTGGATTCCTCAACGGGGAAGTAGATTCCTGGGTGGAATCGAACCTCGGGATAAAACTTTGTCTCGTGTCTTTTTGATCTTTCTTTAATTGTTAATTAAGGGTGTTAGTCATCATTTGATTCACATCGACACCTAGCGTTAAAATTGAGAGTTATTGTGTCTTACTTCACTATACTTAAATAAGCATTTATTTTCCACTGCACAAATACCTGAAGTAGGAACAAGTCTCACTTTGATCTTTTAATTACGATCATACCGGACTAGTCCGACCCACCTGGAATTAATCAGTTTGCTCAGTGTTTCAGAAAACCGCCTAAAAATAAAGAGCCTATTCACCCCCCTCTAAGCTACATTCAATTGGTATTAGAACCAAACTCTTCAAAAGAGAATCACCACTCGAAGAGACGATGTCAGAAATCAAGGGTGAATCCAAGGGCTTCCATTATGAAAATGGTGGTGACGAAGGGAACCAAAAGTTGGAGAAGCTCCTCAATGCCATCCGGGACTGCGAGGATGATGATGAGAAGATGCTCCAACTAAAGGCTCTTATGCGGAAGAAGGCACTCTCCTCCAACGGGAAGAAAACCGAAGACAAAAAGCAAAAAGGGGTAGTCACAAAGACTACTCCCGATATCCTTTTAACTATGAGCGTTTTAATTCAAATAATCATTATTTGTCAATTCCATTAGGCAAATCACCTTACTTTGATGGAACTGATTATACAATGTGGAAACAACACATGAAAATGCACCTTATATCTCTTAACCCAAGTCTTTGGCATATAGTGTGTACGGGTTTAGATATACCTGATGACGATGAAGAGCTAGCCCTGGATCAAGAACAAGATATTCATCGGAACGCTCAAGCCGCAGCAGTAATCACCCCATCATTGAGCCGAGACGAGTTCACCAAGGTGGATGGACTCGAAATTGCTAAAGAAATATGGGACACTCTCAAAACCGCACATGAAGGTGATCTTCATGTGCATGAAGCGAAGATTGAAATGATAGAAGGTGAATTGGGAAGGTTTGCCATCAAAAAAGGAGAATCACCTCAAGAGATGTACAATAGACTGAAGTCTCTCATCAACAAGGTCCAAGCCTATGGTAGCAAAAATTGGACGGATCATGAGGTGGTCAAGTTAATTCTTAGGGCATTCATGCCTCGGAACTTTACACTCTGCTCCATGATCACAGAAAGTCTCGGGTTTCACAAAATGACCTCGGACGAGATTTTTGGCAAGATCATCAACTTTGAAATGATGGAGAAGGAAGCCAAGCATGTCAAGGAACTTTCTAACCTCACCTCGGCAAAGAATAGAGGAGTTGCACTAAAGGTAACATGCAAGCCAGCATCAAAAGAATCTCCAGAAGCTCTTGAGGACGATGATGGTGATGATGATAGCACTGATATCGATGAAGAATACATGATCCTGTTCATAAAAAACTTCAAGAAAAGGATGATAAGAAAAAAGGGTGGCAACTCAAATGAAAGAAGATACAAGGACAAACAAAGATCCAAGACGAGGCGTGCATACTACAATTGTGGAGAATATGATGATTTCATGGTTGATTGTCTACATGAAGACAACAAGAGGAAGAGTAAAGACAACAAGCCTCAACAAAAGAAAATATTCAAGAAAAAGAAGAAATATGGCCAAGGTCATGTAGGGAAGGAATGGGACTCCAATGATGAGTCCTCATCTGAAGAAGAAGAGGAGATGGCCACCATAGCTATCAAGAAGCCTACCATGAAGTCTACCCTATTCCCAACCATGGGAGCATGGAAGGACACCAACCACACATGCCTAATGGTCAAGGAAGGAAAAGGAAAGGTTAAAACCAAATCTCCCTCATTACATTCTTTTACTAGTGATACTGATAATTCTAGTGATGATGAAGATATACTTAGATGTTTAGATAAAAACACTATAGCTAAAATGAAAATCCTAATGGATGAGATAGTTGATAAGGAGGAGCTAGTCAATCGACAAGAAGATATGATCATTCTCCAAAAATAGAAATATCTTAAGATTGAAGGGCTTCTTGAGATTGAAAAGGAGCGAAGCAAATCACTTGAGCTTGAGTTAGCTTCAAGCAAGGAGACTTGTTTGAAGCTAAAAGACTCAAACACTGCACTTGAGGATAAACTTGCTAACTTAACCAAGGTTAACAAGATTCTTGAGGCGCAAGCTGAGTCACTCAAGCAAAATGGTTCTTCATCCTATTTAAGCTCACCTTCTCAACATGTTGAATCCAAAACTCTTGTAACTTGTACATGTACTAAAAATGACACCCACATAAAATAAAAGTCAAACTTGACAAAAAACAAGCATCCCTCTCAAAGTGGCATGTTTGACAAGGAGAAGGTCAAGTATGCACGTAGTGCATACTTGGTCACAAGACCTCCCAATATCAAACATGGTATTGGGTATTCTTATGGTGAAAGGAAAAACGCTAGAAGCCACAAGGATAACAAGAAGAGCATTGTCTTTGTCAAAGGAAATTCCTCCCAAGTTGGAAAACATAACAATGTTGATAAAACTAACATTGAAAATTCATATGAATAACAAATCTTGTTTAGAACCTTTGATGCTTCATATGTGCTTATGAAAAACAGTCTTGGAAAAAGTTCATGCCAAATATGTTGGGCCACGCCATGAGAACACCAAGTCTCACGTGTGGGTGCCCAAGTCACTTGTCACTAACCTCAAAGGACCCAAGCAAGCTTGGGTACCTAAAGCCAAAGCATAGCTTCTTTCTTGCAGGCATATGCATCCGGTGGAGCGAAATGGGTGCTAGATAGTGGATGCACCAATCATATGACCGGAGAAAGAAAAATGTTTGTGGAGTACGAACAAAATGAAGACTCAAGCGAAGGCATCTGTTTTCGTGACAATAGTCAAGGAAAGGTACTAGGTACCGGTAAAATAGCTATTTCATCACAACACACACTTTCCCATGTTTTAAATGTTGATTCCTTAGATTATAACCTCCTGTACATATCTCAACTATGTGACAAAGGTTATAATTGCTTGTTCACTAATGAGGGTGTGACCATCTCTAGAAGGAGTGATGACTTTATTGCCTTCAAGGGTGTGTTAAAGGGAAAATTTTATCTAGTTGATTTCAACAAAGATAAAGCCGAACTTGACACATGCTTGATTGCAAAGACCAACATGGGTTGGCTGTGGCATAGACGGCTAGCGCATGTTGGTATGAGGAATCTACAAAAACTTCTAAAAGGCGATCACATCCGAGGTTTGAAGAATGTTGTTTTTGAGAAAAACAGGCCTTGTAGCGTGTGTCAAGACGGGAAACAAGTAGGAGCATCCCATCCAAAGAAGAATGTCATGACTACAACAAGACAACTCGAGCTCCTCCACATGGACCTATTCGGTCCAATTGCTTATATAAGCATTGGTGGTAATAAATACTGTTTAGTCATTATCGATGATTTTACATGCTTCACGTGGGTTTTCTTTTTGCATGATAAGTCAGAAACTCAAGGAACACTCAAGAAGTTTCTCAGGCGAGCTCAAAATGAATTCTCATTGACAATCAAGAACATAAGAAGTGACAATGGAACAGAATTCAAGAAGACACAAATTGATGAGTATCTAGATGAAGAAGGAATAAAACATGAACTTTCGGCACACTATGTGACGCCCGGTCCCGTAAAACACGGAACCCAGCTAATGCATATGTGTGCCCAGGATGTTCATCACACATACACATGTAATCCACAAACTGAATTCAGAATATAACCACAAATAATAGAGTTAAATACTTTATTACATCAATCTCTAACTTTTTCTTGCAGCGGAAGTCTCTAACTTATTCTAGCAGTGGAAGTCTCTAAACGATAGCGGAAGCAACTAAACAGTAGCGATTCCATCTTCAATTCCACAGGCAAATTGACGGTAGTTCGCACGCCTAGTACTCCACATGATCTTCGAAGTACTTCTCTCCTGTTGCTGATGTTTGTACGATAATGCAAGTGTGAGTACATGTCGTACTCAGCAAGTGCGGGAAAAGTATGACATGTAGCTTACAGCAAGGTAGGTATAAAAGGCTCATTGCAGAAAGCAAAATTTATTTCACAACATGATAAAAACAGCAGCTATCCTTAAGTGAATTTGGTCCCAACATATATCCAATTAAAACAGTAACATACCTCCATCATAATTTACCACTTATCACGTCTCATCCAGCCATTAATCTTTCTCAACCTCATCTCATGCTCATAACAACCATCTCATAACCGAAACCAAATCTCATTATCATGACTCAACAGTCCCGAAACCAATCTCCAAAGACCATACCATAACCAAACCAATGACCATCCCAAATAACCATCCCAAGTTCTCCCATCTAATCATGTGAGTTGGCCAAGCGCTTGTGACCGTAAGCATGGCTATCATGATAGTTTTACACTCTTAAGAGGTGGCACCACTTTACCCACAAGTTTGTGATTTCGTCACCCGTTGGCGACTGCAGAACCTCCATTATACCAGTAAACAACCGTCGGTGTATGGCAAAGAGATCACAAAATAGCCTTTACAAAGGGGCTACTAGATTTATGGACTCACTAAGGCTTCACCAGCAGGCTCAAATCACCATTCTCCCACCTACGGGCTCCCTCTTGTGCCATGCAGTTCCCAGGACAGTCCTCTCTCGACTCCCATTCCCCGTGCCTTCCACGGTCCATAACAATCTAGCAACTTACCAAATTAGTCAGCTAAGCCGCACCCATATTTGGCCTTGTGGTGGCACTATTTTCCTGGCATGTGCTGGCATGAACCATTCCTTAGATCTGCGGCAAGTAAACCACCATCTCATTCTACCACATCCACGAACCAAGCTTGCCTAGATCTCCCCCGATTCTATGCTCATTATCATCATCAAGTTCTCGTTAACATTATTCATATGGGTGCAGTACTTAGACATGTTCTACTTCGCCTTCCCGTATCCCGTAGCTTAAGCGAAGCAAAAAAGGAAAAACGATCATACCCGACTCATCAACTTTCCCGGTGACAAGGATGGTTAACAAAACTAGTAAACTCTTATAAAAGGGTGTCTCATCAAGTTAACTCAAGCATACATGTTTTCGCAAACAAAACAATTTCCAAAACATGGGATCAATATGGTCAAGGGGCACTTGCCTTGTTCCTATGGCTTTTGTTGCTCTGATATCTCGATGTCTTGGTGTTGTAGTCTTTTGTAGGTGGCTTCCTGAGCTTGTCCTTCTAGTTACGACCATGCACATACAAAATTATAGCAATCAGACATCATGCACAGACTTTACTCAAGATGCAATGGTGCAATTCCTATGATGTTGTCTTATTTAGGTTAGTTTGCACGTGTTCTTGCATGTTTTACTGGGCTTGCATGGGGTTTTATGGTGAACAAAGGTGTAGGGATCAAGTGTGGACGTGGTGATGATCTTGACTCAAGATTTAGATCAATTCCACCATAAAAAACCAATTAACACGTGATCTGTCCACACGAAAAAGCTTCTGTTCGAAGAAAAACAGATGCGAAGAAAACCACGATGATGTCGTAAGGTGGTAACAAAGACTACCTAGGCCTTCCTCCTAGCAATGGCAGTAGGACGGTTTGTCGGCTCTCTTCCGGCGATGGCGAGCGTGACGGGGCTCGTCGGCGGTCTCACCGTTTGCTGAACTCCGACGAAGGGGGTAACTCGGCGAGTTGGAAGCTAGGGACTCCAAGTCGTTGACTTGGGAGGTGGAAAATAGGTACGTGGTTGCAGCCAAGGGGTTTTGGATTCTATTTATAAGGGATGAAAGAAGAGTCCTACTCCGATTGGAATTCAAATAAACTCCTATTCAATTTGTTTTGGATCTTAACAACTTATCTCCAATTGATTTGGTGCGGTAGCAATGTGAAAATCGTGTCGGTCTCGTTAGTACCGGGTATTCCCGCGCGCACAGGATAAAAAACCGCCTAAGGACCTCGCATCTCCGCAGTGGTGAGCTCCGGAGATGCCACGTGTCCAGCGGGGGCCGAGCCTCCCTTTTCCTCAGAGGCGAGCTCCTGTTGCGCCGCGTGTCTGGCAGATGGGACCTCCCTCTCCCTCAGAGGCAAGCTCCGCGTGCGCCACGTGTCGGGCGGGCGGGACCTCCCCTCTCCTCAGAGGCAAGCTCCTCATGCGCCACGTGTCAGTGCCGGACCTCCCCTCTCCTCGGAGGTGGGCTCCGAGAGTGCCACGTGTCCAGCAGCGTCGGACTTCCTTTCTCCTCAAAGATGAGCTCCGAGGTCGACACGTGTCCATTGGTGTTAGACCTCCCTTCTCCTCGGAGGTGAGCTCCGAGGATGACACATGTCCATCGGGGCCAGACCTCTTGGAGACGAGCTCCGAGGGTGACACGTGTCTAGCAGTGTCGGACCTCCCGGAGGCGAGCTCCGAGGGTGACACGTGTCCCGCTGGGTCAGACCTCTCGGAGGCGAGCTCCGAGAGCGACACGTGTCTCATGGGGAAGACCTCATCCCTTCCGCAGGGGTGAGTTCCGAAGTCGACATGTGTCCCGCGGGGCTGAGCCTCGCTGCTCCGCAGAGACTAGCTCCGAAGGCAACACGTGTCCAGCGGGGTTGGATCTCGCTCCTTCTCCTGAGGCGAGCTCCGAGCCTGCCACGTGGCCAGCAGATCCGGACCTCACCCCCCTCCGCAGGGATGAGATCCGAAGACGCCACGTGGCCAGCGGGCCACGGGAAGTGTCGACAGCGCTCCTCGGCGAATTGGAATTGGCTCTTTTCAGCTATCTTTCTCCCATTTTTGTGATTCTTTCTCATTTCTATTTCTTTTATAATATTTTTCTATGTGCAATGCATGAATATGAAATTGTGGGTGTTACACCCTACTCCCCACAACAAAACGGGGTAGCTGAAAGGAAGAACCGGATGCTCGTTGAGATGGCAAGGACAATGCTTGATGAATACAAGACCTCTGACCGTTTTTGGGCTGAAGCCATCAACACTGCTTGTCATGCAACAAACCGATTGTATCTTCATCGCCTACTCAAGAAAACCTCATATGAACTACTCACTGGTAACAAACCAAATATTTCGTACTTCTGAGTTTTTGGTTCAAAATGTTATAGTCTAAACAAGAATCCTAGGACCTCGAAGTTTGCTTTGAAGTCTGATGAGGGTTTCTTGCTCGGCTATGATTCGAACTCCTACGCTTATCGTGTCTTCAACAAGGTCTCCGGACTTGTTGAAGTAGCACGTGACGTAGTGTTCGATGAAACTAACGGCTCCCAAATGGAGCAAGTTGATAAGTGTGTGCTAGATCAAGAAGAAGCCCATGTCAAGCATTGAGGAGAATGGCACTTGGTGATATTCGACCTCAAGAACAATCACAAGAATCAGGTGCTCAGGATGAACCTCAACAGGAGAGCTATGATCAAGGGGGAGCCCATGCACAAAATCAAGATCATGAAGACCAACAAGATGATCAAAGCCTTAATGACGGCAACGATCCAGGGGGAGCCGAAGGAGATGATGATTATGAGAACACAACATCACAAGTGCCACATCCAAGAGTACACCAAAGCATACAAAGAGATCACCCTGTTGACAACATAATTGATGATATACAAAAGGGAGTGACAACTCGATCACGTATAGATAATTTTTGTGAATATTATTCCTTTGTATCCTCTTTAGAACCATACAAGGTCAAAGATGCGCTAAAAGATCCGGACTGGGTGATGTTAATGGCTAGAAAAATTAGACAACTTTGAGAGAAATGAAGTATGGGGACTTGTTGAAAGACCAAAGTCCAATATCGTCGGTACTAAATGGGTCTTCCACAACAAGCAAGATGAACACGAAGTTGTAACAAGAAACAAAGCACGACTTGTGGCTAAAGGTTACTCACAAGTCGAAGGTTTGGATTTTGATGAGACTTTTGCTCCCGTAGCTAGACTTGAATCAATTCGTACATTACTTGCATATGCTACTCACCATGATTTCAAGTTGTATCAAATGGACGTCAAAAGCGCCTTCCTCAATGAACCTATCAAGGAGGAGGTGTACGTGGAGCAACCCCCTGGTTTTGAAGATCGAGAGTACCCCTGACCATGTGTTCAAACTACGTAAGGCTCTCTATGGCCTCAAACAAGCTCCTAGAGCTTGGTATGAGTGCCGTCGAGATTTTCTAATTGAAAATGGCTTTAAAATTGGTAAAGCTGATTACACCCTATTTACCAAGCACTTCAATGATGATCTATTCATTTGTCAAATCTATGTTGATGATATCATATTTGGTTCAACTAATAAATCTTTTTGTCAAGAATTTAGTAAAATCATGACAGATAGATTCGAGATGTCCATGATGGGAGAATTGAGATACTTTTTGGGATTCCAAGTGAAACAACTAAAGGAAGGAACGTTCATAAGCCAAACAAAGTACACTCAATACATTCTCAAGAAATTTGGCATGGACAAAGCGAAGCCCATAAAGACTCCCATGGCAACAAATGGACATTTAGACCTTAATGAAGATGGACCTAACGTGGATCAAAAGGTATACCGTTCCATGATTGGATCTCTACTTTATCTTTGTGCATCTAGGCCTGATATCATGTTGAGTGTTTGTATGTGTGCTAGATTTCAAGCCAATCCTAAGGAATGTCATTTGACAGCCGTAAAGAGGATCTTGCGATATTTAGTTCATACACCCAACCTAGGCCTTTGGTACCCTAAAGGTTCAAAGTTCAATCTCATTGGATACTCCGATGCAGATTATGCAGGATGCAAAGTAGATAGAAAAAATACCTCCGGAACTTGCTAATTCTTGGGTAGGTCCCTAGTTTCTTGGTCCTCCAAAAAGCAAAACTCCATTGCCTTGTCCACAGCCGAAGCGGAGTATGTTGCAGCCGGGAGTTGTTGTGCACAACACCTTTGGATGCAACAAACTCTAAGGGACTACGGTTACAATATGAACCATATTCCGCTCCTTTGTGACATTGAGAGTGCGATTAAGAATGCACATAACCCTATTGAGCATTCTAGGACCAAACACATTGATATTCGACATCATTTTTTGAGAGACCACTCAATCAAAGGAGACATAGCCATTTCCCATGTCAAACTGAGAAACAACTAGCTGATATCTTCACCAAGCCACTTGATGAAAAACATTTCTTTGAGCTTAGGAATGAACTAAATATACTTGACTCTCGGAACGTGGCTTGAAACACTGCATACCTGCTTGAATTCTCAAATTCTTACTTACTTTGCGAAACACTATCTCTTATCTCAATTTTATCTTGAACACTATTTAGATTAATGAATCTTGATGAATAATGACCATTGTCTGATTGTTGATTGCTTACTGGGCATGTTCATCAAGATTATTTGTGAAATTTATGTCCTTAGATCACTATTAGATCAAATTCCCAATATTTCCTTGACTTTGACTCTTACTTGTACAGACCGGACTAGTCCGCTCCCTCACACTAGTCCGCTCACTCAGACTAGTTCGGACAGATCTGGCATACCGGACTTGCCCGGTCCTCCCACCGGACTAGTCCGTATCTCCGAGTTTAAGAGTCTATAGACGCGCCAACCTCAGCCCTCTTCACCTCACAAACACTCCTTTGCCTCTCACTCCTCAAACCCTAGCCCCCAAAGGTGATTTTTGACTTTAGCCAACGAAGTCGAAGTCCTCTCCATGGGAAAGCTTCTCCTCGACGTGTGGTCTCCTCTCCTCTGGACTAATCCGGATCAGACCTCACGCTTTGACTCAAGTCCTCATTTTTTGGTAAAATTCCTCTCAACTCAAGTTCTCATCTTTTCAATAGTTGAGCTCAATTTTTCTGATGCCTAGGGCATACACTACTTTTCTAGATGAATTCCTAGTGTATCTATGAATACTTTGCACCAATTTGCGGTGGATCTGTTGAAAATACGAAGTTAGGGTTCTTCACCAGGTCCGGACTAGTCCGGTCTCTAGTGCGGACAAGTCCGGTATTCCGGACAAGTCCGCACTCTGAAAACGGACAAGTCCGGTTACCTGTCAATTGAACATCTAACTTCTTATCTTCACATAATCTATAATCCATCGTGTCAACCAATCCTTGATTTTCTTGTCAGCACGATGTCGTCACACTCCGAGGCCATGAAGAAGAAACATGACAACGTTGCCCAACCGTCTTCTCTCGACAGCTCCCTTCCCAAAAGGAGGAGTGGTTGGTAAGACGGCACAGAGCAAAGACATTGTTGGAAGCTCTGCTGCCCCCAGAAGAAGTGTCGGGAAGGGCAAAGGACTTGCTAGTGGTCCTATTGGTCCATTGAAGAAGAACACCCCCATTCACCGCAACAGGCAGCCATCAAGTGATGACTTTACTGGAAAGGGGAGTGAACTGGCAGACAACCTAAGAAAAAATCATGTCTATGGGCAGCCAAAGCAATGTGCAGACCCCAGATTCTGGAGCAACTTCCATGCTGACTACTATGAGCATGTGTACATGAAGATGAAGAATCATGTGGTTGAGAGTCAGTGGCTCAACATTGACTACTTGCAGTCCAAGAAATGCCAAGTCTATCATGAGGTACTAGAGGCATTAGAGAGGCATGGGTTGAAGGACCTCCTATCGTTTCAGTATGACTGGAACAATGAGGTAATCACGCAGTTCTACTCTACTCTCTACTTTTCCCGCGATGATGGGGATGAGATGATTTAGATGACACATAGATCCAGCTACAGTGTCACCTATGAGGAATTTGCAAAGATTCTTCATCTTGAACACACCCTGGATAATGAGCTTGTCATTCACATCTTGAAGCCCTTGGAAAAGAATGAGCTGGAATTCTTGTATGATACAAGAATGCCATATATACCCCCCACTACCAAGTACTTGAAGCCATTCTTTTCCGTGCTCGATAGGATCTTGAGAAAGACCATAGCTCCAAAGGATGGTGATGCAGAGACAATCCAAGGGACTCTGAGAACATTGATGAAAGTGATAAGCAAGAAGAGGACTTTCAATGTCTTTGAGTACATCTACAATAACATTAGAAACATCTCCATAACTCCAAACAGGTCATGTGGCTATGCACCTTATGTCATGTATATGATTGAGAAGGTGACAAGACTGGAATTTGTCAAAGATGTCTGTCACACTGGTCTCAAGCCTCAAAAGCCTACAGTCTACACTATGCGCTCTACTCATGAAGGCTCAAGGGCGTCGGAGCCTACACCTACTCCTATCCCTCCACCTTCTAAAGAGTCCTCCAGTGGTATGCTCAAAATGCTCTCCTCTATTTTTGGCTATTGTTGCAAAATTGAAGTTAGGCGACACAAGGAGAGTTTGGCAAGAAAAATACATCAAAGTTACATGAAGACCAAAATCAAAGCCATATGTGAGAAGATAGAGATTGAGCCAGTTGGATCACCACAGATCTCTGAGGACTCTAAAGAAGACTTCACTAAAATGGCTCCACTCACCGAACAAGAATTTAGGTATTTTGGACTTGCAGGTGTCTCTGCTCCTCCTCCTCAGCATGATCATGAAGACAATGAATATAGGACCGAGAGTGAGGGAGAGAGCGGTGATGAGTGATTCCACTCAATTTTCCCTTTTTGGTGCCTTGACGCCAAAGGGGGAGAGATTGAGATTTATCTTAAGTTATCTTATTGTAAACCTTAAGGATGTGTATGGACATGGACATGTATTTTGAAGTTTCATGTAATTTTTGTTTTGAAGTCTCATGGATGTGTGATGCCTATTCGATATCGATGTGATGACTACCTTTACTTTTCATTTGATCTTATCTTCTTGTGGCATGTCACATTTTGTTTCACACACTTTTAGGCATCCCACCCTGCATATATGTGAGAAGTTCTTGTTACTCATTTGTCATTCTCATATATGCACACTTTATGAAAATCAAATTTTATGACTAATTATACAATCCCAGTTGGTTGTCATCAATCACCAAAAAGAGGGAGATTGAAAGTGCATCTAGGCATTCCCTTGTGGGTTTTGGACGATTGATGACAAATGAATTGAGATCCTAATGAACTTGTTGAGATGAATGCAGATTAACTCGTGTAAGGTAGAAGTGGTGCGCTCAAAAAGGTGAAAAATCAAGTGATGAAGAAAAAAAAGGAAAAGAACAGATTCATGAACCAAGCGCAATGTAGACATAATTGTATAGGATGTGTGTGAGAAACACATCTCAAGAGCCCAAAATCCTTGCGTAGGGGTAAGAGATTAAAACATATCCCAATCACTCACAACACGGTGCACCGGACTAGTCCCCCCAGAAACCGGGCTAGTTCGTTCAACTTTCTGTTGCCTCACAACACGTGCATCGAACTAGTCCGCTCAGAAACCGGACTAGTCCATTCGACTTTCTGTTGCCTCACAACACGTGCACTGGACTAGTATGCTCAGAAACCGGACTAGTCCTTTCAACTTTCTGTTGCCATACAACACGGTGCACCAGACTAGTCCGCTTAGAAAACAGACTAGTCCGTTCAACTCTATGGAACCGGCACTCACCTTGCACCGGACTAGTCCGCTCAGAAACTGGACTAGTCCCTTCAACTCTCTGGAATCAGCATTCGCCTTGCACCGGACTAGTCCGCTCAGAAACCGGACTAGTCCGTTCAACTCTCTGGAACCGGCATTCACCTTACACCGGACTAGTCCGCTCTTGGACCAGACTAGTCCGCTCAATTTTCTGTAAACACATTAAATTAGGGTTTCCACCATGCCACATGCAACACAAAAATTGTACACGGCACACCGAACTAGTCCGATGAACATGGCGGACTAGTCCGACCGCCAGGGTTTTTGGAAACTTTATATAAATAGAAGTGCACGGCCACACATACACACTCTCGATTCCCAGCGCCGCCGCACGCCCCAAGAGCACAAAAATTATCTCTCTCCACTCATTCTAAGCCCAGAAATATGAAGACTTTGAGGGTTAGAGATTGGATCAAGGAGAGAGTCATTCTTCTCTACATTGAGCTCTTGGTTTGTCTTCTCTCACACAATAGCTGATCGTTGTTCTTTATTTGTGTGTGGGAGGAAGAATTACTCTCTGTAATATTGTGGGAGCTCTCAGTTTGTGAGAACATCCCACGTACAATTGTTTACCCTGTGTTTGGATAGTGGAATTGAATTGGCCTTTGTGGCGATTCAACGAGGGAAGGGTTGGTGAAGACCCGGTCCTTGGTGGACTCCTCAACGGGGACATAGATTTCTGGGTGGAACCAAACCTCGGGATAAAACTTTGTCTCGTGTCTTCTTGATCTTCCTTCAATTGTTAATTAAGGGTGTTAGTCATCATTTGATTCACATCGACACCTGCATTAAAATTGAGAGTTATTGTGTCTTACTTCACTATACTTAAATAAGCATTTATCGCTGCACAAATACCTGAAGTAGGAACAAGTCTCACTTTGATCTTTTAATTACGATCATACCGGACTAGCCCGCACCATACTGGACTAGTCCGGCCCACCTGGAATTAATCAGTTTGCTACGTGTTTCAGGAAATCGCCTAAAAATTCAAAGAGCCTATTCACCCCCCTCTAGGCTACATTCACAGAGGTGAGGGGGCCCGACCCCGATCAAAGGGTCGTGCCGCCTTGCCCGAGGAATCGCATTGGGTGGTGCCGTGTTATGCGGCACCCAACAGCACACATATAAGGAACACAGTATTACATAAATCAAAAGCGGAAGCTTACAATTGTTCTTTGTAAATAATTTACACAAAATAGCTACAGCAGAAGTCTATAAACAGCTCACGATGAATATCTAAGAAGCACTCGAGAAGAGATCCAGCCCGCGGACTCCTCTCGCTAGCAACACGAAGACATGGCAGCGGCTAGGTTCTCCAAGTGTGACATGACTCGGAAGTTTCCGAGTCTCACCGGACAACCTTCTTTATAGCGTCGATGCTTACCTGCAAAACCACTTATATAGCAAGAGTGAGCACAAAGGCTCAGCAAGACTTAACCGTCTCTCCTAAAGCATGAAACTCTACATGAACGTAACCTAAGACCTATCCTGTAATTTGCGAAAAGACTCGCCTACGAGTTCATCCTTAACTTTAAGATTTTAGCCATAATAGTAGTGACCTTGCGCCCAGCAACATTGGAACTCCACAATCAAACAAGAAACGCTTCATTCCAATGTTACTTGCCCCAAGTTAGAAAATAACTTTGGTTAGCTCTATCTCTACTTCAAACATGGTTTTCATGCAACTTAACATCATCATAGCAGCAATTATACTTTTGCAAACTGTTTCCACACAAGTTGATTAACTACGTCACAACATGGGAGCAAGCGGTACTCAATAACCGCGAGGGACGGTGATTCGAATCAAACACTACCCGGATAACTCGACACATACGCCCGCCTCTGAAGACCCAACTCTGGCGTCCTTCATTACGTCGTATGTGGCAACCTTTCTCAGGACACTAAACTGTAGAACCGGTCGCGCCGTCTCGGGCTCATAGGTCTAACGAGACGATGTGGTATGCCTCTACAATCCAGTGAACCTGGTACATCGGTTTCCTGGTTCCCATATATCAGTAAGCATCCGGTACACAACTCAATACTTGCTCCTGGACGCGGCATACGCATCGGTCCTTAACCGACACAGGCAGAGCTACTCGACCAAGACCTCGTCTTGTCGCATCCTATCCCCTCTGCCCGGTCTCATCTTTAGAAATGTAAACTTTAGTTTGCTTCCTATCCCAACCACACATGATATTCTGAACTATAGCTCGCGAGTAGTTTCCAACTACTCGTCTTCTGCCGGATGTCCTAGCCTATTTAGCACGGCCTTATTCTACAGCGATGACACAATGCTACCCTTGACCTCAGGGATTCATGTTTGGTTATGCAAGTGGAGTATCACACATCCTTGACCTAATGCACATACAAACCTTGACCAATAGTAGTGAACAAAGGGAAAACTTTAAAAACAACTTAAGTGCAAACCGGGGCTTGCCTTGGTTTTGCAGGTGACTAAAGTCAGATAAGTTTGAAGTTAGTTGCTGATGCTGACTTGAAGCTTAATCCCTGCCTTCTGGCTCCTTGATCCAAGCTCCACTTCTTCTTTACTTCTCCACGTTTACTCACTACACGTTATGAATATGCATACATGTTCAATTATAAAACTTTTTGCTAACAAGTTCTAAAGACAAGTTTGAAACTGGAACTTTGTTTAAGAATTTAAAATGAAACTGGTGCTAGTGGTTTGGGTTTGTGTCTAAGCACTATCATCAAGTGAGAAGTGGGGTTCATCACTTGGGTGGGGATTAACTAATAAGGTTGAACAGGACATAATGATCCAGGGCTCCAATGGAGCTGGGAATTTTCTTGGGAGTTCCTTGTCACAAGAAAGTCCTCTGGACCAAAATTCAGAACATTTCACTAAGTGGATCACCCAGAACAATTCCCTAAGCATTTAAGCATAAAGGAATTAATTCTGATTAAACTTGCACTTTCATGCAAATCTAAATGAACCATAATTTCCTACATAGCTCAGAGAGTATGCCTGAATTTTCCTAGGATTTTTGGAGCTAAGGAATGACTAGAATTGAATTTCCAAGTTTTGGAAATTTCCTGAAAATGTTTCTGTACTTATTTGAATACAGAAACTTGGAATTCGAATTACCCTAACTAAATCAACTCCAAATGAGCTGAAACTTTTACAGAAGTCTCCTAATATCCTAAAGAATATTCTGGCAAAATCTGGGAAATTTTGGATGAACCAAATTCCCTCTAAAATTCTTTTGCTAAAAAGTTTTAAAGAATTTTACAGAATTTTCTATTGGTTTTCATGCAAATTGGGTTGCATAATTGGATATAGCATTTCATCCTGAATCCAACCCAATTTGAATCACTAAATTTGGAGCTTCCTAGCAAAAGTTATGAGGTTCTAAAGTTTGAACTAAATCTGGAATTCAAATTAATTCGGGAAATATTTAAATTCCGACGGTGGGTCCACCCTACACGTGTCGGTCGCCGGAGCTAAGCCACACGGGGCCACAGACCTTTTCCCACGCCACCACACTGGATCACACGCCACAACCGATCCGGATTTTTAATCTTCAGCTGCTGACACGTGGGCCCGGTGGGAGTCTTCTTCTTCCTCCCGCTCCCGCGCCTCCCCCTCGCCGGCGCTCCACTGGAGCTCGCCGGACCCGGCTTCCCGGCCGCCCCTCGGCCGGAGACTCGCCGCCTGGGGGTTTTCAGAGTCGGGGAACATGTCTACGGGGTTGGCTCGGGCTGCCGGTGGCCGGAAGTAGGTCGGCGACGAGCCGCGGCCTTCGGTGATGATCGGCACCGTCGCCCGAGCACACTAGCCCGCCAAAAGCTCAACCGAACCGCCCAAAAGCACCAGCAGAGGATGGGCTAGCTCGGCATAGCCCCAACGTGGCTCGGAAACGGCGGCAAGTTGAGGTTCACCCTGCGCCCGAATGGTGTTGTGACGTCCGAGCTCGGGAACGCAAGAAATAGCCCGCCCAAAGTCGATTTCTAGCTAGGGTTTTGAACGGAACTTAACCGCTAGCCAGTCTAGTGCTCATGTGCACGATTTGGTGGCCTAAAAACAACAATTACGATTGAATTTTGAGGATGTCTTACCCGAGGTCTCTTTGCACGAGCCGAGAGCAAATCGCCAAATTCTTGCTCAGGAGGTCATGGCTCGAGTGGAGGTTTGGCGAGGAGCAGCAGGGAACTCCGGTGCTCCTCTGGGTGTCCCAGCTTGGCCATGAAAGCCCCTTGGTGGCGCTGTCCACGTGAGTCCTCTTCATCGGTCCTTGTCGGCCGCCGCGCCAACACGGCTTTCCAGGGGTAGGGAGGCCAGACAACGGCCGATGACACGTCGGGGGTGGAGAGGGAGATGCCCTGGTGCCATTTTGGCACGCTGCCGAGGCTCGCACACGATGGAATGACAGCGGCACGGTGGAGCGGTGGTGGCGGCAGCGAGCGGCGTTGTTATCGGGTGTGGGCACGAAGCAAGGCCACGGGGTTTCAGCTGGTGCACGAGAGGATCAGGCCGGGCTCAAGAAGCGCCTGAGCGACTCGCCAGCACGATGAAACATCCGGGGGTGGCTGCTGCATGGAGAGCTCGGTGGCGCCCGGGTTCTGCTGATGTCACGCGCTCGGGAGAGGAAAAACAGAGACCGGTTTCCCTCTCACAGACAGCTGGGCCCCAGTGAACAGGCAGAGAAGACTTAGGGAGCAAGTCTATTTGGCTCAATGACAAGTGGGGTCCACCCCTGCTCCTCCCAAAAGATCTTCTAAACTTTGGCACCAAGCAAATTTAAATCCTGAAGAGCTCAGCTTCAAAAGCTGTTTGAAATTTTGACATTGTGTTCTTCAGTTCAAATTTAAACTCAAATTTTAAGGAAATTCATAGGCCCCCTTGATACTCATATCAAAGCACCTCCAAATTTTCTCAAAACTTGGCTCCCTCATAATTTGAACCTGAAGAATTCAAATATGTCCTCTGATCCTTCAGTTGGTCATTGCAAATACAATTTTTCAAACAACAGTTTCAATTTCCTTTTTGAAAAGGGCCTTCTTTGCCTTGAAGTAATCCATTTAATTCAAACTGAAATTTAAGTCCTCTTTGGTGATGACCCATCTGAATTTGGGTGAAACACTTTGGTTTGCCCCTAGCCCATGCTTGATCAACCTTGGTCCCAACCTGAACCTCACCAGTTCAGTTTTGACCATGCCCCTCAAATTTGAATTTGAAGGTGATCTCAAACAATGCTTTGAACAAATGGTATATGAGCTCAAACACTCTCCAATTTTGGAACTTAAGCTCTTTAATACCTGAGGACTGCAATGATCATCTCATATATATGCTTTTTGGACCATCTGACCATGAATGCTTTGCAAGGGTTCAAAAATGGGGTTTAAACTTCCCTCCCCTCTACTCATAGAGAATGTGCATATGAGTTAGCTTTTTGGGAGTGAAGACCTTCTCTAGGTTAGCATGGGTTCAGTATGAGCTAAAGAATATTTTAGCTTTCACCACATGCCCATGTTTGAGTTTATCATTTCATGTGACATTACTCAAATCATTCCCTTGCCTTAACATGTTTGAATTCAGCATGAACCCAACATGATCATAATCCATTCCTTTTTAGCTCACCCTCAAATCAGAAAGTTGCCACCATAATCTCCTCAATTCAAATGTATGAGGCTCCATGTGTATACAAAAGTTTGGCAGCAATTTGAGTTGAGCCTTTGAGACTAAAGACCTTACTGTTGTTCTTTCTCATGTACATGTATGATTAAACATGAGTTTAACTCCACCCTGGTCCACACCTTCCAAGGCATGCTTGAACCCATGTGGTTGCACCTCATGTACACCATTCTATGTAAGAAAGTTTTTGTAAGTCCCATTTTTCATGAACTAGAAACACAATGATGTTCAATCATCCGTTTCTTTGCATTCACATTTTTGGGACTTTTACATTCCTCCCCCTTAAAAAGAATCTCGTCCCGAGATTCCAACAGGAGAACGAGACAGGAGAGGTACTGCCAAGTGGTATGACGATAAAAATTCCGGATAGTTCATGTGGAGGTAATCTTTGCTCTCCATGTTGTTTCCTCCGTGGTATGATTACTCCACCCCCCTGGTAAAATCTTAATATCTGATTTCAGGTGTTCCGGATTCTTCTCATCGATAGTCTGAACCGGTCGCTCGGTGTAGGTACGATCCGGCTTCAACTAGTCAAGTTCTTCGGTGTGGACGGCAATAGTAGCTTTAAGCCACTTCCATAGCTGTGACATATGAAATATGTCGTGAACACCAACAAAGTTTGCCGGTAGTTAAAGCCGGTAAGCTACTGGTCCACACTTTTCCGTGACAGCAAATGGATCTAAGGCTAGGGAAGCATAATCTCCCCTTTACATTGGACCGGTGAATTCCTTTCCCTCGGAGACACGCAAAGACAACGTGTTCTCCTCTGTCGAAATGCAACGGTCTATGTCTTTGACCATCGTGACTTTCCTGTAGGGATTGCACAGCCTCCAAGTTCGCTTCTACCGCTCGAACTCGGACATTGTCTTTGTTGACTAACCAACCCCGATCTGTACTCTTCTGCCATACTCACACCACTTCAGTGGTGTGCGACATTTCCGGCAGTATAGAGCTTCATATTACGAGGTATCACTATATGGTCTCTGAACCATAGAGTACCCTCCTTGCCCTTTATAGTGACGGCATTGCGTGAACGAAAATCAACACTTAATCTTAGTGTCTCATCGTTCTTCTTAACGAATAGCGCAGAGCAACCCCATAGTGATGAGCTTGGTTGTGTAAAACCGTTGCTCATAAGTGCACTTATTTGCTCCTTCATCTTCGCTAGTTCATTGGGTGCCATCTTATACGGCCTTCGTGAAATCGATGTTGCTTCCAGCGTCAGTTCAATCTTGAACTTGACGTCCCATTAGCCTGCATTGCCCGGTAACTCATCGGAAACACATTGGATATTCAAGTCCCACCAGAAAATCCTCGAGTTTAATCACTCTCGTGGGATAGGCCTAGCCCGTTCTCTTTGCTGTACCGAATGGACTCTTCTGTCCTCATCCAGATTTTGATCCATTTAATCAGCATTTTCATAACTCAAGTTGAATACAAAAGTTAGAGTTAACTTCAGTATCTTTCCCACGAGTACTCAAATGCTTCCAGATCATCTCTAGATCAAAAGTTATGATTTCTCAAAGTTGACAGAATTTCTGGATAAAATTTGTCAGCATCTCCTTTGTATATGGCTATTTTATCACAGTTGTATATGAAATACAATAAGAATCTGAGTAAACTCTGATCTACAACAATGTTGCAAATTTCATAACCTCTCCAACGGTGTATTATAGGCTCCTTAAGGATTTTTCTACAGGAAGTTGTGGCTTAAAAATAGAAAGGTCCAGAGAGGTTTTTGGTACTGTCCTAGTTCTGAACAGTTTACCTTCAACTGAACTTTTCACCAACTTAACGTGTAATTTTGCTCTGGAGGTCTACAAAGAAATTGTAGAGCACTTGAAAATATTTCCAGAACTGTATCATACACCATATTTTGGTCAAGCTACTCAGAGTTATGCCCTGTTAGAGTCCAGCAAGAATTCCTGCCAGAAACAGAGCACTTTGTTTTTTGAAAACTTTGATACCTAGTTATACTCTCATTTGAATCTTAGCTCAAAATAAGAGTTCAATAACTAATATTTGTTTCAAACTTCCATTTTTAGTTGAAAGTTAGCTCATGAATTATTTCTTAATAGGGAAGAGGTTATTAAGTGTAGTACGATGTCGATGCACCGTAAGAACATGTCGGTACTACGTTGCCTCACCAAAACAAAACCCTAAACCGGATTATACCGGCATATCCGTTTTATCAGTGGCACTAAGGCGGTCTCTCGCACACGTGTACTACACGGGATACGTACGTGGTTAGTACCTGCAGAAGAACACTCAATAGTGGTGCACTCAAAGGTTGTTTCATTTCAGGCAGTTCCATATTTGAAAGTAAATACAAACGCCCGTATCATTGTCATACGGCCGTCCTTGAGTTAAGCCACGTCTCAAGGCACGTGATCGTGTTTCAACACCACACGACGGGGAACCCGAGTATGTCATGAACGGGTCGTCACGGTTGGGAATGTTATCAACCCAACGGATACCACCTACTGCCCTGCAGGGCACGCCGATGGCAAGCGCTGCGTATGTCCTCCTGGGCTAGTTCCAGACAAACACACTATCGCGTTACTGACCACACGATGGGGTCTCCACTTACTTGCCTAATGCACACTAGGGATCAGCGTTTCATATGAACTCAGGAACATGAAGAGTCCAAGAGTTTCATATTAACATCTCACACCAAGCTGTGAGATCTAACCCTGAACCACTTTCCTCGTCAGGGGAGCTAACTGAAATTGATCCGCTTTCGGTGGCGTTCTTTACCATTCTTACCAGAACGTAGGTGCGTCGTTGCATAATCAAAATTTCAGAATTATAACAAGTAAGTTAGCAACGCCACTTTAAGTAACTATACTACTATAGTCCTTATGTGGGTCTAATATCGTTTCCTCACCGTATCCTAAGTTTTTGTCGTAATACGATCCTTATTCCGTGCGCTATTACCAATGTGGCTCTGATACCACGCTGAGGGGGCCTGACCCCGATCACAGAGCCGTGCCGCCTTGCCCGAGGGATCGCATTGGGTGGTGCCGTGTTATGCGGCACCCAACAGCACACATATAAGGAACACAGTATTACATAAATCAAAAGCGGAAGCTTACAATTGTTCTTTGTAAATAATTTACACAAAATAGCTACAGCGGAAGTCTATAAACAGCTCACGATGAATATCAAAGAAGCACTCGAGAAGAGATCCAGCCCGCGGACTCCTCTCGCTAGCAACACGAAGACATGGCAGCGGCTAGGTTCTCCAAGTGTGACATGACTCGGAAGTTTCCGAGTCTCACCGGACAACCTTCTTTATAGCGTCGATGCTTACCTGCAAAACCACTTATATAGCAAGAGTGAGCACAAAGGCTCAGCAAGACTTAACCGTCTCTCCTAAAGCATGAAACTCTACATGAACGTAACCTAAGACCTATCCTGTAATTTGCGAAAAGACTCGCCTACGAGTTCATCCTTAACTTTAAGATTTTAGCCATAATAGTAGTGACCTTGCGCCCAGCAACATTGGAACTCCACAATCAAACAAGAAATGCTTCATTCCAATGTTACTTGCCCCAAGGTAGAAAATAACTTTGGTTAGCTCTATCTCTACTTCAAACATGGTTTTCATGCAACTTAACATCATCATAGCAGCAATTATACTTTTGCAAACTGTTTCCACACAAGTTGATTAACTACGTCACAACATGGGAGCAAGCGGTACTCAATAACCGCGAGGGACGGTGATTCGAATCAAACACTACCCGGATAACTCGACACATACGCCCGCCTCTGAAGACCCAACTCTGGCGTCCTTCATTACGTCGTATGTGGCAACCTTTCTCAGGACACTAAACTGTAGAACCGGTCGCGCCGTCTCGGGCTCATAGGTCTAACGAGACGATGTGGTATGCCTCTACAATCCAGTGAACCTGGTACATCGGTTTCCTGGTTCCCATATATCAGTAAGCATCCGGTACACAACTCAATACTTGCTCCTGGACGTGGCATACGTATCGGTCCTTAACCGACACAGGCAGAGCTACTCGACCAAGACCTCGTCTTGTCGCAGCCTAACTCCTCTGCCCGGTCTCATCTTTAGAAATGTAAATTTTAGTTTGCTTCCTATCCCAACCACACATGATATTCTGAACTATAGCTCGCGAGTAGTTTCCAACTACTCGTCTTCTGCCGGATGTCCTAGCCTATTTAGCACGGCCTTATTCTACAGCGATGACACAATGCTACCCTTGACCTCAGGGATTCATGTTTGGTTATGCAAGTGGAGTATCACACATCCTTGACCTAATGCACATACAAACCTTGACCAATAGTAGTGAACAAAGGGAAAACTTTAAAAACAACTTAAGTGCAAACCGGGGCTTGCCTTGGTTTTGCAGGTGACTAAAGTCAGATAAGTTTGAAGTTAGTTGCTGATGCTGACTTGAAGCTTAATCCCTGCCTTCTGGCTCCTTGATCCAAGCTCCACTTCTTCTTTACTTCTCCACGTTTACTCACTACACGTTATGAATATGCATACATGTTCAATTATAAAACTTTTTGCTAACAAGTTCTAAAGACAAGTTTGAAACTGGAACTTTGTTTAAGAATTTAAAATGAAACTGGTGCTAGTGGTTTGGGTTTGTGTCTAAGCACTATCATCAAGTGAGAAGTGGGGTTCATCACTTGGGTGGGGATTAACTAATAAGGTTGAACAGGACATAATGATCCAGGGCTCCAATGGAGCTGGGAATTTTCTTGGGAGTTCCTTGTCACAAGAAAGTCCTCTGGACCAAAATTCAGAACATTTCACTAAGTGGATCACCCAGAACAATTCCCTAAGCATTTAAGCATAAAGGAATTAATTCTGATTAAAATTGCACTTTCATGCAAATCTAAGTGAACCATAATTTCCTACATAGCTCAGAGAGTATTCCTGAATTGTCCTAGGATTTTTGGAGCTAAGGAATGACTAGAATTGAATTTCCAAGTTTTGGAAATTTCCTGAAAATGTTTCTGTACTTATTTGAATACAGAAACTTGGAATTAGAATTACCCTAACTAAATCAACTCCAAATGAGATGAAACTTTTACAGAAGTCTCCTAATATCATAAAGAATATTCTGGCAAAATTTGGGAAATTTTGGATGAACCAAATTCCCTCTAAAATTCTTTTTCTAAAAAGCTTTAAAGAATTTTCCAGAATTTTCAATTGGTTTTCATTCAAATTGGGTTGCATAATTGGATAGAGAATTTCATCCTGAATCCAACCCAATTTGAATCACTAAATTTGGATCTTCCTAGCAAAAGTTATGAGGTTCTAAAGTTTGAACTAAATCTGGAATTCAAATTAATTCGGGAAATATTTAAATTCCGACGGTGGGTCCACCCTACACGTGTCGGTCGCCGGAGCTAAGCCACACGGGGCCACAGACCTTTTCCCGCGCCACCACACTGGATCACACGCCACAACCGATCCGGATTTTTAATCTTCAGCTGCTGACACGTGGGCCCGGTGGGAGTCTTCTTCTTCCTCCCGCTCCCGCGCCTCCCCCACGCCGGCGCTCCACTGGAGCTCGCCGGACCCAGCTTCCCGGCCGCCCCTCGGCCAGAGACTCGCCGCCTGGGGGTTTTCGGAGTCGGGGAACATGTCTACGGGGTTGGCTCGGGCTGCCGGTGGCCGGAAGCAGGCCGGCGATGAGCCGCGGCCTTCGGTGATGATCGGCACCGTCGCCCGAGCACACTAGCCGCCAAAAGCTCAACCGAACCGCTCAAAAGCACCAGAAGAGGATGGGCTAGCTCGGCATAGCCCCAACGTGGCTCGGAAACGGCGGCAAGTTGAGGTTCACCGTGCGCCCGAATGGTGTTGCGACGTCCGAGCTCGGGAACGCAAGAAATAGCCCGCCCAGAGTCGATTTCTAGCTAGGGTTTTGAAGGGAACTTAACCGCTAGCCAGTCTAGTGCTCATGTGCACGATTTGATGGCCTAAAAACAACAATTACGATTGAATTTTGAGGATGTCTTACCCGAGGTCTCTTTGCACGTGCCGAGAGCAAATCGCCAAATTCTTGCTCAGGAGGTCATGGCTCGAGTGGAGGTTTGGCGAGGAGCAGCAGGGAACTCCGGTGCTCCTCTGGGTGTCCCAGCTCGGCCATGAAAGCCCCTTGGTGGCGCTGTCCACGTGAGTCCTCTTCGTCGGTCCTCGTCGGCCGCCACGCCAACACGGCTTTCCCGGGGTAGGGAGGGCAGACAACGGCAGATGACACGTCGGGGGTGGAGAGGGAGATGCCCTGGTGCCATTTTGGCATGCTGCCGAGGCTCGCACACGATGGAATGACAGCGGCACGGTGGAGCGGTGGTGGCGGCAGCGAGCGGCGTTGTTATCGGGTGTGGGCACGAAGCAAGGCCACGGGGTTTCAGCTGGTGCACGAGAGGATCAGGCCGGGCTCAAGAAGTGCCTGAGCGACTCGCCAGCACGATGAAACATCCGGGGGTGGCTGCTGCGTGGAGAGCTCGGTGGCGCCCGGGTGCTGCTGCTGTCACGAGCTCGGGAGAGGAAAAACAGAGACCGGTTTCCCTCCCACAGACAGCTGGGCCCCAGTGAACAGGCAGAGAAGACTTAGGGAGCAAGTCTATTTGGCTCAATGACAAGTGGGGTCCACCCCTGCTCCTCCCAAAAGATCTTCTAAACTTTGGCACCAAGCAAATTTAAATCCTGAAGAGCTCAGCTTCAAAAGCTGTTTGAAATTTTGACATTGTGTTCTTCAGTTCAAATTTAAACTCAAATTTTAAGGAAATTCATAGGCCCCCTTGATACTCATATCAAAGCACCTCCAAATTTTCTCAAAACTTGGCTCCCTCATAATTTGAACCTGAGGAATTCAAATATGTCCTCTGATCCTTCAGTTGGTCATTGCAAATACAATTTTTCAAACAACAGTTTGAATCTCCTTTTTAAAAAGGGCCTTCTTTGCCTTGAAGTAATCCATTTAATTCAAACTGAAATTTAAGTCCTCTTTGGTGATGACCCATCTGAATTTGGGTGAAACACTTTGGTTTGCCCCTAGCCCATGCTTGATCAACCTTGGTCCCAACCTGAACCTCACCAGTTCAGTTTTGACCATGCCCCTCAAATTTGAATTTGAAGGTGATCTCAAACAATGCTTTGAACAAATGGTATATGAGCTCAAACACTCTCCAATTTTGGAACTTAAGCTCTTTAATACCTGAGGACTGCAATGATCATCTCATATATATGCTTTTTTGACCATCTGACCATTAATGCTTTGCAAGGGTTCAAAAATGGGGTTTAAACTTCCCTCCCCTGTACTCATAGAGAATGTACATATGAGTTAGCTTTTTGGGAGTGAAGACCTTCTCTAGGTTAGCATGGGTTCAGTATGAGCTAAAGAACATTTTAGCTTTCACCACATGCCCATGTTTGAGTTTATCATTTCATGTGACATTACTCAAATCATTCCCTTGCCTTAACATGTTTGAATTCAGCATGAACCCAACATGATCATAATCCATTCCTTTTTAGCTCACCCTCAAATCAGAAAGTTGCCACCATAATCTCCTCAATTCAAATGTATGAGGCTCCATGTGTATACAAAAGTTTGGCAGCAATTTTAGTTGAGCCTTTGAGACTAAAGACCTTACTGTTGTTCTTTCTCATGTACATGTATGATTAAACATGAGTTTAACTCCACCCTGGTCCACACCTTCCAAGGCATGCTTGAACCCATGTGGTTGCACCTCATGTACACTATTCTATGTAAGAAAGTTTTTGTAAGTCCCATTTTTCATGAACTAGAAACGCAATGATGTTCAATCATCCGTTTCTTCGCATTCACATTTTTGGGACTTTTACAAGAGGCAACCTCTCGAGCATGACGCCTCAGCACTCGCCTCCCCCATTGAAGGGTAGGACCCACGTCCACCCGTCAGATACTGGAGGCCAGGTGGATAACTTCTCGGAAACATCCAGCGGTTCCCGAGGAGAGCGGCGTGGTGGAGCTGTAGCGACCAACCCGGTTTTTACCGCAGTAAGTGCCCCGAGGCAACCCTTCGAGCTCGTCACCTCAGCACTTGCCTCCCCCAATGACGGGTAGGACCCAGATCCACTCGCCAGACACTGGGTCCAGATGATTAGCTTCTCGGGAACGTCCAACGGTTCCCGAGGAAAGCAACGCGGTGGATCTGTAGCGACCTAGCCATGGGCTGCCGCAGTAATTACCCCGAGGCAACCCCTCGAGTGTGTCATCGTGAACCGTCAAACAAGAGTAGACACAACGACGCGTTGCCACTTTGATTGGCGAATACACCCACTACGCCTAGGATGTGCAGCCTTTTCGTCTCCCAGGTACAGCCACTCATCCACTACAGGGAAATCTCGTCGCCACTTCAGCTTCCAAAGTGCAGGTTCAAAACCACCACGCGGGAGAGATGGAGGCGCCACCTACGGGCTTGTTGCCTCCCCGAGATGGGCCTGGGGCCACTGTCGGTACCCTGTAGACCGGGTACCCCTATGTAGTGGGTAAAAGACAGCCTAGGCCCCGCCTCCCTGCTGATGCAGGCCCCAGCGTAGCCACGTGCCCTTGGCCCCAAGGTCAGCCATGGGGCTGCAACGTGCGCTTGAGTTCCAGAGACTACACGTGACCTGGGCTCTGGTCCGAGCCTCCTCGCTGAGGTGAGGTCCGGAGCTGCCACGTGTCTCCTGGATCAGAACCCCTTCCCTGTTATGGAGAGCCTCCGGAGCTGACACGTGCCTTGGGCTGCGGTCCGAGCCTCCCCGCTGAGGTGAGGTCCGGGGATGCCACGTGTCTCCTGGCTCAGAGCCACCTCCCCGTGGAGGATAGCTCCAGAGCTGACACGTTCCCTGGGCTTCGGTCCAAGCCTCTCCACTGAGGTGAGGTCAGGAGCTGCCATGTGTCTCCTGGCTTAGAGCCACCTCCCTGCTGAGGAGAGCTCTGGAGCTGACACGTACCCCGGGCTCCGGTCCGAGCCTCCCCGCTGAGGTGAGGTCCGGAACTGCCACGTGTCTCCCGGCTCAGAGCCACCTCCCTGTTGAGCAGAGCTCCAGAGCTGACACGAGCCCTGGCTCCGAGCTGAGCCTCCCCGCTGAGGTGAGGTCCGGAGCTTCCACGTGTCTCCCGGCTCCAAACCAGTCGATAAGAGCTCCAAAGACGCCACGTGCCCCACGATCCGTCGTGGGCTGTGGGTCGATGAATTCAAGGAAGAAGTGCGCTGTCAAGCTTCACATTCAAGGCTCGCGCCTTCCCCAGAAGCATGGCGCACTACGCATGCCTCCATCCTCTACCTGTTCACCATTACGGTGACAAGAAAGGACGACAAGGCATGACAGTGGTACAGTGCCGCCCAACGGCACGAAGCCGCCCAAGCAGGGCGAGTAGACGCGGCAACAAGACAGCGTCTTCATCATCACCTGACACACGGACAGGAGCGCTCAGCGCGCAAGGCGGCGGGACTTAACTCCCCCGCCAACTACTCTTCTCAAAGGATGAAGCCCTAGATCATGTATAGGATTCACATAGCTTCAGGGCCACTTATCGGGCGCCAAGCCACATTGTAACCACCCCGGCCTTCGATTATAAAAAGACCGGGGTGACCACCCAACAAAGGGTTGGTTCCCAATTCTGCATAGGCACCCTCACAATCACAAGCAAACAATACAGAAAGCACTACCGTGGACGTAGGGTATTACGCTCCGGCGGCCCGAACCACGAAAATCTCGGTGTTCATCCTCTCCCTCAAGCATGGTCGCGTAGGGCACCAAGCCCCCTCCAATAAAAGAACCTTGCGGGCTGCTTCCGAGCAGGCCGGGAGGAGTGTCACAGCTCACGCACTCTGACAAGTCGGCTCCCGAATTTTGTCTGGTGGATCGGCAATCCTCCGACCCCTGTGCTGCAGCGGGGCTAGCAAGGACGTTTCCCTCCCCGGGTCTTGGCTCGCCAAAGCCGTGGAGCAATTTACCTCTGGCCAGGACCGTCTCCTGGACGCGCTCTAGAGGCTCAACCGCGACGTGCTTCCGATCAGCGTAAGCCTTGATGTTATTATTTTCTTCGTGGGTTGCCCCAAGATTTGTTCATAACCGTGCTTTTGGTATTATTTTTTAACAGAGGCTTGTCGAGCGAGAGGCTGTGGGGGTGGTTCCTCGAGGAAGCCCTCAGCCGTCAAAGGCTCTTGGAAGCTGAGGCAGCAAGGTGGAGGGAGGAGGTCGAGAGGGCGTGAGCCGAGGTCGTGACCACCCGAGCGGAAGCGGACCGTTTGACTGCCGCGATCCAGGGGAAGCCTCCCGGTTGCTTCGGGAGAAAGGGGAAGCCATGGCTGCCATCAAGGTGAACCTTGCCGGGGAGATTATCAAGGTGGGCAATGCGGCGAGGGCCTCCCGTTCTGAAGCTGAAAAGGCTAAAGCTGCCTTCGCCCGGGCTGCATGGGAGCTTGATCATGAGTTTTCTTCCGACCGAACTTTCATCCCATTTTGTCCTTCTTTTGCTACTAAGCTTTTGCTTTACTTCCTGCTTGTAGAGGTGCAGGTCTCCCTTGTTGTAATGAGGGACCTAGTCAAGACACGGGAGGCAGAGCTCGCCCATCTTGAGAGAGCCGGGAACGAGCTCTGAGAAGCCGTGATCGGACACCAAGGGAAGACGCGGGGGCTGGTCTTCCGACTTGGCAAGGCGACGGCCCGAGTTTCCATCGATGAAGAGGACCGAAGGCTTCTCACAAGGGCGGGCACGGAATTTTTTGAAGTTGTGTTGGGGGCCCCGGAGTTCGTTACTCAAGTGGCGCCCAGAGCGGTGGAGTCTCAGCTTGGTGATGCGACCGAAGTTCTGGGATCTCTTCGGAAGGGGCTTGAAGACCTTCGCGCCATGGTCCAAACTTCTGAAGAGGTGGTGCCTGGAAACTCGGCCGCTCCTCTAGCCGTGCAGCTGAAACAGCTTCCTGCGCGGTTGAAGGCGCGTCTTGACGAGGTGCCGACCGCCGAGGCCCAACTCGGGGTGCAACTGGATTTGGTCGTGGTCATCTCCCATTACGACGGGGTCGACCTTCCAACCCTTGGGGAAGGCTTTGCTGCCAGTCATTCCAAAGAGGACCTTCACGCCATCGACGCTCGAGTTAAGTATGTTGCCCTCTCATTAGCTATGGCGGTCACGTCAGATTCCGTCTTAGGATCCGCTGACGGGATCTAGGATCCTTGTATCTTTTTCCTTTTTCACCCTGTAATGTGGATGTTTTGGCCCTTCGCGGCCCCCTTTTTATAAAGGAGAAATGATCATTCCCTATGTGGGCATCTGTTTTCTTCCTCGCGCTGTGCTTTTGGTTTAATAGCGAGCAACGCACCTTACGCCTTGTTTGGGTAATAATGGACGGTGTGTATTTCAATGTTTCTGAACAATGCCTGATTTGGAAAAAAAATGGAAGAAACATTCGTTGGGAAATTGTAGATGCTTTAAGGGTCTTGGTCATCCCGTCCATGGCGGGTAGATAGCCCCCAAGTAACACATGGCGTCCGAGCTAGTCGGTCCATCAAGTGGTACTTGAATCACGTGGATCCATCTGAGCCTCAGTTGCTCGAGGACGGGAGTTACGGACTACGTGGCGAAGTGGCGTGCTCGGGCTTCAACTTGGTGGGAGAGCTCTCCTTTTTTGGAGCTGGAAGTCGGAGGAGAGAGTAGGAACTCGTCTCTTTGTTTTGGACTGTGCTTCACGATCCGCTCCCCCTCGCTCGTCGGTATCCCTTAGTAGACGGGCACTGGGCCGTCAAAAATCATGAGGCAGCTGGTCGGCTCTGGGAATGCACGATCCTCTTCGGGCTCGGCGACACCCTGCATGGGTTTTTTGCCTCTGTTGTTTGGTGAACCTGGATTTTTTTCCCAGAAAACACTTGAGGAGGGTGCAATCTTTAAGGGGGTGTCTGACCGGGAATGCGTGATTGGTGCAATGTTTTTCCCATAATTTCTCAAAGTGGCCGGCCTGCATCTAGGCCGGCCTCTTGCTTTCGCTGCGCACGGCTGCCGCGACCAGATTCGAGTCTGCCTCTATTTGGTATAGTCGTTTGTCTGTGCCGACCCTTTTCCTCCTCTCCTCCTTTGGATGAGGCATGGCATCCCTCCTTGCGTCAGCCGTTATTGGTGCTGTCTGGTCGAAGATCGCACCGACCACCTCTTGTCCTGAGGCGTGGTTGGTGGGACGTCGTGCAGTTCCTTGGTGGTCCTTGTCTTGATGCAACCGAGTTTGTGCACCAGGGACTTGCAAGTCGTTCCGGAGAGGAAATCCCCGACAACATCCGTATCGACGAAGTCAGAGTGCTCGTTGCACTTCTTGGAAAAGTGCCTGATGTACTGTCTCAGTGTTTCGTCGGGCTTCTGTCAGCATGCCTTGAGATCCCATGAGTTCCTAGGGCGCATGTAGGTTCCTTGGAAGTTACCGATGAAAGTAGCCTTTAGCTCCGCCTAGCTTCGGATGCTATCTGCCGGGAGGTATTCAAGTCAGGCCCGGGCGGAATCCGTAAGTAGATGGAGAAGTATTGAATGATGAAGTGGTCATCTGTCGCTCTAGAAGCCCTGCATGCCAAGCGATAGTCCTCTAGCAAAACTCTGAGGTTTGACTCTCTATCGTACCTTGCGACATTGGTTGGGGCGCGAAAGCGTGGCGGGAAGGGGGCATTGAGTAATCGCCTTCCGAAAGCCTGAAGTCCAGGAGCGTAGGGGCTCTGACTCCAGTCCTCTTCGTCGTAATAGCGTCTGCCCCTGCGTAGCTGATGTCGGTGCTTGAGACATTGTTCCGCCGCTTTCCCTTTGGCTCCTCTATGAGCCTTGATGACCCTGCGTGGGTCAGACAACCCTGTGCGCTCGTGCGTTGAGCTATGCGACACATTAGATGAACCGGTCTTCTTGGCCCGGCTTGGTGCACGGACATGCGGTGTCGCTGCAATACTTTGAGCATTTCCATGGGAGCCGGTGCGTACGGATGTCACTCTTCTGCGAGCAAGAGAACTCTCGGTGTGCTCAGTTGTGGCCCTTTCCAGTAGTGAACAGAGGTTTTGATACGTGTGCTGTGCCTCCGGCTCTTCGAGCTCCGGTAGATTGCGGGCCATGGCTGCCGCTGCAGCCACATTCTGACTCGGCCACTCGAAGCGCGGCAGATCGTCTGGGCTGGCAATAATTCTTGCCCATACTTGGCGGCCGTGTGCTTTTGCCTCATTGGAACTGGGGTAGCGGCCACGTGATGCTTCGAACACGGCTCTGTCCATGTTTAGCTGCGCCCTCTCCGCTTCGAGCACTGCGTGGTGCGCCTCGAGCTGTGCAATCAGATCCTGTGCTGCCATCAGCTCCTCCTCATGACTCCAGTGGAATACTTCCCGTTGCATGATCACTGGAGAGAGCGGGGTATTGACGGGAGGAGCGGTTGGAGTGGTGTTACCCATTTCCGCGACATAACACCCACGGGAAGAATAGCGCTCTCCATCAGACTCAGCGCCGGCACTAGGGTTGTAGCCGGTCATGCCCCCCCCCAAAGGGGAAGAAGGGTGACGACACCTCGTTGACCGCATCCATGAAACTTCCCTTGGGGACGCCGCCGACGTCGGTGGCTGCGTCATTAATTAGTCATAAGATGTTGTCGTCGTCGGCGACGAACTCCAGGCTTCCGAAACGGAGGGCCTGGCAGGGCGTGAGAACGACGTCGACCTCGAGCCTGTTGTCTGGGGTGATGACAAACTCAAGGCTGCCAAAACGGAGCTTCTCGCTGACGCGGAAGCTCGAGCTCACGAAAGCCATAACAGATGAGAACGGAAACGCGAACCGACCGCCTACCTGGCACGCCAACTGTTGGTATTTTTACCACCAGCTAGTAATCGAATGCTTTGCGTTTTATGTCTGGATGGCTAGATAATAAAGACAAATATTTGTACTGGTTCGGATAATGTGTCCTACGTCCAGTCTGGGGTGTTCGTCTGCCTTGTATTAGCTCAGGTGGTTCAAGGAACCGTGGTTACAAGTGAGGCTGCACAGTCATGTACGCCCACCCGTGGAGCTGCACAGCACGCTCACTCGATGTCGTACGGGACAACCTTTCACCCAACAGCCCAAACGTTGAACCGGTCACACCGAAACGAGCAGGAGGTTCCCTACATGGAGCATCTCTCTATGCCCGTTAGCAGATTTCCACCTTGCTGCCCTCAGCTTACACCTATAAATCGGTGCGTTATGCCTCGACGCCCGGAGGTTTAGGATACATCGGTTTACCGGGGCCCATATATCCGATATGCCTTCAGTACATTCAAACTTAATCAGCATGGGCCGCACACAGGTCGGTCCTCAATCGACACGGACAGGGCCGCACACACAAGACTTCCTCTTGCTGCGCCCCTAGCCCCTGCCTAGTCTCATTTTCATTACTAAAGTGATCTCACATCACTCGAACCAATCCCGTGTGTCCCAAGCCTAAACTCGCGAGTAGATTCCAACTACTCGACTTGTACCGAAGTTCTAGGAATCATTAAGCATAGCCTGTCTACTCGAGGTCTTAGACACTACCCTCACTCTTATAGGAAAATATGGTTATGCATTTGGGGTCTCATCCATCCTACACCTAATGCACATCTATATACCTCACACTAAGTATGTAACAAAGCAAAACTTTATAAAATGGGTTAATGCAAACCAGGGCTTGCCTTGTTGCTGCTGGTCAGTGGTTAGGGCTTCATCCGGAAGAAGGAAGTCGAGCACTTCCGGAGTTTCTTCGCCTTCAGCGACTACATGTCAACGAGATACTATATGTCAATTCAAACGCAATGTTTAGAACTGAATAAGAAATTACTATAACTCTATCTAGCCCTCCCCTTTGGTTCTGGATTTTTTATGGTGGCTTGGTAGGGTCCTAACCAGAGGCTTGACCAAGTTTCATGTGAAACAAAGTTCATTTGAGCTTTGTATAAATGAAAGCCTATTTGGTCATTAGTAGAGCCTCTAAGGAATTCCAGGGATTTTCATGGCTCCAACCATTACTTTATGGAAACCAAAATTTGAGATGGTTCTAATGGAATTGGTTTCATGTCATTTGAAGAATTCTAGATGAAGTTATGCCCTAAACAAGATTGGAGAAAATCTGAAAAATGTTTCTGTACATTTTTCTATTTTCTCAGGGCAGTTCATTTAATAACACCATTAGAGGGACTAAATAACTTGGATGGGTCTGAAAATTTTACTGTGACTCAAGGATTTTCCATTGAACCTCTCAGCCAAATTTCAGAATTTTTCATAAAGTAATCCTCCAGATAAAATTCCTAACAATTTAAACTTTAGGTAATTAATTCTGGAAAACTATTAAGCTTCATGAGCTGAAATTTGTGTTGCTGGAAAGTACTAAAAAAGCTGAGTTCAGCAAAATTTGGTTCACTGAATTTTGAGCTTCCTAGCAGAAGTTATGTGCATCTGAAGTTTGAATCAAATCTGGAATTTCAAATAAAGTTTAAACTGGCTGGTGGGGTCTCCGGGCTACGTGTCAGCACCGCAGCAAAACCACACGGGCTCCGCAGAATCTCCCGTGCAGTCGCACGAGATCCCGGTGCCACAGCAGATCCGGTGATGTTTAACCCGAGGCTGACACGTGGGACCCACGGGGCTTCTTCTACCTCGCGCTCCCGCGGCTCCCCCCCCCTCGCCGGAGCACTCGCCGGAAGGCTGTTCCCGTGACCGGAGCTCGACCAAATTGGCCGCCCCCGCCTGAAATTTCTTGGGGAACCCGTTGCTGACTTTGTCGCCGGTCAGTGATCACCGGAATCGGTTGCGCGACAGCGACAGTCCACGGGGTGAGTTCGGCGATGTCGGTATGGCGCTGTCGTGCCTCACAATCCCCTCTGTTGGCTCCTGCAGCACCGCCATGACCTACGGAGCAACGACCCAGCCTCTGATCTTGCTCAAAGTCGCGGCAAACCGGACTTCACCGTGCGACCTAGGTCTAAAACCGGTGATGAACGAAAAACCCACTGAACTCGGTGGTTTCTCGCTGGTTTCCCGTGGTTCTTGACCGTATGGATTCGCACGGACGTTTCTAGCTGGTTGTCAAAGCTGGGAAGCGATTGGTTGACCAGCTAGCCTGAATTTTCCGATTAACCGAAAATGGGCTATATTACATGCTCTCGGCAAGAACTGAAATTCCAGCCAGCACACTCTATGGCATGCAGCCGGGGTTGTTGGACAGAAAGTGCACTCCTAGGCGAACCTTTTGGCATGCTCAACTCGATGTGGGATCAAACCTAGCGGCCGGATGATGAGTTTTTGGTAGCGGCGGCTTTACACGGCGCTGAATGGAAACAGGGAGCTCGTGGTCGGTTTACTGTGGGTGTGGCGCCGGTTCGTTGCGTCGATCACGTCGAGGAGGCTTTGGCGAGGCTCTGGGTGAGCTAAGACCAGCATGCCAACCTCGGAGACGAGCGTACGCCGGAGAACCAAAAGTTTTTGAGCGTGCGGCGGCGTTTCTTTGTCGAGGAGCTCGGATTGGCCAGAGCAGCACGGCGAGTCGGTTTCTGAGGTGGGAAATATCACGGTTTGCCGATAACGCCGACGCCTACCACGCTTTGAGCTGCTCGGGAGGTGGCATTCGGGAATTGCCTTGGTGGCGCGCATCGTGCGATCGCTTCGGTGAGAAAACAGAGCACGCTCGGTTGTGGATTAGCTCTCCCACAGACCTGGGGGCCCAGCTCTCCCCCTAACACTCTTTCCAATTTCCACTGTAAATATCCCAGCTACTCTCAATTGAATGAGAGACTTAAGCACCAAGTCATAGTTTGAATTTGATTTCCTCAATTTGGAATTGATTTGGCTAAATTTGTTGCACATTTAAACTGAAATTCAAATTCAGTTTTTGAATAATGCAAATTTAGCTCCCGACAAGATGAACTCCAATGAGGATGAAAATTGGTGGACTAACTCAGAAAAATATGCTGAGTTTGAATGTGAAGTTAACTTTTGAATTCAAGTGATGGAAGTTGCTGCAATTTGAATATGCATTCAAATTGGCCCCTTTTTCAAATGCCTCCAAAAGTGCCTCAAAAAGTATTGAATTTGCATGACATTTGGCCTGAGCCTCCCCAAGACTATTTAAGGTCTAGGGGTGAGCTCAACCTTTCATGTTCATGTGTAGAAATCCCACTTTTTGGAAGTTAGGGCTTTCCCCTCTAATCACTCTCTTGATGGTGGTTACTTGCTCTTCACAAGTGTTCACAAGATATCCACAAGATGAGCTGTGGTGTTGTGAGGTGATGAAAATGATCACTTTTTCAAGTCCCTTTTTCTTGGGCTTTTACATCCCTCCCCCCTTAAAAGAATCTCGTCCCGAGATTATAAAAGAAGAGACAGCGATGTAATAGGAACTCACCCGTGCTGGAAAGCCATGAACTCCGGGTAGTTTGAGTGAAGAAATTCCTCGCTCTCCCACGTCGCTTCTTCGGCGGTGTGGTTACTCCATAGTATCTTGTAGAACCACAATGTTCGGCTACGTGTGGTCCGAGCCTTCTCATCAATAATTGTCATCAGATATTCATCATATGTTAAATCCGGTTGCAGTTCGCCGATGTCTTCGGTGGGAACAGCAGCCGTATACTTCAGACATTTTCGCAGTTGTGAAAAATGGAAAACATCGTGAACACCAGCAAGAGATGCCGGCAGTTCCAGTCTATACGCCACTGGTCCACACTTCTCGGTGATGGCATAGGGTCCAATGAATTGGGGAGCGAGTTTCCCCTTCACGTCGAACCGGTGCACGCCTTTCATCGGAGGTACACGGAGGTAAACGTGCTCCCCGATGTCAAAGTGCAGTGGTCTACGCCTCTTATCAGCGTAGCTTTTCTGCCAGGATTGAGCAGCCCTCAAGTTGGCTTGAATCATCCAAACGCGCTCTTCGGCGTCGTTCACCACATCAACCCCAAATGTGACCCTTTCACCGGACTCGCACCAGTTTAATGGGGTGCGGCATCTTCGACCATAGAGAGCCTCGTAGGGTGCCATCTTGACACTCGCTTGATAGCTATTGTTGTACGAGAATTCCGCTAACGGTAGATGATCATCCCAGTTTCTACCGTGGTGGATGGCACACGCTCTCAACATGTCTTCTAGTACTTGGTTCACCCTCTCTGTTTGCCCATCTGTCTGAGGGTGATAGGCGGAGCTTCTAATCAGCTTAGTACCCAAAGCAGCATGCAACTGCTCCCAGAAACGTGATACAAATAGTGCCCCTCGGTCTGAGACTATGGTCTTGGGTACTCCATGCAAGCATAGGATTCTTGCAATATACAACTCCGCATATCTGTTGGCATGGAAATGTGTATGCATGGGAATGAAGTGAGCCGACTTGGTTAATCGGTCAACGATTACCCAAATGGAATCATGCTTGTCGGAAGTCAGGGGTAATCCAACAATGAAATCCATGCTCACATCTTCCCATTTCCATGCTGGAATTTTCAGGGGCTGCAGCAGCCCTGATTTCCTCATATGATCAGCTTTCACTCGTCTACACGTATCACACTCGGATACGTATTTAGCCACTTCCCGCTTCATCCGTGTCCACCAAAATTTCTTTTTCAAATCTTAGTACATTTTGTTGCTGCCCGGATGAATGGAGTATTTATACAAGTGAGCTTCCTCAAGAATCATCTTTCTCAGCTCCATATTCCGGGGTACGACTATGTGGTCATTTAACCACAGCGTCCCCTCATCATCCTTCCGGAAACATTTGATTTCCCCGTTGTCTATCCGTCTCCGGAGATGTGCCATGCCCTTGTCAATCTGCTGAGCTGCAATGATGTCCTCCCTAATGGTAGGGATGAGAGCAAGGTTGTCGAGTGATCCATAAGGAACCAAGTATAAACTCGGCTCTTCCTCCTCCACCGGTGTAATGGTGAGGTTATGGACATGTGATTTTTGACTCAGCGCGTCGGCAACCACATTCGCCTTGCCAGGGTGGTAATGAATCGCAATCTCATAATCCTTGATTAGTTCTAACCACCTCCTTTTCCTCATATTCAGCTCCTTTTGGGTGAAAATATACTTCAGTCTCTTGTGGTCGGTGTAGAGATGCAGCCAATTCCCCAGGAGATAGTGCCTCCACATTTTTAACGCCGAAACCACAGCAGCAAGCTCAAGATCATGAGTCGGATAGTGCTGCTCATGGTTCCGAAGTTGGCGTGAGCCATATGCGACCACACGTCCTTCCTGCATCAACATGCAGCGAGCCCAATACCGGTGACGCGACCCGCTCAACCGAGACAGGCCACTCGCCCGGGAATCGCATTGGGTGGTGCCGTGTTGTGCGGCACCCAACAGCACACATATGAGGAACAATGTATTACATAAAACAATAGCGGAAGCTTACAAGTTTTTCATTTGTAAATACTTTACATCAAGTAACTACAGCGGAAGTCTATATCAACTCACGTCGAATAACTAAAAGCACTCAAGATGAAGTCCAGCCCGTGGACTCCTCTCGCTAGCAACACGAAAACAAGCAGCAGCGGCTGGGTTCTCCATGTGTTACCTGACTCGGGAGTCCCCGAGTCTCACCGGACAACCTTCTTTTCAGCATCATTGTTAACCTGCAAAACCACTTATATAGCAAGCGTGAGCACATAGGCTCAGCAAGTCTGACCCGTCTCTCCTAAACAGGAAACTCTACATGAGCGACGGTTGCAATTGGGTCGGCTAGATTTGCATAAAGGACTCGCCTAAAGTTGATCCTTAACTTTCAGATTTTGAGCCTCATTGTGCAGACCTTGAGCCGAAAAGCATCGCAACTCCACAATCAAACAAGAAACGCTTTGTTGCGATGCTCCTTGCACAAAGTGAAAGTAAACTTTAATGAGCCTATCTCTAATTCAATCATGGTTGCAATACAAGTTATAGCACAGCCTTATCAAGTTCAAAGATAAACAATTCCAATTGTTACTACGTCAAGACGCAGTGGACAAGTATGCTCATATGACCGCGAGCGACGGTGATTCGAATCAGTACACGCCCGGACTACACGACACGTACACCCGTACTCCGAGTTGCCGGCAGCAACCTCGACTAACGTTGTACGCGGCCACCTTTCCCAAGATCTTCCACATTGGACGCAGTCCAACTGCCCCGAGTACGCAAGCTCCCTCAAGGTACATACCCGTTGTGGTATGTTCTTGAGCGAGGTACCTCCTGCTACCCTGACGCCGAAAGCCTAAGGCAGTTGGAAAAGTTCCACTATGGATCTCCCAAGGTACATCGGTTTCCTGGGTCCCATATAGCCAGTATGCGCCTGGTACACAACTCAAACTTGTGCAACAGGGCCAAACACGGACGGGCCTTAACCGACACATGCAGGGCTATGCATGCACGGCCTGCAACCTGCTGCATCTAAACCTCCCTGCCCGGTCTCCATTTCTTAAGTGTGAACTTTCCTCATCTTTTCTAATTCGGACCCGTTCCGAGTGAACCAGCCCTAAACTCGCGAGTAGATCCCAACTACTCGTCTTCTACCGGACCTTTCCTACTAACATTAGCGTAGCCAAATTCCCTCGAGGAGTTGCTATTCTACCCTTTCTCTCTTAGGTGTTTCTGGTCATGCAAGTGGGATTTTCAATATCATCTAGACGTAATGCAATCAACGATGCAAAGCTATGATCTCTACAAATGGAACTGCTTTATAAAACGATTCAAATGCAAACCGGGGCTTGCCTGTTTTGCAGGTGACTACTGTTACAATCAGTTAGTGATGATCACTTGGAGCTTGATCACTTGTTTTCCTCCCTCCTTGATCTTCACTTCAAGTCCTTCTCACCTTCTTCACGTATATGCTACACGATATGATCATGCATATGTATTTAATTGAAAAGCTTTTGCTCATAAAATCTACTGACAATTTTAAAACTGAAACTTTGTTTAAGAATTTAAAATAACACTGGTGCTAGTGGTTTGGGTTGGGTTTAACACCATGATCAAGTGTTCAGTGCTTCTTCCCACTTAAGTGTTGATCACCTTAAGAGATCACACATGACAATGGTGATCCAGAGCTCTAATGGAGCTGAGAGTTTTCATGTGAGTTCCTTGTCACAAAAAAGTCCTCTGGACCAAAATTTAGCACATTTCATGGAGTGGTTTATTCAGAATAATTCTCTAAGGGTGTAGTCAAAGATGAATTAATTCTGAGGTGACACCCGTGTTCATGTCAAACTCAATGAACCACAATTTCAATTATAGTTTATAAGCCTACATGAATTTTCCTAGGATTTTTGGAGCTAAGAATTTCCCAGAACTGAATTTACAAGTTTTGGAAATTCTCCGAAAATGTTTTCTGTATTCATTTGAATACATGAATTTACAATCTGAATTACCCTGATCAATTCAATTCCAAATGAGCTGAAACTTATACAGGAGTCTAATAACACCCTAAAGAATATTCTGGCGAAATTTGAGGATTTTTGGATAAACCAAACTCCCTCTAAAATACTTTTGCTGAAAAGCTTTAAAGAATTTTCCAGAATTAAATAAAGACTTTCATACAAATTGGGTTGCATATTTGGATATAGTTTGTCAATCTGAATCTAACCCAATTTGAATCACTAGATTTGGAGGTTCCTAGCAAAAGTTATGCTCTTCTAAAGTTTGGGGAAAAATCTGGGATTTGAATAAATCCGGGAAATGTTTAAACCTGACTGTGGGACCAGGGGCACGTGTCAGTCACCGGGAGCGCGCCACACGGGCTACAGAATTGTTTCCCACGCTGTCACAGCCGATCCCGTGCCACAGAGTATCCGGCCCGTTTTCCCCGAGTCGCTGACACGCGGGCCCGGGAAGGTCGTCTTCCACCTCTCGCTCCCGCGTGATCCCGCCGCCGGGCTCGCCGGAGAAGCTCCGGGATCAGTCGTCCGGCCATCTCAACTGCTGAAACTCGCCGCCAGCCCCTAATTCAACGTGAGGAACACGCTGGTGGGGTTTGCTCGAGCCGGTAGGGCCCCCAAACTAGCCCGCGACGGCGCAACGGTTCGGACGAAGTCCGGCGACGTCGCCCCGACGCCCTAAGCCTTCTAGGCTTCAGTTTCCAAGCTCTAGAGCACCGGCGAACACTAAGGAACATCGACATGGGAATACAATGGCTCGGAAACGGTTCTAAATTAGGGTTCACCGTGCACCCGAACCTTTCCGCCATAGCCGCCGTCGCAAAGACTGGAAATACGTCGTGCACAGTGTGTTTCATGCGGGGTTTCAAAAGCAAACTGGCGCGTCCTTACGTCTAGCCTTCGTGTGCGAAGTTTCGGGCTATCTATACCATAATCAACTGGAAATTTATCGGAAACATACCGGAAGGTCGGTTTGCACCGATCGGGAGAAATTCTCGAAATTCCCTGCCGACGATCCACGGTTGATCCTGAGCTTCGGGGGTGAGTTGCCTGGACGTCGCGCGCGCCCAGAGATGGCCTAGCTCGGTCGTAACAAGCCGCGGTTGAAGCTTCCCACGAGAGCACTTGCTCTCGGTTCTATGGCGGCTGCCGTGGAAACTCGCCGTTCTCGGTGCAGAGAGCGCGAACCCGCTCAGTGATGGCTCGAGGATGTTGTGGGGTGTTCTGCGGTGCAGTTTTGCTGCTCAGCTGCGGCTGGCACACGCGCTAGGCGGTGGTCGATCGACCGAGAGCTCAGCGGCGGTTCTCGGTTGGTTTCTCGCGTGAGGGAGGAAGGAGCTGTGGTGTCTCGGTGATAAGGGCGAACAGGAGGCCGGGAGAGGGTATAGGCCGGCCGGGCAGCTCTCCAGCGCGACGAAATTCCACCAGGAGGTGGCTGCCGGCTGAGCATCGGTGTCGAGCGGAGCTGCGCCCGTTGGTGTCGGGTGCCGACTGAAGGAGGCAAACAGAGACCCAACACTGAGATCTTTTGCAAATTTTCAGTTCACACAATGACATGTGGGACCCACTGATCAGTCCTCCTTATCCCCTCTCCAAATATCTCCCAGTTTGAATGTTGAGTGAATTCAATTGTGGGAATTCAAATCTGGTATGCATTTGGATAATTGGGCAAGTTTCATCCAAATTCAAATATGCATTTGAATTCTTTGTCCTTTAAAGTCCATTTTGCAAAATGGGTTGCAAACTATTTTCATAAACCATGAAACTTTGCACACCCCCTAATTTGGACCCAAGGAATTCAAATATGAAATCTGATTTTTTTATTTTGGCTGCTGCAAATGAGCTTTGTAGCACAACAGTTTTGAATCCCATTGTGTTGTTCTCATTTGAATTTTTGTTTGAACAAATTGTTCTAAATATGATTTTTGCTTCCTCACAGATATGGGAACTTCCCATCCTTGTTTTAGACCCCTCTAGGGTCCCAAGTTCTCAAATAAACATTTGACTTGTGTGAAGAAAACCCTCATGTGGGTTATCACATGTGGGGAAAAGTTTTAACAAGTCCTAAATTTCATACATGTGAAACCAACTTTTGCAAATAAGTGTTTCTTTGTATTCATAATTTTGGGACCTTTACAACCGGACACATCACAATACACGTTGAAGGGCTTAGTTGTATCCGGTTGAGCTAAGACCGGAGGTGCTGTGAGATGCTTCACTAATGCTTGGAACACTCCTTCACATGCCGTGTTCCAAACATATTTTGTTCCCTTCTTCAATAATTCTGTCATTGTCTTAGCAAGCTTGGAGAAGCTTGAAATGAATCTCCGGTAATATCCCGCTATGCTGAGGAAGCTTCTGACTTCATGGACAGAAGTGGGGGGTTTCCATTTCAGCACTTGTTCAATTTTACTTGGGTCAACCGCAATGCCTTCCGCTGAGATGATATGTCCCAAAATGGCACTTGGCTGATCCAAAACTCACATTTGCTGAACTTCACATATAGCTTATGGTTCCGCAATCGTTGAAGGACGATTCTCAAGTGTTCGGCGTGTTCTGCTTCTGTCTTAGAGTAAACCAAGATATCATCAATGAACACCACCATGAACTTATCCAGCTCCGGCATGAACACCGAGTTCATGAGATACATGAAATGTGCCGGAGCATTCGTGAGACCAAAAGACATGACGAGATACTCATATAAGCCATATCTCGTCGAGAAGGGCATTTTTGGGATATCCTCCGCCCGGATTTTTAATTGATGATATCCAGAGCGAAGGTCCATCTTGGAGAATACACTTGCACCCACAAGTTGATCAAATAGGATGTCAATGCGGGGCAGTGGGTATTTGTTCTTGATGGTGACGGCGTTGAGCGGCCGGTAGTCCATACATAGCCTCAAGGTTTCATCCTTCTTCTTTACAAACAGCGCCGAGCATCCCCAAGGCGAGGAACTCGGTCTAATGAAACCTTTGCTCAACAGATCATTGAGCTGTTCTTTCAGTTCAGACAGCTCGCTTGGAGCCATTTTGTATGGTCTCCGTGATATGGGCGTAGTCCCGGGTGCAAGCTCAATCTTGAACTTGACATCCCACTCAGGTGACATGCACGGAAGATCATCCAGAAACACGTCGGGGTACTCCCGGACTACGGGAATGTCCTCTAACTTGGAAGCTTCAGAAGTATAGGTGGCTGAAACTTCCCGGACTGGGTTGTCTAATATGAGGGACTGTGGACGGTGTAGTGGGGAGTTGAGGTGAACCGTCCGTGATAAGGTTTCTAGGACCGCGCCATGGTAGCTTAGCCATGACATCCCTAAGATTGCATCAATCTTCTGCCCCTCAAGAATAATCATAGCGGTGGGATATACCTTCCCACCTAAGCACAGTGGTGCTTTCGGAATTATCATAGTAGCTGAAATCTTTCCTCCCGGCGAGCACATCATATAAGAACACTCAGTTGGAAAGACTTCCAGTTGATGCTTAACCACATATGATGCACTTATGAAGTTGTGGGTTGCACCCGAATCAAATAATATGATGATTGCTTGATCGTTGAGAGTGAACGTACCCGCCAGCACGTTGTCTCCCTCTGGGGCGTCCTCATTGTCGAGGTTGCGAACGCCCCCAGTCCGCTGACCAACCTTCTTGACCAGAGGTCGGCCTCGAGCACCGCCCTGGAACTGGGCTTGCCCGCTGCTCTGCTGCCCCTGGGGACAGTCCTTCAAAAAATGGCCTGCCTGGCCACATGTAAAGCATGTGTAGCGAGGCGGTCCTCCGCTGATTGGCGGACGGAAACCCAGGGTGCATTGTGGTGGTGGAAATGCCGGGGGTACCATCTGATGCTGCTGTTGCGGTCGCGGTGGTGGCATCGGCGGTCGGAATGGGGGTGGCTGAAATGAATGACCCCCAAACTGTTGAGGTCGCGCCGGTGGATGTCACTGCTGACCGGATGGTGTTCGATACACCATGCGGTATTTCTAGGGAGCTCCACCCCACTGCTGGGTGGAGTGCTGCGCTTTCGCTACTCAGCCGCCAATTTCCACTGAGCATCTTCTTGCATGATCGCGGCATTAACGAGATCGTTGAAGGTGCTGCGATTGCATTGGACGAGATGCGTCTTCATCTCGGGGTGTAGCCCCCGATAGAAGTGCCCTCGTTTCTTCTCCTCGGTGGAGACGTAATCTGACGCATATTGCACCAGATGGTTGAAGGCACGGGAGTAGTCATGGGCACTCCTCCCACCCTGCTTCAGCTCCAAGAACTCCTGGAACTTCCGCTTCATTATCCCGGGAGGGATATGGTAGGCGTGGAACGCCTCCCGGAATTCTTCCCACTCCACGGCATGGCCAGCCGGACGGGAGGCGACATAATTCGCCCACCACGCACCAGCGGCACCGTGAAGCTGCTGCGCCACGAACAGAGTCTTCTGCCGCTCCATACATTGGAGCAGCCCGAACTTGGACTCAATTGTCCGCAGCCAGTTGTCGGCCTCCAGGGGTTCTGCTGCGTTAGTGAACACCGGAGGGTGCGTACTCATGAAGTCCGAGTACATCACATCACGGGGCTCACGAGGCTCCCTCTCTTGACGCCCCCCCCCCCCCCCCCGCCTGGGACGTATTCTGCACGATCGTGCGGAGCAGGTCGGTCTGCTCCTCACGACCACCCACCAGTGCCGCAATCACATCCACTAGCGTAAGCGGAGGCGGCGGTGGTGGTTGTTGCTGCAGGGTGCTGTCGTAGGCAGGTGGCTGGGAGTCGTCACCCCCCTGCTGGCTAGATCCACCAATCTCATGCGTGGTCCAAGTGCGAACCATCTACAACCATACGACAATAAACATCAGTCCCGCAACATACTTCATGCAGTCCAATAAAATAGGCGTAAAACATAATGACAGTAAAACATGCGATACATCTCGTATGTAGATAATGTAATAACTTTACACAAGCTACACCATTACCAGACCAAATACAAGCTAGTTAAATCCAACTTGATGGACTTCCTCTTTGGAAGTTCATCCCAACTAGGTTTGGTCACTACGAGACGTAAAAATCGCTTTGTCATCACGTATACTACCCTTTTATCATCAATACGACACAACATGGTCTCTAGCAAAAGAAACTTGAGTAAGACATATACTCAAATCTTTCACTAGCTGAAGCTAACTACTAATGAGTATGTTCTACCCCATTGGAAGTACTTAAACCCCCTAGGGTACAACAATCTCTCAAATGAGTTCAACTGTCATTTCTCTGTCAGAATGACCAGTTTCTACATATCCCAGATTTTGATCTGGTTCTGGGCATTTTCATGACTCAAGCTGAATACCAAAGTAAAAGTTATCTTCAGTATCTTTCCAACGAGTATTTATTTGCCCTCAGATCAGATCTGGCATAAAAGTTATGGTAATTCAAAGTCAACAGAATTTCTGGAAGAATTTCAACAGCACCTCCTTTGGAAGTTGCTGTTTTCAACTCTGATTTCAGCTTAATTCCATGCTGCAATTGCAGAAACTTTGAATTACAAAGATGTAACACATATACTACCCTTTCCAAAGATGTATCATATTATAATTTCAGATTTTTCTATAGGAAGTTATGCTTGAAAAATAGAACAGTCCAGAGAGTGTTTTAAATCTGTCCTGGTTCTACACAGTTTACAATCATCTGGAATTTCAGCCAGTTTAAGGTGTGATTCAGCTCTGGGAGTCTACAAGAAGATTGTAGAGCACTTAAACATATTTCAAGAACTATATCCAACACATCCATTGGCTAAATGATCTGTTAGTTATGCCCTGTCAAGGTTCAGCAAACTTGCTGCCCAAAACAGAGCACTCTGTTTTTCAGTCCCTTGGAGCTATGCTGATCAACTATAGCATTTTTCTACCCAACCAGGGCCCTGAATGTTGAAACTTGGTGATTTTAGTTCCTTATTATCATTATCTTTCATGCACATGCCTATGATATATCGGTACTACGTTCCTCACAAAAAGAAAATTCTAACCGGATTATACCGGCATATATGTCTCAATTGTGGCACTAAACGGGCTCTCGCACACGTATACTACACGGAATACATACGTGGTTAGTACCTGCAGAAGACCACACAATAATGATGCACTCAAAGGTTATTCTCATTTCAGGCAGGTACATATTTGAAAGTAAATACAAACGCCCGTATCGTTGCCATACGGCCGTCCTTGAGTTAAGCCACGTCTCAAGGTACGTGATGGTGTTTTAACACCACATGACGGGGAACCCGAGTAGAGCGTGAACGAGTCGTCACGGTTGGGAATTTTATCACCCCAACAGATACCACCTACTTCCCTGCAGGGCACGCCGATGGAAAGCGCTGCGTATGTCCTCCTGGACTATTTCCAGACGAACACACTGTCGCGTTACTGACCACACGATGGGGTCTCCACTTACTTTCCTAATGCATGCTATGGATCAGCGTTTCATATGAACTCAGGAACATGAGGAGTCCAAGAGTTTCATATTGACGTCTCACACCAAGCTGTGAGACCTATCCCTGAACCACGTTCCTCGTCAGGAGAGCTAACCGAAATTGAACCGCTTTCGGTGGCGTGCCTTACCATTCTTACCTGAGCGTAGGTGCGTCGTTACATAATTGAAATTCAGAATTATAACACATATGTTAGCCTTGTCACTCTAAGTAACTATGCTAATATAGTCCTTACTTGGGCAAACTAGCGAATCCTCACCATAAACCTAAGTTTTCCCGTAATACAGTCCTTAATTAATGTGCTATCACCAATGCGGCTTTGATACCAGCCTGTGGCGAACCGGAATCCGCTCATCTAGGATCGCAGAGGGTGGTGCCGCACAATGCGACACCTGACAGCACACATTATAAGAACACATTGTATTACATAGAAAACCAACTGAAATGTACAAGTAGGACAATACTTCAGTTACAAACTAGTGTTTATATTACAACAGCGGAAGCTAAGTTTGTACCACTCACGCCCATCTACCTAGCAAAAGTCGGTTGCCCAGCCCTAGGGCAACCCACACTAGCTGCACTCCTCAGCTCATCACAGCGTGTACGGCTCCCACTCAGCCATGGTCCCCGACGGAGGGTAGCCCTCGCCGGTGGACTCGTAACCCGAGTCCGTGGGATGCTCCTCACCTGAAAAACACTTATAGCAGCAACCGTGAGCACGATGGCTCAACAAGACTTAACCGACTCACCTAGGCATGAAACTTATATGAAGTGCACAACAAATAGGGGAAGGTAAATTTCAGCAAATGGACACGCCTACAAGTTCATCCTTGGTTCATCTTTTAGCCACAAGTTAACAGTTCATGAACATGAAATTTAGTGAGCAATATTTGGTGGTACACATGTAGCAATACAATTATATCATAACAGCAATATTGAATCATCACATTTCATATATTAACCTAGGTCACGACTCAGTGACCAAGTGGTACTCCTCACCGTGAGGGACAGCGAATCGACTCGATATACACCTGCAGGGATACCCGAAGAGTACGTCACGTACGCCCACCCGTGGATCTGCACAGCATGCTCAATCGATGTCGTACGGGACAACATTTCACCCAACAGCCCAAACGTCGAACCGGTCGCACCAAAACGAGCAGGAGGTTCCCTACACGGAGCATCTCTCTATGCCCATTAGCAGATTTCCTCCTTGTTGCCCTCAGCCTACACCTATAAATCGGTGTGTTATGCCTCGACACCCGGAGGTTTAGGATATATCGGTTTACCGGGGCCCATATATCCGATATGCCTTCGGTACGTTCAAACTTGATCAGCGTGGGCCGCACACGGATCGGTCCTCAATCGACACGGACAGGGACGCGCACACAAGACTTCCTCTTGTTGCGCCCCTAGCCCCTGCCTAGTCTCATTTTCATTACTAAAGTGATCTCACATCACTCGAACCAATCCCGTGTGTCCCATGCCTAAACTCGCGAGTAGATTCCAACTACTCGACTTGTACCGAAGTTCTAGGAATCATTAAGCATAGCCTGTCTACTCGAGGTCTTAGACACTACCCTCACTCTTATAGGAAAATCTGGTTATGCATTTGGGGTCTCATCCATCCTACACCTAATGCACATCTATTTACATCATACTAAGAATGTAACAAAGCAAAACTTTATAAAATGGGTTAATGCAAACCGGGGCTTGCCTTGTTGCTGCTGGTCAGTGGTTAGGGCTTCGTCCGGAAGAAGGAAGTCGAGCAATTCCAGAGTTTCTTCGCCTTCAGCGACTTCATGTCAACGAGATACTATATGTCAATTCAAACGCAATGTTTAGAACTGAATAAGAAATTACTATAACTCTAGCTAGCCCTCCCCTTTGGTTCTGAAATTTTTATGGTAGCTTGGTAGGGTTCTAACCAGAGTCTTGACCAAGTTTCATTTGAAACAAAGTTCATTTGAGCTTTGTATAAATGAAAGCCTATTTGGTCATTAGTAGAGCCTCTAAGGAATTCCAGGGATTTTCATGGCTCCAACCATTACTTTCTGGAAACCAAAAATTTGAGATGGTTCTAATGGAATTGGTTTCATGTCATTTGAAGAATTCTAGATAAAGTTATGCCCTAAACAAGATTGGAGAAAATCTGAAAAATGTTTCTGTACATTTTTCTATTTTCTCAGGGCAGTTCAATTAATCACACCATTAGGGGGACTAAATGAACTTGGATGGGTCTGAAACTTTTACTGTGACTCAAGGATTTTCCAATGAACCTCTCGGCCAAATTTCAGATTTTTTCATAAAGTAATCCTCCAGATAAAATTCCTAACAATTTAAACATTAGGGAATTAATTCTGGAAAATTATTAAGTTTCATGAGCTGAAATTTGTGTTTCTGGAAAGTACTCAAAAATCTGAGTTCAGCAAAATTCGGTTCATGAATTTGGAGCTTCCTAGCTGAAGTTATTTGCATTTGAAGTTTGAACCAAATCTGGAATTTCAAATAAAGTTTAAACTGGTTGGTGGGGTCTTCGGGCTACGTGTCAGCACCACAGCAAAACCACACGGGGGTCCGCAGAATCTTCCGCACAGTCGCACGAGATCCCGGTGCCACAGCAGATCCGGCAATGTTTAACCCGAGGCTGACACGTGGGACCCGTGGGGCTTCTTCTACCTCGCGCTCCCGCGGCTCCCCGCCGCCCCCCTCGCCGGAGCACTCGCTGGAAGGCTGTTCCCGTGACCGGAGCTCGACCAAACTGGCCGCCCCCGCCTGAAATTTCTCGTGGAACCCGTTGCTGACCTTGTCGCCGGCCGGTGATCACCGGAATAGGTTGCGCGACGGCGACAGTCCACGGGGTGAGTTCGGCGATGTCGGTAGGGCACTGTCGTGCCTCACAATCCCCTCTGTTGGCTCCTACAGCACCGCCACGACCTACGGAGCAACGACCCAGCCTCTGATCTTGCTCAAAGTCGCGGCAAACCGGACTTCACCGTGCGACCTAGGTCTAAACCGATGAACGAAAAACCCACGGAACTCGGTGGTTTCTCGCTGGTTTCCCGTGGTTCTTGAACGTACGGATTCGCACGGACGTTTCTATCTGGTTGTCAAAGCTGGGAAGCGATTGCTTGACCAGCTACCCCAAATTTTCCGATTAACCGAACACGGGCTATATCACATGCTCTCGGCAAGAACTGAAATTGTGGCCAGCACACTCTATGGCATGCAGCCGGGGTTGTCGGACAGAAAGTGCACTCCTAGGCGAACCTTTTGGCATGCTCAACTAGACGTGGGATCAAACCTAGCGGCCGGACGATGAGTTTTTGGTAGCGGCGGCTTTACACGGCGCTGAATGGAAACAGGGAGCTCGTGGTCGGTTTACCGTGGGTGTGACGCCGGTTCGTTGCGTCGATCACATCGAGGAGGCTTCGGCGAGGCTCTGGGTGAGATCAGACCAGCGTGCCAACCTCGGATACGAGCGTACGCCGGAGAACCAAAAGTTTTTGAGCGTGCGGCGGCGTTTCTTTGTCGAGGAGCTCGGGAGCAGCCAGAGCAGCACGGCGAGTCGGTTTCTGAGGTGGGAAATATCACGGTTTGCCGATAACGCTGACGCCTACCTTGAGCTGCTCGGGAGGTGGCGTTCGGGAATTGCCTCGGTGGCGCGCTGCGTGCGATCGCTTCGGTGAGAAAACAGAGCACACTCGGTTGTGGATTAGCTCTCCCACTGACCTGTCGGCCCAGCTCTCCCTCCTAACACTCTTTCCAATTTCCACTGTAAATATCCCAGCTACTCTCAATTGAATGAGAGACTTAAGCACCAAGTCATAGTTTGAATTTGGTTTCCTCAATTTGGAATTGATTTGGCTAAATTTGTTGCACATTTAAACTGAAATTCAAATTCAGTTATTGAATAATGCAAATTTAGCTCCCGACAAGATGAACTCCAATGAGGATGAAAATTGGTGGGCTAACTCAGAAAAATATGCGGAGTTTGAATGTGAAGTCAACTTTTGAATTCAAGTGATGGAAGCTGCTGCAATTTGAATTTGCATTCAAATTGGCCCCTTTTTCAAATGCCTCCAAAAGTGCCTCAAAAAGTATTGGATTTGCATGACATTTGGCCTGAGCATTCCCAAGACTATTTAAGGTCTAGGGTGAGCTCAACCTTTCATGTTCATGTGTAGAAAACCCACTTTTTGGAAGTTAGGGCTTTCCCCTCTAATCACTCTCTTGATGGTGGTTACTTGCTCTTCACAAGTGTTCACAAGATATCCACAAGATGAGCTGTGGTGTTGTGAGGTGATGAAAATGATCACTTTTGCAAGTCCCTTTTTCTTGGGATTTTACATCCCTCCCCCCTTAAAAGAATCTCATCCTGAGATTACAAAAGAAGAGACAGCGATGTAACAGAAACTCACCCGTGCTGGAACGCCATGAACTACGGGTAGTTTGAGCGAAGAAATTCCTCGCTCTCCCACATCGCTTCTTCGGCGGTGTGGTGAATGTAATCAAAACATGTAATCCCAACACGATAAAAGCAACAACATAGCTTTAAGTGAATGTAATCCCAACATGTATTTAAACATTAACATACCTCCATTATGATTCATCCCTTTCCATGTCTCAACCAAACATTAATCTTTCTCAACTTTGCTCATGAATACCATCTCGTATTGACTACCATCTCATAAATACCATCTCGTATTCACTACCAGTTCATCTCTATTCAATTCCGTCACATTCCGAGACCAAATCTCGTTGCCATGACTCAACAGTCATGCAACCAATCTCATTACCCGGACTCAACAGTCCCAAAAACCAAATCCAAAGACCAAACCATAACCAAAACCAAACCATCCCAAAAACCATCCCATCTAATCATGTGGGTTGTCCAGGCACTCGTGACCGTAAGCTCGGCTATCATGATAGTTTTAGACTCTGCAGAGTTTGTACCACTTTACCCACAAGTTTGTGATTTCGTCACTCGTCGGCGACTATAGAACCTCCATTATACCAGTACACAACCGTCGGTGTATGGCCAAGAGATCACAAAATAGCCTTTACAAAGGGGCTACTAGATGTATGGACTCACTAAGGTTTCACCAGCAGGCTAGAATCTCGAATTCTCCCACCCACGGGCCCCCTCTTGTGCCATGCAGTTCCCAAGGCAGTCCTCACTCGACTCCCATTCTCCGCGCCTTCCACGGTCCATAACAATCTACTAACTTACCTAATTACTCAGCTAAGCCATACCCATACTTGGCCTTGTGGTGGCACTGTTATCCTGGCATGGCTCGCATGAACCGGTCCTTAGATCTACGGCAAGTATCCACCATCTCATTCTACCTCATTCACAAACCAAGCTTGCCTAGATCTCTCTCCGATTCATGTTCATTAACAATATCCGTTTCTCATTATTCATATGAGTGCAGTTAGCTAGACACATCTATCTCGCTTCCCGTATCCCATGGACTCAGCGAAGCATAAAAGCAAAAACCATACCCAACTCATTAGCTTTCTCAGTGACAAGGGTGGTTAACAAAACTAGTAAACTTCCTATGAAAGGGTTTTCCCATCAAGTTGACTCAAGCACACACACCTTTTCGCAAACAAAACAGTCTTTAAAAAACATGGGGTCAATATGGTCAAGGGGCACTTGCCTTGTTCTTGCGGCTTTTGTTGCTCTTGGATCTCGAAACCTTCTTGTTGCAGCTCGTCGTAGATAGCTCCCTGAGCTTGTCCTTCTAATTACGATCATGCACATACAAGATATATAGCAATCAATCACCATGCACAAACTTCACTCAAGATGCAATGGTGCATATGCATGCTAATCCTATGGTGCAGTTTTTATTAGATCGGTTGTACGTGTTCTTGCATAGCTTGCATGGGTTTTACGATGAACAGAGGTGTAAAGATCAATTGTGGACGTGGCGATGATCACGTCACAAGATCTAGATCAATCCGATCAACACGTGATCTGTCCACGAAAAAGCTTCTGTTCGAAGGGATCGAAGAAAAGATGCAAAGAAAAACAGTGATGATGTCGTAAGGTGGTGTTGGAAACCTACCTTTCTTCCTTTGGGTCTTCCCTCTAGCAAAAAAAGATCGTTGGGGCTCCTACGGCGATGGCAATCACGGTCGGCGGTCTTCTCCGGTGGTCAAATTCCGGCGAAGGGGTTTAGCTTGGCGAGTTTGGGGCTAGGGATTCTAAGTTGTCGGCTTCAGAAAAGATGTTACGACCAAGGGGTTGTTTCGGGTTCTATTTATAACCGGAAAAAGAAGAGTCCTACTCTGATTGGAATTTGAATAAGAGTCCTATTCAAACTGTTTTTGAATCTTAACAAATTATCTCTAGCTGATTTGGTGGAGTATTCAACGTAGAAGAGTTCGTGTCGGTTTCCTCCGTGTCGGGCACTCGTGCATGGGAGAAAAACTTCTCCATATCTCGTCACCTTTGCGGTGATGAGATCTGGAGGCTCCACGTGTCTTGCGGGGACCTGGGCTTCCCTTTTCCTAAGGGGCGAGCTCTGGTTGTGTCGTGTGTCAGGCGGGCGAGACCTCCCTCTTCCTCAGAGGTGAGCTCCGCGTGCGCCACGTGTCCTGGCGGGCGGGACCTCCCTCTCTTAACAGAGGCGAGTTCCGCATATGCCACGTGTCAGTGCCGGACCTCCCCTCTCTTCGGAGTTGGCTTCGAGTGTGCCATGTGTCAATTCCGGACCTCCCCTTTCTTCGGAGGTGAGCTCCAAAAATGCCACGTGTCAAGTAGCGCCTATCTTCCTTGCTTCTCAGAGACGAGCTTCGAGATCAACACGTGTTTGTCAGCGTCGGACCTCCCGGAGATGAGTTCCAGAGGTGACACGTGTCCGGTAGTGTCGGACCTCCCGGAGGCGAGCTCCGGAGGTGACACGTGTCCTGCGGGTTGGACCTCTCAGAGAAGAGCTCCGAGAGCGACACGTGTCCCGCGCGGCTGGTCCTCTCTTTTCCGCGGTGACTAGCTCTGAAGGCAACACGTGTCCCGCGGGGCTGACTTCGCTCCTCCGCAGAGGCTAGCCCCGGGGGCAACATGTGTCCCACAGGGTCGGACCTCGCCCCTTCCGCAGGGATGAGCCCCGAGCCTACCACGTAGCCAGTTAGCGGCGGACCTCTCCCCCTCTGCAGGGATGATCTCTGAAGGCGCCACGTGGCCAGCGGGCCGCGGGAGTTGTCTTCGGCGCTCTCGGTAAACTGGAATTTGCTCTTTTTGGCTATCTTTTTTATTCTTTCTTTGTTTGAACTTATTTTAAAATGGTTTCTCTACATAAAATATGAATGCATACATGATTATGAAATTGCGGGTGTCACAAATCTACCCCCCTTAAATTGAATCTCGCTCTTGAGATTCGTTAGTGGAGAATAGATGAGGGAATCCTGCCTTAATGTCTTCTTCACGCTCCCATGTGGCTTCAGCTTTGGTGTGATGGCTCCATTGTACCTTGCACCAACGGATCACTTTGTTCCTCGTGACCCTTTCCTTTATGTCCAAAATTTGGAAAGGGTGCTTTGCATAGGTCAGATCCTCTTGAAGTTCAAGTTCATCCATCGGTACTTGCTCTTCTGGTACTCTCAAGCACTTCTTGAGTTGGGATACATGAAACACGTCATGTACGTCGGAGAGGTGCGTTGGGAGCTCTAGTTGATAGGCTACTTCTCCTCGCTTGCCCAAAATCTTGAAGGGTCCGATGTAGCGAGGTGCTAGCTTGCCTTTGACGTTGAAATGTCGTTGGCCTCGGATAGGCGATACCTTAAGGTATACGAAGTCTCCTCCTCTAAAAGTCGACTCCCTTCGCCTATTGTCCGCATAGCCTTTCTGTCGTGACTGAGCAGCCTTCAAGTTCTCCCGTATTGTTTGGACTTGCTTCTCAGTTTCTTGTAGCACTTCGGGTCCAAACACTTTGTTCTCTCCGGTCTCGTTCCAAAACAACGGCGTTCTACACCGTCTACCATACAATGCTTCGAAAGGTGACATCTTCAAGCTGGCTTGATAGCTGTTGTTATAGGAGAATTTGGCATACGGCAAGCTCCTATCCCAACTTCGTCCATGCTTCAAGGCACAGGCTCTCAACATGTCTTCCAAAATTTGGTTTGTCCTTTCTGTTTGCCCATCAGTCCGTGGGTGGTAAGCGGAGCTAAAATCTAGTCGTGTACCCATAGCTTTCTGCAGCTTCCTCCAAAATCTAGAGGTAAACTGAGAACCTCAATCTTATACTATCCTCTTCGAGACTCCATGGCGGCACACGATTTGCTCCATGTACAGCTCAGCAAGTTGTGCAACGTTGTACACGGTCTTACCAGGAAGAAAATGGGCGATTTTCGTCAATCGGTCCACGATAACCCAGATGGAGTCGTAACCCGACCGAGTACGTGGCAATCCGATGATGAAATCCATACTGATATCTTCCCACTTCCACTCTGGTAACTTTAAGGGTTGCAACAGTCCAGCAGGTCTTTGATGTTCGGCCTTCACCCGTTGGCATGTGTCGCATAGGGCAACATACTCGGCTATGTCCCTTTTCATACCATCCCACCAATAACAAGTTTTCTGGTCCTTGTACATCTTTGTGCTGCCGGGATGTATGGAATAAAGTGAGTCACGTGCCTCCTTTAATATCGTGTCGCGGATGTGCTTCACATTAGGCACACAAATCCTTTTTCCTAGCCAAAGCGTACCCTTCTCGTCTTCCTTGAAGTCCTTCTCTATTCCTTGTCAGATCCTTTCCTTGATCTCCTTGATCTCCTCATCCGTAGCTTGGCCATCTCTTATCTCTTGTTCCAATGAATATTGGAGTTCCATTACTTCCATCTCGTTCAAGAACCTGATATGCAACCGTTCGAACTCCTTTCGTAGCTCGGGTGGTAGCTCCCGAACCGTGAGTTGGTGACATGCTCCCTTCCGGCTCAATGCATCAGCTACTACTTTGGCCTTTTCAGGGTGATAGTTGGTTCCAACATCATAATCCTTGATGAGTTCCAACCATCGACGTTGCCTCAAATTCAAATCTGTTTGGGTGAATATGTACTTGAGGCTTTTATGATCCGTATAGATCTCACATCGGTGGCCAAGGATATAATATCTCCAAATCTTTAATGCATGCACCACGGCTGCAAGTTCCAAGTCATGTGTGGGGTAATTGAGCTCGTGTTTCTTTAGTTGTCTCAAGTCATAGGCTACCACTTGTCCTTCTTGCATGAGCACACATCCAAGCCTTTGTCTGGATGTGTCACAATATATGTCAAAGCTCTTGCTTACATCTGGCAATACCAAAACCGACGCTGTGGTTAGCCTTTTCTTGAGCTCCTCAAAGCTTTCTTGGCACGCTGGTGTCCATTGGAAGGCTTTTCCCTTCATTAGCAACTCCGTCATAGGCTTTGCTATTTTAGAGAAGTCATGATGAACCTTCGGTAGTATCCAGCCATCCCAAGGAAACTTCGAATATCCCTCACATTTTGCGGTTGGTTCCACTTCAGAACATCTCCCACTTTTCCAGGATCAACCGATACTCCTTCCTCGGAGATGATGTGGCCTAGGAACGATATTTCCTTTAGCCAAAATTGACATTTGCTAAGCTTGGCATATAATTGATGCTCCCGCAGCTTTTGCAATGTCAATATCAAATGTTCTTCATGCTCCTCCTAGCTTTTCGAATACACCATGATGTCATCAATGAAAACCACGATGAACTTGTCCAAGTACTTCATGAAGACCTTGTTCATGAGGTACATGAAGTATGCAGGTGCATTCGTTAACCCAAAAGACATAATGGTATATTCATACGAACCATACTGTAAGGGCCTCAGTTTTGACACATGTTTGAAGTGTTCATCACCACACACACACCTCATTTGAAGAGCAAGTAACAACCATCAACATGCTCATGAGAGAATAAACTCACATATTGTAAAAGTGGTATTTCCCACATGTAATATATAGGGGTTGGGCATATGAAAAACTCCTACACATTGCTGGGAATGTCCATGCCAAGTTTCACCCAAATTCAAAACCTTTTGAGGTCATTTTGGGCATAGCTAGAAAGAGGGCAGTTTGAAACTACATTAAAATTCAAACTGTTTTTATCCAATGAATTCAAAAGTGGGAGACATATTCTTACTCAGCACATTTTTGTGAGCTCACACACCAATTTTCACTCCATTTGGAGTTGATCTTGACATGAGCTAAGTGGGGCAAATTCAAACTTTATTTGAATTTCAAACTGAACATGTGCTGAAATTTATCCAAACAAAACCCAATTTGAATTCTAATCAATTCAAATGGCTCAAGGGTAGATAATTCAAATCACCAGGGGCTTTATGGGGACTACTATTTACAACAGTGAATAGGAGTTAATCTCAGAGGTTAAAATTGAAAGTGGGACCCACATGTCAGCCACTGAAGGAAATCAACCGAGAAGACTTTCAGTACTCGGGTCCCCGGGCTTCAGCTGTGATCGCCACCGAGGGAGGCCGCCGCGCCAGCAGCTGCTTGGCCACGCGCGCGCCAGGGTCGGTTCCGGACCCCTTCTTAAGGCGCCCCCCCTCCTCGGCCGAAGCCCTCGCCATTTCCTCCTTGCAAGAACACAGCGCCGGGAAGTTTTTCTCCGCCGCTCAGAACCGATCGGAGAGATCCGATCACAGCCTCCCCGTCCCCTCCAGAGCTACGGTAAGGTACTAGGAACCCTCCTCGTGCTTCCCCGTTGCTAGAACTCAGCTGAAACCTGTCGATCTCGGCTATATCGAGAGTTCAATTCGGTGACCTAAAACCGCCGCACTTCGGGCTCCCGTGGACAGCCCAACCGGGAGGCGATCACGCCCGAGCCAAGGCACCCTTGGACGCGCTGGTGATCGGTGCTGCTCACCCCCGAGCCACAGCCCGAGTGCTTGCTCACCGGCGGCGAATTTCCAGTTTCCCCCTTTCTGGGTACAGACCGACCTTCGGGTGCGGTTCTGTCGAATTCATACTCTAGAAAGGATTAGAGGGCCCCAATCCTCTCTCACACAAACTAGACACGGTAGCGCACAGGTTGCCTTCACAACCTTTGGTCTGAGAACCTCTGTAACTGGCGTATTTCGAAGTTTACCGATAGCGGAGCATGCGGGAGGCATCGGGCGCACGGTGAGGGCCTACTTCGGACCTCCCCCGAGCTGCTTCAAGCTCATGTCGACCTTCCCTAAGGTCCACTGATGCTCCCCGACCGGTTGCTCGAGTGGTTGAGGTGCTAAGGAGGTCGGCCGACACGGCCGAAGTCTTCCCGAGACGGCGGCTCGTCGCCGACCATGCACCGGCCATTGTCATGACGAGCTGAGTCCAGAATCCTGTTCCCCGAGTGAAAGTAGGCAGGGGCGGCCAAAATCGTGAAGTTTGGAGCTCCACAGAGGCTGCCGGCGAGCTCTCCGGCGAGGTACCCGGCGGCAGAGCGCGGGCGGCGGGAGGTAGACGAAGAGGGTGGACCCCAGCCGTCAGCGGCAGATATTTTAAATCGGGATCGGGCTGTGGCTGGGATCTGCTGTGATGGTGTGCAAAAACCCTGTAGGACTCAGTATGCTGACGCCTCCGCGCCCGACACGTGTCCCCGTGGCCCACCCGCAAGTTTAAACTTTTCCACGATTTTCAGATTTTGTTCAAACTTCAAATCCTCATAACTTGGGCTAGAAAGCTCCAAATCAAGTGAACTAAATTTTGTTGGATTCCGCTCTCTGAGCACTTTCCAGCAAATCAAGTTTCACTTCATGAAAACCCTTAATTCTCCAGAATTAATTCCTCAAAGTTTAAACTGTTTGGAATTTTAACTGGAGAATCCCTTGGAGTAAAATTCTAAAATTTTGCTGGGATGTTCACCAGAATATCCCTGAACTACCATAGAAATTTCAGGTCCATTTGAGCTCATTTGATCCACCTAATGGTGTGATTAGTGAAACTGTTCCAGAGAAAATAGAAATTGTTCAGAAACATTTTCAGAATTTCCTCTGAAATTGTTTAGCTCATATCTTTAGATAGGAACCTTTAAATTAAGTGAGACCAACTCCATTAGAATCCTCTGAAAATCTAGTTTTCAGAAAGTCATAGCTTGTTCCATGAAAATCCATAGAACACCCTAAGAGTTCCAAGTAAGGTCAAGGACATGATTAATTGTGGAGGGCTCAAATGAGTTTTGCTGCAACTAAAACTTGACCAAGTCTGTGTTTAGGTGGTAACCAAGCCACAATAAAAATTTCAGAGTCATTGAGTCTGTCTAGTAAGACTTAGAAGGGTCACAAGTTTACCACTCAATTCAAATGCATTTAATTAATACATGTACTACTTATATCATGTAGTCGCTAAGGTCGAGGAGGAACCCGAAGTCCTAGACTTTGTTACTCCGGAGGAGCAGCTAGCCAACGACCAAGAGCAGCAAGGCAAGCTCCGGTTTGCATTAACCTTCTTACAAATTTTTATTGTTTTGAGCACTTACTTGAGTATTATGATTCCTTGCATTAGAGTCTTGTTTGGAAACCCAAATGCATAGCCAAGAAAACCATGGGTTGGGTTTAGGATTGCAAACCCCGTTAGCTACTGAATTGCTAAGATAGAGTAGGATTCGGTACAAGTCGAGTAGTTGGAACTACTCGCGAGCATAGTCTAGAGGCACTCGACTCGGGTAGAGATAGCACATGATATACATGACAAGAGAAAAATGAGACCAAGCGGAGAGTAAGGGCAGCAGGACTTTGGGGCCTGTGTGCTATAGCTCCGTTTGTGTCGATTGAGGACCGAGCCGTGTGCGGGCCTGTTGAACAAGCTAGAACAGTACCGAAGACCTACAGGATATATGGGAACCGGGAAACCGATGTAACTCGGGTAGCTGGGTGTTGAGGCATAGCTGGTCATTCAGAGGGTAGGTTGAGAGCTCGAGGTGTAAATCGGCTGGCGGCACTGAGATGTGCATGCAGAGACCTCTTGCTCGGGACGATTGGACTGGTTCAACATTTGGCTAACGGGTGAAAGGTGGTTGCGTACGGCATCCGTGATGGTTGCTGTAGGCAACATCGAGTACGGGCGTACGTGACGGGTTATTCGGGTAACCCTGCAGGTGCAAATCGATTATAATCGCCGTTCCTCGCGGTCAGTGAGTACCACTTATTCACTGTACCATGACGTAGAAAGAACAGGCTAGTCACATGTTAAAATGTTGCTGATTGAATGATGGACATTGATTGTTAATGATATGCTGTAGTGTAGAGCTAATTAAAGTTCCTTTCAACTTTGAGCAAAGTTCATGAGAGAAATGCGTTTCTTGTTTGATTGCGGCTCTCTCATGTGCCTTAGCGTAAGGTTCTCCACAACCTGTTGCTAAAACTTGAAAGTAAGGTTCCACTAATTAGGCGAGTCCTTTGCAACTTGTTTTTATCTCATGTACCCATCACCCCTCATGTAGAAGTTCCATGTTTAGGAGAGACGAGTCAGTCTTGCTGAGCCTTCATGCTCACTGCTTGTGTTTGGAGCTTTTGCAGGGTCCTATGAGGAAGGGACTCCCGAAGAGGAGGCGGAACCCCAGGAGGGGAATTCCGTCGAGTGGGAGTCGTGCACGCCACCGTGTTAGTGTGCATGCGTGCGTGCTAGCAACGACATGTTCACGGGCTGAACATGAACTAGATGCGTAGTCTACGCCCGTGAGTGTAGACTGGACCTATGTTGATGTAAAAATGTTCATAAACCACTTTATGTAACAAAAGTTTTGCTTCCGCTTTGTACCTTTGACGTGTGTTATTCGGTTCTGTGCAACGCAGCACCCCTCAGCGTGATCCTGGCTCGACAAGACCGTGGGGTCATGTCAGCGTTGGTATCAGAGCTCGCTTGAGGTTTAACGCACTACAAAGGTTATCTTTTTCGAAAATCCAATGAGGAACGAGTTAGTAGCCCATATAAGGATGTTATTAGTGTATAGAAAGTGGCATACTAACCTATTTGTCTATGTCAGAAAAATCGTGTATCTCGGGACGTTTATGTCTTGGGGGGTACACGTAAGCGCTGTCCACCAGTGCGCACAAGCTGAAGGATGGAGCCCCACGGGTGGCAGGTAACCCGACCCGCTTTGGTATCCTCTACGACTCTTCATGTCGTTTGGGGTATTCGAGCAACGTCTGTCCCTGGCATGCGTGGTGCAATTTGGGAGACCCCGTCACGTGGTCTGAAACGTGAACACGTAACTCAAGGCGTGTTTGGCTTGAGAACATCCGGGCGAGTGATGACGGCCGGGTGTACGGACTGTATGGATACCGGGCTCGGTGTGCAGCCGAGTCTGATGATTGTTTGAGTTTCTGCAGGTAGTCTAACCACGAAACGGTAGACGTGTAGCATCCGTGTGTGAGTGACGTTTAGTGCCACTGAATTAACGAAGTCGGCTAAGTCCGGTATAGGTTTTTCTTTGTGAGGACGTAGTACCGACATGATCTGGTGACGCATCGACGTCACACCCCACTAAATGAACAACTTCATTGTAAAACTTGAAAGTTTTAATCTGTAGTATTAAAACTTTGCTGTAACCTCTTCCCTTAATCAGGATATTCGAAGTTAACAAGTTTTCAACTTATAGGTTGCTAAGGACAGAGCACTCTGTTTTCAGCTGAATTAAGGCTGAAGTTAATCAGAGGTTAGAGGTTGAGTTCTTTCGAGGTTGGGGTCATATGATACATTTCTGGAAAGTTTCGGAAAAGCTTTACAACTTTTCTGTTGATGTCCAGAGGTGTTTCAACCCGTAACCAACCGAAAAATGCAGTAGAGTTGAAACTGTCCAGAAAACAGGGCAGGGCAAAGACTCTCTGCAAACTCTCTGTAAATTGAGTATAACTTCCTGCATAAAATTCTAAAAATCGAAAATGAGGTAGTTCTGGAAAGCTTATGAGATGGGTTACAACTTTGTAACAGAAAGTTTTGTCAGATTGGGAGCTGAATTAACTGGAATTCTTGGAACAAACAGTACCTAAAGCAGGGAGGTGCTGTCCAATTTTCACCAGAAATTCTGTTAACTTTGACATCTCATAACTTTTGAACCAGGATAGATCATAGGCCAATCAAACACTTTCTGTAAAGCTATTGAAGTTATATTTAACTTTTATGTTAAGCTCCAGAACTGGTTTTGCCTTTAACATGGCCTAAATCAGGTTGAAATGGAAACTGGTCAGGGCTGTCATGCAGACAGCAGATCAGCAGTCAAATTTGTTTAAATTTGAACTATATTTCCAAATTTTATGAGTTCAATGACATGTTTGGTGTCATAACTCAATAGTTTACTGTTCAAACAAATATTTGACATTTCTCAAATATATTGTTACAGATGACAGCAGATAAGCAGTTCGAGAACGGCTGGGTGGAATCTCACTGTTCTCACCACAGCGGCTATCCGGAGGCATTGAGGCAGATGCTTCAATATTTCGGATACAACCAGATGCTGCAGTACTTCGCCAAGAAAGAAGGGGAAGAGGGGAACAAGACGTGGACAATCCATGTTGAAGTCCCTACAGGACCTACGCCACCCGGGTGGGCGCCGTTCACCGTCACGGTGAGAGGTGGATAACCCGAGGCAATGTGGCAAGTGGCAGCCCGTGACACCATGTCACGTTTCTGCCAGCTACACGTGAGAGCGATGGAGAGCACTCCATATGCGCTTGTTCCGGTGGAGGGACGGGCTCATCATGTGTGGGAAGGGAGGTACCGGGAGGCAGCCGATCCGGGTTGCCCAAGGTACAGTCCCGCGGAGGCAAGCCTTAGCCTCCAGTTGAGGGCGGGGAATGCCGTGATGGACAGCCAAGCTGTTCAGACGGAGCATCTCGCCTCGAAGCTCAAAGAAAGTACCAGTTGTGGAGACCATTTCGAGAGTTCCCACAGTGCACTCCGCAATGTGCTCCTTCCGACGATCAAGCGACTGAACGAACAACATAATCCGTTGCATCGTCTGAAAAAGGCGAAGAAGAAAAGCCGTGTCGATATCGTGGCGTTACAAGAGCTGGTGCAGACTTTAACCCAGCAGAATGAGGACCTTACTCAAGAGCGGGATGACGCTATTGAGGAAGGGCAAGGCTGGGAAGAAGACTACAACCAGGCCATGGACGAGGTGCATGCATTGCAGGACCTCGTACCTCCGGTATTGGGCATACCGGTGGTCTTGGGCCTTCCAGCAATGGGAGAACCCGAGATGGGACAAGAGGTGGTAGATCCAGAGCCACTGGCAGAGGTACCGGAGGAGGACGACCCGCAGGAGGTCGAGTTCTACTCCGAGTAGGGGGTTACAATTGCCAAGTAGGGCAGCTAGAGTAGTGTAACCCAACTTTTGTAATCAGTGACATGTCGTGTAGACAGTAGCGTATGTATAGGTAGTGACGACATGAGCACGACTTCTCGGAGACCGAGAATAATGTATCATGTATAAAGTTTATGCTTTATCAATATATGTGGATGTTGTGCAAGTTAATCATGCGTCACTTCAATACCTACTGCTGTTTATGGAATTTTGAGTAAGACATGTGCTAATTGCTGCTGTGTTGAATTTCAGAATGACGCGTACTCGTGCCAACCCTGATGTTGGAGGTACTAGTCAAGGGGGAGAGGCCTCCCAACCACCTCCCGAGGACTCCTCGGGACAGCAGCAGCAACAGCAACAGAAAACACCGCCAACGCCAACAGCAACAGCAACGGAGCATGCGGGAGGCATCGGGTGCACGGTGAGGGCCTACTTCGGGCCTCCCCCGAGCTTCTTCAAGCTCATGTCGACCTTCCCTAAGGTCCACTGATGCTCCCCGACCGGTTGCTCGAGTGGTTGAGGTGCTAAGGAGGTCGGTCGACACAGCCGAAGTCTTCCCGAGACGGCGTCTCGTTGCCGACCATGCACCGGCCATTGTCATGACGAGCTGAGCCCAGAATCCTGTTCCCCGAGTGAAAGTAGGCAGGGGCGGCCAAAATCGTGAAGTTTGGAGCTCCACAGATGCTGTCGGTGAGCTCTCCGGCGAGGTACCCCGGCGGCAGAGCGCGGGCGGCGGGAGGTAGACGAAGGGGATGGACCCCAGCCGTCAGCGGCAGATATTTTAAATCGGGATCGGGCTGTGGCTGGGATCTGCTGTGCTGGCGCGCAAAAACCCTGTAGGCCTCAGTATGCTAATGCCTCCGCGCCCGACACGTGTCCCCGTGGCCCACCCGCAAGTTTAAACTTTTCCCCGATTTTCAGATTTCGTTCAAACTTCAAATCCTCATAACTTGGGCTAGAAAGCTCCAAATCGAGTGAACCAAATTTTTTGGATTCAGCTCTCTGAGCACTTTCCAGCAAATCAAGTTTCACTTCATGAAAACCCTTAATTCTCCAGAATTAATTCCTCAAAGTTTAAACTGTTTGGAATTTTAACTGGAGTATCACTTGGAGGAAAATTCTGAAATTTTGCTGGGATGTTCACCAAAATATCCCTGAACTACCATCAAAATTTCAGCTCCATTTGAGCTCATTTGATACACCTAATGATGTGATTAGTGAAACTATTCCAGAGAAAATAGAAAATGTTCAGAAACATTTTCAGAATTTCCTCTGAAATTGTTTAGCTCATATCTTTAGTTAGGAACCTTCAAATTAAGTGAGACCAACTCTATTAGAATCCTCTGAAAATCTAGTTTTCAGAAAGTCATAGCTTGTTCCATGAAAATCCCTAGAACACCCTAAGTGTTCCAAGTAAGGTCAAGGACATGATTAATTGTGGAGGGCTCAAATGAGTTTTGCTGCAACTAAAACTTGACCAAGTCTGCGTTTAGGTGGTAACCAAGCTACAATAAAAACTTCAGAGTCATTGAGTCTGTCTAGTAAGACTTAGAGGGGTCACAAGTTTACCACTCAATTCAAATGCATTTAATTAATGCATGTACTTCTTATATCATGTAGTCGCTAAGGTCGAGGAGGAACCCGAAGTCCTAGACTTCGTTACTCCGGAGGAGCAGCTAGCCTACGACCAAGAGCAGCAAGACAAGCTCCGGTTTGCATTAATCTTCTTACAAATTTTTATTGTTTTGAGCACTTACTTGAGTATTATGATTCCTTGCATTAGAGTCTTGTTTGGAAACCCAAATGCATAGCCAAGAAAACCATGGGTTGGGTTTAGGATTGCAAACCCCGTTAGCTACTGCAAAAGTTGTGAAGGCAACTTGTGCGCTACCGTGTCTAGTTTATGTGATAGCGGATTGTGGTCCTCTAATCCTTCCTAGAGTAAGAATTTGACAGAACCGCACCCGAAGGTCGTTCTGCACCCAGAAAGGGGAAAACTGGAAATTCGCCGCCGGTGAGCAAGCACTCGGGCTGTGGCTCGGGGGTGAGCAGCACCGGTGACCAGCGCGTCCAAGGGTGCCTTGGCTCAGGCGTGACTACTCCCTGGTTGGGCTGTCCACGGGAGCCCGAAGTGCGGCGGCGTTAGGTCACCGGAATGAACTCTCGGTATAGCCGAGATCGACCGGTTTCAGCTGAATTCTAGCAGCGGGGAAGACGGAGGAAGGTTTATAGTACCTTGCAGTGGCTCTGGAGGGGACGGGAAGGCTGTGATCGGCGCTCCCGATCGGTTCCAAGCGGTGGAAGGAGTTGTTCCGGCGCTGTGTTCTTGCGGGGGAAGAAACTGGCGAGGCTTCGGCCGAGGAGGGGGGCGGACGCCTTAAGAAGGCTCTGAACCGCCTCACGCCTGCGTGTGGCCAAGCAGTTGCTGGCGCGGCGGCTCCCCTCGGTGGCGATCGCAGCGGCGGCTCGGCGACCCGAGTGAGAAAAGTCTCAGTCGGTTGAATCCTCTCTGTGGTTGACATGTGGGTCCCACCCAGAGTTTTAACCTCTGAAATTCACTCCTAATCACTGTTGTAAACAGTGAGCCCCAAAATACCCATGGTGATTCAAATTATTCACCCATGAATCATTTGAATTGGTTAAAATTCAAATTGGGTTTGGTTTGAATGAATTTCAGCACATGTTCAGTTTGAAATTCAAATAAAGTTTGAAGTTGCCCCACTTAGTTCATGTCAAGATCAACTCCAAATGGAGTGAAAATTGGTGTGTGAGCTCACAAAAATGTGCTGAATAAGAATATGCCTCCCACTTTTGAATTCATGGGATAAAAACAGTTTGAATTTGAATATGGTTTCAAACTGCCTTCTTTCTAACTATACCCAAAATGACCTCAAAAAGGTTTTGAATTTGGGTGTAACATGGCATGGACATCCTTAGCAATGTGTAGGAGTTTTCATATGTCCAGCCCCTCTATATCACATGTGGGGAATACCACTTTTGCAATATGTGAGTTTGTTCTCTAATGAGCATGTTGATGGTGGTTACTTGCTCTTCATTTGTGTTCATCAACTTTCTTCAAATGAGGTGTGTGGTGTGGTGATGAACACTTCAAATCTGTGTCAAAAACTGAGGCCTTACATTCCTCCCCCCTTAAAAGAATCTCATCCCGAGATTATAAGGTAAAAATGAGAGAGAGGACGGTGGAAAATTACCGGATATGCGACGTGAAAAAGTCGGGGTAGTTAGCGCGAAGAAATCCTTTGCTCTCCCATGTCGCTTCGTCCACGGAGTGATTACTCCATAGAACTTTGTAGAACCACAACGTACGGTTGCGTGTGGTTCGGGCCTTTTCGTCAATAATCTGAACCGGTTCCTCCCGATAGGTGAGATCCGGTTGCAGTTCTTCAATGTCTTCCAGCTGAACGGTAGTTGATAGCTTGAGACACTTCCTCAGCTGGGAAATGTGAAAGACGTCGTGCACACTGGAAAGTGCTTCTGGTAATTTTAGCCAGTATGCCACTGATCCACACCTTTCGGTAATCTGGAATGGACCGATGAATCGGGGTGCCAACTTTCCTCTCACCTCAAATCTGTTTACGCCCTTCATTGGAGATACACGTAGATACACGTGATCCCCGACTTCAAACTGCAATGGGCGTCTTCTCCGGTCCGCATACTGTTTCTGACGGGATTGGGCGGCTTTTAGGTTTGCTTGAATCAGTCGAACCTTTTCTTCCACGTTGTTGACAAGGTCAATCCCGAAGGTAACCCTTTCGCCAGACTCACACAAATTCAGTGCTGTGCGGCATTTTCTTCCGTATAGCGCCTCGTAGGGCGCCATCTTAATGCTGGCTTGGTATCCATTGTTGTACGAGAACTCGGCTAATGGCAAGTGATCATCCCAATTCTTGCCGTGGTTGATAGCGCAAGCTTGTAGCATGTCTTCTAAGATTTGATTTACCCGCTCGGTTTGTCCATCCGTCTGTGGGTGGTATGCTGAACTACGGATCAGTTTCGTCCCCAAGGCAGCGTGCAGCTGCTCCCAAAAACGGGACACAAATAAAGTGCCCCGATCCGATATGATGGTACGGGGTACGCCGTACAAGCATAGGATCCGTGAGATGTACAGTTCAGCGTACTTCTTGGCGTTGTAGTTTGTGTTGACCGGGATGAAATGGGCAACTTTGGTGAGCCGATCGACGATCACCCACACAGAATCATGCTTTTGAAGCGTGGTGGGTAAACCGACGATGAAGTCCATGCTCACATCCTCCCACTTCCAGGCAGGAATGCCCAGTGGTTGCAGCAGTCCCGGTTTCCGCATATGGTCTGCCTTCACCCTTCGACATGTATCACACTCGGACACGTATTTTGCAGTCTCCCGTTTCATCCGTGTCCACCAAAACTTGCTTCTGAGTTCTTGATACATCTTGTTGTTGCCGGGGTGAATAGAAAATTTTGATAAGTGAGCCTCATCAAAAAATTTCTTCCGTAACTCCGGGTTTCGGGGTACGACAATCCGGTCCTTGAACCATAGGACGCCGTCTCCGTCCTTCCGGAAATATTTCAGCTCCCCACTATCTACACGTCTCCGCAAATGTGACATGCCCTTGTCATTCTTCTGGGCTGCCGCTATCTCTTCACGGATGGTGGGGATCAAAGCTAGGTTGTAGAGAGCTCCGTGTGGAATCACATGTAGTGGTGGTTCGCTCTCTTCCAACGGTGTGATGGTCAGATTGTTGACGTGTGACTTGCGGCTCAGCGCATCTGCCACTACGTTTGCCTTGCCCGGATGATAATGGATCTCTATTTCGTAATCCTTTATTAGTTCTAACCATCTTCGCTGCCTCATGTTCAGCTCTTTCTGAGTAAATATGTACTTGAGGCTTTTGTGGTCGGTATATAAATGTACGAGGTTACTGAGTAGGTAGTGCCTCCACATTTTCAGTGCAAGTACCACGGCAGCGAGCTCCAAATCGTGGGTTGGATAATTCTGCTCATGGTTTCTAAGTTGCCGTGATCCATACGCTACCACCCTTCAGTCTTGCATCAGCACACATCCGAGTCCAATGCCGGATGCATCGCAGTACACATCGAACGGTTTTGTTGTGTCTGGCTGCGCCAAAACCGGTGCTGATGTTAGATGCTTGACTAAAGCCTTGAATGCTGCTTCACATGCTGGATTCCAAACATATTTGGTAGCCTTCTTCAGCAGCTCCTTCATAGGCTTGGCAATCTTTGAGAAGTTCGGAATGAACCTCCGATAATATCCCGTGAATCCGAGGAAACTCCGTACCTCATGAACAGTTCTCGGGGATTTCCAATTCAGCACTTGAGTGATCTTGCTCGGGTCTACAGAGATACCCTCCGCTGAGATGATATGCCCGAGGAAAGGCACTTGCGATATCTAGAACTCGCATTTGCTGAATTTCACGTATAGCTTGTGATCCCGCAGCCGTTGCAAGACTATACGCAGATGCTTCTTGTGATCTTCTTCCGACTTGGAATATACCAGGATGTCGTCGATAAAGACCACGACAAACTTGTCCAGCTCCGGCATGAATACCGAGTTCATCAAATACATGAAGTGAGCTGGAGCGTTGGTGAGGCCGAAGGACATGACCAGGTACTCATAAAGTCCGTACCTCATCGAGAAAGCCGTCTTCGGAATGTCCTCAGCCCTTATCTTAATCTGATGGTACCCGGATCTTAAGTCCATCTTGGAAAAGATCTTTGCTTCGACCAACTGATCAAACAACATGTCGATCCGTGGCAACGGGTACTTGTTCTTGATGGTTACGGCATTTAATGGACGATAGTCCACGCAAAGCCGTAACGTCTCATCCTTCTTCTTCACAAATAATGCCGAACAGCCCCATGGCGAGGAGCTCGGCCTAATAAAACCCTTCTCCAGGATGTCCGTGAGCTGAGTCTTCAGTTCAGCCAACTCCTTGGGCGCCATCTTGTACGGCCTTCGGGATATTGGCAAGGTTCCCGGTGCAAGTTCAATCTTGAACTCCACATATCTATCAGGCGGCATCCCCGGCAAATCATCCGGGAATACATCAGGGAACTCTCGGACCACTGGAATATCTTCCAATCTGATGGTTGTGGCTTGATAGATACTTGGAAGCTTTATTTCTGGACTGTCCAGAAATAAGGAGTGAGATTTGTGCACTTTTGAGTTTAGGTGCACAACTCGGAGGACGGTGTCTAAAACAGCGCCGTGGCGGGTTAACCACGACATCCCTAAGATGACATCGACCTTTTGTCCCTCTAAGATTATGAGAGACGTAGGGTAGACTCTACCCTCTAAGCACAATGGCGCTTTTGGGACCATCATGCTTGCTGAAATTTTCCCACCCGGTGAACAGATCACATAAGGACTATCGGTGGGTAGTATTTGCAAGCTATATTTATCAATGAAAGCTTGGCTAATGAAGCTATGCGTGGCGCCTGAATCAAATAGTACTATGGCGGGATGCTGGTGGAGTTGGAACATACCCGCAAGGATTGGCTCGCCCTCCGGCACGTCCTCTATGGCAAGCTGGTGGACGGTGCCGGGCCTAGGGTTTGCCCGCCGCGCATTAGTAGGGTTCCGGGGTTGATTCCTCCCCGGAAACTGCGGTGCCACTCCGCCGCCTTGCCTCTCCGGGCAACTGCTCTCGAAGTGCCCTGGACGACCACACTTGTAACATGTGGCCGCTGCTGGTGTGGTGCTCGGGGGACGAAAGCCCGGCATGCGTTGCTGAGGTGCATACGCACGCGGCATCGCCCGCTGCTTCTGTTGTTGCGGGGGCGGTACTGGCAGTGCCGGCCTGAATGCCGGTGAAGAGTACGGCCGACTGCGAAAAGGCATCGACCTCTGGGGTGGCTGCCAGCGTGGACCTGATGGTGGGCGATTCACCATCCAAAACTTCTGAGAAGGACCGCCTCCTTCTCCGCTACTTTGCGGCGCGCTTCGCTTTTGCTCTGCCGCCGCCAACTCCTTGTCGGAGTCCTCTTGAACAATCGCAGCATCAATGATGTCGTTGAGGCTGCCGCGATTGAACATCGCCAACTTGTCCTTCAGGAGCGGGTTAAGCCCCTGGTAAAAGTGGTCCTGCCGCTTCTCGTCAGTATCTGCATGATACGACGCATAGAGTGTGAGATCGTTGAACGCCCTGGAGTATTCCAGCGCGTTCCGGCTCCCTTGCTGCAGGTGTAGGAACTCCTGCGTCTTCCTCTTCATCAAGCCTGGTGGTATGTGATAGGCCCTAAAGGCCGTCCGAAACTCCGTCCAGGTCATTACTCGGTCGGTGGGCTGTAAAGCACAGAAGTTGGCCCACCACGCGCTCGCGGATCCTTGGAGCTGCTGGACCGCGAACTGAGTCTTGCGCTGCTCACTTATCTGGAGCAGCCCGAACTTCATCTCTATTGCGCGGAGCCAGTTGTCCGCGTCAAGAGGTTCATCCGCCCTTGAGAATACCAGGGGATGAGTAGCCAGGAAGTCGGAGTAGGAGCTCTGTTGACGCTCCTCACGATCTTGACGTCTCTCTGGGCGAGACGTATTTGCGATTAGAGTCTGCAGCAACTCCGTGTGCTGCTTATGTGAACCCGCCATTGCTGCGATGATGTCGGCCAATGTAACCGTTGGCAGTGGCGGTGGCGGTGTTTGCTGTTGCTGTTGCTGCTGTTGCTGCTGCTGTCCCGAGGAGTCCTCGGGAGGCTGTTGGGAGGTCTCTCCCCCCCTTGACTGGTACCCCCAACGTCCGGGTTGGCACGAGTACGCGTCATTCTGAAATTCAAAACAGCAGCGGTTAGTACATGTCATACTTAAAATTCCATATGCAACAGTAGGTATTGAAGTGACACATGAATAATTTGCACAACATTCACATATATTGATAAAGCATAAACTTTATACAAGATACATTATTCTCGGGTCCCCGAGAAGTCATGCTCATGTCGTCACTACCTATACATACGCTACTGTCTACATGACATGTCACTGATTACAAAAGTTGGGTTACATTACCCTAGCTGCCCTACTTGGCAACTGTAACCCCTTACTCGGAGTAGAACTCGACCTCCTGCGGGTCGTCCTTCTCCGGTACCTCTGCTGTTGGCTCTGGATCTACCACCTCTTCGCCCATCTCGGGTTCTCCCATTGCTGGAAGGCCCAAGACCACCGGTATGCCCAATACCGGAGGTACGAGGTCCTGCAAAGCATGCACCTCGTCCATGGTCTGGTTGTAGTCCTCTTCCCATCCTTGTCCTTCCTCAATAGCGTCGTCCCGCTCTTGAGCAAGGTCCTCATTCTTCTGGGTTAGGGTCTGCACCAGCTCTTGCAACGCCGCGATGTCGACACGGCTTTTCTTCTTCGCCTTCTTCAGACGATGCAACTGATTGTGCTGTTCATTCAGTCGCTTGATCGTCGGAAGGAGCACATTACGGAGTGCGCTATGAGCACTCTCGAAATGGTCTCCACGGCTCGTGCTCTCCTTGAGCTTTGTCGCGAGATGCTCCGTATGAACAGCTTGGCTGTCCATCACGGCGTTTCCCGCCCTCATCTGGAGGCTGAGATTTGCCTCCGCGGGGTTGTACCTTGGGCAACCCGGATCTGTTGCCTCCCGGTACCTCTCTTCCCACACATGCTGAGCCCGTCCCTCCACCGGAACAAGCGGTATGGAGTGCCCTCCATAGCCTGCACGTGCAGTTGGCAGAAACGTGACATGGTGTCATGGGCTGCCACTTGCCACATCCCTTCCGGCTGTCTACCTTCCACCGTGACGGTGAACGGCACCCAACCGGGTGGCGTAGGTCCTGCAGGGACTTCGACATGGATTGTCCACATCTTGTTCCCCTCTTCGCCTTATTCCTTGGCGAAGTACTGCGGCATCTGGTTATATCCGAAATATTGAAGCATCTGCCTCAATGTCTCCGGATAGCCGCTGCGGTGAGAACAGTGGGACACCACCCACCTGTTCTCCAACTGCTTCTCTGCTGTCATCTGTAAAAATTATATTTGAGAAATGTCAAATATTTATTTTAATAGTAAACCACTGAGTTATAACATAATACATGTCATTGAACCCATAAAACTTGGAAACATAGTTCAAATTTTAAGATCTGTCCTGGTTCAAAAGTTATGAGAGGTTAAAGTTAACAGAATTTCCAGAGAAACTTGGACAGCACCTCCCTGCTTTAGGTACTGTTTTGATCCAAGAATTCCAGTTAATTCTGCTCTCAATCTGACAAAACTTTCTGTTACAAAGTTGTAACCCTTCTCATAAGCTTTCCAGAACTACCTCATTTTCTATTTTCGGATTTTTATGCAGGAAGTTATGCTCAATTTACAGAGAGTGTTTGCTCTGCCCTGTTTTCTGGACAGTTTCAACTCTACTGTCTTTTTCGATTGGTTAAGGGATGAAACACCTCTGGACCTCTACAGAAAAGTTGTAAAACTCTTCCAAAGATTTCCATAAATGTATCATATGACCTCAACCTCAAAAGAACTCAACCTCTAACCTCTGATTAACCGAAGCCTTAATTCAGCGGAAAACAGAGTGCTCTGTCCTTAGCAACCTATAAGTTGAAAACTTGTTAACTTTGAATATCCTGATTAAGGGAAGAGGTTACAGCAAATTTTAGTGCTTTGGATCAAAACCTTCAAGTTTTGCAATGATGTTGTTCATTTAGTGGGGTGTGACGTCGATGCGTCACCAGATCATGTCGGTACTACGTCCTCACCAAGAAAAACCTATACCGGACTTAGCCGGCTTCGTTAATTCAGTGGCACTAAACGTCACTCGCACACGGATGCTACACATCTACCGTTTCATGGTCAGACTACCTGCAGAAGCTCAAACAATCGTCAGACTCGGCTGCACACCGAGCCCGGAATTCATACAGTTCGTACACCCGGCCGTCATCACTCGCCCGGATGTTCTCAAGCCAAACACGCCTTGAGTTACGTGTTCACGTTTCAGACCACGTGACGGGGTCTCCCAAATTGCACCACGCACGCCAGGGACAGACATTGCTCGAATACCCCAAACGACATGAAGAGTCGTAGAGGATATCAAAGCGGGTCGGGTTACCTGCCACCCGTGGGGCTCCACCCTTCAGCTTGTGCGCACTGGTGGACAGCGCTTACGTGCACCCCCCAAGACATGAACGTCCCGAGATGCACGATTTTCCGACATAATCAAATAAGTTAATATGCCACTTTCTATATACTAATAACATCCTTATATGGGCTACTAACTCATTCCTCACTGGATGTTTTTGAAAAAGATGACCTTTTTTAGTGCGTTAAACCTCAAGCAAGCTCTGATACCAACGCTGACACGACCCCACGGTCTTGTCGAGCCAGGATCACGCTGAGGGGTGCTGCGTTGCACATCACCAAGTAACACACATCAAAGGTACAAAGCGGAAGCAAAACTTTTATTACATAAAGTGGTTTATGAACATTTGTACATTAAAATAGGTCCAGTCTACACTCACGGGCGTAGACTATGCATCAAGTCCACGTTCAGCTCTTGAACGTGTCCTTGCTAGCACACACGCACACTAACCCTACGGCGTGCACGACTCCCACTCGACGGGGTTCCCCTCCTGGGGTTCCGTCTCCTCTTCGGGAGTCCCTTCCTCATAGAACCCTGCAAAAGCTTCAAACACAAGCAGTGAGCACGAAGGCTCAGCAAGTCTGACCCGTCTCACCTAAACATGGAACTTCTACATGAGGGGTGATGGGTACATGAGGTAAAACCATTTGCAAAGGACTCGCCTAATTAGTAGAACCTTACTTTCAAGTTTTAGCAGCAGGTTGTGGAGAACCTTACGCTAAGGCACATGAGAGAGCCGCAATCAAACAAGAAACGCATTTCTCTCATGTACTTTGCCCAAAGTTGAAAGGAACTTTAGTTAGCTCTAAACTATGGCAAAACATTAACAAACAAGTCCATCTTTCAATCAGCAACATTTTAACATGTAACTAGCCTGTTCTTTCTACGTCACGGTACAGTGAACAAGTGGTACTCACTGACCGCGAGGGACGGCGATTATAATCGATTTACACCTGCAGGGTTACCCGAACAACCCGTCATGTACGCCCGTACTCGATGTTGCCTACAACAACCATCACGGACGCCGTACGCAACTACCTTTCACCCGTTAGCCAAATGTTGAACCGGTCCAATCATCCCGAGCAAGAGGTCTCTGCACGCGCATCTCAGTGCCCCCAGCCGATTTACACCTCGAGCTCTCAACCTACCCTCTGAACGACCAGCTATGCATCAACACCCAGCTACCCGAGTTACATCGGTTTCCCGGTTCCCATATAGCCGGTAGGTCTTCGGTACTGTTCTAGCTTGTTCAACAGGCCCGCACACGGCTCGGTCCTCAATCGACACAAGCGGAGCTACAGCACACAGGCCCCAAAGTCCTGCTGCCCTTACCCTCCGCTTGGTCTCATTTTCTTGCCATGTGTTTCATGTGCTATCTCTACCCGAGTCGAGTGCCTCTAGCCTATGCTCGTGAGTAGTTCCAACTACTCGACTTGTACCGAATCCTACACTATCTTAGCATTGCAGTAGCTAAGGGGGTTTGCAATCCTAAACCCAACCCATGGTTTTCTTGGCTATGCAATTGGGTTTCCAAACAAGACTCTAATGCAAGGAATCATAATACCCAAGTAAGTGCTCAAAACAATAAAAATTTGTAAAAGGGTTAATGCAAACCGGAGCTTGCCTTGCTGCTCTTGGTCGTAGGCTAGCTGCTCCTCCGGAGTAACGAAGTCTAGGACTTCGGGTTCCTCCTCGACCTTAGCAACTACATGATATAAGACATACATGTATTAATTTGAATGCATTTATATTAAGTTTGAACTTGTGAAGCTTTTAAGTCCCACTAGACAGATTCAATGACTGTGAAACTTTTACTATGGATTGGTTACAACCTAAGCACAGACTTGGTCAAGTTTTAGTTGCAGCAAAGCTCATTTGAGCCCTCCACAATTAATTATGTACTTGACCTTAATTGAAGGCTCTTAGGGTATTCTAAGGATTTTCATAAAACCAACTATGACTTTCTGAAAACTAGATTTTCAGAGGGTTCTAATGGAATTGATCTCACTTAATTTGAAGGTTCCTAACTAAAGATATGAGCTAAACAATTTCAGAGAAGATTCTGAAAATGTTTCTGAACATTTTCTATTTTCTCTGGAACAGTTTCACTAATCACACCATTAGGTGGATCAGATGAGCTCAAATGGATCTGAAATTTTTATGGTAGTTCAAGGATATTTTGGTGACATCCCAGCAAAATTTCAGAAGTTTCCTCCAAAGGATTCTCCATTTAAAATTCCAAACAGTTTAAACTTTGAGGAATTAATTCTGGAGAAATAAGGGTTTTCATGAAGTGAAACTTGATTTGCTGGAAATTTCTCAGAGAGCTGAATCTAACAAAATTTAGTTCACTCGATTTGGAGTTTTCTAGCCCAAGTTATGAGGATTTGAAGTTTGAATGGAATCTGAAAATCGGGGGAAAAGTTTAAATCTGCCGGGGCCCGTGGGGACACATGTTAAGCGCAGAGCCAACAGCACACCGAGGCCCACAGGGTTTTTGTGCGCCAGCACACCCGATCCCGGCCGCAGCCCGATCCCGATTTAAAATATCTCCCGCTGACAGCTGGGGTCCACCCCCTTCATCAACCTCTCGCCGCCCGCGCTCTGCCGCCGGGGGACCTCGCCGGAGAGCTCGCCGGCAGCTTCTGTGGAGCTTCAAACTTCACGATCTTGGCCGCCCCCGCCTACTTTCACTCGGGGAACAGGATTCTGGGGTCAGCTCGTCATGACGATGGCCGGTGCATGGTCGGCGACGAGCCGCCGCCTCGGAAAAACTTTGGCCGTGTCGGCTGACTTCCCTAGCACCTCAACTACTCGAGCGATCGGTCGGGAAGCATCAGTGGACCTTAGGGAAGGTCGACATGAGCTTGAGGCAGCTCGGGGGAGGCCCGAAGTAGGTCCTCACCGTGCGCCCGATGCCTCCCGCATATTCCGCCGTCGGTAAACTTCGGAATACGCCTGTTGCAGAGGTTCTTAGATCAAAAGTTGTGAAGGAAACTTGTGCGCTACCGTGTCTAGTTTATGTGAGAGCGGATTGTGGTCCTCTAATCCTTCCTAGAGTAAGAATTTGACAGAACCGCACCCGAAGGTCGTTCTGCACCCAGAAAGGGGAAAACTGGAAATTCGCCGCCGGTGAGCAAGCACTCGGGCTGTGGCTCAGGGGTGAGCAGCACCGGTCACCAGCGCGTCCAAGGGTGCCTTGGCTCAGGCGTGACTACTCCCCGGTTGGGCTGTCCACGGGAGCCCGAAGTGCGGCGGCGTTAGGTCACCGGATTGAACTCTCGGTATAGCCGAGATCGACTGGTTTCAGCTGAATTCTAGCAGCGGGGAAGACGGAGGAAGGTTTTTAGTACCTTGCCGTGGCTCTGGAGGGGACGGGAAGGCTGTGATCGGCGCTCCCGATCGGTTCCAAGCGGCGGAAGGAGTTGTTCCGGCGCTGTGTTCTTGCGGGGGAAGAAACTGGCGAGGCTTCGGCCGAGGAGGGGGGAAACGCCTTAAGAAGGCTCTGAACCGCCTCACGCCCGCGCGTGGCCAAGCAGCTGCTGGCGCGGTGGCTCCCCTTGGTGGCGATCGCAGCGGCGGCTCGGCGACCCGAGTGAGAAAAGTCTCAGTCGGTTGAATCCTCTCTGTGGCTGACATGTGGGTCCCACCCGGGGTTTTAACCTCTGAAATTCACTCCTAATCACTGTTGTAAACAGTGAGCCCCAAAATACCCATGGTGATTCAAATTATTCACCCATGAATCATTTGAATTGGTTAGAATTCAAATTGGGTTTGGTTTGAATGAATTTCAGCACATGTTCAGTTTGAAATTCAAATAAAGTTTGAAGTTGCCCCACTTAGCTCATGTCAAGATCAACTCCAAATGGAGTGAAAATTGGTGGGTGAGCTCACAAAAATGTGCTGAATAAGAATATGCCTCCTACTTTTGAATTCATGGGATAAAAACAGTTTGAATTTGAATATGGTTTCAAACTGCCCTCTTTCTAACTATACCCAAAATGACCTCAAAAATGTTTTGAATTTGGGTGAAACTTGGCATGGACATCCTTAGCAATGTGTAGGAGTTTTCATATGTCCATCCCCTCTATATCACATGTGGTGAATACCACTTTTGCAATATGTGAGTTTGTTCTCTAATGAGCATGTTGATGGTGGTTACTTGCTCTTCATTTGTGTTCATCAACTTGCTTCAAATGAGGTGTGTGGTGTGGTGATGAACACTTCAAATATGTGTCAAAAACTGAGGCCCTTACAATTGCTAAGATAGAGTAGGATTCCGTACAAGTTGAGTAGTTGGAACTACTCGCGAGCATAGGCTAGAGGCACTCGACTCGGGTAGAGATAGCACATGATACACATGACAAGAGAAAAATGAGACCGAGCGGAGAGTAAGGGCAGCAAGACTTTGGGGCCTGTTTGCTATAGCTCCGTTTGTGTCGATTGAGGACCGAGCCGTGTGATGGCCTGTTGAACAAGCTAGAACAGTACCGAAGACCTACCGGATATATGGGAACTGGGAAACCGATGTAACTCGGGTAGCTGGGTGTTGAGGCATAGCTGGTCGTTCAGAGGGTAGGTTGACAGCTCGAGGTGTAAATCAGCTGGCGGCACTGAGATGCGCGTGCAGAGACCTCTTGCTCGGGACGATTGGACCGGTTCAACATTTGGCTAACGGGTGAAAGGTGGTTGCGTACGGCGTCCGTGATGGTTGCTGTAGGCAACATCGAGTACGGGCGTACATGACGGGTTATTCGGGTAACCCTGCAGGTGTAAATCGATTATAATCGCCATCCCTCGCGGTCAGTGAGTACCACTTGTTCACTGTACCGTGACGTAGAAAGAACAGGCTAGTCACATGTTAAAATGTTGCTGATTGAATGATGGACATTGATTGTTAATGATATGCTGTAGTGTAGAGCTAATTAAAGTTCCTTTCAACTTTGAGCAAAGTACATGAGAGAAATACGTTTCTTGTTTGATTGCGGCTCTCTCATGTGCCTTACCGTAAGGTTCTCCACAACCTGCTGCTAAAACTTGAAAGTAAGGTTCCACTAATTAGGTGAGTCCTTTGCAACTTGTTTTTATATCATGTACCCATCACCCCTCATGTAGAAGTTCCATGTTTAGGAGAGACGGGTCAGTCTTGCTGAGCCTTCGTGCTCACTGCTTGTGTTTGGAGCTTTTGCAGGGTTCTATGAGGAAGGGACTCCCGTAGAGGAGGCGGAACCCCAGGAGGGGAATTCCGTCGAGTGGGAGTCGTGCACGCCACCGTGTTAGTGTGCGTGCGTGCTAGCAAGGACACGTTCACGGGCTGAACGTGAACTTGATGCGTAGTCTATGCCCGTGAGTGTAGACTGGACCTATGTTGATGTAAAAATGTTGATAAACCACTTTATGTAATAAAAGTTTTGCTTCCGCTTTGTACCTTTGACGTGTGTTATCCGGTGTTGTGCAACGAAGCACCCCTCAGCGTGATCCTGGCTCGACAAGACCGTGGGGTCGTGTCACATACTGTGTTCGAAAGGCAGTCTTGGGTATATCAGTGGTCTTAATCTTCAGCTGGAAATATCCCGACCGAAGATCAATCTTAGAGAAGATTTGGGCTCCCTTCATTTGGTCGAACAGGTCCTCTATACGGGGCAGAGGGTACTTGTTCTTGATCGTCGCCTCATTGAGAGACCTATAGTCCACGCATATCCTTAGGGTTCCATCCTTCTTGTCTATGAAGAGCATGGGGACTCCCCATGGTGACGAGCTTGGACATATAAATCCCTTCCCTAACTGCTCCTGGATTTGCTTCTTCAGTTCCACTAGCTCGTTGGCGGGCATCCTATATGGTCTCTTTGCTATAGGTGCAATTTCGGGTACCAAGTCAATGGAAAACTCAATGTCCCGGTCAGGTGGCATACCTGGAAGTTCTTCTGGGAACATGTCCGAGAATTCTTGAACCACCGGAATGCTTTCCAATGTTGCTCCTTCGACGTGGTTCAACATTGCTTTCTCGGTTGCCGGTTGGGCTGACTCGAACTCGATACGGGTTCCGTGCTTGTTTGTTAACTGCACGCTCCTCTCAGCACATTGGATTACTCCGTTGTGCTTGCTTAACCAATCCATTCTGAGTATTATGTCAAGCCCTTGGGAATCCAAGACAATAAGGTTGGCAAGGAAGTCTACCCCCCTTATTTTAAGGTTTACTTTCGGACATACTATATTAGTCCTCATCTCTCCACCGGGAGAATTAACCAACATAGTATATTTCAAGTGTGATATGGGTAGATTATACTTGGCAACATACTTGGATGATATGAATGAATGTGATGCTCCGGAATCAAATAGAATGGTGGCTGAGTTGGAGTTGGCAAGGAACATACTAATCACGACGTCCTCAGCCTGTTGCGCTTCCTCAGCAGAGACATGGTTCACATTGCCGCGAGCGTAGTTCTGTTGTCCACGGTTTCCTTGATTGGCTCCTCCGTTCGGTCGTGGGTTCTGCTTGGGCATGTTGCCTTGCTGTACAGGACCTCTCCTCGGGCACTGGATCGCGAAGTGTCCTGTTTCTCTGCATGCAAAGCATGCCTTGTTGCCCATGACAGCAGGTACGTTGGGGCGGGGGTTTTGAATAGTAGCGCCCATGTTTGGGCGAGGCGCAGGAGGCAAAGGCACATGAGGTGCTTGCATGGTAGGACGTTGCTGTGGTGGTTGATTAGGGCGAAAAGTAGGAGCGGACGAGCCATACTGTTGTGCAGCTGGGGGCATGTACCGAGGGCGTACGTTGCTCCCTTGTGGCTGGTACGACATCTTTCTTTTGCCCTCTTGCTCGATCTCCCGGATCTTGCTCTCAACCACTATGGCTTTATCAACTAGCTTCTGGAAGCTCTCATAGTCATTGTTGAGGAGCTGAACCTGGATCTCATTGTTCAACCCTCTCATGAATAGATACTGCTTCCGTTGGTCCGAGTTGACATTATCAGGGGCATACCATGACAGTTGCGTGAACTTGTTGAGGTACTCATTCACGCTCTTCTGTCCTTGGCGGAGACCTTCAAACTCTTGCCTCTTGAGGATCATGACACCAGTAGGGATGTAATGAGAGCGAAAACTCTCCTTGAACTCAGTTCAAGTAATAGTCTCCGGGTTGTCATGAGCATTGCAAAGGGCATCCCACTAGTCAGCGGCTGCTCCCATGAGTTGGTGCGATGTGAAGAGAACCTTCTCTCTGTCATTGCACTGAACTATGGCAAGCTTCTTCTCCATGGATTTCAAACAATCGTCGGCCTCCATGAGATCATTAGATTGAGCAAAAGTGGGTGGTCGAGTCCTCATGAACTCTCCCAGTCGGTTGTGAGCCAGTGGTGGTGGCGGTGGCGCAGGAACGGGGTTGTTATTGTTGGCTTGCAGCTGACCCAAAGTTTGGATCATAGTTTGCATAAGCTGATGCTGCATAGCCATCAACCGTTCCAGATTGTTTGCACCAGCTCCGGGGTTCTTATTCTCAGGAACTTCGACGTGGTCCTCTTCTTGGTTGCCACGGATGTTCCTCCCTTGACGGGCGGCGTTTTCTCTCACCATATGTGAGAGAGAGTTGGATAGAATAGAGGTTAGAAGGTTAGATGGACCCCCCTAACTATATGCAGCAAGGTGGATTGGCTTACATATATTAGCCTTATATGAGGACGTGAACAAGTGTCGAACCATCTCACATCTCTCTACTATGTGTGGATATGGACAATGCTTGAAACGTCCCACAACTCACACTAAGCACCCAAGCACAAACAATCATCACAAAAGTCCAGCACACAACTCCTATTCAAGGTTTACTCAATGGGGGTCCTATGGTCAAGGTGGTTCCAATGCCAATCTATGCATTTTACCTAAGCTTGCATCCTATGGTCAGCGTGGCTTCTAATACCAATCTGTTACTAGGGGTGCGTCCTACAGTCAACGTGGCTCTAATACCAATTTGTGACCTATCTAGGCGTGTGACCTACCGTCAACCGTGGCTCTGATACCAATCCGTGACGTCCCTGTTCTGAGAGAGAACCTCTCGGAACTGAGACTGATGTGTATGTGTGCCTAGGATATTCATCACACATACACATATCATCCACAAACTGAATTTTAGAATGATACCACGAATAACAGGGTTTTATTACATTGTCTCATGAGTCTCAAACTCATGCTAGCAGTGGAAGTCTTAATCTAGCAGCGGAAGTCTTATTCTAGCAGCGGAAGTCTTTATTCTAGCAGCGGAAGTCTTCTATCTATCGCGGAAGCAACTAAGCAGCAGCGGCGACTCCATCTCCTACTCCACAGGCAAGGTTGAGGACAGATTGCATGCCTAATGCTCCACTTGGTCTTCATAATACTCCTCTCCTGTTGCTGATGATGAAGTAATAATGCAAGTTTGAGTACATGATGTACTCAGCAAGTGCGGGAAAATATGATATGTAGCTCACAGCAAGGAAGATATAAAAAGGCTCATTGCAGAAAGCAAGGTTTATTTCTCAAAACACGATAAAAACAGCAACTTAGCTTTAAGTGAATGTAATCGCAACATGTATTTAAACATTAACATACCTCCATTATGATTCATCCATTTCCATGTCTCAACCAGACATTAATATTTCTCAACTTTGCTCATGAATACCATCTCGTATTCACTACCATCTCATGAATATCAACTCGTATTCACTACCATTTCATCTCATATTCAATTCCGTATCATTCCGAGACCAAATCTCGTTGCCATGACTCAACAGTCATGCAACCAATCTCATTACCCGGACTCAACAGTCCCGTAAACTAAATCCAAAGACCAAACCATAACCAAAACCAAACCATCCAAAACCATCCCATCTAATCATGTGGGTTGTCCAGGCGCTCGTGACCGTAAGCTCAGCTATCATGATAGTTTTAGACTCTGCAGAGTTTGTACCACTTCACCCACAAGTTTGTGATTTCGTCACCCGTCGGCGACTGCAGAACCTCCATTATACCAGTACACAACCGTCGGTGTATGGCCAAGAGATCACAAAATAGACTTTACAAAGGGGCTACTAGATGTATGGACTCACTAAAGTTTCACCAGCAGGCTAGAATCTCCAATTCTCTCACCCACGGGCCCCCTCTTGTGCCATGCAGTTCCCAGGGCAGTCCTCACTCGACTCTCATTCCCTGCACCTTCCACGGTTCATAACAATCTAGTAACTTACCTAATTACTCAGCTAAGCCACACCCATACTTGGCCTTGTGGTGGCACTGTTATCGTGGCATGGCTCGCATGAACCGGTCCTTAGATCTATGGCAAGTATCCACCATCTCATTCGACCTCATTCACAAACCAAGCTTGCCTAGATCTCCCTCGATTCATGTTCATTAACAATATCCTTTTCTCATTATTCATACGAGTGCAGTTAGCTAGACACATCTATCTCGCTTCCCGTATCCCATGGACTCAGCGAAGCGTAAAAGCAAAAACCATACCCAACTCATTAACTTTCTCGGTGACAAGGGTGGTTAACAAAACTAGTAAACTTCCTATGAAAGGGTTTTCCCATCAAGTCAACTCAAGCACACACATATTTTCGCAAACAAAACAGTCTTTCAAAAACATGGGATCAATATGGTCAAGGGGCACTTGCCTTGTTCTTGCGGCTTCTGTTGCTCTTGGATCTCGAAACCTTGTTGTTGCAGCTCATCGTAGATAGCTCCCTGAGCTTGTCCTTCTAATTACGATCAGGCACATACAAGATATATAGCAATCAATCACCATGCACAAACTTTACTCAAGATGCAATGGTGTATATGCATGCTAATCCTATGGTGCAGTTTTATTAAATCGGTTGTACGTGTTCTTGCATGGCTTGCATGGGTTTTACGATGAACAGAGGTGTAAAGATCAATTGTGGACGTGGTGATGATCTTGTCACAAGATCTAGACCAAACCGATCAACACGTGATCTGTCCACGAAAAAGCTTCTGTTCGAAGGGATTGAAGAACAGATGCAAAGAAAAACCGCGATGATGTCATAAGGTGGTATTGGAAAACTACCTTGCTTCCTTCGGGTCCTCCCTCTAGCAAAAACAGATCGTCGGGGCTCCTCCGGCGATGGCGATCGTGGTCCAGGCTCGTCGGTGGTATTCTCCGATGGTCAAATTCCAGCGAAGGTGTTTAGCTCGGCGAGTTTGGGGCTAGGGCTTCTAAGTTGTCAGCTTTAGAAAAGATGTTACGACCAAGGGGTTGTTTCGGGTTCTATTTATAACCGGAAAAAGAAGAGCCCTACTCTGATCGGAATTCGAATAAAAGTCCTATTCAAACTGTTTTTGAATCTTAACAAATTATCTCTAGCTGATTTGGTGCAGTATTCAACGTAGAAGAGTTCGTGTTGGTTTCCTCCGTGTCGGGCACTCGTGCATGGGAGAAAAACCGCTCCAGATCTCGTCACCTTTGCGGTGATGAGCTCCGGAGGCTCCACGTGTCCTACGGGGACCTGGGCTTCCCTTTTCCTCAGGGGCGAGCTCTGGTTGTGCCGCGTGTCAGGCGGGCGAGACCTCCCTCTTCCTCAGAGGTGAGCTCCGCGTGCGCCACGCATCCTGGAGGGCGGGACCTCCTCTCTTAACAGAAGCGAGTTCCGCGTATGCCACGTGTCAGTGTCGGACCTTCCCTCTCTTCGGAGGTGGCTCCGAGTGTGCCATGTGTCAATTCTGGACCTCCCCTTTCTTCGGAGGTGAGCTCCAAAAATGCCACGTGTCAAGTAGCGCCTATCTTCCTTGCTTCTCAGAGACGAGCTCCAAGGTCAACACGTGTCTATCAGCGTCGGACCTCCCGGAGATGAGTTCCGGAGGTGACACGTGTCCGGTAGTGTCGGACCTCCCAGAGGCGAGCTCCGGAGGTGACACGTGTCCTGTGGGTCGGTCTCGTAGAAGAGCTCCGAGAGCGACACGTGTCCCGCGCAGCTGGTCCTCTCTTTTCCACGGTGACTAGCTCCGAAGGCAACACGTGTCCCACGGGGCTGACTTCACTCCTCCGCAGAGGCTAGCTCCGGGGGAAACACGTGTCCCACTGGGTCAGACCTCGCCCCTTCCGCAGGGACGAGCCCCGAGCCTGCCACGTAGCCAGTTAGCGGCGGACCTCTCCCCCTCTGCAGGGATGAGCCCCGAAGGCGCCACATGGCCAGCGGGCCGCGGGAGTTGTCTTCGGCGCTCTCGGTAAACTGGAATTTGCTCTTTTTGGCTATCTTTTTTATTCTTTCTTTGTTTCAACTTATTTTAAAATATTTTCTCTACATAAAATATTAATGCATACATGATTATGAAATTGCGGGTGTCACAGGCTAGCAGAGAGTTTCCGGCCGTGATTCCATCGGAGAACCGGAGATCAGTGGAGCGCCGCCGCGCCGGCTGGGGGGGGGGGGGGGAGCGCGCGCGGGAAAGGGGGGCTCGGGAGGAAGAAGACACCCCGGTCCCACCGGTCAGTGGCTAGTAGTTGAAACCGGGATCTTCTGTGGCTATGTGATTCTTTGTGGCTACGGCCGAAATACCTGAGAACCCCGATGTGACTGCACAGAGGAGCTGACACATCACCCAGGGCCCGCGATCAGAATTTAAATGTTTCCCGGGTTATTTGAATTTCTCAAATTTAGTTCAAACTTTGGAACCTCATAACTTTTGCTAGGAAGCTCCAAATTTAGCGATTCAAATTGGGTTGGATTCAGATTTAAAAACTCTATCCAAATATGCCACCCAATTTGTATGAAAATCATTATTTAATTCTGGGAAATTCTTTAAATCTTTTCAGAAAAAGAATTTTAGAGGGAGTTTGGTTCATCCAAAAATCCTCAAATTTTGCCAGATTATTCTTTAGGATATTAATGAACACCTGTAAAAGTTTCAGATAATATGGAATTTATTTAATTAGGATAATTCTGATTTCAAATTTATATGTTCAAATAAGTACAGAAACATTTTCAGAGAATTTCCAAAATTTGGAAATTCAGTTCTGGGCAATTCCTAGCTCCAAAAATCCTAGTAAAATTCATGCATGCTCCCTGAGATATGTTTGAAATTTTGGTTCACTTGAATTTGCATGAAAGTGCAAAATTATGCAGAATTAATTCCTTTTTGCCTAAATGCTTAGGGAATTGTTCTGAGTGATCTACTCATTGGAAAATTCTAAATGTTGGTCCAGATTACTTTCTTGTGACAAGGAACTCACAAGGAAGTTTTCAGCTCAATTGGAGCTCTGGATCACCACTGTTCTGTTCAACCTATTTAGATGAGTAACACACAAGTGATGAAATGCAGTTATCACTTGATCATGTTGCTTAACCTAAACCCAAACCACTAGCACCAATGTCATTTTAAATTCTTAAACAGAGCTCCAGTTTTAAACTTGTCTTTATAACTTGTTAGTAAAAGCTTTACAATTAAACATATATGCATATTCATAACGTGTAGTGATTAAACGTGGAAAAGTGGAGGAGAAGTGAAGCTTGAATCAAGGAGGAAGAAGGGCAGTGATTAAGCTTCAAGTCATCAGCAACTAACTTCATAATTATCTGACTTTAGTCACCTGCAAAACCAAGGCAAGCTCCGGTTTGCATTTAAGTTGTTTTATAAAGTTTTTACTTTGTTCACTACTATGGGTTAAAGTTGTATGTGCATTAGGTGAGGAATATTTTATACTCCAAATGCATGACCAAATGAACCCTAGAGTCAAGGGTAGACAAGTGTCACCGCTGTAGAATAAAGCCGTGCTAAATAGGCTATGACATCCGGTAGAAGTCGAGTAGTTGGAATCTACTCGCGAGCTATAGTTCAGGATTACATGGGTGTGGTTGAACAAGGGGCAAACTAAAGTTTATATTTCTAAAGATGAGACCGGGCAGGAGGGTTAGGCAGCGACAAGACGAGGTCTTGGTCGAGTAGCTCTGCCTGTGTCGGTTAAGGACCGATGCGTGTGCAGCACCCATGAGCAAGTATTGAGTTGTGTACCGGATGCTTACTGCTATATGGGACCCAAGAAACCGATGTACCAGGTTAACTAGATTGTAGAGGCATATCACATCGTCTCGTTAGACCTATGAGCCCGAGACGGCGCGACAGGTTCTACAGTCGAGTGTCCTGCGAAAGGTTGCCACATACGACGTAATGAAGGACGCCAGATTTGGGTCTTCAGAGGCGGGCGTATGTGTCGAGTTATCCGGGCAGTGTTTGATTCGAATCACCGTCCCTCGCGGTTATTGAGTACCGCTTGCTCAAGCTGTTGTGACGTAGTAAGCAAGTTGTGTGAGAACAGTTTGCAAGATTTTAATTGCTGCTATGATTATTGGAATTGCATGAAAACCTTGTTTGAAGTAGAGATAGAGCAAACTAAAGTTAATTTCCACCTTGGGACAAGTAACATTGGAATGAAGCGTTTCTTGTTTGATTGTGGAGTTCCAATGTTGCTGGGCGCAAGGGCACTACTATGATGGCTAAAATTTGAAAGTTAAGGATGAACGCGTAGGCGAGTCTTTTTGCAACTTACATGTTTAGGTCTTAAGTTACTTTCATGTAGAGTTGCATGCCTTAGGAGAGACAGTTAAGTCTTGCTGAGCCTTGGTGCTCACTCTTTCTATATGAGTGGTTTTGCAGGTTAACTTCGACGCTTATAAAGAAGGTTGTCCGGTGAGACTCGGAGACTTCCGAGTCATGTTACACATGGAGAACCTAGTCGCTGCAGTGTCATTGTGTTGCTAGCGAGAGGAGTCCGTGGGCTGGACATCTTCTCGAGTGCTCATTAGTTATTCGACGGGAGTGGTTTGTACTCTTCCGCTGTAGCTAATTTATGTAAATTATTTGCAAAGAACATTTGTAAGCTTCCGCTTTGATTTATGTAATACAGTTTTCCTTATATGTGTGTTGTTGGGTGTCGCCTAACACAGCACCACCCAATGTGATTCCCGGGTGAGCGGCACGGCCCAGTGACACGGGTGCCGGGGTCTCTCACAGCGTGGTATCAGAGCCGCATTGGTAATAGCGCACGGAATAAGGATTGTATTACGACAAAAACTTAGGATACGGTGAGGAAACAGTATTAGGCCCACATAATGTCTATAGTAGTATAGTTACTTAAAGTGGCATGACTAACATAGTTGTTATAATTCTGAATTTTGATTATGTAACGACGCACCTACGCTCAGGTAAGCATGGTAAGGAATGCCACCGAAAGCGGTTCAATTTCGGTTAGCTCCCCTGACGAGAAAAGTGGTTCAGGGATATGTCTCACAGCTTGGTGTGAGACGTTAATATGAAACTCTTGAACTCTTCATGTTCTTGAGTTCATATGAAACGTCGATCCTAGTGTGCATTAGGAAAGCAAGTGGAGACCCCATCGTGTGGTCAGTAACGCGATAGTGTGTTCTTCTGGAATTAGCCTAGGAGGACATACGCAGCACTTGCCATCGGCGTGCCCTGTAGGGCAGTAGGTGGTATCTGTTGGAGTGATAAAATTCTCAACCGTGATGACCAGTTCGCGCTCTACTTGGGTTCTCCGTCGTGTGGTGTAAAAACACGATCACATACCTTGAGACGTGGCTTAACTCAAGGACGACCATATGGAAATGATACGGGCGTATGTTTTTACTTTCAAATATGGACATGCCTAAAATGAAAACAACCCTTAAGTGCATCACTATTGAGTGTTCTTCTGCAGGTACTAACCACGTACGTATCCCGTGTAGTACACGTGTGCGAGAGATCATCTTAGTGCCACTGATAAAACGGATATGCCGGTATAATACGGTTTAGGATTTTCTTTGGTGAGGCTACGCAGGACCGACATGTTTCTTACGGTGCATCGACACCGTACTACACTTAACAACCTCTTCCCTATGAAGAAATGATTCATGAACTAACTTTCAACTAAAAATGGAAGTTTGAAACAAATATTAGTTACTGAACTCTTATTTTGAGCTAAGATTCAAATGAGATAATGACTAGGCTTCAAAGATTTCAAAAACAGAGTGCTCTGTTTCTGGCAGGAATTCTTGCTGGACTTTAACAGAGCATAACTCTGAGTAGATATAACCAATTAAGGTGTATGATACAGTTCTGGAAATATTTTCAAGTGCTCCACAACTTATTTGTATACCTCCAGAGCAAAATCACAAGTTAAGTTGGTGAAAAGTCCAGTTGAAGGCAAATTGTTCTGAACCAGGACAGCAGCAAAACCTCTCTGGACCTTTCTGTTTTTAAGCCATAACTTCCTGTAGAAAAATCCTTAAGGAGCCTATAATACACCGTTGGAAATGTTATGAAATGTGAAACATTGTTGTAGTTCAAGGTTTGTTCAGATTCTTATTTATTTGCATATACAACTGTGATAAAGTATCCACATACAAAGGAGATGCTGGCAAATTTTATCCAGAAATTCTGTCACTTTGAGCAATCATAACTTTTGATCCAGAAGGGATCTAATGGCATATGAATAAGAATTGGAAAGATACTGAAGTTTACTAAAACTTTTGTATGGAACTCAAGCCAAGAATATGAAGTTAACTTGAGTAAATTTTGGAGTTTGTGTGTCAGAGTAGTCCAGCTGATTAGTTTAGCGTACTTAAGATTTGTTTAAACATGAATGTGGTTATGCTTTCATAAAGTTCATGACATGTTCATGTTTTACTTTTATTTATTTACTGCTGTGATAAAATTTTGATTGACTCAAAATTTATTTCGTGCAGTATGGTACGCGCACATTCTCAAATGGAGATTGGAGGTTCGAGTCGAGGTGGGAATGAATCGACTTCATCACAAGAGCCATCGCCAACCGGATTGGCGGAAATTATGACAAAGATGAATGAAACTCTCCAAACTCTTGTCCAGCAAGGAATGAATAGAGAAGCTCAACATCACATGCCAACCCCGAGCACTTATCTGGATTTCTTGGCGACACAACCTTCGGTATTCTCCGAAGCGGCTGACCATTGTGAAGCAAATCATTGGTTACGTGTCATTGAGTCCAAGTTTGGGTTGATTCGATGTGATGACTTCTCGAAGACCCTATTTGCCGCTCAGCAGCTTCATGGCTTTGCTGGAGCATGGTGGGCAGAATACTTTCTATCCAACCAGAAGGGCATCATGTCACATGGACGGATTTCCAGGATGCATTTCGTGCTCATTTTGTTCCTGCGGGCATAATGCAAACAAGTCTTGATGAATTCTGGAATCTTAAACAAGGAGAAATGAGTGTTATTGAGTATGCGAAGGAATTCAATCGCTTAGCTCAATATGTACCAGATTATGTGAAATCACCAGCCATGAAGAGTTATCATTTTTACCGAGGGCTGACTGCTAGGCTGCGATGTGAGTTGGCTCAAGTGAGCCAACAGAATTTTGATGAGTTTGTTAGCTGTGCTATCACTCAGGAATATTATTCCAATCTCTACCTTAAAGAAAAGAGAGAGAGGGACTCATCACAGGATGAATGCAATCATCTGCCTCAGAAGTATCAGTGGGTAATTCGTTCACCTTCCGGTCGAGAGGTTCCACAAAAGGTGCAGTCATTCTTGGAGTATGACGACTCTTATACTCCACAGAGGTTTTATTTACCTCCACCGCAACAACAACTTATTTCTCGTGCACCTCAGTATCAACAAGGTGCATCAGAATATGATTTCCCTCAAGAAGTTGAAGATGATCAATGTGATTTCTCAGCGGAACCGAGTGGTATCCCACTTCAAATTGACTATGAACACATCGTCAATGAAGTAACTGAACCGAGCAGCAACCTGATGTCTGCGGGTCCAGTTCTAAACAATGATATTGGACAACAAAGAAAAGCCATGTCCAAAGTGGGAACTGTTAATTATGTGTCAGTCGATGATCTACCCAAGGGAGGACCTGTTCTTGCGGGCAGGTTCACCTTAAATGACAATCCGGTTGATAATTCATGGACTATTAGAATGTCTTCTAACTTGCAATCTTCGGCATTACATACTTTCGGGTCTTTGGAAACAGCTTTGCCGAGATGCAATGTATGACGCCCGTGAAGGGGAGAGTCCAAATGAACACTCCGGTTCTCGATGTCCAGAACAGCCTTATGGAAGGTCAACCATGATATTCCAAATATGGAATCGATTCCTTGGTCTTCGAGAATAATGAGGGTGGTAGGATAAATTTTTCCACCCAAACAAAGTGGTGCTCTAGAAACAACTTCATTAGTCGATATGTCTCCACCTGGCGAATGAATAAGGTAAGAACCTTTTGTGTAATTGTGGAGATCTGATCCCGGATCACCGTCGCCTTGCTAGTGAAGTTATGTGTTGCACCAGAGTCGAATAGAAAGTGTTTCCCGAAGAACTTCCAGGTTTACCACCTGAGCGTGAGGTGGAATTCAAAATAGAGTTGATATCGGGAACCATGCCAATCTCTCAAAGACCATACAAAATGGCTCCGAATGAATTAGCTGAACTGAAGGAGCAACTCAAAGATCTGATGGACAAGGGGTTTATTCGTCCAAATTCATCACCATGGGGTTGCTCGGCTTTATTTGTGAAGAAGAAGGATGAGACGCTAAGGCTATGCGTCGATTATCGTCCGTTAAATGCGGTGACGCTAAGGATAATTCTGATTTCAAATTTATATGTTCAAATAAGTACAGAAACATTTTCAGAGAATTTCCAAAATTTGGAAATTCAGTTCTGGGCAATTCCTAGCTCCAAAAATCCTAGTAAAATTCATGCATGCTCCCTGAGATATGTTTGAAATTTTGGTTCACTTGAATTTGCATGAAAGTGCAAAATTATGCAGAATTAATTCCTTTTTGCCTAAATGCTTAGGGAATTGTTCTGAGTGATCTACTCATTGGAAAATTCTAAATGTTGGTCCAGATTACTTTCTTGTGACAAGGAACTCACAAGGAAGTTTTCAGCTCAATTGGAGCTCTGGATCACCACTGTTCTGTTCAACCTATTTAGATGAGTAACACACAAGTGATGAAATGCAGTTATCACTTGATCATGTTGCTTAACCTAAACCCAAACCACTAGCACCAATGTCATTTTAAATTCTTAAACAGAGCTCCAGTTTTAAACTTGTCTTTATAACTTGTTAGTAAAAGCTTTACAATTAAACATATATGCATATTCATAACGTGTAGTGATTAAACGTGGAAAAGTGGAGGAGAAGTGAAGCTTGAATCAAGGAGGAAGAAGGGCAGTGATTAAGCTTCAAGTCATCAGCAACTAACTTCATAATTATCTGACTTTAGTCACCTGCAAAACCAAGGCAAGCTCCGGTTTGCATTTAAGTTGTTTTATAAAGTTTTTACTTTGTTCACTACTATGGGTTAAAGTTGTATGTGCATTAGGTGAGGAATATTTTATACTCCAAATGCATGACCAAATGAACCCTAGAGTCAAGGGTAGACAAGTGTCACCGCTGTAGAATAAAGCCGTGCTAAATAGGCTATGACATCCGGTAGAAGTCGAGTAGTTGGAATCTACTCGCGAGCTATAGTTCAGGATTACATGGGTGTGGTTGAACAAGGGGCAAACTAAAGTTTATATTTCTAAAGATGAGACCGGGCAGGAGGGTTAGGCAGCGACAAGACGAGGTCTTGGTCGAGTAGCTCTGCCTGTGTCGGTTAAGGACCGATGCGTGTGCAGCACCCATGAGCAAGTATTGAGTTGTGTACCGGATGCTTACTGCTATATGGGACCCAAGAAACCGATGTACCAGGTTAACTAGATTGTAGAGGCATATCACATCGTCTCGTTAGACCTATGAGCCCGAGACGGCGCGACAGGTTCTACAGTCGAGTGTCCTGCGAAAGGTTGCCACATACGACGTAATGAAGGACGCCAGATTTGGGTCTTCAGAGGCGGGCGTATGTGTCGAGTTATCCGGGCAGTGTTTGATTCGAATCACCGTCCCTCGCGGTTATTGAGTACCGCTTGCTCAAGCTGTTGTGACGTAGTAAGCAAGTTGTGTGAGAACAGTTTGCAAGATTTTAATTGCTGCTATGATTATTGGAATTGCATGAAAACCTTGTTTGAAGTAGAGATAGAGCAAACTAAAGTTAATTTCCACCTTGGGACAAGTAACATTGGAATGAAGCGTTTCTTGTTTGATTGTGGAGTTCCAATGTTGCTGGGCGCAAGGGCACTACTATGATGGCTAAAATTTGAAAGTTAAGGATGAACGCGTAGGCGAGTCTTTTTGCAACTTACATGTTTAGGTCTTAAGTTACTTTCATGTAGAGTTGCATGCCTTAGGAGAGACAGTTAAGTCTTGCTGAGCCTTGGTGCTCACTCTTTCTATATGAGTGGTTTTGCAGGTTAACTTCGACGCTTATAAAGAAGGTTGTCCGGTGAGACTCGGAGACTTCCGAGTCATGTTACACATGGAGAACCTAGTCGCTGCAGTGTCATTGTGTTGCTAGCGAGAGGAGTCCGTGGGCTGGACATCTTCTCGAGTGCTCATTAGTTATTCGACGGGAGTGGTTTGTACTCTTCCGCTGTAGCTAATTTATGTAAATTATTTGCAAAGAACATTTGTAAGCTTCCGTTTTGATTTATGTAATACAGTTTTCCTTATATGTGTGTTGTTGGGTGTCGCCTAACACAGCACCACCCAATGTGATTCCCGGGTGAGCGGCACGGCCCAGTGACACGGGTGCCGGGGTCTCTCACAGCGTGGTATCAGAGCCGTATTGGTAATAGCGCACGGAATAAGGATCGTATTACGACAAAAACTTAGGATACGGTGAGGAAACAGTATTAGGCCCACATAATGTCTATAGTAGTATAGTTACTTAAAGTGGCATGACTAACATAGTTGTTATAATTCTGAATTTTGATTATGTAACGACGCACCTACGCTCAGGTAAGCATGGTAAGGAATGCCACCGAAAGCGGTTCAATTTCGGTTAGCTCCCCTGACGAGAAAAGTGGTTCAGAGATAGGTCTCACAGCTTGGTGTGAGACGTTAATATGAAACTCTTGAACTCTTCATGTTCTTGAGTTCATATGAAACGTCGATCCTAGTGTGCATTAGGAAAGCAAGTGGAGACCCCATCGTGTGGTCAGTAACGCGATAGTGTGTTCTTCTGGAATTAGCCTAGGAGGACATACGCAGCACTTGCCATCGGCGTGCCCTGTAGGGCAGTAGGTGGTATCTGTTGGAGTGATAAAATTCCCAACCGTGATGACCAGTTCGCGCTCTACTTGGGTTCTCCGTCGTGTGGTGTAAAAACACGATCACATACCTTGAGACGTGGCTTAACTCAAGGACGACCATATGGAAATGATACGGGCGTATGTTTTTACTTTCAAATATGGACATGCCTAAAATGAAAACAACCCTTAAGTGCATCACTATTGAGTGTTCTTCTGCAGGTACTAACCACGTACGTATCCCGTGTAGTACACGTGTGCGAGAGATCATCTTAGTGCCACTGATAAAACGGATATGCCGGTATAATACGGTTTAGGATTTTCTTTGGTGAGGCTACGCAGGACCGACATGTTTCTTACGGTGCATCGACACCGTACTACACTTAACAACCTCTTCCCTATGAAGAAATGATTCATGAACTAACTTTCAACTAAAAATGGAAGTTTGAAACAAATATTAGTTACTGAACTCTTATTTTGAGCTAAGATTCAAATGAGATAATGACTAGGCTTCAAAGATTTCAAAAACAGAGTGCTCTGTTTCTGGCAGGAATTCTTGCTGGACTTTAACAGAGCATAACTCTGAGTAGATATAACCAATTAAGGTGTATGATACAGTTCTGGAAATATTTTCAAGTGCTCCACAACTTATTTGTATACCTCCAGAGCAAAATCACAAGTTAAGTTGGTGAAAAGTCCAGTTGAAGGCAAATTGTTCTGAACCAGGACAGCAGCAAAACCTCTCTGGACCTTTCTGTTTTTAAGCCATAACTTCCTGTAGAAAAATCCTTAAGGAGCCTATAATACACCGTTGGAAATGTTATGAAATGTGAAACATTGTTGTAGTTCAAGGTTTGTTCAGATTTTTATTTATTTGCATATACAACTGTGATAAAGTATCCACATACAAAGGAGATGCTGGCAAATTTTATCCAGAAATTCTGTCAACTTTGAGCAATCATAACTTTTGATCCAGAAGGGATCTAATGGCATATGAATAAGAATTGGAAAGATACTGAAGTTTACTAAAACTTTTGTATGGAACTCAAGCCAAGAATATGAAGTTAACTTGAGTAAATTTTGGAGTTTGTGTGTCAGAGTAGTCCAGCTGATTAGTTTAGCGTACTTAAGATTTGTTTAAACATGAATGTGGTTATGCTTTCATAAAGTTCATGATATGTTCATGTTTTACTTTTATTTATTTACTGCTGTGATAAAATTTTGATTGACTCAAAATTTATTTCGTGCAGTATGGTACGCGCACATTCTCAAATGGAGATTGGAGGTTCGAGTCGAGGTGGGAATGAATCGACTTCATCACAAGAGCCATCGCCAACCGGATTGGCGGAAATTATGACAAAGATGAATGAAACTCTCCAAACTCTTGTCCAGCAAGGAATGAATAGAGAAGCTCAACATCACATGCCAACCCCGAGCACTTATCTGGATTTCTTGGCGACACAACCTTCGGTATTCTCCGAAGCGGCTGACCATTGTGAAGCAAATCATTGGCTACGTGTCATTGAGTCCAAGTTTGGGTTGATTCGATGTGATGACTTCTCGAAGACCCTATTTGCCGCTCAGCAGCTTCATGGCTTTGCTGGAGCATGGTGGGCAGAATACTTTCTATCCAACCAGAAGGGCATCATGTCACATGGACGGATTTCCAGGATGCATTTCGTGCTCATTTTGTTCCTGCGGGCATAATGCAAACAAGTCTTGATGAATTCTGGAATCTTAAACAAGGAGAAATGAGTGTTATTGAGTATGCGAAGGAATTCAATCGCTTAGCTCAATATGTACCAGATTATGTGAAATCACCAGCCATGAAGAGTTATCATTTTTACCGAGGGCTGACTGCTAGGCTGCGATGTGAGTTGGCTCAAGTGAGCCAACAGAATTTTGATGAGTTTGTTAGCTGTGCTATCACTCAGGAATATTATTCCAATCTCTACCTTAAAGAAAAGAGGGAGAGGGACTCATCACAGGATGAATGCAATCATCTGCCTCAGAAGTATCAGTGGGTAATTCGTTCACCTTCCGGTCGAGAGGTTCCACAAAAGGTGCAGTCATTCTTGGAGTATGACGACTCTTATACTCCACAGAGGTTTTATTTACCTCCACCGCAACAACAACTTATTTCTCGTGCACCTCAGTATCAACAAGGTGCATCAGAATATGATTTCCCTCAAGAAGTTGAAGATGATCAATGTGATTTCTCAGCGGAACCGAGTGGTATCCCACTTCAAATTGACTATGAACACATCGTCAATGAAGTAACTGAACCGAGCAGCAACCTGATGTCTGCGGGTCCAGTTCTAAACAATGATATTGGACAACAAAGAAAAGCCATGTCCAAAGTGGGAACTGTTAATTATGTGTCAGTCGATGATCTACCCAAGGGAGGACCTGTTCTTGCGGGCAGGTTCACCTTAAATGACAATCCGGTTGATAATTCATGGACTATTAGAATGTCTTCTAACTTGCAATCTTCGGCATTACATACTTTCGGGTCTTTGGAAACAGCTTTGCCGAGATGCAATGTATGACGCCCGTGAAGGGGAGAGTCCAAATGAACACTCCGGTTCTCGATGTCCAGAACAGCCTTATGGAAGGTCAACCATGATATTCCAAATATGGAATCGATTTCTTGGTCTTCGAGAATAATGAGGGTGGTAGGATAAATTTTTCCACCCAAACAAAGTGGTGCTCTAGAAACGACTTCATTAGTCGATATGTCTCCACCTGGCGAATGAATAAGGTAAGAACCTTTTGTGTAATTGTGGAGATCTGATCCCGGATCACCGTCGCCTTGCTAGTGAAGTTATGTGTTGCACCAGAGTCGAATAGAAAGTGTTTCCCGAAGAACTTCCAGGTTTACCACCTGAGCGTGAGGTGGAATTCAAAATAGAGTTGATATCGGGAACCATGCCAATCTCTCAAAGACCATACAAAATGGCTCCGAATGAATTAGCTGAACTGAAGGAGCAACTCAAAGATCTGATGGACAAGGGGTTTATTCGTCCAAATTCATCACCATGGGGTTGCTCGGCTTTATTTGTGAAGAAGAAGGATGAGACGCTAAGGCTATGCGTCGATTATCGTCCGTTAAATGCGGTGACGATAAAGAACAAGTATCCACTACCAAGAATTGATATTCTCTTCAATCAGCTAATAGGTGCTAAAGTCTTCTCCAAGATGGACTTAAGGTCGAGATATCATCAAATCAAGATTCGAGCGAAGGATATCCCGAAAACAGCATTCTCGACAAGATATGAACTCTATGAGTATCTTGTCATGTCCTTTGGGTTGATCAATGCTCCGGCTCATTTTATGTATCTCATGAACTCGGTGTTCATGTCATAGCTGGATCAGTTCGTCTTGGTATTCATCGATGATATCTTGGTCTATTCCAAATCTGAAGAGGAACATGCTAAACATTTGCATATTGTGCTTCAACGCTTGAGAGATCACAAGCTCTATGCAAAGTTTAGTAAATGTAAATTCTGGATCAACCAAGTGCCGTTTCTTGGACATATTATTTCAGCGGAAGGTATCGTTGTTGATCCAAGCAAGATTGAACACGTGCTGAAATGGAACTCTCCAACATCATCCCATGAAGTTCATAGCTTCCTAGGTTTGGCGGGATATTATCGGAGGTTCATCCCGGGCTTCTCAAAAATCTCTAAACCTATGACGGAGCTACTGAAAAAGGGCATCAAATATGATTGGAGCAAGCCATGTGAGGAAGCTTTTCAAGCGTTGGTGAAACACCTCACAACAGCTCAGGTTTTAGCTCAACCGGATACAACCAAACCCTTTGATGTTTATTGTGATGCGTCCGGCATCGGACTTGGTTGTGTACTCATGCAAGGAGGACGTGAATGTAGCCTAGAGGGGGGTGAATAGGCTTTTCGAATTTTTGTTAATCCCTGAAACAATTAATAGATTTGTCAAATACAGAGAAATCGGACTAGTCCGGTAGAGTGCGGACTAGTCCATTTTCTACTTGTGGGGGACCACCCCGTGGTTCACCGACTCCAGGATCGCATAGGGTGGTGCCGTGCGATGCGGCACCCAACAGCACACACGAAAAGTATTAAGAACAACATATAGACTTTTATTTGATATAAAACAGCGGAGGTCTTTTACAAAAACTTAATTAACAGCAGAAGTAGTATTTACAGCTAAACTCTCAGCCTAGCTATGCAAAAGTGCAGCCGTCCAGCCCGGGGATGCTACACACTAGCAGCAGCCCGATGAAGATCACGGCGGCGTGCAGGGCTCCATCTCGGCCGTGTACCCTGACGGGGGCATCGCCTCATCCTCGGAACCCTCCTAATAGCTCGCACCTGCATACAGCTCAAATATTGAAACCGTGAGCACGAGGGCTCAGCAAGGCTTAACCGACAACCCTAAGCATGGAACTCTAGATGCAAGGATGTGTAAGATAGGAAAAAGGGACTTGCAATAAATACACGCCTACATGTTGATCCTTAATTTCAGTTTATAGCAACAGATTCATGTATCCTAGGCAGCCCTCACATCGGAGGTACACAATCAAACAACAAACACTTTCCTCCGATGTGGTGATGCCCAAAGCGGAAAATAAACTTAATTAGCTCTACATCTACAGCAGACATGGTTTACAAAACATAAATATTTCATCACAGCATATTATCATTCCTCTGGCTTATTTTTCTTCTTACTACGTCACAGAACAGTGAACAAGCGGTACTCAAATAACCGCGAGGGACGGTGATTGCAATTAGGAGACACCCGGACAACACGTTGCATACACCAACTTTCAGAAGCGTGATTCCACACCCCTTCCTACTCTGTTGTATGCAACAACCTTTCAAAGGCAACCCAAATGCCGAACCGGTCCATCCGTAACGGGCAGGAGGTCCCCGCGTGGAGCGTGACTTTGCCCACAGGCAGATTTACACCTTGCTATCCTCAACCCACTCCTATTTACGGTTGGGTAAGCCTCGACACCCAGGTAACCAATTACATCGGTTTCCTGCTTATGTCAGTATGTCATCCGGTACTGTTCAATACTTGTTCAGCAGGCCCGCACACGACTCGGTCCTCAATCGACACCAACAGGGCTACGCACGTGAGACCTCCGCTAACTGCTTCCTGTCCCGCCTGCTGGGCCTCATTTTCTCCACTCTTAATCCATTTTCTATTATGACCAAACCGTGTGATAAAGCCTTACCTCGCGAGTAGATTCCAACTACTCGACTTCTACAGAGATCCTAAGCATATTAGCACGGCATTCTCTACTCGTCGAGTCTGTAAACTACCCAGCCCTCCATAGGATTTAAAAGGTTATGCAAGTGGGGTTTCAATCACCCTAACTCTAATGTAAGCATTTCACCCTAAACATAAGTGATAGAAATAAAGACTTTGCAAAAGTACTTAAATGCAAACCGGGGCTTGCCTGGTTGCGAGTCAAACGGGAAGTTAGCTTCAGGTGGGAGGACGTCCAAGGGCTCTAGTGCGTCCTCAACTTCGGTTACTATTATGAAATGTAACAAAATATATGTATAAGTATTAAGGACTTATAAGAATTGAACTTCTATTCATAGCTACTGCTATTTAGGATCCTTAATTGGCTTTGGGATTTTTACAGTGGAGACTAAACTCTCTAAGGATGATCTGAGCAAAATTTGGAGAATTGTCCATGCACAATGTAGTCCCTAAAATTCCTACAAGTACAAGGCTTCTCTGAATTTTTGAGCCCAAATCAGGAGCTTTGACATAGATAAAAGTGGAAGATCTGATTAGGGTAAGTCTCCATGGTTCTAACAAAATTTGTTTCACCATTTTTGGAGCTACCAACAAAGAGATATGAATTTTTGAAGTTAGATAGGAGTTCTGAAAAGTTTCTGTTTAAATTTGAATTTCCAAATAAAGGCTGAACCTTGGAAGGCAATTTAGCCTGGCAAATGAACTCCAATGAAGCCCAATTTTTTACTGGAGATCAGTTACTTTGAAAAGGATTTGCTGCCCGAATATGGGAGTGTTTCATAAAGAATTGCTCCTGTAATAAATCTCTAAAGGATTTACTATAAACAATTCTACAAAAATTCCTGGGAATTTTCATAGCAAGCCATTTGTTTCTCTGTGAAGTACCCCTCATGAGGATTCCAACAAAATTGGTCTCACCGTTTTTTTGAGTTTTCGGCACAAAGTTATGGGTCTCCAAAGTTTGAACTGCAATAGGAAAATCTGGAAATGTTTAAATCCTGGCTGTGGACCCCAACCGTGGCGCTATCCACTCAGATGACGGTAACACCGGGGCCACGGGGTTATTTCCCGTGCAGCCGCACCGGATCCAGTGCCACAAACCGATCCCCGCGCGTATACAGAGGCTGACCAGTGGGACCCGACCCTCCTTCGTCTTCCTCGCACTGCCCGCACCTCCCGCAGTCAGGTTTAAACTTTTTCCCGGATTTATTCAAATTCCAGATTTTTCCCCAAACTTTAGAAGAGCATAACTTTTGCTAGTAACCTCCAAATTTAGTGATTCAAATTGGGTTGGATTCAGACTGACAAACTCTATCCAAATATGCAACCCAATTTGTATGTAAGTCTTTATTTAATTCTGGAAAATTCTTTAAAGCTTTTCAGCAAAATAATTTTAGAGGGAGTTTGGTTTATCCAAAAATCCTCAAATTTTGCCAGAATATTATTTAGGATGTTATTAGACTCCTGTAAAAGTTTCAACTAATTTGGAGTTGAATTGATCAGGGTAATTCAGATTGTAAGTTCCTGTATTCAAATGAATACAGAAAACATTTTCAGAGAATTTCCAAAACTTGTAAATTCAGTTCTGGGAAATTATTAGCTCCAAAAATCCTAGGAAAATTCATGTAGACTCTATGAACTATAATTGAAATTGTGATTGACTGAGTTTGACATGAACATGGGTGTTACCTTAGAATTAATTCATCTTTGACTAAACCCTTAGAAAATTATTCTGAATAAACCACTCTATGAAAAGTGCTAAATTTTGGTCCAGAGGACTTTCTTGTGACAATGAACTCACATGAAAATTCCCAGCTCCATTGGAGCTCTGGATCACCACTGTCATAGGTAACCTTGTAAGGTGATCAATAAGTGGGAAAAGCACTTAATAATTGATCTTAGTGTTGAAGCCCAACCCAAACCACTAGCACCAGTGTCATTTTAAATTCTTAAACAGAGTTCCAGTTTTAAAACTGTCCTTAGATCTTATTAGCAAAATCTTTTCAATTAAATACATATGCATGATCATATCGTGTAGCATATACGTGAAGAAGGTGAGAAGGACTTGAGGTGAAGATCAAGGAGGGAAGAAAATAAGTGATCAAGCTCCAAGTGATCATCACTAACTGATTGTAATCTTAGTCACCTGCAAAACAGGCAAGCCCCGGTTTGCATTTGAACCATTTTATAAAGCATTTTCATTTGTAGAGATCATAGCTTTGCATCGTTGATTGCATTACGTCTAGATGATATTGAAAACCCCACTTGCATGACCAGAAACACCTAAGAGAGAAAGGGTAGAATAGCAACTCCTCGAGGGAATTTGGCTACGCTAATGTTAGTAGGAAAGGTCCGGTGGAAGTCGAGTAGTTGGAATCTACTCGCGAGTTTAGGGCTGGTTTACTCGGAACGGGTTCGAATTAGAAAAGATGAGGAAAGTTCACACATAAGAAATGGAGACCGGGCAGGGAGGTTTAGATGCAGCAGGTTGCAGGCCGTGCGTGCATAGCCCTGCCTGTGTCGGTTAAGGCCCGTTCGTGCTTGGCCCTGTTGGACAAGTTTGAGTTGTGTACCGGGCACATACTGGCTATATGGGACCCAGGAAACCGATGTACCTTGGGAGATCCATAGTGGAACTTTTCCAACTGCCTTAGGCTTTCGGCGTCAGGGTAGCAGGAGGTACCTCGCTCAAGAACATACCACAGCGGGTATGTACCTTGAGGGAGCTTGCGTACTCGGGGCAGTTGGACTGCGTCCAATGTGGAAGATCTTGGGAAAGGTGGCCGCGTACAACGTCAGTCGAGGTTGCTGCCGGCAACTCGGAGTACGGGTGTACGTGTCGTGTAGTCCGGGCGTGTATTGATTCGAATCACCGTCGCTCGCGGTTATATGAGCATACTTGCCCACTGCGTCTTGACGTAGTAACAACTGGAATTGTTTATCTTTGAACTTGATAAGGCTGTGCTATAACTTGTATTGCAACCATGATTGAATTAGAGATAGGCTCATTAAAGTTTACTTTCACTTTGTGCAAGGAGCATCGCAACAAAGCGTTTCTTGTTTGATTGTGGAGTTGCGATGCTTTTCGGCTCAAGGTTTGCACAATGAGGCTTAAAATCTGAAAGTTAAGGATCGACTTTAGGCGAGTCCTTTATGCAAATCTAGCCAACCTAATTGCAACCGTCGTACATGTAGAGTTTCTTGTTTAGGAGAGACGGGTCAGACTTGCTGAGCCTATGTGCTCACGCTTGCTATATAAGTGGTTTTGCAGGTTAACAACGATGCTGAAAAGAAGGTTGTCCGGTGAGACTCGGGGACTCCCGAGTCAGGTAACACATGGAGAACCCAGCCGCTGCTGCTTGTCTTCGTGTTGCTAGCGAGAGGAGTCCGCGGGCTGGACTTCATCTCGAGTGCTCTTAGTTATTCGACGTGAGTTGATAAAGACTTCCGCTGTAGTTACTTGATGTAAAGTATTTACAAAGCAAAACTTGTAAGCTTCCGCTATTGTTTTATGTAATACATTGTTCCTCATATGTGTGCTGTTGGGTGCCGCACAATACGGCACCACCCAATGCGATTTCCGGGCGAGTGGCCTGTCTCGGTTGACGGGTCCGCCTCAGCTGGTATCAGAGCCGCATTAGTAATAGCACACGGAATAAGGAAGGTATTACGACAAGAATTTAGGTTACGGTGAGGATACGGTACTAGGCCCACATAAAAATTACTATTAGCTTAATATGAAGGTGGCAACCTAACTTATTTGTTATGTCGGAAAATCGTGCATCTCGGGACGATTTATGTCTTGGGGGGTGCACGTAAGCGCTGTCCACCAGTGTGCACAAGCTGAAGGGTGGAGCCCCACGGGTGGCAGGTAACCCGACCCGCTTTAGTATCCTCTATGACTCCTCATGTCGTTTGGGGTACTCGAGCAACGTCTGTCCCAGGCGTGCGTGGTGCAATTTGGGAAACCCCGTCACGTGGTTAGTAATGTGAACACGTAGCTCAAGGCGTGTTTGGCTTGAGGACACCTGTGTAATGATGTCGGACAGGTGTAAGAACTGTATGGATACCGGGTTCGGTGTGCAGCCGGACCTGACGATTGAATGTGACTTATGCAGGATTAACCACGAAACCGTAGTACGAATAGTACACGTTTGCGAGTGACCATTTTAATGCCACCTAAGACACGTTTATGCCGGTATAATCCAGATAGGATTTTCTTTTGGTGAGGCTACGTAGTACCGACATGCTTCTTACGGTGCATCGACACCGTACTAAACTTAATAACCCCTTTCCTTTGAAGAAATTACTCATGAACTAACTTTCAACTGAAAATGGAAGTTTGAAACAAATATTAGTTACTTAACTCTTATTTTGAGCTAAGATTCAAATGAGAGGAAGACTAGGCTTCAAAGATTTCAAAAACAGAGTGCTCTGTTTTCGGCAGAAATTTTTGCTGGACTTTAACAGGGCATAACTCTGAGTAGCTTGACCCAATTAAGGTGTATGATACAGTTATGGAGAGATTTTCGAGCACTCTACAAATTCTTTGTAGACCTCCAGAGCCAAATCATATGCTAAATGGGTAGAAAGTTCAGAGGATGGTAAACTGTCCAGAACCAGGACAGCAACAAAACCTCGCTGGACCTTTCGGTTTTTAAGCCATAACTTTCTATAGAGAAACCCTTAAGAAGCCTATGATACACCATTGGATAGTTTATGAAATGTGCAACATTGTTGTAGTTCAAAGTTTGTTCAGATTCTTATTGTATTTACATATACAATTGTGATAAAATCAGCTACGTACAAAAGAGGTGCTGGCAAATTTTATCCAGGAATTTTGTTAACTTTGGAAAATCATAACTTTTAATCCGGAGATGATCTGGGGGCATATGAGTACTCGTTGGGAAGATACTGAAGTTAACTTTAACTTTGGTATTCAACTTGAGTTATGAAAATGCTCTTAACTAGATCAAAATCTGGAGATAGTGCATAAAGGTCTGTCCTATACAGATAGGCTGGATAGTTATGCCTACTAGGGAGTTTTGTAAACATGAATTTTGTTACTGCTTTCATACAGTTTTAACATAATCATGTTTCCATTAGTCTCACATACTGCTGAGTTCTTGTTTAACTCATCTCAACTACATTTTGCAGTATGGTTCGTACTCGCTCTAGGAGTAGGGCCGGAAGTTCTAGTCGAGGTGGTGATGCTTCTATTCCACCATCAGAACCACCATCCACGGGATGGATGGATCTTATGACTCGAGTCGTCGAGTCTAATCAAGAGAACGCTAGGCTACTCCAAGCAGCAACGCAAGAACACACACGCTTACTCCAAGCTTCGGTACAGCAAGGTGTACTCCAGAACACGCAACAAGTCGTTCCACCTCGGAACGCTTATCTGGACTTCTTGGCGACTCAACCGCCAATTTTTACTGAAGCCACCGAACCTGTGGAAGAAGATCAATGGCTTCGTGTCATGGAGTCAAAATTTGGAGTGTTCAAGTGTGATGAATACCAAAAGACAAAGTTTGCCGCTCAGCAACTCCATGGAGCCGCCGGAAACTGGTGGGTGGATCATATTGCCACCATTCCGGAGGACCATCAAGTGACATGGAAGGAGTTTTGTGAAGCCTTTCGTACTCGTTACATACCACTAGGTATTGTCAGGCAAAACGGGAGGAATTTTTGGGCTTGAAGCAAGGGGACATGAGTGTCCTCGAATATGTCAGAAGATTTAATCTTTTGGCCCAATATGCTCCCGAATATGTGGCGAAAGAAGAGGCACGGTGTGACCTATTCTTTCATGGCCTGAGTGCCATATTACGGGAAAAGCTGGCCGTACATAATAACGGCAGTTACACCGACATGGTCGATGCGGCTTTCATTCAAGAGAAGGCGACACTTGAGTGGCAAGCCGAGAAGAGAAAGATGAGTGAAATCGAGCAGGTCAGCACAAGTTATGTGCCTCGAAAGTACCGTGTGGTGTATCAAACGCCATCCGGTGAAAGATGGAGGCCACCTGTACGATCAATTCCTCAGAGATTGATTACTGGTCAAGTTCTACAACTTGCACCACCTCCACTGCCGCAGCATCAGACGGTGGTTTGTGCTCCATCGCTGCAGCCATTTGTACCTAGCAGTCCACCGCAAGTCAACGAAGAACCGGAGAGGCATCCGTGTTTGACTTGTGGGCGTACGGGCCATTATGCTAGGCAATGTCCAGAGGGAATTCGAGGCTACGGGTCATCATATTTACAACAATACGATCCGTACCTTAATCTGCAGATAGGAGGGCAGATAAGGGGCAGCATTCACTACACTGTGATTGATGATGTTCCGGAAGGAGAAGCAACTTTAGCAGGGATGTTTTCTCTGAATCAGCTACCGGTTTTAGTTCTCTTTGATTCCGGTGCCACACACAACTTCATTAGCAAGTCTTTCGTGGCTCAACATCAGCCCCAAACAGTTTATACAAAGAGGCAATACCTCATATCTTCGCCCTGGGGCAGCAGTACCGCAAGCGAGGTTGTCTCCCGAGCACCTCTTTGTTTGGGTGGTAAAATATACCCTACGACCCTCATTATTCTTGAAGGTCTGAAGATCGACATCATTTTGAGAATGTCGTGGTTGAATTATCACCACGCGGTTCTTAACATCAGCTCTAGGACCGTTGAGCTCAACTCCCCACAGCACGGTCTTCATATATTAATTCTGGGCGCCAGACAGCAACAGATTGCAACAGTAAACCACACGGAAGCTGTTAAGATAGAGGACATTCCGGTGGTATGTGAGTATCCGGATGTATTTCCCGAGGATTTACCGGGCATGCCGCCCGAACGAGACGTTGAGTTCAAGATCGAACTTATACCGGGAACCACACCGATATCACAAAGGCCGTACAAGATGGCACCCAATGAACTGGCAGAATTGAAGACACAGCTGAATGACCTAATGAGCAAGGGCTTTATACGACCAAGTTCGTCACCTTGGGGTTGTTCAGCATTGTTTGTCAAGAAGAAGGACGAAACACTACGGCTTTGTGTTGATTATCGTCCTTTGAATGCCGTTACCATCAAGAACAAGTATCCACTACCTCGCATTGATATGCTCTTCGATCAATTAGTGGGTGCGAAGGTATTTTCAAAGATGGATCTTCGGTCCGGATATCACCAGATTAAAATTCGGACAGAAGATATTCCGAAGACGGCATTTTCAACGAGATACGGGTTCTATGAGTATCTCGTTATGTCTTTTGGTTTGACCAATGCCCCATCACACTTTATGTACCTGACGAATTCAGTGTTCATGCCGGAGTTGGATAAATTCGTCGTTGTCTTCATCGACGATATCTTGGTGTACTCCAAGTCAGAGGAGGAACATGTTGAACATCTGCATATTGTGCTACAAAGATTGCGAGATCATCAGCTCTATGCAACATTCAGCAAGTGTGAATTCCGGATTAATCAAGTACCTTTTCTCGGACACATTATTTCAGCGGAGGGCATCGCTGTAGATCCGAGTAAGATTATCCAAGTACAGAAATGGGAGTCACCAAAGTCAGTACATGAAATCCGAAGCTTCCTCGGTTTAGCGGGTTATTACCGGAGGTTCATTCCGGGTTTTTCCAAGATTGCTAAACCGATGACGGAATTATTAAAGAAGAATATCAGATTTGTCTAGGGTGCTGCGTGTGAACAAGCTTTCAAGACCTTAGTGAAGCATCTCACAACAGCCTCAGTTCTTGCTCAGCCGGATACGACAAAGCCATTCGACGTTTATTGCGATGCATCTGGCATCGGTCTTGGCTGCGTACTGATGCAAGAAAGACGAGTGGTCGCTTATGGATCTCGTCAACTCAGAAATCACGAGCAGCATTATCCAACTCATGATCTTGAGTTAGCTGCCGTGGTCCTTGCTTTGAAGATGTGGAGGCATTACTTGCTCGAAAATCTTTTACACCTCTACACCGATCACAAGAGCTTGAAGTACATCTTCACTCAGAAAGAATTGAACATGAGGCAACGAAGATGGCTAGAGCTCATTAAGGACTATGAACTAGAGATTCATTATCATCCAGGAAAGGCGAATGTGGTCGCCGATGCGCTCAGTCGTAAGGCGCATATTCATCACCTGACTATTGCCGAAATGGATGATGAAGAACCAAGCCTCCGTGTCATCCCGTATGGAGCTCTCTATAATCTCGCTCTCATTCCTACCATCTGAGAGGAGATCATTGAAGCTCAACGGAAAGACAAGGGTATGTCTCACATACGGCGAAGGATAGACAACGGAGAAATGGAGTGCATCCGGAAGGACGATGAAGGTACTTTGTGGTTCAACGACCAGATTGTAGTGCCCCGGGATATGGGACTACGGAAGAAAATTTTGGATGAAGCTCATTTGTCCAAGTTTTCCATTCATCCGGGCAGTAATAAAATGTACCAAGATCTCCGGAAGAAGTTTTGGTGGACACGTATGAAACGTGAAGTTGCAAAGTACGTTTCAGAGTGTGATACGTGTTGAAGAGTCAAGGCCGACCATATGAAGAAGTCAGGCCTGTTGCAGCCATTGCAAGTACCGGCATGGAAGTGGGAAGACTTGAGTATAGACTTCATCGTCGGGTTGCCGATGACCTCCCATAACCATGATTCGATTTGGGTAATTGTGGACCGATTAACCAAATTAGCACATTTCATCCCTGTGCATACTAGGTACAACGCAAAGCAGTATGCGGAGCTGTACATAGCACGGATCTTGTGCTTACATGGAGTTCCCCGGACCATTGTGTCAGATAGAGGATCACTGTTCGTAGCCCGTTTCTGAGAGCAGCTACACGCATCCTTGGGGACCAAACTAATTAGAAGCTCTGCATATCACCCTCAAACCGATGGGCAAACTGAGAGGGTGAATCAAATACTGGAATATATGCTAAGAGCATGTGCCATCCACCACGGTAAGAGATGGGATGATCACCTACCGTTGGCGGAGTTCTCGTACAACAACGGATATCAGACAAGCATCAAAATGGCACCATATGAAGCTCTATACGGCCGGAAGTGCCGTACACCATTGAATTGGTGCGAATCCGGCGAACGAGTAACGTTCGGTGTTGATCTTGTCAATGAAGCTGAAGAGAGAGTTCGGATAATAGAAGAGAACCTCAAAGCTGCCCAATCTCGTCAAAAGAGCTACGCGGACTAGAGACGTCGACCGCTGCATTTCGAAGTCGGAGAGCACGTGTATCTTCGTGTGTCTCCGATGAAGGGGATTCATTGGTTCGGTGTCAAGGGGAAACTTGCTCCCCGATTCATCGGTCCGTTTACTATCAAGGAAAAGTGCGGAACTGTAGCCTACCAGCTGGAACTACCGGCAAGCCTTGCCGGTATTCACAACATATTTCACGTGTCACAGCTACGGAAATGTCTTAAGTTTACCGCTGCCATCCGCACTGAAGACATTGACGGGTTGAAGCCGGATCTCACCTACGTCGAGCAACCTGTAAAGATTATCGACGAAAAGACCCGGACCACCAGGAACCGGACTTTGAAATTTTACAAAGTCCTGTGGAGTAATCATACCCCGGAAAAGGCGACGTGGGGATCCGAAGATTACATCCACAAGAACTATCCGGAGCTTTTGTCATAAACCTTGTAATTACCTCCCACCTCGTTCTTCTTTTGAATCTCGGGACGAGATTCCTTTTAAGGGGGGAGGAATGTAAAGGTCCCAAAATTATGAATACAAAGAAACACTTATTTGCAAAAGTTGGTTTCATATGTATGAAATTTGGGACTTGTTAAAACTTTTCCACATGTGATGACACACATGAGGGTTTTTCTTCACACAAGTCAAATGTTTATTTGAGAACTTGGAACCTTAGAGGGGTCTAAAACAAGGATGGGAGGTTCCCATATGTGTGAGAAAACAAAAATCAGATTTGAAACAATGTGTTCAAAATAAAAATTCAAATGAGAGCAACAATGGAATTCAAAACTATTGTGCTGAAAATCTCATTTGTAGCAGCCAAATTAAAAATCAGATTTCATATTTGAATTCCTTGAGTCCAAATTAGGGGGTGTGCAAAGTTTCATGATTTATGGAAATGAATTGCAACCCATTTTCCAAAATGGACTTTAAATGACAAAGAATTCAAATGCACATTTGAATTTGGATAAAACTTGCCCAATTATCCAAATGCCTCTCAGATTTAAATTCCCACAATTGAATTCACTCAATATTCAAACTTGGGAGATATTTGGAGGGGGATAAGGAGGGACTGATCAGGGGGTCCCACATGTCATTGAGTGGACCGAATATTGCAAAAGATTTTCAGTACACAGTCTTCAGTTGATTTCCTCCCACGCGAAGCAACAGCCGAAGCCGACTTCCCTCCGTTCTACACCGAGCTCGGCCGCAGCCACCTCCTGCTGGATCCACTTCGTGCTGGAGAGCTGCTGGACGTCGGCAGCTACCGCCTCGCGCCCTCTCCCGCCTCTTAACCGAAGCCACGGCGCCGTTTCCTCTCTTCCTCGCACCGAGAGACAGAAACGCGGCCGCTCTTCTTCGATCGCTCGGGTACTCGAGCGGAGCAAGTGAGCAGCGCCTCTGAGCAGCAAAACAACACCACCATCGTCCCCACGACCTCCTCGAGCCATCACCCAGTGTGTTCGTGCAGCCTACGCCGAGAACTTCGAGCTCCCGCGGCGGCCGAACACCCCGGCGGCGACGTGCTCCCATGGACAGCTCCACAGAGCGGCCTTGACGACCAAGCAAGCGGTCCCTGGGGCGCGCAAGAGCTCCACGCAGCTTCCACCCGAAGCACAGAGCTTGTCTTCGCCTCTGGACGACGAATTTCGGAAATCTTCTCCGGCCGGTGAAAACTGACCCGCGGGTATGAATCCATGAAATTCTCGAGTTATATTCATTTAGAGCTCTGCAAATTTCGCACATAGAACCTAGACTGGTGTAGCAACCTTTCTTCTTCACAAAGCCTCGCATGAAACACCCTGTGCACGGTGCAATTTTAAGCTTTCCGAAGGCGGCTATGGCGGGAAGGTGCGGGTGCACGGTGAACCCTAGGGTAGAGCCGTTCCCGAGCCTATATGCGGCCATGCCAAGCTTGGCCAACCTCCACTGGTGCTGTAGAACCTTTCCAGGGAGCTTTTTGCGGGCTATAGCGCCAGGTCGACGTCGCCGGACTTCATCCGAGCCGGTGCGCCGTCGCGGGCGAGTTTAGGGGCCCTGCCAGCTCGAGAAAACCCCACCAGCGTGTTCCTCGCGTGGAATTAGGGGCTGGCGGCAAGTTTCAGCGGCAGGAGTGGCCGGACGGCCGATCCCGTAGCTACTCCGGCGAGCCCGGCGGCGGGATCGCGCGGGAGCGGGAGGTGGAAGAAGACCTCGCCGGGCCCGCCTGTCAGTCGCACGGCAACAGTGGGCTGGATACGCTGTGGCATGGGATCAACTGTGACAGCGCGGGAAACAACCCTGTGACCCCGTGCGGCACGCTCCCGGCAGCAGACACGTGTCCCTGGTCCCACAGTCAGGTTTAAACTTTTTCCCGGATTTATTCAAATTCCAGATTTTTCCCCAAACTTTAGAAGAGCGTAACTTTTGCTAGTAACCTCCAAATTTAGTGATTCAAATTGGGTTGGATTCAGATTGAAAAACTCTATCCAAATATGCAACCCAATTTGTATGAAAGTCTTTATTTAATTCTGGAAAATTCTTTAAAGCTTTTCAGCAAAAGAATTTTAGAGGGAGTTTGGTTTATCCAAAAATCCTAAAATTTTGCCAGAATATTCTTTAGGGTGTTATTAGACTCCTGTAAAAGTTTCAACTCATTTGGAGTTGAATTGATCAGGGTAATTCAGATTGTAAGTTCCTGTATTCAAATGAATACAGAAAACATTTTCAGAGAATTTCCAAAACTTGTAAATTCAGTCCTGGGAAATTATTATCTCCAAAAATCCTAGGAAAATTCATGTAGACTCTATTAACTATAATTGAAATTGTGGTTCACTGAGTTTGACATGAACATGGGTGTTACCTCAGAATTAATTCATCTTTGACTAAACCCTTAGAGAATTATTCTGAATAAACCACTCTATGAAAAGTGCTAAATTTTGGTCAGAGAACTTTCTTGTGACAAGGAACTCACATGAAAATTCCCAGCTCCATTGGAGCTCTGGATCACCACTGTCATAGGTAACCTCGTAAGGTGATCAACACTTAAGTGGGAAAAGCACTTAATGATTGATCTTAGTGTTTAAGCCCAACCCAAACCACTAGCACCAGTGTCATTTTAAATTCTTAAACAGAGTTCCAGTTTTAAAACTGTCCTTAGATCTTATTAGCAAAATCTTTTCAATTAAATACATATGCATGATCATATCGTGTAGCATATACGTGAAGAAGGTGAGAAGGACTTGAGGTGAAGATCAAGGAGGGAAGAAAACAAGTGATCAAGCTCCAAGTGATCGTCACTAACTGATTGTAATCTTAGTCACCTGCAAAACAGGCAAGCCCCGGTTTTTATTTGAACCGTTTTATAAAGCATTTTCATTTGTAGAGATCATAGCTTTGCATCGTTGATTGCATTACGTCTAGATGATATTGAAAACCCCACTTGCATGACCAGAAACACCTAAGAGAGAAAGGGTAGAATAGCAACTCCTCGAGAGAATTTGGCTACGCTAATGTTAGTAGGAAAGGTCCGGTAGAAGTCGAGTAGTTGGAATCTACTCGCGAGTTTAGGGCTGGTTTACTCGGAACGGGTTCGAATTAGAAAAGATGAGGAAAGTTCACACATAAGAAATGGAGACCGGGCAGGGAGGTTTAGATGCAGCAGGTTGCAGGCCGTGCGTGCATAGCCTTGCCTGTGTCGGTTAAGGCCCGTCCGTGCTTGGCCCTGTTGGACAAGTTTGAGTTGTGTACCGGGCGCATACTGGCTATATGGGACCTAGGAAACCGATGTACCTTGGGAGATCCATAGTGGAACTTTTCCAACTGCCTTAGGCTTTCGGCGTCATGGTAGCAGGAGGTACCTCGCTCAAGAACATACCACAGCGGGTATGTACCTTGAGGGAGCTTGCGTACTCGGAGCAGTTGGACTACGTCCAATGTGGAAGATCTTGGGAAAGGTGGCCGCGTACAACATCAGTCGAGGTTGCTGCCGGCAACTCGGAGTACGGGTGTACGTGTCGTGTAGTCCAGGCGTGTACTGATTCGAATCACCGTCGCTCGCGGTTATATGAGCATACTTGCCCACTGCGTCTTGACGTAGTAACAACTGGAATTGTTTATCTTTGAACTTGATAAGGCTGTGCTATAACTTGTATTGCAACCATGATTGAATTAGATATAGGCTCATTAAAGTTTATTTTCACTTTGTGCAAGGAGCATCGCAACAAAGCGTTTCTTGTTTGATTGTGGAGTTGCGATGCTTTTCGGCTCAAGGTTTGCACAATGAGGCTTAAAATCTGAAAGTTAAGGATCGACTTTAGGCGATGCAAATCTAGCCAACCAAATTGCAACCGTCGTACATGTAGAGTTTCTTGTTTAGGAGAGACGGGTCAGACTTGCTGAGCCTACGTGCTCACGCTTGCTATATAAGTGGTTTTGCAGGTTAACAACGATGCTGAAAAGAAGGTTGTCCGGTGAGACTCGGGGACTCCCGAGTCAGGTAACACATGGAGAACCCAGCCGCTGCTGCTTGTCTTCGTGTTGCTAGCGAGAGGAGTCCGCGGGCTGGACTTCATCTCGAGTGCTCTTAGTTATTCGACGTGAGTTGATAAAGACTTCCGCTGTAGTTACTTGATGTAAAGTATTTACAAAGCAAAACTTGTAAGCTTCCGCAATTGTTTTATGTAACACATTGTTCCTCATATGTGTGCTGTTGGGTGCCGCACAATACGGCGGTGCCGCACAATACGGCACCACCCAATTCGATTCCCGGGCGAGTGGCCTGTCTCGGTTGACAGGTCCGCCTCAACCACGGACTAGTCCGTGGTCCCTTGTACAGAAATGTACAATATATATATATATATATATATATATATATATATATATATATATATATATGTTTCCAAAGGTTCCGATTAAGGAATAGGGGACAAAGGCACACAGATATTCTTGATGAATATGATCAGTAAACATACAACAATCAAGCTATGACCATGATTCACCAAGATCAAGTAACTAACATAGTTTATAGGAGAAAAATAGAGAGAGATGATTTTTCAACACAATTAACATGATTTTCAGGATGGCATACAGGTATGCGAGTTTTCAAGCCACATTTCGAGCATCAAGGATATTTAGTTCATTTCGGAGCTCACAAAAGCGTTTTTCATCAAGTGGCTTGGTAAAGATATCGGCTAGTTGCTTTTCACTGTTGACATGGGAAATGGCTACTTCTCCTTTCATTGAGTGATCTCTCAAAAAATGATGCCGGATATCTATGTGTTTGGTTCTAGAGTGCTCAACAGGGTTATGGGCAATTTTAATTGCACTCTCATTGTCACAAAGAAGTGGAATACGGATCATATTGTAACCGTAATCCCTTAGAGTTTGTCGCATCCAAAGGAGTTGTGCACAACAACTCCTGTCTGCAACATACTACGCTTCGGCCGTGGATAAGGCAATTGAATTTTGTTTCTTGGAGGACCAAGAAACTTAGGATCTACCTAGGAATTGGCAAGTATCGGAAGTACTTTTTCTATCTACCTTGCATCCGGCATAATCTGCATCGGAGTATCCAATGAGATTGAATTTTGAACCCTTGGGATACCAAAGGCCTAGGTTGGGTGTATGAACTAAATATCTCAAGATCCTTTTAACGGTTGTCAAATGACATTCCTTAGGTGGCTTGAAACCTTGCACACAAACTTACACTCAACATGATATCTAGTCTAGATGCACATAAATAAAGTAAGGAGCCAATCATGGAATGATATACCTTTTGATCCACATTTGGTCCGTCTTCATTGAGATCCAAGTGCCCATTAGTCGCCATGGGAGTCTTTATGGGCTTTGCTTTGTCCATTCCAAACTTCTTGAGAATGTCTTGAGTGTACTTTGTTTGGCTTATGAACGTCCCGTCCTTTTGTTGCTTCACTTGGAATCCCAAAAAGTACCTCAACCCTCCCATCATGGATATCTCGAATCTATCTGTCATAATCTTACTAAATTCTTGACAAAAGGATTTGTTAGCTGAACCAAATATAATGTCGTCAACATAGATTTGGAAAATGAAAAGATCATCATCAAAGTGTTTAGTGAACAAGGTGTAATCAACTTTCTAGTCTTAAAGTCATTTTCAATCAAAAAATCTCTAAGGCACTCATACCAAGCTCTAGGAGCTTGTTTGAGGCCATAAAGAGCCTTACGCAGTTTGAACACATAGTCAGGGTGCTCTTGATCTTCGAAATCGGGTGGTTGCTCCATGTACACCTTCTCCTTGATCGGTCCGTTGAGAAAGGCACTTCGACCTGTGAGTACCCTTTTGCCACAAGTCGTGCCTTGTTCCGTGTTACCACTCCATGTTTGTCTTGCTTGTTGCGAAAGACCCATTTAGTGCCGACGACATTGGACTTGGGTCTTTCAACAAGCTCCCACACTTCGTTCCTTTTGAAGTTGTTCAATTCTTCTTGCATCGCCATCACCCAATCCGGATCTTTTAATGCATCCTCAACCCTGTATGGTTCCAAAGAAGATACAAAAGAATAGTGTTCACAAAAATTAGCTATGCGAGATCAAGTTATTACTCCCTTTCGGATGTCACCGATTATGTTGTCGAAGGGGTGATCTCTTTGGATGCTTTGATGTACTCTTGGATGTGGCACTTGTGGTCTTGAATCTTCATTATCATCTTCTTCTCCCCCTGGATAGTTGCTCTCATTGATGTTTTGATCTTCTTGATTTTCTTGAGGTTGATCTTGTATGGAAGTTCCCTCTTGATCATTTTCCTCCACCTGCGGTTCATTTTCTTCATTCGCATTTGAAGGTGGCACTTGTGGTCGAACATCGCCCAATGCCATTCTTCCCAATGCTTTACATGGAGCTTCTTCTTTATCTAGCACACATTGATCAACTTGCTCTTCTTGAGAGCTGTTAGTTTCATTGAACACTACGTCACGTGCTACTTCAACAAGTCCGGAGGTTTTGTAAAAGACACGATAAGCGTAGGAGTTTGAATCATAGCCAAGTAAGAAACCTTCATTGGACTTTGAAGCAAACTTTGAAGCCCTTGGCTTCTTGTTTAAAATATAACATTTTGAACCAAAAACTCAAAAATATGAAATATTCGGCTTGTTACCCATGAGTAGTTCATATGAAGTTTTCTTGAGCAACCGATGAAGATATAGTCGGTTTATGGCGTGACAAGCGGTGTTAACCACTTCAGCCCAAAACCTGTCCGAAGTCTTGTATTCATCGAGCATTGTCCTCGTCATCTCAATGAGAGTTTTGTTCTTCCTTTCGGCTACTCCGTTTTGTTGAGGAGTATATGGTGCTGAAAATTCGTGATTTATCCCTTCTTCGTCTAGATACTCCTCAACTTGGGTGTTCTTGAATTCTGTCCCATTGTCAATTCGTATGTTCTTGATCTTCAATGTGAATTCATTTTGGGCACGCTTGATGAACTTCTTGAGGGTTCCTTGAGTTTTTGTCTTATCATGCAAAAAGAAAACCCACGTGAAGCGTGAAAAATCATCAACAATGACTAGACCATATTTATTACCGCCGATGCTTATGTAAGCAATTGGACCAAATAGATCCATGTGGAGGAGCTCAAGTGGTCTTGTTGTAGTCATGACATTCTTCGCAGGATGGGGTGTTCCTACTTGTTTCCCAGCTTGGCACGCTCTACGCGGCCTGTCTTTCTCAAAAACAACATCCTTTAAACCTCGGATGTGATCGCCTTTGAGGAGTTTTTGAAGATTCCTCATACCAACATGTGCTAGCCGTCTATGCCACAGCCAACCCATGTTGGTCTTTGCAATCAAGCATGTGTCAAGTTCGACTTTATCTTTGTTGAAGTCAACTAGAGTTTTCCCTTCAACACACCCTTGAATGCAATTGAGTTATCACTCCTTCTAAAGACAGTCACACCCTCATTAGTGAATAAGCAATTATAACCCTTGTCACATAATTGAGATATGGACAAAAGGTTATAATCCAAGGAGTCAACGTGTAAAACATGAGAGAGAGTATGTTGTGGTGGAATTGTAATTTTACCGGTATCAAGCACTCTTCCTTGACTATTATCACCAAAGTAAATGCCTTCGTTTGGATCTTCATATTCCATGAACATTCTTCTTTCTCCGGTCATGTGATTGGTGCATCCACTATCTAGCACCCATTTTGCTCCACCGGATGAATAAGTCTGCAAAAACAATTTGTGCCTTGGTCTTAGGTACCCAAGCTTGCTTGAGTCCTTTGAGGTTAGTCACAAGTGATTTGGGTACCCACACATGAAACTTGGTGTTCCTATGGTGTGGCCCAACATATTTAGCATAAACTCTTCCAAGATTACTTTTCGTAAGTACATATGAAGCATCAAAAGTTCTAAATAGAAGTTGTTGTCCATATGTGTTCACAGTGTTAAATTTATTAACATTATTAAGTTTTCTAACTTGAGAAGAGTTTCCCTTGACAAAGGCAAATGCAACCCTTGTTATTCTTGTGGCTTCTAGCGTTTTGCTTTTCACCATTAGAATATCCAATGCCATATTTGACATTAGGAGGTCTTGTGATCGAGTATGCACTGCGTGCATACTTGATCTTCTCCTTATCAAATATGCCACTTTGAGAAGATTGCTTGTCCATTGTCAAGTTTGGCTTTTTCTTCAAGTTAGTGTCACTTTTGGCACAAGCACAAGTAATACTACTTTCAGATTTTATATGTTGAGAAGGTGAGCTTGAAGTGGATGAAGAACCATTTTACTTAAGTGACTCAACTTGTACCTCAAGGATCTCGTTAACTTTGGTTAAGTTAGCAAGTTCATCCTTGATGATGGTGTTTGAGTCTTTTAACTTCAAGCAAGCTTCCTTGCTTGAAGCTAACTCAAGTTCTAGTGATTTATTTTGTTCATTTTCAAGTTCAAGAAGCTTTTCAATCTCAAGATATTCCTCCTTTTGGGAGATGATCATATCTTCCTAACGATTGACTAACTTCTCCATATCGACAAGCTTATCAAATATAAATTTCATCTTAGCAGCTGTCTTTTTGTCTAAACCCCTAAGCATATATTCATTTTCATCATTGCTATCATCCTCACTAGAATTATCACTATCACTAGTAAAAGAATGTGAGAAGGAAGAGTTAGTTATTACCTTTCTTTTACCTTCATTTGCGATTAGACAAGTGTTGTCGGTGTCCTTTCATGCGCCCATGGTTGGGAAGAGAGTGGATTTCTTCTTTATGGCTATGGTGGCCATCTCCTCTTCTTCTTCGGATGAGGATTCATCATTGGAGTCCCACTCCTTCCCTAGATGCGCTTGGCCATATTGCTTCTTCTTCTTCTTCTTGAACATTTTCTTTGGTTGAGGCTTGTTGTCTTTAGTCTTCTTCTTGTTTTCTTCATATGGACAATCTACTATGAAGTGAACATATTCTCCGCAGCTGTAGCACGCCCGTCTCATCTTGGGTCTTTGTTTGTCTCTTTGTCTTCCTTCGTTTGAGCTGCTACCCTTTCTTCTTCTCATCATTTTCTTGAACTTTTTCATGAACAAGATCATGTCTTCTTCATCGATATCACTACTTTCATCATCACTGTCGTCTTCTCCATGAGTTTTTTGAGCTTCTTTTGATACGAGTTTGCAGGTTGACTTCAAAGAAACTCCTTTCTTCTTTGCCGAGGTGAGATTGGCAATTTCCTTTACATGCTTGGCTTGTTTCTCCATCATTTCAAAGTTGATGATCTTGCCAAGAAGTTCGTCTGGGGTCATTTTCCGGTACCCGGGGCTTTCTCTAATCATAGAGCAAAGAGTGACGTTGCGAGGCATAAATGCTTTGAGAATCAACTTCACGACCTCATGATCATTCCACTTTTTGCTGCCATAAGCTCGGACTTTGTTGATAAGATTCTTCAGTCGATTGTATATATCTTGTAGTGATTCATCTTCTTCTATCGTGAATCTTCCCAATTCACCTTCAATCATTTCTATCTTGGCTTCGCGTACATGACGGTCACCTTCATGTGTGGTTTGTAGTGTGTCCCATATCTCCTTGGTAATTTTGAGTCCGTCCACCTTAGTGAACTTGTCTCGGCTCAGTGATAACGTGATCACAGCTGCAGCTTGAGCATTCCGATGAACGGCTTATTCTTGGCTTGGAGTCAGCTCATCATCATCATCCGAGATATCTATTCCTATACACACTATATGCCACAAACTTGGGTTAAGAGATATAAGGTACATTTTCATGTTTTGTCTCCACATTGAATAGTCATTGCCATCAAAGTAAGGTGCTTTCCCTAGAGGAATTGATAAGTAATGACTATTGTTAGAATTCAAACGCTCATAGTCAAAAGGATATCGGGAGTAGTCTGTGTGACTACCCCCTTTCTTCTTCTTTTCATCATCGATCTTCTTCTTCCCTTTTGGGGAGAGTGCCATCTTCCATAGAAGAGCCTTGAGTTGGACACCCCCTCATCATCGTCCTCACTGTCTTGAATGGCGTCGAGTAGCTTCTTTAGCTTTTGAGTCCTTTCATCATCACCCTTTTCATCGTCGATCTTCTTGTGTACGTCCTTCATGTCCGACATTGTCTCTTCGAGCGGTGAGTCTCTTTTGAAGAGTTTGGCTCTGATACCAATTGAATGTAGCCTAGAGGGGGGTGAATAGGCTTTTTGAATTTTTGTTAATCCCTGAAACACTTAATAGATTTGTCAAATACAGGGAAATCGGACTAGTCCGGTAGAGTGCGGACTAGTCCGTTTTCTACTTAGAGAAAAAACGGACTAGTCCGGTACTGTGCGGACTAGTCCGGTATGCATGGACTAGAGAGATCAAGGTTGATCAATATTTTCACTTCTAGTACCCTATGCAGCGGAAATTAATTGATAGCTTGGATGTATTACAACAGTGAAACAATGAATTACAAAGATCAACTTTGATTTCAATGCTTCAACGTGAATATCACAAGATTAATTAAACACTAGAATATGATGAACAATAGATGAACACGAGTAAGAGACAATATTTTATCCCGAGGTTCGATTCCACGAAGGAAATCTACGTCCCCGTTGAGGAGTCCACTAAGGAACGGATCTTCACCAACCTTACCCTCGTTGAATCACCACGGAGGCCGATTCTCTTCCACTAATCACAAAGGGCAAATAAATCGTTCCAGGGGCCTTCTCACAAGTTGAGGGCTCCCCAAGAATTACAATGAATGAACATAGCCAAACACACTCAAAAGATGAACAATAAACAAACAAGAGTGTGCGAGAGATCAAACTCAAGAGCTCAAGATGTGTAGAACAAATCTCTCCTTTGATCAATTGCTAATCCCCAAAGATTTGATCCTTTTTTGGGGTTAGAATGCATGGAGAGATGTGAATTTTAGGCTCTTGGGAGGTGTGACAGTGCAGGGGGTCAAAAAGTTATGGTGGTATGGCCGTACACCTCTTTTTATAATAGGGTTTCCAATGGTTACGTTAGGGTTTGCGATTTCCGGACTAGTCCGTTGTAGACTCCGGACTAGTTCGGTGTGCGACGTGTGAAAAACCCTAAGTGTTGTGAGATACCGGACTAGTCCGTAAGAGTGCGGACTAGTCCGTTGTCTATCCAGACACAAAATCAGACTAGTCCGGTCCATATTGGACTAGTCCGTTTTCTAGTCAGAAAGAAAATCGGACTAGTCCGGTTGATATCGGACTAGTCCGCACATGCTGATTTTGTGCAGTTAGTGTAATTTCTTTCACTTGAGCTCTTGGGTTGTGTTTCTCCAACACACTCTATACTAAGTAATCTAATCTTTTCAGCTCTTGAGCTCTTATCAATTTGGATCCTCCTTCTCCTTTCTTTTTACGCTTTCTTCCTAATTTCTTTAAGAACCTGCGCTCATCTCAACAATTTTGTTAGGGTCTCATTTATTTGTCATAAATCAACCAAAACCCACAAGGGATGCCTAGATGCACCTTCAGGATGCGTGGTCGCATATGGATCACGGCAATTATGGAATCATGAACAACATTATCCAACTCATGATCTCGAGCTTGCTGCCGTGGTGCTAGCTTTGAAGATGTGGAGACATGACCTATTGGGAAATCTGGTTCATCTCTACACCGACCACAAAAGTTTGAAGTACATATTCACTCAAAAAGAGTTGAATATGCGACAACGGTGATGGTTAGAGCTGATCAAAGACTATGAGATTGAAATTCATTATCATCCGGGCAAGGCAAATGTGGTTGTCGATGCACTCAGCCGGAAGTCTCGTATTCATAATCTGACTATTCCACCAATAGAAGAGGAAAAACTGAGTCTCTACTTGGTTTCATATGGAGCTCTACATAATCTAGCTCTCATACCCACATTGAAAGAGGAGGTTATGAAAGCTCAAAAGCGAGACAAGGGCATGGCTCATATTAAAAAGGAGGTTGAAGAACGGGGAGATGAAATGTTTTCGGTTAGATGACGAAGATACCTTATGGTTCAAGGATCGGATAGTCGTACCCCGTGATATGAGGTTGCCGAAGAAAATTTTGGATGAGGCTCACTTATCCAAATTTTCTATTCATCCGAGCAGCAATAAAATGTACCAAGACCACCGGAAAAATTTTTGTTGGACACGTATAAAACGTGAAGTGGCAAAGTACGTTTCAGAATGTGATACGTGTCGTAGAGTTAAGGCCGACCATGTGAAGAAGTCCGGCCTGCTGCAACCACTACAAATACCGGCATGGAAGTGGGAAGACTTGAGTATGGATTTCATCGTTGGGTTGTCGATGACCTCCCACCACCATGATTCGATTTGGGTAATCGTTGACGGTTAACCAAATCAGCACGCTTCATCTCCGTGCATACCAGATACACCGCCAAGCAGTATGCGGAGTTATACATAGCATGGATCTTGTGCTTACATGGAGTTCCCCGGACGATCATCTCCGATCGAGGCGCGTTGTTCGTTGCTCATTTCTGGGAGCAGCTACACGAATCCTTCGGAACCAAATTGATTCAAAGATCCGCGTATCACCCTCAAACCGACGGGCAAACTGAGAGGGTGAATCAAATACTTGAAGATATGTTAATAGCATGCGCCATCCACCACGGTAAGAGCTGGGATGATCACTTACCGTTGGCAGAGTTCTCGTATAACAATGGTTATCAAACGAGTATCAAAATGGCACCTTATGAAGCTCTCTACGGCCGGAAGTGCCGCACACCCTTGAACTGGTGTGAATCCGGCGAGAGAGTTATTTGCGGGATTGACCTCATAAATGAAGCAGAAGAGCGGGTAAGGCTTATTCAAGCAAATCTTAAAGCCGCTCAGTCCAGACAAAAGAGCTATGCGGATAAAAGATGTCGTCCTCTGGAATTTCAAGTTAGAGACCACGTATATCTCCGCGTATCTCCTATAAAGGGCATTCACCGATTCGGAGTGAAAGGAAAATTAGCTCCGCGTTTTATCGGTCCCTTCGTCATCATCAAAAGATGTGGACCCGTGGCATACCGTGTGGAGTTACCGGCAGCCTTAGCCGGGGATCATAACGTCTTCCACATATCTCAGTTGCGGAAGTGTTTGAAAGTTCCAACGGAGATTCTCACGGAAGGCATAGAAGATTTGAAGCCAGACCTTACGTATGTTGAGCGTCCAACCCGGATAATTGATGAAAAGACTCGCGAGACTAGAAACCGGACGCTGTGATTTTTCAAGGTGCTATGGGAAAATCACACGTCCGACGAAGCTACATGGGAAAGTGAGGAATATTTACAACTCAGTCATCCGGAGCTATTAGAGGCTTATGTACAATAGTCGTCCTCCCCACATTGTTCTTAATCATGAATCTCGGGACGAGATTCCTTTTAAATGGGGAAGGAATGTAAAAGTCCCAAAACTTGTAAATAGAAAACTTTAGTGGGGAATAAAGTTGAGTTTAAATTCAAGAAATGGGACTTATAAAAACTTTTCTAAACATGTAATTGTTGTCATGTGCAAGAGGACTTTAAATTCAGTTTGAACTATATGGTTCACTTCAAGGAAAAGGAGGCCATTCCCAAAAAGGAAATTCAAACTGTTGGTTAAAAATTCGTATTTGCAGTAGCCAACTCAAAGATCAGAGGGCATGTTCAAATTCTTCAGGTTTGAATTAGTAAGAATGCAAATTTTGAGAAAGTTTGGGGTTGCTTTGATATGAATATCAAAGGGGCTTTTGAAGTTCCTTGAAATTTGAATTCAAATTTAAAACTGAGGTAAAACTTGGTCAATTTGCCAAATGGTTTTCAAATTTAGGCCCTCATGATTGAAGTTTGCACTGTGCCAAAAATTGGAGATATTTGAGAGAGAAAAACAGTGGGACCCACTTGTCAATGAGAGGGAGAGACTTGCAACCGAAGGAAATCTTGTTTCTATGTTCCCACTCGAACCAGCCGGCTGTTGAACCGAGCGTGCGCCACCGAGGCTCGACGCAGCGGCCACCGCCTCGTTTTCTACTCGTGCTGGCGACCAGCTTAGCTGCCTCGTTGCCTCTCGGCGTGATCCTTTCCATCTCTAAACCGAGCTAATACAGTTTCGTCTCCTCCTCGCACGCGATAACAGCCCAGCACGCCGCTGCCTCGGTTGCTACAGGAAACCCACAAAACCGTGCGTGTGACGTCGGCCTGAGCTGCAAAACAGCAAGGCCGACCATCCTCTAAACTCCTCAGCGCCAAAACGGCAGTTCCCAGTGTTTCCCACCCGAGAACAGGTTCCTCGTGCGGCGACCTAAAGCAAACGTAGCTCGGCCTCTCGTGCAAAGCTCGCACCGGACACTTTCACGTCCGAGCGAGCACACTCCGAGACATGCCGGGACTTCACGTTGCTCCTCCCCAAACCTCAGCTCAAGCCGTGAATCCTCGTGCACGAATTCGGCGTTTTTCTTCCGGTACACCTCCACGGACCTCTCGGTATGAAACTCCAAAATTCCCACTCAATTATAGTCTTTAGATCACTAAATTGTGCACAAATGGGCTAGACCTGTTGGCGACCCGATTTCCTTCGCAAACCTAGCTTAAAACCGGCTAGAGGCAGCCAATTTTGAAGTCTCCGATCGGCGGCCATGGCGGGAACACTCGGGTGCATGATGAAACATACTAGCCGCCTTCTCCGAGGGTATGTGCTTGCTTGTTGATCTTCCTCAAGGTCTACTGATGCTCTAGAGCAAATTCTCCGAACCTTTGGCGGGCCAGAGTGATCGGACCACGTCGCCGGAGCAAGAACCGAGCCGCCGCACGTCGCCCGGTGGTTTAGAGCCATCGCCGGCCTCTGGTGAGCACGGGGACGAGTTCCTCAAGGTCGAATTGGGGCTAGCTGCGAGTTTCCGGCCGTGATTCCATCAGAGAACCGGAGATCAGTGGAGCGCCGCCGCGCCGGCGAGAGGAAAAGCGCGCGCGGGAAAGGGGGGCTCGGGAGGAAGAAGACGCCCCGGTCCCACCGGTCAGTGGCTAGTAGTTGAAACCGGGATCTGCTGTGGCTATGTGATTTTTTGTGGCTACAGCCGAAATAGCTGAGAACCCCGGTGTGGCTGCACAGAGGAGCTGACACGTCACCCCGGGCCCGCGGTCAGAATTTAAATGTTTCCCGGGTTATTTGAATTTCTCAAATTTAGTTCAAACTTTGGAACCTCATAACTTTTGCTAGGAAGCTCCACATTTAGCGATTCAAATTGGGTTAGATTCAGAGTGAAAAACTCTATCCAAATATGCCACCCAATTTGTATGAAAATCATTATTTAATTCTGGAAAATTCAAGCTTTTCAGCAAAAGAATTTTAGAGGGAGTTTGGTTTATTCAAAAATCCTAAAATTTTGCCAGAATATTCTTTAGGATATTTGAACACCTGTAAAAGTTTCAGCTCATTTGTAGTTAATTTAGTTAGGTGTAAAGGTCCCAAAAATGTGAATACAAGGAAACATGAGTTGGCACAAATGTTGGAGTCATGTGTATGAAAAAGGGGCTTAGGTGGAACTTTTTCCCACATATGATGACATAGGTGAGATTTCTTCTAAACAAACTTAGGGTTACTGCATGGATGGACCTCATGTAGATTAAAACCCCATAAATGAAGGGCTCAAGTGCAAGGGAAGGGTTTAAAAATCAGTAATGAACTAAATGTAGATTCAAACTTCAAGTGAGGGGAAGACACAATGGAAATTCAAAACTGTTTGTGTCCAAACTATTGTTTGCAGCAGCTAACACAAGAATCAAGTGGCATATTTGGATTCCTTAGGTCCAAATTAGTGGGGAGGCAAAGTTTCATTAATTTTTGAAAAGATTTGCTGCCCATTTTTCCAAAGGGAGTCAAATGTGCAAAGAATTCAAATGAACATTTGAATTTGCATGGAATTTGTCCAAACTTGTCAAATGAGCTCAGTTTCCAATTTTCAAACAATTGGGTTGGATAATTGTCAAACTTTGGAGATATTTTGAGGAAAAGAGGTACTGAATTATGGGGCCCACATGTCATAGGAAAGAGTAGACTTAACACTTAAGTTTTCTCTCTGTTCCTCACTCCACCGAGGTGTAACCCCGGGGCGACACCGAGCGACCGCCCCCGTCGACCGAGGCTCCACCTCCTGCTCCACCTAGCGCCGACCTGATCTTTACCCCGGGACCAGCTGCAGCACGTTGCCATCTTCGTTTTGATCGCGCGCTGGCTGTTCCTCTCACGCGCAAACAGCAACCCGCGCTCACCGCCGCACTCCTTTCTCCCCGATCGCCAGCCCCAACCAAGCCTCGGTTGTGCGCACCGGCAGTACAGAAAAGCAGCGCCTGCGCCTGCTCTACCACACCAGCCCCACAACACCGAAGGCCCTAGCCTGTGGCGCGCACAATTCGGCAAACAGCGCCGAGAAACAGAGCTGTCTGGCGGAGAACCGGAGCTGGTCTCACGTGGACAGCCCCACCGAGAGCTTCTCAGGCCCGAGCTAGAGCACCCTCGGATGCGCTGGAAGCCCCTGATGCTCGTCCCCGAAGCTTAAGCCATGAGATGATCTACCGGACTCGAATTTGGGAAAAGATCGCCGTCGGGCACCATCCGACCTTCTGATATGGTAATACCAAATTCGATCGTCCCTCTCGTTCTTAGGCCGTGAAACCTTGCACACAGGACCGCCACTAACCGGCGATCAGTAGTCCTTCACAACCCTAGTTGGAAAGATGCACATAGACCGCATGAAATCCAGAATTTCTGACCTCAAACGCGGAGGAGGTTTCGGGTGCACGGTGAGACACCATTAGCCGCCGGTCCCGAGCAGTTTTGAGGCTAGGTCGAACATCCCCATGGTCCACTGGTTCTGTAGCGCCGTTCCACCGAGGTCTGGTCAGGCTAGGATGACCGGGCGACGTTGCCGAACCGGTCCAGAGCCGCCGCGCCGTGGCCAGCTAGGTTAGAGCCATCGCCGATCGGGGAAGAGGGTTCCATCGTGTTCAGCACGGGAAATTAGGCCCTAGCAGTGAGGGAGAGCTCGGGGGATGGCCGGGAGGCCGGAATCCGTCGAACTCCGGCGAGCCCGGCGGCGCGTGGGCGCGGGTGGCCGGAGGTAGAAGACGACCCGGCGGGTCCCGCCTGTCAGCGACCGGGAGTCGAAGTTCTGATCGGTTGTGGCGCGGGGATCGCGTGTGGCGGCGCGGGAAATACTCAGTAGTCCCGTATGGCTTGCCCTGACGCGTGACACCTGTCCCCTGGACCCACTGCCAGCATTTGAACATTTTGGAGAGTTTCAGTTTTCAGTTCAAACTTTGAATGGCTACAACTTTGGGTAGGAGAATCCAAAAATTGTGAAACAAATTTTGTTGGATTCCTCTGATAGATTACTATCCAAATGTAGAACCCAATTTGTGTGAAACCCTTTATTTAATTCTGTAAAATTCTTTAAAGCTTGTTAGCAAAAGAATTTTAGAGGGAGTTTGGTTAATCCAAAAATCCTCAAATTTTGCCAGAATAATCTTTAGGGTATTAATGAACCCCTATAAAAGTTTCAGCTCAATTTGAGTTGATTTGATCAGGGAAATTTAGATTTGAAGATGCTGTATTCAAATAATACAGAAACATTTTCAGAGAATTTTCAAAACTTGGAAATTCAGTTCTGGGCAGATCTTGGCTCCAACAATGTTAGGAAAATTCATGCAAACTCTATGAGCTATAATTGAAATTGTGGTTCACTGATTTTTGCATGAACATGGGTGGGATCTCAGAATTAATTCTTCTTTGCTTAATTGCTTAGAAAATTATTGTGAACAAACCACTCAATGAAAAGTGCTAATTTTTGGTCCAGAGGACTTTCTTGTGACAAGGAACTCACATGAAAATTCTCAGCTCCATTGGAGCCCTGGATCACCCCTGTGTTTTTAACCTCTTTAGGTGATCAATATAGAAGAGGGGGGAAACCACTTAGCATTTAATCATGTGTTTAGATCCAAACCTAAACCACTAGCACCAGTGTCATTTTAAATTCTTAAACAGAGTTCCAGTTTTTGAAAACTTGTTATTAGGACTTGTAGCAAAGTCTTTATAATTAAACGATATGTATATTCATCACGTGTAGTATCTACGTGGAGGAGTTGAAGTCATCGGAGTAGAAATCAAGGAAGGAGGAAAGAGGTTGATCAAGCACAAAGTGGTCTTCACTAACTGCATATATATATAAGTCACCTGCAAAACAAAGGCAAGCCCCGGTTTGCATCAAAACATTACAAGTTTCTATTTGTATTCACTTATTATGTCTAGCATTTTTGTTTATTGCATTAAGTCTAGGTGGTATGACACTCCAAATGCATGACCCAGAAAACCCTGGAGTTTAATGTAGGATATGTTATCAATTAATTATAACTGCTGATCTCAACAAAAGTGGATTAAAAAAAGCAGAACTCGAGTGGGCAGATTCCTACTCGTGAACGGGGATTTAGGGGGATCAATCGGAAGAGTTGGGAATTGATCCTCATAGTTGGGAATGGAGACCGGGCAGTGGATGGAAGGTCAAGGACGTGGTCCTGTGAGCCTAGTCTATGTCTGAGTCGATTAAGGCCCGTTCTCGTGTGCGGCCCGTTGGGCAAGTTTGAGTTGTGTACCGGATGCATACTGGCTATATGGGACCCAGGAAACCGATGTAACATGTTAACCTGGGTGTCGAGGCATACCTCACCGTCTGATGCCGATGCTGAAAGGATAGAGAAGTCGACTCTACGAGGGTTTTGCCGTAGAGAGACTTAATCCCAGTCGGTGGGACCGGTTCGACATTTGGGTGTCGTGTGAAAGGTTGCCACGTACGGCGTCAGTGACGGTTGCTGTGTGCAATGTCGAGTACGGGCGTACGTGTCGTGTCAGCCAGGTGTTTTTGATTGCAATCACCGTCGCTCGCGGTAGTGAGCATACTTGTTCTCTGCGTCGTGACGTAGTAATAAACCGGGAAACATTTAACATGCTTCGTGGGTAATCCTCATAATGGAGATGAGGAATGATCAACACTTCACTAAATTTAATTTCCACCTTGGGCTAGAAGCGTCGAGGCAAAGCGTTTCTTGTTTGATTGTGGAGTCTCGACGTTGATGGCGCAAGGTCAGTATGAGTCTAGGGTAGCTCACTAAAGTTACTTTCACCTCGGGCAAGTGACATCGAGATGAAGCGTTTCTTGTTTGATTGTGGAGTCTCGATGTAAGATGCGCGAGGGTTATAAAAGCTGCTTAAAAACATTGAAGTAAGGACTCTCCTTTAGCTCAAGTTCATCGTTTGTGCAAACTTCTATAATCAGCCCTCTATTTTCATCATGTAGAGTTTCATGACTAGGGTGATGGGTCAGTCTTGCTGAGCTTCGTGCTCACAGATACTACCTAAGTTGTTTTGCAGGTAATAACTGTAGGCTGATATGTACGGGTGCCCGATGAGACTCGGAACTCCCCGAGTGATGAACTCAGGGCAACCCCTGCCGCTGCTATCATGACAGTGTTGCTAGTGAGAAGGGTCCGCGGGCTGGACACCTTCTCTGTTGCTTAGCATAGGTATGAGACGTGAGTTGTAATAGTCTTCCGCTGTAGTTTATTTTGAGAGGTATTTGTAAAGTCAAAACTTTGTAAGCTTCCGCTTGTTTTATGTAATATGATGCTTTATTATGTGTGCTGTTGGGTGCCGCATCGCACGGCACCACCCAGGCGATTCCCGGGCGAGGTGCTCCGTCCCCGTGAGTAATCGGGACGGCGGGGTCCCCACAACGTGGTATCAGAGCCGCATTGGTAATAGCACACGGAATAAGGATTGTATTACGACAAAAACTTAGGATACGGTGAGGAAACGATAGTAGGCCCACATAAGGACTATAGTAGTATAGTTACTTAAAGTGGCATAACTAACTTATGTGTTGTAATTCTGAATTTTGATTCTGTAACGACGCACCTACGTTCCGGTAAGAATGGAAGGAACGCCACCGAAAGCGGTTCAATTTCGGTTAGCTCCCCTGGCGAGGAAAGTGGTTCAGGGAAAGGTCTCACAGCTTGGTGTGAGACGTTAATATGAACTCTTGGACTCTTCATGTTCCTGAGTTCATATGAAACGCTGATCCCTAGCGTGCATTAGGCAAGTAAGTGGAGACCCCATCGCGTGGTAAGTAACGCGAAAGTGTGTTCGTCTGGAAATAGCCCAGGGGGAACATACGCAGCGCTTGCCATCGGTGTGCCCTCCAGGGCAGTAGGTGGTATCCGTTGGGTTGATAACATTCCCAACCGTGACGACCCGTTCATGATATACTCGGGTTCCCCGTCGTGTGGTGTTGAAACACGATCACATACCTTGAGACGTGACTTAACTCAAGGACGGCCGTATGGCAATGATACGGGCGTTTGTATTTACTTTCAACTATAGAACTGCCTGGAATGAAACAACCCTTGAGTGCACCACTATTGAGTGTCTTCTGCAGGTACTAACCATGTACTTATCCCGTGTAGTACACGTGTGTGAGAGACTGTTTAGTGCCACTGATTATACGTATATACCAGTATAATCCGGTTTAGGATTTTCTTTTGGAGAGGCAACGTAGTACCGACATTGTTCTTACGGTGCATCGACACCGTACCACACATAATAACCTCTTCCCTATAAAGAAATGATTCATGAGCTAACTTTCAACTAAAAATGGAAGTTTGAAACAAATATTAGTTACTGAACTCTTATTTTGAACTAAGATTCAAATGAGAGAGTGTCTAGGTTTTAAAGATTTCAAAAACAGAGTGCTCTGTTTCTGGCAGGAATTCTTGCTGGATTTTACAGAGCATAACTCTGAGTAGCTTTAACCAATTAAGTGGTATGATACAGTTCTGGAAATATTTTCAAGTGCTCTACAACTCTCTTGTAGACCTCCAGAGCAAAATCATAAGTTAAGTTGGTGAAAAGTCCAGTTGAAGGCAAACTGTTCAGAACCAAGACAGTAGCAAAACCTCTCTGGACCTTTCTGTTTTTAAGCCATAACATCCTGTAGAAAAAAAAACCCTTAAGGAGCCTATGATACACCGTTGGAAAGGTTATGAGATATGCAACATTGTTGTAGTTCAAAGGTTGTTCAGACTCTTGTTGTATTTTTATATACAACTGTGATAAAATCAGCCACATACAAAGGAGATGCTGGCAAATTTTATCCAGAAAGTCTGTCAACTTTGCGAAATCATAACTTTTGATTCAAAAGTGATATGGAGGCATTTAGATACTCGTTGGAAAGATATTAAAGTTAACTTTAACTTTGGTATTCAACGTGAGTTATGAAAATGCTTCTAACTGGATCGAAATCTGGTTTGTAAAGGACCGGTCAATCTGCTTTAAAAATCCTTGCTGTTAGATACATCAGTTTGTGCTTAAATCATTTTGCTTACATGTTAAGATTTCATTATCAGTGTTGCACTACTTTGTTTATGGAATAAATCCAGTAATAGTGTTGAACTGATAATGAACTCGTGCAATTGCAGAATGGTGCGAACTCGTTCCATGAGTGAGGTGGGTGGTTCCAGTGGTGGCCGTGGTGATAACTCTCCACAGCGGGAGCAGCGAGCTCCGCAACAGCAGCCTCCACCAGGGCCTTCACCCACGGTCACAATGGCGGACATTCTGGCTGCCATGACGGGTGCAAGCGATGAGCGAACTGACTTGCTCCGCACCCTGGTGATGAATACATCCCGTCAAGGGGGATGTCAAGACGAAGATTTGCGCCAACCGCAACTGAATTCCGATGTTGAGTTCTTGGCAACTCAACCACCGGTTTTCATTGAATCTGAGGATCCTCTGGTGGCGGACAGCTGGATCCGTACCATTGAGTCTAAGTTCGGATTGCTTCAATGCACCGAACAGCAGAAGGTTTTATACGCAGCGCAACAACTTCACGGGTCCGCCAGTGCATGGTGGGCAAATCAACTCGCCTCTTTACCAGATGGACATGACGTTTCATGGGCAGAATTCCGGAAGGCGTTTCTGGCGTATCATGTTCCGTCCGGAATAATTCAGCGGAAACTCGAGGAGTTCCTGGCCTTAAAACAAGGAGAGAGGGGTGCATACGAGCATTCGCGAGTGTTCAACAAGCTGGCGCAGTATGCGCCTCAACATGTGAACACCGAAGCACAAAAGTGTGAATGGTTCTTCCGCAGCCTCAATCCCAAGCTAAAGGAGAGACTCGTTTTAGCTGATCGAAAGAACTTCAACGAATTGATGAGTGCTGCCATCATGGTTGAAGATGCTCAGCGGGAAGTTCAGGCTGAGAAAAGAAAGAACCATGTACCACCGGAGAGTAGCAGTAGTGCTCCTCAGAAATATCGGGTGGTAGACAGTACCTTGAACTGTCAGCTGATGCAGTCGGCTCGACGACTCCAGCAATATTCCGGTCGTTCGTCCCAATACTCTGAATACGGACAGCTGCAACAACGGTATATGCAGCCATGTTATTCTGCTCCTCAAGTGTTCTTGCCGCAGCAGAATACCACTAATGACCATGCACAGAGCAACCAGGAACCGGCTGAGAAACCGTGCTTCACGTGCGGGTACTTGGGTCACATCAGCAGGAAGTGTCCAGGAAGGATACACCATAGAGAAACTACACCGGGGCGGGGTATGAATCAACCCCGTGCTCAGCTTCAAGGAACTGCACCAAAATCCGGGTGCATTTATCATACAGCTCTAGAGGATGTGCCAGATGGGGCACCCGTGCTAGCGGGAATGTTCACCCTCAATGGACTGCCCGTGTTAATTTTATTTGACTCTGGAGCTACACACAATTTCATCAGCAGGTTGTTTGTGTGCAAAGCTGAGCTTTCCACCTCTACACCGAAGGATCACTACCTTATCCGCTCACCGGGTGGAAATATAGCTGCTAATGAAGTAGTGATCAAAGCACCCTTGTGCTTAGGTGGAAACTTATACCCCACAACCCTCATTGTGTTAGAGGGGCAGAAGATCGATGTGATTCTAGGAATGACGTGGATGAACTACCACGGGGCTGTTCTCGATATTGGTCCACGGATTGTTAGTTTGGACTCCTCAATCTACGGTCTCCAAACGCTCATACTTGAAGCCGTGGATTCTAAAAATCCAGTGGTGTACCACAGTGTGACAGCGAAACTGGAGGATATTCCAGTGGTCCATGAGTACCCAGATGTGTTTCCCGACGATCTTCCAGGGATGCCGCCTGAGAGGGATGTGGTATTTAAGATCGAGTTAGCACCGGGAACCACACCAATATCTCGGAGGCCGTACAAAATGTCTCCGAAGGAATTAGCGGAACTGAAAGAGCAGCTAAAGGACTTAATGGACAAAGGGTTCATCCGACCAAGCTCATCGCCATGGGGCTGTTCAGCCCTCTTTGTGAAGAAAAAGGATGAGTCACTTCGATTATGTGTGGATTATCGGCCGCTGAATGCAGTGACGATCAAAAATAAATATCCGTTGCCGCGGATCGATATATTATTTGATCAGTTAGTGGGTGCCAAGGTATTCTCCAAGATGGACTTACGGTCTGGTTATCATCAGATAAAGATCAGAGCGGAGGATATACTGAAGACGGCCTTCTCGACTAGATACGGGCTCTATGAGTATCTAGTCATGTCTTTCGGGCTAACAAATGCACCCGCACACTTCATGTATCTCATGAATTCTGTATTCATGCCAGAGTTGTATCAGTTCGTCGTGGTTTTCATTGACGACATTCTCGTATACTCCAAATCGGAGGAGGAGCACACCAAACATCTCCATATTGTGCTCCAACACCTACGAGAACATGAGCTGTATGCCAAATTCAGCAAGTGTGAATTTTGGATCAGCAAAGTACCATTCTTAGGCCACATTATTTCAGCAGAGGGTGTGGCCGTGGATCCAACTAAAATTGAGCAAGTCTTGAAGTGGGAGTCTCCAACATCTGTTCATCAAATCCGCAGTTTTCTGGGGCTAGCGGGTTACTAGGAGATTTATTCCCAGCTTCTCAAAAGTGGCTAAACCAATGACAGAGTTGCTGAAGAAGAGCAGCAAATATGTGTGGACAGAGGCCTGTGAAGAGGCATTTCAAACATTGAAGAAACATCTCACAACGGCACCGGTGTTAGCCCAACCGGATACAACAAAACCATTTGATGTTTATTGTGATGCCTCAGGCATTGGACTTGGCTGCGTCTTAATGCAAGATAGACACGTGATCGCGTATGGGTCTCGACAACTCCGCAACCATGAGCAGCACTACCCCACTCATGACCTAGAACTTGCTGCAGTGGTGCTTGCGTTGAAGATTTGGAGGCACTACTTACTTGGAAATTTAGTGCACCTCTACACCGACCATAAGAGCCTCAAATATATATTCACTCAGAAGGATATTAATATGAGGCAGCGGAGATGGCTGGAATTAATTAAAGACTATGAGCTCGAGATCCATTACCATCCGGGCAAAGCTAACGTGGTGGCTGATGCACTCAGTCGTAAGTCCCACGTTAATAACTTGGCAGTTGTTCCGGATGAGGATGAAGAACCAAGCTTGCGGGTGATTACGTATGGAGCGTTGTATAATCTTGCTCTGGTGCCTACCATTAGCGAAGAGATTGTACAAGCCCAGAAGAGGGATAAAGGAATGCGGAAAATCCGGGCAAGAATCAACGAGGATAAAATGAAATGTTTCCGGGAAGATGAACAAGGTGTGTTATGGTTTAACAACCGTATCGTGGTGCCCCGGAACCTAAAGCTAAGGAAGAAAATCCTCGATGAAGCTCATACGTCCAAGTATTCGATACATCTAGGGAGCAATAAGATGTATCAAGACCAGAAGACAAAATTTTGGTGGACTCGGATGAAGCGAGAAATTGCCAAGTATGTATCCGAGTGTGATACGTGTCGGCGAGTCAAAGCTGACCACATAAAGAAAGCAGGAATGCTACAACCATTAAGTATTCCGACATGGAAGTGGGAGGACATCAGCATGGACTTTATTGTTGGACTACCTCTCACATCCAGAAAGCATGACTCCATTTGGGTGATTGTTGATCGCTTAACAAAATCAGCCCACTTCATCCCAGTGAGTACAAGATTTTCAACTAAGCAATATGCAGAGTTGTATCTTTCAAGGATTGTGTGCTTACATGGAGTCCCCAAGACCATCATATCGGACCGAGGTTCAATATTTATTGCTCGTTTCTGGGAGCAACTACATGAATCTCTAGGAACAAAATTAATCAGAAGCTCAGCATACCATTCCCAGACTGACGGTCAAACGGAGAGGGTGAACCAGATTTTGGAAGATATGCTGAGGGCATGTGCCATAGATCATGGAAAGAACTGCGATAACCATTTGCCATTAGCAGAGTTCTCCTACAACAATGGTTACTAATCCAGTATTAAAATAGCACCATACGAAGCACTTTATGGCGGGAAGTGCCGCACACCACTCAATTGGTGTGAATCGGGCGAGAGGGTGATTTTTTGCATTGATCTTGTAAAAGATGCCGAAGAGCGGGTCCAGCTGATTCAAGAAAACCTCAGGGCCGCTCAATCTCGCCAGAAAAGCTATGCGGACCAGCGACGCCGACCCTTGTGTTTTGAAGTCGGAGATCACGTCTATCTCCGAGTATCCCCGATGAAGGGAATTCATCGATTCGGGGTCAAGGGAAAGCTAGCTCCTCGCTTTGTGGGTCCGTTCCTTATTACAGAACGGTGTGGGCCGGTAGCCTACCGTTTGGAGCTGCCGCCATCCTTATCGGGCATCCACGACGTCTTCCATGTCTCACACTTGAGAAAGTGTTTAAAGAGACCGACGGAGATCCTTTCGGAAGACATGGAAATATTGCAACCGGACCTCACCTACACCGAGAAGCCCATCAAGATTATCGACGAAAAGAGCCGGATCACTCGAAAACAGACTTTGAAATTTTACAAAGTCATGTGGAGTAACCACACACCGGAAGAAGCGACTTGGGAGAGTGAAGATTACCTCCACAAGAACTATCCGGAACTTCTGTCGTAGTTGTTGTAATTACCTTCCGTCTCATCTTTCTTTTGTAATCTCGGGACGAGATTCTTTTAAGGGGGGGGGATTGTAAAGGTCCCAAAAATGTGAATACAAGGAAACATGAGTTTGCACAAATGTTGGAGTCATGTGTATGAAAAAGGGGCTTAGTTGGAATTTTTTCCCACATATGATGACATAGGTGAGATTTCTTCTAAACAAACTTAGGGTTACTGCATGGATGGACCTCATGTAGATTAAAACCCCAGAAATGAAGGGCTCAAGTGCAAGGGAAGGGTTTAAAAATCAGTAATGAACTAAATGTAGATTCAAACTTCAAGTGAGGGGAAGACACAATGGAAATTCAAAACTGTTTGTGTCCAAACTATTGTTTGCAGCAGCTAACACAAGAATCAAGTGGCATATTTGGATTCCTTAGGTCCAAATTAGTGGGGAGGCAAAGTTTCATTAATTTTTGAAAAGATTTGCTTCCCATTTTTCAAAAGGGAGTCAAATGTGCAAAGAATTCAAATGAACATTTGAATTTGCATGGAATTTGTCCAAACTTGTCAAATGAGCTCAGTTTCCAATTTTCAAACAAACAATTGGGTTGGATAATTGTCAAACTTTGGAGATATTTTTAGGAAAAGAGGTACTGAATTGTGGGGCCCACATGTCATAGGAAAGAGTAGACTTAACACTTAAGTTTTCTCTCTGTTCCTCACTCCACCGAGGTGTAACCCCGGGGCGACACCGAGCGACCGCCCCCGTCGACCGAGGCTCCACCTCCTGCTCCACCTAGCGCCGACCTGATCTTTACCCCGGGACCAGCTGCAGCACGTTGCCATCTTCGTTTTGATCGCGCGCTGGCTGTTCCTCTCACGCGCAAACAGCAACCCGCGCTCACCGCCGCACTCCTTTCTCCCCGATCGCCAGCCCCAACCAAGCCTCGGTTGTGCGCGCCGGCAGTACAGAAAAGCAGCGCCTACGCCTGCTCTACCACACCAGCCCCACAACACCGAAGGCCCTAGCCTGTGGCGCGCACAATTCGGCAAACAGCGCCGAGAAACAGAGCTGTCCGGCGGAGAACCGGAGCTGGTCTCACGTGGACAGCCCCACCGAGAGCTTCTCAGGCCCGAGCTAGAGCACCCTCGGATGCGCTGGGAGCCCCTGATGCTCGTCCCCGAAGCTCAAGCCATGAGATGATCTACCGGGCTCGAATTTGGGAAAAGATCACCGTCGGGCACCATCCGACCTTCTGATACGGTAATACCAAATTCGATCGTCCCTCTCGTTCTTAGGCCGTGAAACCTTGCACACAGGACCGCCACTAACCGGCGATCAGTAGTCCTTCACAACCCTAGTTGGAAAGATGCACATAGACCACATGAAATCCAGAATTTCCGACCTCAAACGCGGAGGAGGTTTCGGGTGCACGGTGAGACACCATTAGCCGCCGGTCCCGAGCAGTTTTGAGGCTAGGTCGAACATCCCCATAGTCCACTGGTGCTGTAGCGCCGTTCCACCGAGGTCTGGTCAGGCTAGGATGACCGGGCGACGTTGTCGAACCGGTCCAGAGCCGCCGCGCCGTGGCCAGCTAGGTTAGAGCCATCGCCGACCGGGGAAGAGGGTTCCATCGTGTTCAGCACGGGAAATTAGGCCCTAGCGGCGAGGGAGAGCTCGGGGGATGGCCGGGAGGCCGGAATCCATCGAACTCCGGCGAGCCCGGCGGCGCGCGGGCGCGGGTGGCCGGAGGTAGAAGACGACCCGGCGGGTCCCGCCTGTCAGCGACCGGGAGTCGAAGTTCTGATCGGCTGTGGCGCGGGGATCGCGTGTGGCACCACGGGAAATACTCTGTAGCCCCGTATGGCTTGCCCCGACGCGTGACACCTGTCCCCTGGACCCACTGCCAGCATTTGAACATTTTGGAGAGTTTCAGTTTTCAGTTCAAACTTTGAATGGCTACAACTTTGGGTAGGAGAATCCAAAAATTGTGAAACAAATTTTGTTGGATTCCTCTGATAGAGTACTATCTAAATGTAGAACCCAATTTGTGTGAAACCCTTTATTTAATTCTGTAAAAATTTTAAAGCTTGTTAGCAAAAGAATTTTAGAGGGAGTTTGGTTAATCCAAAAATCCTCAAATTTTGCCAAAATAATATTTAGGGTATTAGTGAACCCCTATAAAAGTTTCAGCTCAATTTGAGTTGATTTGATCAGGGAAATTTAGATTTGAAGATGCTGTATTCAAATAATACAGAAACATTTTCAGAGAATTTCCAAAACTTGGAAATTCAGTTCTGGGCAGATCTTGGCTCCAACAATGTTAGGAAAATTCATGCAAACTCTATGAGCTATAATAGAAATTGTGGTTCACTGATTTTTGCATGAACATGGGTGGGATCTCAGAATTAATTCTTCTTTGCTTAATTGCTTAGAAAATTATTGTGAACAAACCACTCAATGAAAAGTGCTAATTTTTTGTCCAGAGGACTTTCTTGTGACAAGGAACTCACATGAAAATTCTCAGCTCCATTGGAGCCCTGGATCACCCCTGTGTTTTTAACCTCTTTAGGTGATCAATATAGAAGAGGGGGAAAACCACTTAGCATTTAATCATGTGTTTAGATCCAAACCTAAACCACTAGCACCAGTGTCATTTTAAATTCTTAAACAGAGTTCCAGTTTTTGAAAACTTGTTATTAGGACTTGTAGCAAAGTCTTTACAATTAAACGATATGTATATTCATCACGTGTAGTATCTACGTGGAGGAGTTGAAGTCATCGGAGTAGAAATCAAGGAAGGAGGAAAGAGGTTGATCAAGCACAAAGTGGTCTTCACTAACTGCATATATATATAAGTCACCTGCAAAACAAAGGCAAGCCCCGGTTTGCATCAAAACATTACAAGTTTCTATTTGTATTCACTTATTATGTCTAGCATTTTTGTTTATTGCATTAAGTCTAGGTGGTATGACACTCCAAATGCATGACCCAGAAAACCCTGGAGTTTAATGTAGGATATGTTATCAATTAATTATAACTGCTGATATCAACAAAAGTGGATTAAAAGAAGCAGAACTCGAGTGGGCAGATTCCTACTCGTGAACGGGGATTTAGGGGGATCAATCGGAAGAGTTGGGAATTGATCCTCATAGTTGGGAATGGAGACCGGGCAGTGGATGGAAGGTCAAGGACGTGGTCCTGTGAGCCTAGTCTATGTCTGAGTCGATTAAGGCCCGTTCTCGTGTGCGGCCCGTAGGGCAAGTTTGAGTTGTGTACCGGATGCATACTGGCTATATGGGACCCAGGAAACCGATGTAACATGTTAACCTGGGTGTCGAGGCATACCTCACCGTCTGATGTCGATGCTGAAAGGATAGAGAAGTCGACTCTACGAGGGTTTTGCCGTAGAGAGACTTAATCCCAGTCGGTGGGACCGGTTCGACATTTGGGTGTCGTGTGAAAGGTTGCCACGTACGACGTCAGCGACGGTTGCTGTGTGCAACGTCGAGTATGAGCGTACGTGTCGTGTCAGTCGGGTGTTTTTGATTGCAATCACTGTCGCTCGCGGTAGTGAGCATACTTGTTCTCTGCGTCGTGACGTAGTAATAAACCGGGAAACATTTAACATGCTTCGTGGGTAATCCTCATAATGGAGATGAGGAATGATCAACACTTCACTAAATTTAATTTCCACCTTGGGCTAGAAGCGTCGAGGCAAAGCGTTTCTTGTTTGATTGTGGAGTCTCGACGTTGATGGCGCAAGGTCAGTATGAGTCTAGGGTAGCTCACTAAAGTTATTTTCACCTCGGGCAAGTGACATCGAGATGAAGCGTTTCTTGTTTGATTGTGGAGTCTCGATGTAAGATGCGCGAGGGTTATAAAAGCTGCTTAAAAACATTGAAGTAAGGACTCTCCTTTAGCTCAAGTTCATCGTTTGTGCAAACTTCTATAATCAGCCCTCTATTTTCATCATGTAGAGTTTCATGACTTGGGTGACGGGTCAGTCTTGCTGAGCTTCGTGCTCACAGATACTACCTAAGTTGTTTTGCAGGTAATAACTGTAGGCTGATATGTACGGGTGCCCGATGAGACTCGGAACTCCCCGAGTGGTGAACTCAGGGCAACCCCTGCCGCTGCTATCATGACAGTGTTGCTAATGAGAAGGGTCCGCGGGCTGGACACCTTCTCTGTTGCTTAGCATAGGTATGAGACGTGAGTTGTAATAGTCTTCCGCTGTAGTTTATTTTGAGAGGTATTTGTAAAGTCAAAACTTTGTAAGCTTTCGCTTGTTTTATGTAATATGATGCTTTATTATGTGCGCTGTTGGGTGCCGCATCGCACGGCACCACCCAATGCGATTCCCGGGCGAGGTGCTCCGTCCCCGTGAGTAATCGGGACGGCGGGGTCCCCACATTAGGATACTTCTGATTTCAAGTTTCTGTGTTCAAATGAGTACAGAAACAATTTCAAAGAATTTCCAAAACTTGGAAATTCAGTTCTCGGCAATTCCTAGCTCCAAAAATCCTAGAAAAATTCATGCATGCTCCCTGAGCTATGTTTGAAATTGTGGTTCACTTGAATATGCATGAAAGTGCAAAATTATTCAGAATTAATTCCTTTTTGCCTAAATGCTTAGGAAATTATTCTGAGTGTTCTACTCATTGAAAATTTCTAAATGTTGGTCCAGGTTACTTTCTTGTGACAAGGAACTCACAAGAAAATTTTCAGATCCATTAGAGCTCTGGATCACCACTGTTCTGTTCAACCTATTTAGATGAGTAACACACAAGTGATGAAATGCACTTATCACTTGATCATGTTGCTTAACCTAAACCCAAACCACTAGCACCAATGTCATTTTAAATTCTTAAACAGAGTTCCAGTTTTAAACTTGTGTTTATAACTTGTTAGTAAAAACTTTACAATTAAACATATATGCATATATTCATAACGTGTAGTGATTAAACGTGGAAAAGTGGAGGAGAAGTGAAGCTTGAATCAAGGAGGAAGAAGGGCAGTGATTAAGCTTCAAGTCATCAGCAACTAACTTTATAATTATCTGACTTTAGTCACCTGCAAAATCAAGGCAAGCTCCAGTTTGCATTTAAGTTGTTTTATAAAGTTTTTACTTTGTTCACTACTATGGGTTAGAGTTGTATGTGCATTAGGTCAGGAATGTTTTATACTCCAAATGCATGACCAAATGAACCCTAGAGTCAAGGGCAGAAAAGTGTCACTGTTATAGAATAATACCGTGCTAAATAGGCTATGTCATCTGGTAGAAGTCGAGTAGTTGGAATCTACTCGCGAGCTATAGTTCAGAATTACATGGGTGTGGTTGAACAAGGGGCAAACTAAAGTTTATATTTCTAAAGATGAGACCGGGCAGGAGGGTTAGACAGCGACAAGACGAGGTCTTGGTCGAGTAGCTCTGCCTGTGTCGGTTAAGGACCGATGTGTGTGCGGCACCCATGAACAAGTATTGAGTTGTGTACCGGATGCTTACTGCTATATGGGACCCAGGAAACCGATGTACTAGGTTAACTGGATTGTAGAGTCACACCACATCGTCTTGTTAGACCTATGAGCCCGAGACGGCGCGACCAGTTCTACAGTCGAGTGTCCTGCGAAAGGTTGCCACATACGACGTAATGAAGGACGCCAGATTTGGGTCGTCAGAGGCGGGCATATGTGTCGAGTTATCCGGGCAGTATTTGATTCAAATCACCATCCCTCGCGGTTATTGAGTACCACTTGCTCACTGTATTGTGACGTAGTAAGCAAGTTATGTGAGAACAGTTTGCAAGATTTTAATTGCTGCTATGATTATTGGAATTGCATGAAAACCTTGTTTGAAGTAGAGATAGAGCAAACTAAAGTTAATTTCCATCATGGGACAAGTAACATTGGAATGAAGTGTTTCTTGTTTGATTGTGGAGTTCCAATATTGTTGGACACAAGGGCACTACTATTATGGCTAAAATCTGAAAGTTAAGGATGAACAAATAGACGAGTCCTTTTGCAACTTACATGTTTAGGTCTTAAGTTACTTTCATGTAGAGTTGCATGCCTTAGGAGAGACGGTTAAGTCTTGCTGAGCCTTGGTGCTCACTCTTGCTATATGAGTGGTTTTGCAGGTTTACTTCGACGCTTATAAAGAATGTTGTCCGGTGAGACTCAGAGACTTCCGAGTCATGTTACACATGGAGAATCTAGCCGCTGCAATGTCGCCGTGTTGCTAGCGAGAGGAGTCCGTGGGTTGGACATCTTCTCGAGTGCTCATTAGTTATTCGATGGGAGTGGTTTGTAGTCTTTCGTTGTAGCTAATTTATGTAAATTATTTGCAAAGAACATTTGTAAGCTTCCGCTTTGATTTATGTAATACAGTTTTCCTTATATGTGTGCTGTTAGGTGCCGCCTAACACGGCACCACCCAATGTGATTCCTGGGCGAGCGGCACGGCCCTGTGACACGGGTGACGGGGTCTTTCACATTGTTTTTTGATAAATACTTGTTACAATTTTTATTGCCTTATAGGTAACTGTTTTATGTCTGGCTTTACATTGTTTCTTCGAAATCTTGTTCAAAATATGTGGCTAGTTTCTTACTATATTTAGATTTAGTAATTTATCATGTCAGATCTCAGCCAGCAATAGCATAATTTGATGATAAATTTAATACATTTAACCATCCAGGATATATAGCTTTTCCATTTACTGTTTAGATAATTTAACTATAACAATGATTTATCATGACTTTTAGAATTGTTTTACATATCATAGATAACAGTCTTGGTTGCTACCGTCTAAGTGTGGTATGGGAAAAGTTCTCTTTTTTATGCCATCCTGTAAATTCTGTTGCCCTAAAAAAGCATTGTAAAGTATGTTTGGGTGTTTTTCTAATTCATGGTATGAGCATATTCATGTGTATAGACAGGAATGCTATTTCGTATTCTATAGCCCTACAAATTTTGATGATCTAGGCAAAAGTACAACTTCTTGTTTTTACCTTGATTACAATTAGGAGAAACACACAATTTCGAAGTTGAAGCTGGAAGTTGTTGGTTTGATTTCACATTCCAAAAAAAGAATCAATTTTGAAAGGGTCAAACAAGTCTGTCATCACTGGTCATCTTGACGTATAGGTACTAACATTGGTTATTTTTCTGATCTGGCATTCTAGAAAAATAGACCTGGTAAAATCTATTTGAAATAGTAGATCCAAGTATCCGACTCTTTGAAGGAATTCCATTGATAGAGAACCAAAGCAAAGGCAAACGACCAATATCATATTTTTGGTTGTTATGAGAAAGGAATAACCATTTTCTTAAGTGGTAAATATGGAATTTGTTAGATGCTTAATCCCATTGCATCTCATCAAATACCCTATCTCTCATCCCCTTCTTCTCATCAGGGATATACCTTGCGGCTCGTGATGGCCTCCCGATCTATAGATCTACTCGCCCTCAATGAAGACCTCCTTGCTGAGATCCTGATTCTCCTCCCCACCCTATCCGACTTCGGTCGCGCTTGCCTTGTTTGCGTTGTATTCCGTCGTGTCATCACCGGTCGCTCCTTCCTCCGTCGCCTATATGCGCTCCACCCTCCCTCCCTCCTTGGTTTTCGTACCTTCACCGGTAAGTTCCAACCAGTTGAGCAACCTCATCCCTCCGTCGCTGTCGCCCATGCCCTAGCCAGAGCTGGTGACTTTCGGTTCTCGTTCCTTCCAAACGCGGGCTTCTGGATAATCCGAGATACTCGTGTTGGTCTCTTCGTTCTTGATTATGATGAGCATGGTGATGGAATCTTCAACAAGATTGTGGTATGTGACCCTTTGACCCGACGTTACTTGCTTGTTCCTCCAATCCCTCAAGACTTGGCATCTGAAATCCTAGGACCATGTTGCACAAGATATGAGATCTCTCGTAAATGTGATATCTTCCTCAGTCCTCGTGGTGAGGACGAGTCTTCGAGGATGGGAGAGCTGGAGTCATTTATGCTGATCTGGATGGCCCAATGCTCAAAGTTGCTCACATTTGTCTTCTCTTTTGCCAAGTGGCAGTGGCAAGCCATTCCAATCCCCAACTGGCTCGATCTGAGCCATTCGAGGCCCATTTTGCATGGTCATCTTCTTTGGCGCAGTTATGCATATGGTTGTTTCTACTGGTTGTGGGATTACAACAAAAAATTGGTTGTACTAGACACGAGTAAGATGGAGTTCTCCTATGTCAGTCATCTTCCTTTTGCTGATGGGAAAGAACTTGCTATATTGGAGGTAGGGGATGGCAGACTTGGGATGTTTGCATTCGACTATACTAACAATAGAGGGGATACTATAATAGAACTCTTTAGTGCAGAAAGGAAAAATTGTGGTGAGGATGCCATCGAGTGGTCACTACAAAATAAAGTCTCACTTGGTTCCGGTTTGTGTAAGCACCGCATTCTAGGTGATGTTGATGGGAAATTGATCATGCAAAGGAGATCTTGTTCTGGTGTGCCAGAGTTTAGTTGTTTTTCATTAGACTTCAAGACTTTACAACTTCAGAGTATCCGAGCGATGCTTAGAGGTGGTTGCTCCCTACCATTCCTATATATTGGTTACCCACCATCGCTGTCATTGCCAACTATATGAAGTGGTAAGCATGCTTTTTCTAATCCCTATATCCATATTCTATGGGGGTTTAATTACTCTAATGCATTTGGGGTTTGTAACGTGTTTTGTTATCCCATTTTGTGATAGTAGATACAATGTGATTGCAGTGGATTTAATGCCTTTTTTATAAATACTTGTTATAGTTTATATTGCCTTATAGATAACTGTTTTATTGTCTGCCTTTCCATTATTTTTTCAAAATATGTTGCTAGCTTCTAACTATATTTGGATTTGGTAATTTACCATGTCATCTCAGCTAGCAATAGCAGTGTGATAATAATTTTAATACAAATAATTAACCATCCTGAATATATAGCTTTTCAATTTGCTGTTTAAATGATTTGACTGTAATGATGATTTATCATGATTTTTAGTATCGTTATACATGTCATAGATAACAATATTGGTTGGTACCATCTGAGTGTGATATGGCAAAAGTTCTATCTTTATGTCATCCTTTAAATTCTGTTGCCCTAAAAGAGCATTGTAAAGTATGTTTGTGTACAGCTAGGAATGCTATTTCGTGTTCTATAGCCCTACAAATTTTGGTGATCTAGGCAAAAGTACAACATCCTGTTTTTACTTGATTACAAATTAAAGGGTTGTATTGCATCTAGCAAGCAACGATGGTTTATTTCTCTTCATCTGATTGCAGGAGTTGATCGCACGCTCTGGCTTCTTTCTGTAGGAGTTGCTGCTGGCGCTGATTACGAGGTCGATTTCAGTGTTATATGGGCTTTGCCTGACAAGCTTTTCTAGTTATCTTTAAAAATACATCTTTTTCTCAATGTAATAGCTAGTTGAGTACTATAAGATACCTTGCTGCCAGAGACCAATGTAATCTTGGTGGTTCAATCGATTGATCTGGAGTCTGGACTTAAATTTATTCAATATCTGAACCCTATAAGTTTAATTTGTACGGCGTGCCTGGTGTATATAGTGGACGGTATAAGCTGCGATATTCTGCCATTGAAGAGCTCTCGAAGGATAAGATGAACATATATAAGATGTAGATTCGAAAAAGATCATTTAACATGCATTCTCAGCTGCCGGTTCAACTCCCACGGGCTGCTCAAACGCGTGCGCGTTTGGCCCAAGCAAGAAATAAGGGCCCAGAGCAGCCCGCATAGCTTCCTCGGCGGTACCAGTTCCCCCTCTCCGAGCAGTGGAACCTGCCACGGCCGCTCCGCTCGCAATGGCCTCGCCGGCGCGCCCAAACCCCCACCAGCCCGAAGCTCCGGCACCGCCGATGATGAGGCTCACCGATGACCTTCTCGCGGAAATCCTGATCCGCCTCCCCACGCTGGCCGATATCGCCCCCGCCTTCCGCCTTGTCATCGCCGACCGCTCATTCCTCCGCCGCGCGCGTCCGTGCTGTCCACCCGCCGCTTCTCCTTGGCACCCACATGCGATTTTGCGGCATGGACCTCCTCCTGGCCCAGCCGCCCCACCCCTCCGCCGCCGTCGCCCGTGCATTCGCCGACGCCGGCGACTTCTCTTGTTCGTTACTCCCCTCCGCCGACCGCTGGATCTACCGCGACGGCCGCGCCCTCCTCTCCAAACTCCCCGAGCGCAGCATATTCGTTCGCGGGTACTACAATCGTCTACAATCGTCTCACCTTGGTAAGACTAGTCACACCGGCGTGCTGGACCTGGTACGGGACGCCGTATTTAGCGTCCGGGTCGCTCCGTGCAAGCCGCAGTGATATACGGGAGATCTACGCCAAACGCCCGCACGCCACAGTAAACCGTCTGCTCGAGCGTCTACGCTATAGGATTGTCACCCTCTGGTCGTTAGCTTCGCGCGCACGAGCGGGTGCGACAGTGCCGGACCAATGCGACGAGCAGGCGAGGCGGCACGGAGGTGAGGCGGCGAGAGCGGGCGTGGTCGCGCAGGGGCAAGGCTGCTAGCAGGCGTGGTCGTGCAGGGCGCGGCGGCGAGCGGGTGCGGCGGCGAGAGGTGCAGCGGTGCAGGGCGAAGCAGCTAGCCGGCTAGTCGATGGGAAGGAGGCGAGGAAGGAGAAAGTTTCAGAGGCCACGAAGAATGGAAAAGGAAAACAGAGAGAAGTCAGGGGAAAGAAGGAAATGAAAAAAAAAGGGAAGGAAAAGAAAAAAGAGAAGAAAAAAAGAAAATATAAGAAAGACAAAAAAGAATGGAAATCGAAGGAAAGAAGGAAAGAAAATAAAAAGAAATAAAAGAAAAGAATAAACAAAATAGAAGAATAAGTAAGAAGGGAAAATAGAAAATAAAATAGAAGAAAAAGAAGAGGGAAAAGATGAAGATAAATATTAAAGAATTAGTGGTGGTTGATATAGAGTACGTTTAAGGAGTACGATGAGTGCGGTAGTACGTACTTGAAAGAGAGAATATTTTAGAGTGTGCTGAAAAGAGATGAAAATATTCGTTTTGGAGTAGATTTTTAGAGTACATGAGTGCGGATAGCCTAAAAGACCTTGCAATCTGCGACCTCTTGCACAGGCGCTATCTTCTGCTCTCATAGTTATTAAGGCGGTAAGGTGATATAAGGCGACATGCCCCCTTTTCATCTTTTAAGCGGCGAGATGACGCCTTACTAATAAGAATAAAATCTTAAATATTCTAGCATTTACTAGAAAAGTTTGTCAATTAAAAAGAAAAAAGAAAAACAAGAAAAAAATACTACATGTGCTTGGCCCATCCAGCCCACTACCAAGCCCACTACCAGCCCAACAACACATATTTACCCTAACCCTAGTCACCCCACCGCCCCACTTTCACAGCGCTACACTCCCGCCGCCTCCTCCTCCGCTTCTCCGCACCCGGCCGCCGCCTCCTCCTCCTCCGCGCCTGCGCCTGCCGTCGCCGCCTCCTCCTCCGCGCCTGGCCACCGTCGCCTTCTCTGCGACCGGCCGCCCCCTCCTGTGCGCAGAGCGTGGGCGCCGCCGCCTCCTTCTCCTCCGCACCCGGCCGCCACCGCCTCATCTGCGCCCGGCCACCGCCGCCTCCTGTGGCAGGCGCCGCCGCCGCCTCCTGTGCGCGGGCGCCGCCGCCGCCTCCCCTGTGTGCGGGCGTCGCCGCCGCCTTCACCCGCCTTACGCCGGGAGCTAAGGCGACGGGACGCCTTACGATCCCCAGGCGCCTTACCGCTTAAGCGTCGCTTAAGCGACGCCTAAGCGACGCCACTATGTCTGCTCCCCTCCATCCCCGACGACCTGGCCGCTTTAGCCGGTGAGCGTGACATCAAAAGATTTGAGCCCTTCTTTGCTCCTTATGTGGGGAATGAGCATGAGGGAAGCACTTCATTAAAAGTGATCTACTCGACAGTATGCCGGTATGAAACCAAGCTGGTCGTCTTCACCTTCTCTTCGAGCTACAGACAATGGCAAGCTGTTGAATATGATGGTTGGGGTGCTCTGACCGCCACACCTATCAATGGATCCCCAATGTAGTCCAGACGGGACTTAGCTCATGGATGCTTCTGCTGGGTGATGCGAGAGAGGAACAAGCTGTTTGTGCTTGACACACACAGACGATGGAATTCTCTTCCGTCGACATCCCACCTTCCTGCCCAGGAAATGATCGAGCCATTGTTGAGGCAAGTGAAGGAAGATTTGGGATGTTTACTCTTGTTTTGACAGGGGATCAGACACATATAGCTTCCTGTATACTGTCCTGCAAAATGATATTCAGAGTTCAAACCAATGGAAGTCAGAGGCGACAATCCAGCTGCCATTAAATTATCATTACAATATCCTGGGTGTAGCTGGAGGATACTTACTGCTATTAGGGCATATGCACAAATGCAACCACGACTTAATCCCTAAGATGTTAGATATGGACTGGTTTTCGTTGAATCGCAAGAGTTTTCTCATCGAGCCTTTAGTTCTACAAAGGGCTTGATCGAAGAACCTCTGCTTTATGCTGGTTTTCCACTATCCTTGTCCCCACCAACCATTTGTACCAGTAATTCTGCTCTTAACTTTTCTTGTCTCTTTGCACAGAATATGTCATTGCGATACGATGCAGATTACTGTGGTGGCAATATGCTTTTCAATTGCCTTTTCTTAAAACATCCTCAATGTAGATGCAGCCTAGTTACATTCAGATCTGCATGATCACCATGTAGCCTGCCTACAGGCTGCAACTTGAAATTCGTTAATATAATAAGCTTTTGGCACTTAGGTGGTCTGTGAAAGTGGAAGAATATGGAACTGAAAAGCAGCTTAATGGAACTAAAATGTCCCGGTGAGCTGACTTAATATGTGTTTCTTCTTTTTCTATTCCCTAGCTCCATTTGTAGTTACATCCTCAACCTTTGCGTCTACCAGGTCCTTCATCAACAGACGCTAGTGAGTGAATTTTAATAAGCTTGCCCATGCACTTCATGATGGAAATGGACTACACTAATCTGTACAGGTATGATTGGTTGGGTGGACAACCTCCTAGACAGGCTTGTGTAATGCAGGGAAAACACTTTTTCACTTGGCGTTGCATTGCTAAAGCCAGGATTAGACTAGCGAGGCCTAGATGCTAGATCCTACCCAATTTACAACTAAGCCATGCAACCAATCAGACCTTATCTTTCTAACTTTACATTTGTGTTTATAGCTTTGTTTGGGTAGCAAATGCAATTTTATCCTTATTTCTGTTAATGACAGTTCATTTGTAGTAATGATGGCTTCTGTCATGCCTATCATGCGATGTACTTGTATAGAATTCTGCTTGAATGGTGGCATGTTGTATCATTTTCCTTAGATTGAGGTCCTGATAAGTGCATAGGGGCTGTGGCATAGTAAGTTAGTCACGGCCTTATTCAAACTGCAGAAAACAAAGCCTACACTGTTGTGGATGCATTTGTGGGTCGCCAATATGGTCGGCGTGGGGCCCACAAAGCCCACAACTAGGCCGGCCAGACCCTGCAGCCGCACCAGGAAAATATTTAGAAGAATTAATTAGATAATGTTTAGGAATAAAAGTGAGTTATAGATTGAATCAGTTTAGATAGAAAGAAATAGACTAAAAAATGGAAGAAAAGAATCCTAGTCAGTTTGAGGGATTATCCCCAAACAGACTAGGAGTAGGCTGCGGCCAAAGGGGGGGGTCCTGTCCCCCCTTTATAAGCAGCCCCCCTCCCTCATGTTTTGAGCATCCAGGAAAAAATAAGAATCCCCGTTGAGGGTTGTTCTTCTCCTTGGATCACGGTGGCTTCGAACTCTAACCCTAGCCGTCGTGACCAGCTACTTTGTCCCCCGCATTACGTACTGCGCAGCTGCCCCCACGCCTCCTCGCTGCTGTTTTCTCCCCTGCGCAGCCCTAAGCGCAGTCAAGGGGTCTTCCCCCTCCCTGTTTCTCAGCATTTGGTATCAAGAGACTCCGGGGCAGCGACCATGTCCGGCCCCGTGGACGATTCTGGGACTTTCACCCTCCAAGATCTCGGCAACATGATGAGCAAGATGATGGGGCAGATAGACACCATCAACAAGCGCTTGGACCGCCACGATATGCGCCTTGCGCGCTTTGAGAAGGCACCGGAGCGGGAGCTCTCCGGTGGCGAGGACTTGCAACAAAACTCACCGCAGGGTAGCAACCTTCCCCGCAGCTGCGGCAGCGGCAAGAGCGGCGGCGGTGGCAGCGGCGGCCATGGCGGCAACGACGACCACTACAGCACCAGGCGCCCAGCGGGACGCCCGACCTTCGACGACAGCGGGCTGCGTCGTCACAAGGTCAATTTCCCCAAGTTCGACGGGGAAACAGATCCGCTGCCCTGGCTCACCAAGTGTGAGACATACTTCCGAGGGACACGTACGATGCCAGAAGAAAAGGTGTGGCTCGCGTCTCTCCACCTGGAGGGTGTCGCGACCGAGTGGTACACTGCTCTAGAACGTGACTGTGGCATCGTGTCCTGGGAGCGGTTCGCGGACTTCGTCAACATGCGCTTCGGGCCTCCGCTCCGCTCCAACGACCTGGCGAAAATTAAAGATATCCGTCGTACTGGCACGGTTGACGAATATCAGCGTCAATTCCTGGTCCTTCTTTGTCGTTGCGAGGACCTCAGCCAGCGCCAGCAGATCAACCTCTTCACAGCTGGCCTCGGCGAGCCACTTAGAACGGATGTGGAGCTGCAGTTTCCCACTAATCTACAAACCGCCATGAGTCTGGCCAGAGCCTTTGAACGTCGACTTGCGGCAATAACAGATAGCGGAATACAGAAGGGCGCCGCCTCTCAATGCTCCACGCGCTCTTCTATTGTGTCCCGCGCCTCTACTGCGGCCTCAAGTGGCAGTTCTACAGCACCCACCCCGACATCGTCAACAAAGGCATCTTCTCGCCCACGCTTCAAACGCCTTACACCCGATGAGATGGCTGCTAAGCGGGCAAGCGGTGAGTGCTATCACTGCCCTGAGCGGTACACACCAGACCATAAGTGTGTCGACAAAGGAATCTTCCTTCTGGAGCTTGACGATGATGATGACGTTGACGCAACCGTAGCTGATATGGGCATCTCCTTACACGCCCTGACCGGCATCGACTTCGCCAACACAATGAAGCTCCAGGTCTACGTCCACGGCAACCTACTGACAGCATTGGTCGACACAGGGTCCACTCACACCTTCATCAGGGAACCACTCATCAAGGAGCTCGACCTGATGATGTTGCCACGATCAGGCGTCGGCGTCCGAGTCGCCAACGGCGACTCTATCTCCTGTACAGGCATCTGTCCACGTGTACCCTTGATGATTGCAGGGGATCGCTTTGACGTCACATGTTACGCACTCCCACTGGACGGCTTCGACTTTGTTCTAGGAGTCCAGTGGCTGCGATCTTTGGGACCCATTCTCTGGAACCTTGAGGACCTCACGATGAAATTGTGGCGCGGAGACCGTGAGGTGATCTGGACGGGGCTGCGAAGTTCAGCTCCGGTATGTGCCTCTCTAGCACCACCTACTGATATGATGGGCGCCCTCCTGGATGGCTTCCAGGACCTCTTCGACGAGCCATGCGGGCTTCCTCCTGCACGACGCCACGACCACCAAATCAGGCTCCTGCCGGGCACAACTCCAGTAGTTGTCCGGCCGTACCGCTACCCCCAGCTTCTTAAAGACGAGATTGAGAAGCAATGCACCGAGATGCTTCGCCAAGGCATCATCCGAGAATGCACATCTGCATTTTCCTCGCCAGTACTGTTGGTCCGAAAAGCCGACGGCACGTGGCGCTTCTGCATCGACTACCGCGAGCTCAACGCCAGAACTTTGAAAGACAAGTTCCCGATCACGGTGGTTGACGAGCTACTGGACGAGCTTCGCGGCGCAAGGTTCTTCACCAAGCTTGACCTCCGCAGCGGCTACTTTCAAGTGCGCATGCACTCGGACGACATTGAAAAGATAGCATTCCGAACTCATCGAGGCCACTATGAGTTCTTGGTGATGCCATTCGGCCTCACCAATGCGCCGTCCACGTTCCAGTCGTTGATGAACGACGTCCTCGACCCCTACATCAGAAAATTTGTGCTTGTCTTCTTTGATGACATATTGGTGTATAGCAGGTCCTGGGTCGAACACCTTCAGCACGTCAAGCAGGTGTTACAGACACTACGGACAAACAAGTTGTTCCTGAAGAAATCTAAGTGCTTCTTCGGCCAGGAGACTGTGTCCTACTTAGGACACATCATATCCGCTCACGGCGTGGCAATGGATCCGACCAAGGTGGAGGCCATGGAACGTTGGCCTACACCTCGGTCCTTACGAGCCTTGCGAGGTTTCCTCGGGCTCACCGGCTATTACCGCAAGTTCATTGCGGGGTATGGTGCGGTGGCCGCACCCCTCACCGCCCTACTAAAGCGGGAAGCATTCCGCTGGACTGATGATGCGCAGGACGCTTTCTCCCAACTCAAGCAGGCGTTGATGACAGCGCCTCTACTTCAAATGCCGGATTTCGACAAGCGCTTCATCGTCGACTGCGACGCGTCCGGCGCCGGCTTTGGGGCGGTTCTACACCAGGGCGACGGCGCCATAGCATTCTTCAGCCGCGCTGTAGCGACTCACCATCATAAGCTACCGGCATACGAGCGTGAGCTAATCGGTCTTGTGAAGGCCGTACGTCATTGGCGGCCTTACTTGTGGGGTCGTCCCTTCACTGTTCAGACTGATCACTTCAGCCTGAAATATATCCTGGATCAGCGACTCACGACGATTCCCCAACATGCTTGGGTGAGCAAACTTTTTGGTTATGATCTGCAGGTTGAGTACCGACCGGGGCGCCTGAATGGGGCAGCTGACGCCCTGTCCCGCCGCGACGAGGAAGACATAGCTATTCACGCCATATCCGCGCCAATCTTTCCACTCTTCGACTCGCTCCGCGCGGAGATCGCTACAGACCAGCAGGCGCAGCAGCTATGTGCCCAACTCCGGGAGGGAGTCGCACCTGCTGACTGGGCCGAACGCGACAGCCTTCTACTTCACAAGGGGAAGCTCTTCGTTCCCGACAAGTCCTCCTTGTGGCCCTCTCTCCTAGCTGAGGCGCATGATGGGGGCCACGAAGGCATCCAGAAGACAGTGCATCGGCTACGCCTCTCCTTCTACAATCCGTCCTTGCTACGGCGGGTGCGTGAGTATGTCCGCGGGTGTGCTACGTGCCAACGCAACAAGACTGATCATCTTCATCCAGCCGGCCTGCTACAACCGCTGCCTATACCGTCGGAAGTCTGGAGTGATATCTCCATGGACTTCATTGAAGGTTTTCCGAAAGTTGGTGGGAAATCAGTGATCTTGACAGTGGTAGATCGCTTCTCCAAGTATGCCCACTTCATTCTCCTAAGCCACCCTTACAGTGTTGCATCAGTGGCGCGGGCATTCTTCGACGACATTGTACGACTACACGGCTTTCCCTGCTCAATCGTCAGTGATCGTGATACCGTCTTCACCAGTCTCTTCTGGTCAGATTTGTTCCGGCTAGCCGGTGTCCAACTTCAGCTCAGCTCGGCCTTCCACCCGCAGTCTGACGGTCAATCTGAGGTCGTCAACAAGATCATCACTGTGTACCTTCGCTGCTTGGCTGGTGACCGACCGAAGACTTGGTTGCAGTGGCTTCCTTGGGCTGAGTATTGCTACAACACTTCCTACCAGACGGCCCTCAAATGCTCGTCCTTCAGAGTGGTCTATGGCAGGGACCCTCCGGCTCTTGTTGGTTACCAACCGGGCGTATCTAGAGTAGCAGCAGTGGATAAACAGCTAAAGGATAGAGATGAATTCTTAGCTGAAATCAAGAACAGGCTGGTACAAGCACAAGTCACCATGAAAAGCTATGAAGATAAGTTCCGCCGAGAGGTGGAATTTCAGATCGGTGATTGGGTTTGGCTGCGGCTTCATCAGAGGACAGCTGTGGGAGTAATGACGACGCCTTCTTCGAAGATTGGACCAAAATATTTTGGACTATATCAGATCATTCAACGCATTGGGACTGTATCATATAAACTTCAGCTGCCTCCTCAAGCAAGGATACATGATGTCTTCCATGTGTCCCTGTTAAAGAAATTTGAAGGTCCTACTCCCATACAGGTGGTGCCTTTACCACCACTTCTGCATGGACGTGTTGTACCTACGCCTGAAAAAGTACAAAGGGCGCGTTTGAACAGATGTGTCTGGGAGCTACTCGTCAAATGGGCAGGACATTCTGAAGCTGATTCATCATGGGAGCAACTAGAAGATTTCAGGATGAAGCACCCCTCCTTTAAGCTCGAGGACGAGCTCTTTGTCGGGAAGGGGGGAAATGTTGTGGATGCATTTGTGGGCCGCCAATATGGTCGGCGTGGGGCCCACAAAGCCCACAACTAGGCCGGCCAGGCCCTGCAGCCGCACCAGGAAAATATTTAGAAGAATTAATTAGATAATGTTTAGGAATAAAAGGGAGTTATAGATTGAATCAGTTTAGATAGAAAGAAATAGACTAAAAAAGGGAAGAAAAGAATCCTAGTCAGTTTGGGGGATTATCCCCAAACAGACTAGGAGTAGGCTGCGGCCAAAGGGGGGGGGGGTCCTGTCCCCCCTTTATAAGCAGCCCCCCTCCCTCATGTTTTGAGCATCCAGGAAAAAATAAGAATCCCCGTTGAGGGTTGTTCTTCTCCTTGGATCACGGTGGCTTCGAACCCTAGCCGTCGTGACCAGCTACTTTGTCCCCCACGTTACGTACTGCGCAGCTGCCCCCACGCCTCCTCGCTGCTGGTTTCTCCCCTGCGCAGCCCTAAGCGCAGCCAAGGGGTCTTCCCCCTCCCTGTTTCTCAGCATACACCTACAGAGCAAAAAAGTTGGTATTCTTTTTAATTACCTCACAACAGTGAACCAAATCCCACTTGTACAATATCAGGGCCCAGGCTGTTATCTATTTTGACCTCCTGTCAAAGTTTTTCCAACACCGTTGCAAATCACATTTCTGCCCCCCTTCCGATGAGCTTCTATATGGTCACAGTTTGTTTTGTCACAATTCTGTGATCCATATAGATGGTTCCTCACATCTGTACATAGCCTATAGACCTTTGTACATGCTAGAGTTGGTCTCTTGATGACTGGTTCAGTGTTTAAGCTGATCGTTCACATGGAACAGATACAATGCTGGTAACTTCTTGGAGCCTCAGACACCATTTGGCCATGGATCTGTTCCATGATGTCCAGCCATCAGTATCATGATTATAAAGTAGGTTAAACTATATATGCAAGCTCAGTGCAATCTAGGATATCACTGAATTATTGATATTTTGGTGATGGAATGGATCTAGCTATTATATGGGATTGAGGAAAGAGATTGTTATTCAATAGTGCAGAAAGTCTCCTAATAATTATATTGTTGAAGCTACATTTCCCTTCTATGACCTTGCATAAAGTGTAAAGAGATAGGTGGTTATGACTTGTCATTTATGTATTCGCTTACCAATACTTAAGCCTCGTAAAATCTCTAAGTGTGATTGCATAGTTGCTGAACTCTGGCGTGTTGAATTGCATTGCAACTGAACTGCATCAGTCCATCCTGCATTTTATTTTTTTTATGATATGCTATTTGTTTTGTATCAATGAGTCGTCTCGCTGCGTTTGATTACAGGTACAATCAGCATTTGTGGTGCTTCCTTTGTGCTATGCTGCTGCTGGGAAATGTCGAATGCAAGTGTCTAGTTTACTGCAATGCTAGTTTGGCCACCGTCCTCCCCGTCTTTTGTTTTTATTTCTGGAATCTTACTGTGCTCAATCTATCATGAACGCTAATCAGTGTACAAGTAGCTCTGGATGCCACAGTAGTATGCGTGCAAGAACCTGTTTTTTGTTTCACTGACAAATTACCCTATTCCATGGCAAGCACCAAGTAATGCTTGTATTAGTTTTCAATGCTTTCGAGAATGAAATGTGTCTGCATTGGTTTAACAAACCAATTCTGATTCAACGTTGATGTTAGGGGAACGCAGAATCCAATTCTGATGCATTGCTCGTCAGAAATTGCTGCAGTAAATCTGTTAGATTTGACAACTAGTTAAATTGGCCATCCAAATTTCTTGCAAAAAATAATAATGATAAATTAGTCATCCAAATAATAGCGAGTAGTAGAGGCGTAACGAATTTTTGGCAGGCACGCCTCATATTAGCAAGCAAAACCCCGACAAATTCTCCTGATCCATTTACCGCGCCATGGCTTCGCCGGCGCCACCAACCCCGCGCCGCCTCCAGTCCCCTTCCGACCTCGCCGACGACGTCTTGCGGGAGATCTTCCTCCACCTCGACTCCGCCGCCGACCTTGCCCGCGCCTCCACCGCCTGCACCCACTTCCGCCGCGTCATCACCGACCACGACTTCCTCCGCCGCTACCACGCCATCCACCCGCCGCCGCTCCTCGGCATCCTCGCCAACGTCTTCATCCCAGCGCAGCCGCCCCACCCATCTGCCGTCGCCGCCCGCACCTTCGCGCACGCCGGCGCCGCCGACTTCTCCTTCTCTTTCCTCCCATCCCCCCACCGCTGGCGCCGCCGCGACAGCCGCGATGGCCGCTTCCTCCTCTCCGCTGTCCCCGTGGGCAGGGGGCACGACCGCGGGGACCTCGTCTGGATCACCGATCTTGCCGTCTGCGACCCTCTGCACCGGCGCTACCATCTCCTCCCGGCCATCTCCGTCGACCTAGCAGCCACCGTTCATCCGCAAGACATCGTCGATTTCGAGCCCTTCCTCGCCCCTGCCGCTGAGGATTACAAGGATACATCATTCAGAGTGATCTGCTTGGCGCAATGCACAAACAAGCTGGTCCTCTTCGTCCTTTCACCAAGCGAGGGACGATGGCATTCTGTTACCTTTGACGGCTGGAGTTCTTTGATCACAGGGTTCGGCAATCCTGCTTCAGGCTCTGAGTTGTCTCAACGGTACTATGCTCACAGGCGCTTCTGTTGGTTGATGTATAGGAGGAACAAGCTCCTTATGCTCAACACCTGTGGGATGAACTTCTCCACTGTTGAACTCCCACAAGACTACTTCGGAAGAGAGATTGCCATTGTTGAGGCAGGGGACGGGAAGCTTGGCATGTTTTCTATCTGCACTGACATTGCACATGACACCGTTCACCTCTCATATGTCATATTACGAGATGGCACTGAGATAGCAAATCAATGGCAGTCTGAGGAGATACTCCCGTTGCCCTTACAGCATCAGTATGACATCGTCGGTGTAGCTGGGGGGTATTTGCTACTACAAGGGGTTCCAAAAGGCATGTCCCTGATAAATTTGCCGCAGAATCCAAACATAGTCTGCTTTTCTGTGGAGCTCAGCACAATGCAGCTTGAGTGGTTCTGTCAAACTAGTCGCTCCATCTTATATGCTGAACTGTATGCTGGGCATCCACCAGCTTTGTCTCCACCAAGTATCTAACAAGGTAAGGTTGTGCTCATAGTCTTTGTTTACTTTTTATTTTGCACATGAGAACACAGTACAATGTGATGAAGATATGTTTGATGCATGTGTATTTTGCCATTGTGGTATTCAGTATTTGAATGTGTGGTTCACCACATGCAATCTGACAACTTATAGAACTCAGAAAATCAGAAAAGTATTTGTTTGTTATCTTGTGATCATTCATGCCATTTATGGACTTTCTGACAAATAGCATAAGAAACTTCATGTTAACCACCAATGACCAAAGTGTTCAGGTGAGCTAATATGGAACATTCACTAGCTATTACTAACATATTTGTGCTTTCTATGCAGGAATATATTTTTACTCCACTGAGAAATACTGCTTCTGTGCTTCACCCCATAGCTTGTAACGGTGTATCTGCTAGAAGTGGTAATGACTGGTTTGATGAGTAGAGTACGATTGCATCCTTTTCCATTGATCACATTATAAATAATTTCTGTAATTTTCAGTTTGTCCATATATATGTTTGTGATGACTGTGCTTCAAGTAATGTACAATGATGTTGATTTCTGTTTCAACGTTTTCATGGGGGGCATATTGTGATGGGTTATGGGACGGGGTGGTGAAAGTCACCAGTGACCCATTGGGCGTCAGCCAAGATGGGGAAAGGAGGCATCAATATTTCGTAGGGGCTAGGGCAGGGAGGGGAGGGTGGTGGCTCAAGGGAGAAGGAGAAGCGAGCAGCAGCACACTAGAGTGAGGGAAGGAGGGACTGATCATATGTGGTACAGCTACTCTCTTTTAATAGAGAAAGGCATGTATCCTAATTTTAAACTTGCTGGTGCACTCCTGTTGGTGGTGACAGTGCCTCTAGCTTGGGGCAGCCCACCTGGCCCATAGGCACTGGCCATGACATTTTAGGTCTCTAGTCTTTCATTATATGTGGGAGCTTTCAGCACTAAGTATGCACTTTAGTCTTTCATTATATGTATCCAGGGCCATAATATTTTAGGTTTGTAATATTTTCATTATATGTACTACGATGAACAATGATGGATTTCTACGTAGCGTTCCTACGCACCGGAAGAAGCAGAGGATAAAGGGGGGGGGGGGGGGGCGACAGGGGAGGCTGGAGAAGCTGGTGTGGATGTAGGCCATGGGCTGGGCTGTGTGCGAGTAAAGGCTGGCTAGGCCATGGGATGGTTGGGCTGTCTGTGGGGGAGAGGGAGGGGAATGGAAGTGGGCCAGACAGAATCAGCCCACAATAGTATAAATATGCATATAATTCTGTAATTTTAAAATGCATTATTGCTACACTATATAACGTCTAGTCACCGCCTAGCCTCTGCGAAAGGTCACCGCCCGCCTAGCGCCTGTTGGAACATTGGGCTGAGTACAGGGCACTGATATAGGTCATGCAGTCCTTATTGCTGTTTTCCTAAACACTGCCTTTATTTGTGTGATGCTTCTCTCTGCTTGCTTAACATGGCATAGATACAATCCTGGCAGCATCGTGGACATATACAAGCAAGATCAGTCATATCTTGTCCAACTGATTCTGAAATTTGTTCAATTACATCAGCAGTTTATAAGCATAGTCAAGTATACAAGAAATATTGTTGTTCAAAACGATAATTGAATTGATTGATTTAAAGAGATTGGTACAATCGTCGACAAGATATATGATGCAAATTGAACAGTTATGATCTAACCATGCTGTCAGTCGTACTTGCCTGGTTCTTCCTCCAGTCGTTTGATGTGTGATTTCTTTATCTGACGACGTTGTAACTGCCTATCATCAGTCTTTGATCTTACCAGGAATCTGTCAGCACCGTTTTTACTTGGTTGGGTTCTGTCTGAATGTTTGTAACTTGTGTGATGAATTGCTGGTCCGCCATTTTAGATTGACAATAGATGCACTGTTGTGTCTCAAGGGAGAATTATGGGCACAGGCCAGCGTGTACCAGTCGCTGCCTAGGCGTCCAGGCGCTCCGGCCTGGACGTCATGGCTGGGCGACTCGCCTGGCCGCTGCCACAGCCGCTCGCCGCTGCTGCAGTCGCCTGGCCGCCGCCGCTCGTCGCCCGCCCCCTAGCGCCGCCCCCGGCTCGCCTTCGCCCGTCGCCAGTGGAGTGAAGAGAGGGAGGTGAGGGAGAGAATGAATAGGGTTAGGGATGAGTGAGGATAGTTTTTATATACCCCAATCTAAAATGAGGATTCAACGATCCACGTTAGTTGGGCCAAAACTGCCCGACGGAAGCCCAAATCTTAGGGCGCCTCCTCCACTCGTCGCCACCCGCCTAGCCTCCTCTGCTGCCGCTGCCACCTGCCTCTGCTGCCGCTGCCGCCCGCCTCCGCCGTCGATGTCGCCGCCCGCCTCCGCCGTCGATGCCGCCACCTGCTGCTGCCCGCCTCTGCCGTCGATGCCGCCACCTGCCACTGCCGCCGCTGCCGCACATCTCGGGCCGTCGGGCGCCTGGCCGGGCCTTGTTTTTAGGAAAAATTTCCAGCAATAGCAAACATGAAGTGTTGTTGTTTGTTACTCCCTCCGTTCTGAGATAAATGATGTTTAGGACGTAACATCTAATTCAAATTAAACTAAATTAGCTGTCTTAAACGTCATTTATTTCAGAACGGAGGCAGTACATTGCTGCAGCTTCACTGATTAGCTACAGCAACCTATGTCATGTTGGCGGCATACAGTTAGGCAAGCACCAGTAAACTACAGTTTGGTTGGTTTCCTGCACTGTCCACCCGACCCATTCCAGTCAGACTTGTCAAAGTCTACAACTCGACACTAACACAGGATTGCTGGCAACCTACGGTAGCCATGGCTACTCCTGCAGCATCACCCACTGTTGTAGGGATGGCCCAAGTGACCCACCCCCTCTCGGATCTCCCTATGGACTCAACAAACTCATATTAGACACATGTAGTGGTTTGTTATGTAAGCCCAATGACACATCTGTAATATTTGTACTCCATCAAAGATAGAAGAGGTGTCTCCCTCTTCTCCCCTTCCTATAAATATAATTCATTTACTTTCACTCTCTCTCCCTCTAAACAGGTGTATCCCTATAGCCTTGCCAATCCTTGTAACGAAATATATCCTGCTTCAAAGTTATGTCTAACGTACTTATTATGAAGCAGGGAGCGACGTACTTGCTTTTGGGATCTTATTTTGGTTATTCATCTGGTGTATTGCGAGGAAGAATGAAGGATGATCACGTTGGTGGTGCACTTTTTCTGGAGGGTCAATTTGCTACTCGTCAAGAACTGTTTCTGAAATTTAGCTGTATCGACTAATACATGTAAACACACATGTTATCAAGTTGATCCTGTTGGGTCACTAGTATGTACGCGCTGTGTTGCTGTTTCCCATTTCGACTGCAATGATATGGGATATTTAGATGGGATCTGTTTCCAGATTTTGAACGCTCTACCCTTTTACTGATGTGGCACATCGATCACCCAGTGTCAGCTGTTTGAAACTGGCGTTGGCCGACTGTCCGTTGTATTTAGCACGGGCCTCAAACCACTTGCCCGGACTTAAGGGCCCGGCCCACGTAAGATGGGCTCATGTCCTGGCCTATTTTCATTTTCGTTTGTTACGGTGTTAGTGTTACGCCATGGTTTGGTTCAATATCGACAAGTATATTGTTACGTGTCAATGATGAACTATCATATATAGTTAAGAGCCCTACATGTACGGGTGGTAATTGGGCTCAGCCCACGAATTTTTTCACAATTTATTTGAGTCCTTATTAAATATTAGTAATAAAATATAAATTTTGGCCCGATTTTTTTATTCATTTTTTAGGCTTTTACCCGTCCTACCTACATGTCGTTTCAATAAAAAAGAAGAGACGTGAACTGAAACCCGCCATCACGTCACTCGCATCATGTCTGGACTTACTTCGCTCCTTCCACGTGGACGCGTGCCATCCAGGCATGGAATCCCGGCCCAACCAACCCGACCCGACCCGACCCAGCCGGTACGAGGAGGAGTCCCGGGAGGTCGCGTCCCCACCCACCACTGGGCGTCTAGGCCCAAGCCGAACAAAGCGGCCCCGCGAGCGGACGCCAGCCACTCAGCCCCGTGCCCCCGTCCGTCCCTTGACCGCTTCAAGCCTCCTTAGTTAAACACGAGTTAGAATTGGATTACACCTTTTGTGTTGCCGTAATCGCCTCCGATTTGCACCTGCCGCAGCTGCCTGCTATACTACACCTCTGCCCCCGTCCCCCCTTGGCTTCGCTTCCACTTCTCTCCCCCAACCCAAACCCATCACAATTCGTTCGGCTCCCCCGTGTCGCCTGCTCGCACTGGCCACGACCAAACCCTAGGCGCCGCCGCCCCCGGGGCCCCCAGGTACGTCTTCCCGCCTGCGAGATTCTGTCGGCCGCCGCGCGCGGTCGATTCGCGCTCTATGGGATTCGTTGTTGTTCCTCGCGGATTTCGGTACTAGGCGATTTAGTTTTTTCGCTGTTGTTATTGTTGTTGCTGCGTGGTGATTGGATCAGGCAACCTCTCAGGGAGCACTTGGAGGAGGAGATCGGTGAGGTGATAGAGCGGGATTTATGTCCCAGCGAGGGGACAGGGGCGAGGGGCACGCCAGGAGACCCAGCCGGCCCGGCTTCGGTGGCCACCGCGGAGGCGGAGTCAGCGGCGCGGGCAAGGGCGGCGGGGGTCCCTCCGGCCAGCCTCCTCTCTCATCCACACGCAGGTAAATTAACTGGTGTTCGGCAATCTTTTTGTGCCCGACTGGTTTGATCTCAGCGGGGAAGGTAGGGTTTTGATGGGTTCCTCGGATCTCGGTTGCAGCTTCAAGAAGCCTGGCAATGGCCACGGCGGGCACCAGAGGGTGGTGAGCCAGCCCGACACCACCGGCTTCCAGCCCGCCCCGGCGCCCGGGCCTCATCAGACGCCTGCACGCTCCCCACCTGCCCTACAGAATGCCGCGACGCACGTTCCGGTCCCTGTGCAAAGGCCGCAACACCATGGTGAGTCTCACGCCCTTTCCTGCTATTTTGGGTTGCACAAGCGACCGCATGAAACCTGACTTGGCGTGTTCCTTTGATTGATTGCACAAATGTTTTTAACTGAACAGATCTGCATGTGCCATTGTCATCACCTGCTACTGAGAATCCAGCAAGTACCCAGTTGCCAAAAAGTACCCATGCCGCCCCCAGGGCACCACCGAAGAGCTCCATCCCACCGGTTCCTCAGGGAGCTTCCAAAGGTTTGGCAGTATTTTTCATGCATTTTAGAGTCTATTACATGTATTGCATTTGCACATCTTCTTGAGCGAACGCCATGATTGTCTTTGCTTGGTTGTCTCCAGGCCTGTTTTAGACACGTCCCATGGTTAGGTCTACTGACTTGTATATTTCCTGGTGATTTTCTTCTTCCCAGGGGAACCATCCAAGGCATTTAACTTTCAGTTTGGTAGTATAAACATGAACGGGATTCCGGTATGTTCTGTTAACCTCTTTTTCTGCAACCTGGAACATACAGTTTTCAAATAACTTTTTTGGACTTACCCATTTGATTTAATAACTTTTTTATAGCAATTTCCTGCTAGGACAAGCTCTGCTCCTCCAAACTTAGATGAGCAGAAACGTAATCAGGTATTCTGTCTTGTTTCTCTCAAAGTAACATATCTGATTGTGATCTGTTGCAACTTTTAATATTTTTTTCAGTGCTCGTCTATTGGACAGCTTTTAGCTAGAACATGCAAAAATGTTGTTGCCCCTATGAGTAATTTATATAGCTTATAAGTGGTTCCTTTTGTTTGTGTCGATGATATTGCTTTGACCTGCATATTTATATACCTATTTTCTTGTAAACTATGTTCCTGTTCAGGCTCTTCTGGAGGATCTTAAAGTTGCACCTCCTGCGCCTGCTCAACCAGCTCTTAAACAGCAGCCGGTTCAGCAGCAGCAGCAGCAGCAGCAGCCGCCTCCTCTGCAGCAGCAGCATCAGAAGCCACTGCAGCTGCCGCAGAAACTGCAGCAGCAACAAACTAGAAAGGATGCTTCCGGTTCTAGCCAACCTAACTCTGTCAATCCTCATATTCCATCACAAATGAAGAGAGATGTGCATGTTTCTCCATCTATCCCCAATGTTTCACCTCTGAGACCTACTGTTCAACCAATATCTGGTGTTCCCATGTCAATTCCCTTCCATCATCAGCAGCCACCAGTTCCCTTGCAGTTTGGTGGTCATGGTCAGCAGATGCAAGCACAAGTTGTTGTGCCTAGTTCCATGCAAATGTCAATGGGATTGTCAGGAGGCAATGCGCCGCAAGTTCCGCAACAGCTATATGCACCGAGTATCCAGCACCATCAATTGCAGCAGCAAGCAATGATGCATCAAGGGCAGATGGGCTACGTTCCTTCAGCTGCTCATCAATTTCCACCTCAGTTGGGTAGCATTCCTATGACCATGGGACCACAATATACTCAACAACCAAATAAGTATGTTGCTTCTCGGAAGACTACAGTAAAAATTACTCATCCAGACACTCATGAAGAGTTGAAGCTTGATAAAAGAATGGAATCTTCTGGGCAGAGGGCTCCACCTAATTTGCCACCACAATCCCAGACAGTAAATAGTTATGCTCCTCATATCGGCTTCTACAATCAGCAACCTAACTCCTACAACCAGTCAGCTATTTATTACCCTCCTACTACTGGTGTCAGCCAAGTTCCTACAGGATCCTCGGGTCCTAGGTTTAATTATCCTGTCACTCAATCTGGGCAAACGATGACGTACATCAGCCCATCTGTAGGACCTTCGGTATCTGGTCAGTCTCAAAGCACAATCAAGCCATATTCTGGTGGTTTGCAGATGGAAAAGTCTGGGGTCAATACAGTCACAATAAGTGCACCGCCGAGTAAATCAAATGAACCTAAGTTAAGGTCTACTGAGGATGCTGCACCAAGCCGGCAGAAGGATAATGAAGTTATTTCTGGGACAACCTTCTCTAATAAATCAGACCATGAGAAGGAGAGTAAAGTTGTGTCAGTCATGGAGAAGCGGCCCACTGTGGTAAGCCAGTCTGGACCAATTCAAGGTGCTAAACCAGAAACTACAGTGACAGCATCTCCTGTTGCAAATTCAGTCTCACCTGTGCCACCAGCTGATGGGAAGAACAAAGAGGCAATTCAAAGGACTGGGTCATTTAAGGATAATAAGAAAAATGCCATTAGAAAAGAGTCCAAGAATTCATCTCAACAGCCAAAGGCATGTTATTTTCTGTCCACTTCTTTCTAACAAACCATATTAGGCATTGTACCTGGTTCTGCATTTCATTAACATGTTTGCATGTTGCATTTATTCAGGCAGTTCCAACCGCTGAAGATTTTAAGGTGCAAACTTCTGTAAGTGTACGCTTGGAAGCTAAGAACTCTAAAGAGTTAGATTTAACCAGCTCGGCGGATGCACTCCGTGAAAGTAGTATGCCACCAAAGGCTGATGCAGCTGAAGTTGATAGTACGCCTGTAAATGGTACCGAACTTATATTTTTACAATGGTATGGTGTGCTTCTTATTTTTCTAACTCATTTCAATTGGCAGCTTCCGATGTTCCTGGGACAGATAAGGGCTGTGCAAAGCCAACTTCGGAGGGTGCTGGTAAACCCCGAGGAGTAGAAAGCTTTGCTGTTACTGATGCAGAATATGAGGAAAGCAAACAAACTCACAAAGGTTCTGCACAGTCTAGTATGAATGATATTTCTACTACTGATGTTACTGACTGCAAATCACGTGAGGTATGCACAGCAGACATGAGTGAGAATACATCAGCAGTTACTTCTATTACTGATAGTTCAGATGCAGTACCTCATGTCAATCAGGAGCAATTGCTGAAAGATTCAGCACTATCTGGATCTGAGGAACAAGGTATGCTGAAAAGCTCAGGCAAGAATTCTGAATCTTCATCAGATTTTCTTGATGGTGATGCTTTGGCTGCAACAACTTCTGAAACTCTGGAGTCTATGGTTGAAAGTGTCAAAGGTGACTCAGAGACCAGTCAGGAAACATGCCTAGGTGTTCTTTGTAATAATTCTCAAGTTGCATCAGAGGTGTCACAGAAACCTGAAAGTAGGGTAAATGATCAACCAGGCGCTGCACCAATGGCTTCAATTCAACCAGTATCAAGAGAAAATTCTACTGTTGAGATTGCAAGGACAAAATCCATAGCTGGGAAGAAGAAGAAGAGGAAGGAAATGCTCTCTAAAGCTGATGCCGCCGGAACTTCAGATCTTTATAATGCATATAAGGGACCCGAAGAGAAGTTAGAAACTACTGGCATTGCAGAAGGTGTTGATAGTTCTTCTGTTCATGCAACCCATGTGCTGCTTGATGAATCCGAAAGGGAGGTCAATACATCTGAAGATGATGGTAAGAAAAAAGTGGAGCCTGATGACTGGGAAGATGCAGCAGACATGTCTAATCCGAAGCTACGAAGTTCGGAATCTGGGAATCTGTCTGATCCGACACATGTATCAGATTCAGTTACAACTGAAGTCAACGGCAAGAAGAAATATTCACGGGATTTTCTGCTAACTTTGTCACAGCACTGTGCTGATCTTCCTATGGGGTTTCAGATCAGTGATGCTGCCAGTGCTCTCATGAATAGTTTGGCAGGAAAGTCCTATGTTGTTGATCGTGAACCTCACCCTAGTCCTGGAAGAGGGATTGATAGGCCATCTTCTCGTGGTGACCGCCGTGGTGGTGCCATGGCTGATGATAGGTGGACGAAAGTTCCGCTGAGTCCTGGTCGTGATGCCCACATGGACTTGACGAACGGCCCTTCAATGATCAATTACCGTGGTGCCCCAGGAGTTAACCATGGTGTTTTACGTAATCCACGTGGTCAGCCATCGAATCAGTATGGTGGTGGACTTCTTGGAGGGCCGATGCAGTCCATTGGACCCCAAATGTCTCGAAGTGGCTCCGATGCAGATAGATGGCAGCAAAGGGGTCTGATGCCTTCTCCGGTCACACCCATGCAAACAATGCACAAAGCAGAGAAAAAGTATGTTGTTGGCAAAGTTTCAGACCAGGAAGAGGCAAAGCAGAGACAGCTTAAAGGCATTCTTAATAAGCTGACTCCACAAAACTTTGAGAAACTTTTTGCGCAGGTTAAGGATGTCAACATTGACAGTGTGGCAACTCTGACTGGGGTCATTTCACAGATATTTGACAAAGCTTTAATGGAACCAACTTTCTGTGAAATGTATGCTAATTTTTGCTTCCATTTGGCTAGCGCCTTGCCAGATTTTAATGAGGACAATGAAAAAATCACATTCAAGAGATTACTTTTGAACAAATGTCAAGAGGAGTTTGAGAGAGGTGAGAGGGAAGAAGCTGAAGCTGATAAAACAGAAGAGGAAGGTGAGATTAAGCAAACCAAAGAAGAAAGGGAGGAAAAGAGAATCCGTGTTCGAAGGCGCATGCTTGGAAACATTAGGTTGATTGGAGAATTATACAAGAAGAGGATGTTGACAGAACGGATCATGCATGAGTGCATTAAAAAATTGCTAGGAAACTACCAAGATCCTGATGAGGAAAATATTGAAGCACTATGCAAATTGATGAGTACAATTGGAGAGATGATAGATCATCCAAAGGCGAAGGAACATATTGATGCGTATTTTGATATAATGCACAAGCTGTCAACAAGTCAGAAGCTGTCTTCTCGTGTAAGGTTTATGTTGAGAGATTCAATTGATCTTAGGAAAAATAAGTGGCAGCAGAGGCGTAAAGTTGAAGGGCCTAAGAAGATTGAGGAGGTTCACAGGGATGCAGCTCAGGAGAGACATGCTCAAACGAGTAGGCTTGGACGTGGTCCAGCTAGTTCAGGTTCAAGAAGAGGGGCACCACCCATTGATTATGGCCCTCGTGGCTCAGCAGCATTAGCATCCCCAAGTTCGCACCAGGGAAGCATTCGAGGAATGCCTCCACATTCACGTGGATTTGGTTCACAAGACATCCGGTTTGATGAAAGGCATCAGTTTGATAGTAGAACTGTTCCTCTTCCCCAGCGTCCTGTCAAGGATGAAGCTATTACTCTTGGGCCACAAGGTGGCCTTGCTAGGGGTATGTCTATAAGAGGGCAGCCACTACCATCCAATGCTGAGCTTCCTTCCGTTGTCGACCATCGGAGGATGGTGTCTGGTTCTAATGGTTTTAACTCGAGCTCTGATTGGACATCTTCAACTGGAAGGGAGGATTCTGGCTCAAGAACCTCTGGTAGGACAGCAGCTTCTATTCAATCTACTGGATCCTCACACAGACCTGCCAGCCAGGAAGGCCGTTCAGGAAATAGATCTTACTCGGAGGATGATTTGAGAGAGAAATCTGTTGCCGCCATCCGGGAATATTATAGGTAATATTTTAATGCATATTCATGTGTGAATATTGCACCAAATATGTTTCAGTAACTGCTTATTCTTCAGTGTTATATAAGTTTGCACTATTTTTATTTCGAAGACAATGGTGATATATGTGATAATAATATACCCCCTCCTTTTTTCTTGTCACTGGTTAGCTCAAATTTGAGCTAACAATGACAACAACAAAAAAAGGAAGGAGTATTGAACTTTTCACGTTAACGCGTATGATGATAATCCTTGTGAAACATGTCACAACTACAATTTAATAGAGAGCCCATTGAATTTCCTGAGAGTCCTATCCTTATTCCTTAGATACCTGTAAATATGTGTTTCCCTGATAAGTTAATGTATTTCTTTGTGAGATTTTTCTTGTACTACTTTCATCTAGTTATACTTGTTTAGTTCTGAATGCTCTGGGTTCTTATGCTGTCATGAAGCCAGACTTCTAATTCTGCAATTCTATTTTGTTTGCTAATGAATTACTCTGTTTGGGCAGTGCAAAAGATGAAAAGGAGGTTGCATTGTGCATTGAGGAGTTGAATGCTCCAAACTTCTATCCTTCTGTAGTATCACTTTGGGTAAATGATTCCTTTGAGAGAAAAGACATGGAAAGAGAGTTGTTGGCGAAACTTTTTGTCAGCCTTTGCAGTGGTCAACATAATTTATTGGGCCAGAGGCAACTCACTGACGGGTAGGTGTTTTCCTTACTTTTTTCTCTTGTTGCCAGTATCTATCCTCATTGGACGACAAGCCAAAGCACAGAAGCTGGTCTGGAAATGGACTCCGCTATTTACGAATTGTATGATTATTTTGCAGACTTGCATCTGTTCTTTCTTCATTGGAAGATACTCTAAGTGATGCTCCAAGAGCCACAGAGTACCTTGGACGACTTCTTGCAAGGTTTGTTCAGGAAAACATATTGCCCTTGCAAGAGGTAGGTAGATTGATTCAAGAAGGTGGAGAAGAGCCAGGGTGTCTTGTACAAGATGGTATTGCAGCTGACATTCTTGCAGCGGTTTTGGAATCTATCAAGTTGGAAAAGGGGGATTCTTTCTTGAATGAGACCAAGTCGAGTTCTAATCTGAAGTTTGAGGATTTCAGACCACAGCACCTTAAGCGATCAAAGTTAGATGCCTTCATGTAGGCAACAAAATGCTTGTTATTAGGTATGTCCGATCTAATCTAGTTGTTTCAGAACATTTAATATGCAAACAGCAATTTGGTCTGATCCCTATTGTACGATCTGATATAGATTTGTACTCTGAACGAATATTCTGATAACAGATTAGGGGAGTCACTAAGGATGCTACATTCTTTATACCCAAGTACTGAACAAGTCTTCTTGATGATAAGCTGGAGATATCCGCCAGATTCATTCTCTTGTCTGCACAACCATTTTATTTGTGGAGCTCGAAGGCTGGTTGTCAATTTTGTTCATAGTTGGTGCTGTCATAAGTTATTATTGCCGAAGGTAGTTAGCCCCCATAAGAGTATCAGGGAAATTTTTGAGAAGTCTGCTAAGTGCTAACCAATTTTTGTTGGTAGTATGGGGGGCTCTAGATTGAACTCAATGCCCCCTTCGGGTTTGACCAAATATTTGCTTGTGATCAGACTTCATAGTCGGATAACTTAGCGCTATTTTCCTGATACCTAATGTTTCTCATGACGTTTTAGTATTATATCTTGTTCAAATCGTCTTGTAATCTTGTTTTTGCTCTATTGTGTATATAACATTCCGCACAAATTTTGGTTTCCGGGTTTACGTGTGGATCACGCCACGTAATCTTCATTTGAACCCAACGTAAAAAACGCTCTCTATGTACACGTGTGTACGGGCCATTCGTTTCGACGAGGAGACCGCATCGAAGTTGAACCCGAGTCCGATCTCTATACGCCATCGTCTCAACTCCGGAGTCCCGCCGAGCGAGGTATAGGTCGGATGCGGCCCAGCGTTTGCATCGGGCTGACCACGTATCTAAAGCACGCGCGCGTAGGAAACAATAATACGGCCCAAAAAGTATACTCTTTTTTATATTTTTTCATGCTTTCAAATACATTCAACATTTCGATAGGCTAGGTTCAGTATTTTCTTAACCTAGTTCAACAATTTCACGTCAGATCTAATTTGTTGAGTTAATTCTAAATAACATATTTGACACGGTAGCGTACCCAGGTATCAAAGGACAGTCAACCAACTCACTAGGTTAAGACGCACGAGGCACAGGTCAAGCAAATGCGGGACAACGTCACCACAAAGTCCGACCCTCCGACGGCGGTAACGGCAACTGACCTCCAAACCTGGATGATGAGACCCGAAGAGGTAGACGATCCAGGCTCAAAGCCCGGACCCGAAGCGACCGGAAGACTTGAATGCCGACGTGACGGAACGGGAGAAGGGATTTAAAACGGAGTGGAAGGTCACGTGCGACGGGAGAAGCATCACGTCGTGCCATCATCACCATCTGTCCTATCCCGCTCGACGCGGGAGTGCAGAGACGAAAAGTTAGACCGTAGACGAGACGGGAGCAGGTGTACTCATCGCTCCTATATCACTTCAAGCCGCCTAAGTTGCTAGCACACCATGTAAACCTCGTCCCATTTATGAGAAGCTATAAAGGGGAGGCCCGGAACCTCCCCTCGCACAGCGAAGCGACTCACACACACACACGACACTTTACTTTCTTCTCGTTCTCGCACGCGAGAAAGTATCGGTTGTAACTGCGATTCCTTAAACCGCTTGTGAAAGTGCATCTAGGTTAAATCCCCATGATTTTTTATGATTAATGACAGTAAGTACAAGTGATTAAATAATAGACGGAGTTGGGTACACTCAAAAAGGAAAAAGGAGAAAAAAGCGGAAAAACTCGAAGAGTAGAACTTAGAGTTTAAAATTTCTTTGCGCCGAGTTTAGCCTCTTAGTATGAGTGTGTTCATTGTGTCAGTATTGAGAATCATCTAAGAGCTCTTAGTCGAAGTTAGGTCAGTTGGACATATGAGTTGAGGCAGCCCTAAGTACAAGGCCGGACTTGTCTGGCCACATCGTACTAATCTGATGTTAGGCGGAACAAAAGGTTCTGTGTGAGTTCGGACCAGTCCGTTTGGGGACGGACTGGTCCGTTGTGAGTGTGTCTGAGTCCTTCTGGGACTAAGTACTGAAGGACCGGACTAGTCCGCCCAGTCATACTAGTCCGTTTTTGAGCAGAACAAAAGTTTTTGTGTGAGTTCGGACTAGTCCGTTGTGGGTTAGACTAGTCCGTTTGGGACTTGAAGGTGGTGGCTGGGACTAAGTCCTGGATGGTCGGACTTGTCTATCCTTTGAGGTCGGACTAGTCCGGTGGACCAGACTTGTCCGTTCTCAACCGGAACAAAAGGTTTTGTGTGAGATCGGACTAGTCTGTTCTTGGACAGACTAGTCCGTGGTGTTGTGACTGTTTGAATTCAAAAGGTGGCGGGGGACTTTGTGGTTAGTCAAGGGTGACATCACTGGTCCCCACCGAACGGACTAGTCTGGGGTCCAAGGTCGGATTAGTCCGCACCTTTTTTGTGGTAACGGCTAATTGTCGGGACCCCTATAAAAGAGGATCCCCCGGGCCTCTAAGGATCACTCTCGAACCCTAGCGCCGCCATAGCCTTCCAAGAGCCCTCCTAACCCTTTCTCTTCGTTTCTTTGAGCCCTAAGAGCGAATCTTGAGAGTTTATGAGATTTGGGGAGAGAAGGGTGTGCTTTGACTTGAGCTCTTGATTGATTCTCTCGGTTTGACTTGTTATTTTGAGTTGATTTGGGTGTTGATTCGTGATCTCTTTGAGTTGTAACTTTGTGGGAGACTCAGATTGTGAGTTGCCCCACGATCTTTGTAATATCCCCGTGATTTAATGGGAGAACAAGGTGGCCTTTGTGGTGGCTTGGTGAGGATAGGGTTGAGAACAACCCGTTTGTTTGTGGACTCCTAAACGTGGATGTAGGTATCTTCGTGAAGATGAACTACTGGATAAATCATGTGTCTTGTGCTCTCGATTTGTCTTTCGTTCTTCGTTAGATCACTTTAGGGTTCTTCACGTCTTTCGTCCCAATCTTGCGATGCACCTAGATCTAGTCATTTACTCTTCGTGTAACTTCACCACTAGATTGCTAGGTTGTTATACTTCATAGTTCATTAATTAGATCGTTGAAAAACTCCTACAAATCTCACCTCTGGTGTTCTACTTCCCTGTGACCGGACTAGTACGCCCTCTGGCCGGACTAGTCCGCACTCTACTTGCTGATTAGGTTTTATTGAGTCAAATTTCAGGTGTTTTGCCTATTCACCCCCTCTAGGTAACTTTCAATTGGTATCACAACCTAACTCTCTCAAAAAGGCTTAACCTATTGGATAGGAGATGGGGAAAACGGTGAGAAGAAGTTGCCAATCGTTGACATCACTGGCACCGGCAAGAACAGCACCAACGGCGAGCAAGGATCCAAATCTTCGCCCAACAAGACCGACAACACCACCAAGGACAAGCCGAAGCCTCCTCCCTTCGACATCAAGACCGAGGATGAAGATGAAGAAGTGAAGCGCCTTGCGAACCTTCTTCAAAGGGCAAGAGACGAAGCAAGGAGGAGGATAAGGCTTCAGAAAAGAAGAAGTTCAAGAAGCCCGAAGAGAACTACACATGATATCCTTTTAACTATAAGCGCTTGAACTCTCATTACAACTACTTGTCTATTCCTTTGGGCATACCTCCACATTTCAATGGCACTAACTATACCATGTGGAAGCATAACATGAAGTTGCATCTTATTTCTCTCAATCCTACACTTTGGCATATTGTTTGTACATGTGTAGATATCCCCGTTGTCGGTACCCTACGAACCGGGTACCCCTGCGTAGTGGGTAAAAAGCACCTGGGAACTGCCTTTCCAGCTTAGGCAGGCCCTAGCGTAAGCCATGCGCTCTATGACCTATGGGCTGTCCCAGGATTGCAACGTGTCTTCAGGCCTTGAGCCCGATTACCGGCCTAGGGTGGCTCTGGAGCCGACACGCGTCCGGTAGTGCCGGACCCCATCCTCCACCAAGGAGGGCTCCGGCGCTACTAAGTTCCCGGAACCTCCAAGTCACACCCCCCCAGCCGGAGAGGGCTCCGGAACTGCCATGTGTCGTGCAGCTCCAGATCCGACCTCCAGCACGGAGGCCTCTCGTGCTGCCACATGGGGAGCGACCCCGAGCATACCTTCCCTTGGGAAGGCACCGGATGTGCCACGTGTCCTGCAGCTCCATATCTGACCTCCAGCATGGGAGGGCTCCGGTGCTGCCGCGTGCCCAACAACTCCAGACCGCCCACTACTCCACAAGACTGCTCCAGTGGAGACGCGTGTCTCGGGGGCCATCCACCCGAACGTCACTCCGGCGGGCAACAAGCAGATGGACAAGGAGTAAAGAGGAAGGTGCGTTGTCAGGCCAAGCATTCAAGGTCCGCGCCTTCCCCAGAAGCATGGTGCACGACGCGCACCTCCTTTCCCCGTCTACGCACCATTACGGTGAAAGATAGGGCGACGAGGCGTGACGGCGCAACAGTGTCGCCCAGCGGTGCAGAGCTGCCTAAACAGAGCGAGGAGACGCAGCGACAAGATGGGAACTTCATCATCACCTGCGTCCCGGACAGAAGCGATCGGCGGGACAGGCGGCGCACCGTAACTCCACCGACAGCGACGATACAAATAGCTGTAAATGCCTAGATCATGTATAGGCATAGATAGCCTCGGGACCACCTGTCCGGCCCGGGCTGCATTGTAACTGCCTCGGCCTTAAGCTATAAAAGGACCGGGGCGGCCTCCGGGCATAGGGTTCGTGACCCCAGCCAACTCATTCTCATACGCGAGCAAATAACACACCAAGAACTCCCGTGGACGTAGGGTTTTACGCTCTGGCGGCCTTAACCCCGTAAATCCTCGTGGTTCTTGAAGCTGTTCGTGAAGCCTACAATGGCGAACATCTAATCTGACGGAGGGCCTTCCCGCCCTTCGCGCCGCCAGCGGCTGGAAGAGTAGGAAATGCCGTCTGGTCCCAGAGCGGGACCGTCTGCGCCGACACCAGCCTCAGCGGCTACAACATCAGTTTTCTCCTGGCAGCCTTGGGTTGCGACGGTGTCGCAGGCGCCAGCCGAGGCTAGCCCGGAGAGTGCGCTCCTAGCGGGTCGTGCACTCCTCCACAACCCCCCGCACGCGGGAGCTTCCCCATTCGCTGCTGAGCATTGGCGTAACGACGTCGACCACCTGGTTGTCGCCGCACTCAACTCATTAGCAGCAGCAGGGGGCGGGGCTGCGCACCGCCAAACGTCTGCAGCAGAAGCTTGACAGCGACGGTAGCAACCGGTATTGCCCGGTGCACGACACCAACCGGCACGGTGCCGGGGAGTGCCGGGAGATACAGAAGCTAGCGGGGACTTCCGAGAGCTTCGACAGCGGCGCCAAGATGGTGCACCCTTTCGCCCTCGAGAGGGCAAGCAAAGAGCTAGCCCAGAGGTCAGCAATGGTCAGAAGACAGAGTACCAAGACGACCAGCAAGCATCGAAGGTAGTCTATGACCAGGAAAAATACACTGGCCCTGGCCACACCCCGGATGAGCATCAAAAGACGCTTCACGTCATGTATGGGGGGTCGTGGGACATCACGTACCGAACGAGATGTCAAGACCTTCCGGCGAGAGATCATGGCAGTGTCGCCTGTCCCCAGGTCAGCTCCCTACCCCAAGTAGATGGAGACGGAGATTAGCTTCACAGCTTCCGACTTCCCAAAGAACATGGCAGGGGTCGGGCAGCTACCGCTCATCGTCTCCCCGACCATAGCTAACGTGAAGCTTACCACGTGCTGGTTGACGGAGGAGCATGCCTCAACCTCATCAGCCTTGCAGCCTTCCAGAGGCTGCAGATCCCCATGGGAAAGCTGGCACCGTCGCGCCCATTCTCTAGAGTAGGCCCGGGGTCCATTCTCCCACGCGGGAGCATCACCGTCTCGGTGACATTCGGACGCCTGAGAACTACCGCACCGAGAGCGTTGTCTTCGATGTGGCGGAGGTCAACCTCCCCTTCAATGCTATCCTCGGCAGGCCAACGTTGTACCAGTTCATGGCCGTAGCCCATTACGGCTACTTGGCACTGAAGATGCCAACTCCGAATGGTGTCCTCAGAGTCCGAGCAGATCGGACCATCGGGGTTACAGCGCTGGAGAAGCTCTAGGCCCTGGTAGCTTCAAAGGAGGAAGCCCCCGGGGGGGTTGGGGCAAGCAAGGAGCCCCCAGCACACGCCAGTGTGGCTCATCTTCCGTGCCCCGCATACAGCCCCCCGGTGCGGAGGAGATCCTGGTCCGGGTTGTCCAGATAGGCGAGGGCGCTGCCCAGACCACCCGCAATGCGGGGAACTTGGGTAGCAAATAGGAACTCGCGCTCATCACCTTCCTCTAGGATCATGTCGATGTGTTTGCTTGACAGTCATCGCAAATGCCTGGGATCCCCAGGGAGGTGATTGAGCACCATCTGAAGATCCACCCCGACGCTAAACCGGTGATGCAAAAGCTTCGGAAGCAGTCCATCGAGCGGCAGAACTTCATTCGTGAAGAGATAAAGAAGTTGCTCGACGCCGGCTTCATCCGGGAGGTCCACCACCTGAGATGGTTTACCAACCCCGTCGTGGTACCCAAATCCGGCGGGAAGCTACGAATGTGCATCGGCTACACCAGTCTAAACAAGGCATGTCCTAAAGACCCTTTTCCTCTCCCACGAATAGATCAAATTGTAGATTCTACTTATGGTTGTGATCTGATGTGCTTCCTGGATGCTTATTCTGGTTTTTATCAAATACCTATGTCTAAGGAAGATGAGGAGCACACTGCTTTCATAACAGTAGATGGTCTTTATTGTGATGTCTCTATGCCATACAGCCTTAAAAACGTCCTGTCGACCTTTGTGCGTGCCACGCATAAGACATTCGCGGATCTGATAAGGGAACTAGGTGTACGTAGATGACATCGTGGTGAAGGTTAAGTCGCATACATCTCTGTTGGACAATTTAGCCTTAGTCTTTGATAAGTTACGCGTCAGTCGGACGAAATTAAATCCTGATAAGTGTGTATTCGGAGTTCCTGCCAGAAAGCTCCTCGGTTTCCTGGTCTCGCAGCGAGGAATAGAGGCTAACCCCGACAAGATCAAGGCTATGGAGATGATGCAACCCCCTACCCCGGGTCAAAGACGTCCAGAAGCTCACCGGGTGCCTGGCCGCACTCAGTCGTTTCATTTCCCGACTGGCAGAGTGTTCCCTCCTGTTCTTTAAGCTTCTGCAGATGTCCGGACCTTTTGTATCGACCGAAGAAGCTGATAAGGCGTTCCAGGAGCTAAAGCAGTACCTCACCTCGCTACCAATCATGGTCACTCCAGAGCCGGGTGAGCATCTGCTGCTCCATACTTCCGCAAAGGAAGAAGTTGTCAGCATGGTCCTGGTCGCTGAACGGCCAGAACCGGAGCGACCCCAAGCGCCAAGCAGAGAGCCTATGACTGGTCGCAAATCACAAAGCCTGGGTCCAACAGGGGAGCCTGACGTAACCCCGACCCGAGATGCTCCCGGGTCCTAGCTCCCGGGAGCCGGATACCTAGATCAAGAAGTTGTAGACCTCTTACCAATGGGAGAAAGTGTTCCGGACCCCGCCGGGAGTGTCCGGACCACTCAATGACCGATCTACTACGTCAGCGAGGTCCTCCACGACGCCAAGATGCGGTATTCGGAGGTCCATAAGTTGCTCTACGCGGTGCTGATAGCGTCAAGGATGCTCCGCACTACTTCGAAGCTCACAAGGTGTCGGTAGTTACGACCTACCCACTGAGGGCAGTACTCCACAGCCCCAACGCAACAGGGAACATAGAAAAGTGCATGGCTGAGCTGGCAGAGTTTGACCTCGACTTGTTACCTCACCACGCCGTCAAGAGCCAGGCACTGGCGGACTTCGTGGCAGAACGGACCCCGAACCCATGCCATCCAGGGGGTCAAGAAATCGGTGATCTGGAGCCCAGACCTCCGGTGCTAACCGGACCTCACTGGACACTCTACTTTGACGGTTCCTCGCGAAAGCAGGGAGCCGGAGCGGAGGTCCTGCTCATCTCACCAGTGGGGCAGCAGTTCAAGTACATGGTGCATCTTGACTTCAAGGCTACAAACAACATGGCAGAATATGAAGCCCTCATATTTGGCATGAGTGTCACCCTGTCTCTGGGCGTGTGGCAGATGCTAGTCAAAGGAGACTCTTAGCTTGTTATCAAACAGGTCAGGCGTGAGTGCTCCTGCAACGACCCTCAACTAGTCGCCTACCTCATTCACGTGCAGAAGATGGAGAAGGAATTCCATGCCTTGGAGTTGTGCCATATCCCCCACGCCGACATTGCAGTAGCAGACGAACTTTCCACGAAAGGCTCTACATGGGCCATAGTCCCCGAAGGCGTGTTTGAAAGGAAGCTACAACATCCAACAGCCTGGCCTGCCGAACCAGGTGAAGGGGGCGAGTCCAGCACCTCGAAGCTGACAATCCCGGCAGCCCTGCAACCATGGCGCCCGCCAAGGATCGTATGCGTCACTAGGGACTCCGTGCAACCCGGCGCCCAAGATCCAAATGCTCAGGCAGGACCTTATCCATTGATCACAGAGATCCGGGCCTACTTGAAAGAAAATATCCTTCCTGATGAAAATGTATCCACGGAACGGATCGCAAGCCCTAGAGTTAAGTAAAAAAGACTTCAAGATTCAAACTGGTGGATGGGGATCTTTGCCGGTGTGGTGCCAACAGCGTTGTATTGCGGTGCATAACCCGGAAAGAGGGCTGCGAGCTACTCGCAGAGATCCATGGAAGCGAGTGCGGCAACCACGCTTTGTCTCGCACGCTGGTTGGTAAAGCCTTTCGGCATGGCTTCTACTGGCCGACAGCTCTCCTGGATGCCGTTGAGCTGGTCAAGAGATGCAAGGCGTGTCAGTTCCATGTTAAGCAGATCCACACGCTAGCGCAGACGCTACAGATGATCCCGCCCTCATGGTCATTCGTCGTATGGGGGATGGATATCCTGGGGCCATTTCCCAGGGCCGTCGGAGGGTACCGGTACCTCTACGTCGCCGTAGACAAGTTCACCAAATGGCCGGAAGCAACTCCTGTAGTCACCATCAACAAGCAGTCCACAGTAAAATTCATCAAGTCCATAATCTGTAGGTTGGGGTCCTGAACAGGATCATTACTGACAACGGGACCCAGTTCACCAGTGTAACATTTCAAGGATACTGCGAAGACCTTGGTATCCAGGTTTGTTATGCGTCAGTTGCCCACCCAGAGAGCAACAACCAAGTTGAGAGAGCCAACGCTGAGATACTCAGGGGCCTCAGGACACGTACCTACACTGACCTAGAAAAGCATGGTGCCAACTATACTGAGGAGCTTCCGTGCGCACTATGGGCTAGCCGGACATCACCCAGCTGAGCCACTGGGGAGACTCCCTTCTTATGGTCTACGGATCTGAGCCTGTCCTCCCTCCGGAGGTCACCTTGGGTTCCCCTCATGTCAAGGCATACGACGAAGCCACGCAGGACAAGGCCCGCCGTGAATATCTCGAGCTCGTCGACGAGCACAGATGGCAGGCTGCGATCCGAAACGCCCGGTACCGTCAGGCACTCCAACATTATCACCAGCGGTCCGTAAGGAGCAGAGAACTACAAATTGTTGATCTCATGCTCCGACGAATACTTACCCGAGAGGGGTCTAACAAGCTTTCCCCCCATTGGGGAGGGCCCTTCCTGTAAAAGTCCCAAAAATGCATATGAATAAACCATGGTTTGAATTCATATGTGTGACAAAGGCATGAAGAATGGGACTTGCAAGAACTTTTCTTTATGCAAAGTGATACATGGATGATCATCCAAAAATAAGGCTCACATTTTTATTTGAAGGTGTTGAGCCATTAAGGATTTGAATACCTCTTTTCATGAAAGTTCAAAAATCAGATTTTAAATTCAAAGTTCACACAAATGGGAGCCAAAAACTTTGAATATTCATGCAGCCATATAGTTTTGAAATTGTGGAAAAAAATTTTGAGGACAAACTTGTCATTTGAGGGTGGGATAAAAAAGGAGTTAAATAGAAGCATTTTCAAATTTCAACCCTATTCAAATTTGCTATGCAAATTCAAACTGAATTTGGGGAAATTCAAATGCTAGCCCACTTTTCAAATTCAAAACCTTGGAATGGATGTAGATTGACTTGAGGAGATCTTTTGGGAGGATATTGGGTGGAGCCCACATGTCATGGTCTGAAAAATTGGAAACTTGCACACAAAGCAAGCCACCGGGGTTCTGCTTTTCTCAAACCGACTGTGAATCACCGGGCGCCACCGAGGAGGCTGCTGCGCCACCTCCTGCTCATTGCCTCCACGCGCTGGAGACCGAATGAATGCCCCCTCGTGCGTCGACATGATCCTCCTCCCGCAGACCGAGCAAACCAATTTTGTTTGATCCTCCCCGCAAGAAACACGACCACGACGCCGTCCCACACCGCCGTGCCTCGGGAGCCACTGGGAAGCCGCGAAAACTTGCACACACTCTCCTCAGAGCTGCTAAACAGCACCCCACGACCGTTTCTCACCTCCCCGGCCCAAAAGCGAGCGCGCTCCGGCGTTCCCGAGCCTTCAAACAAACACTCCGCGGTGACCTAAATTCAACCGACGATCGAGCGCTCGTGGACAGCTCTCCACAGGAGCTTTCACAGCCGAGCAAGAGCGGCGACGGAAACACACGGCCACCATGCCGCTCTCACCCAAATCTCGAGCCAAACCGTGAAGCATCGATGACGAATTTTGGAATTTTGCTCCACCGAGTGCAAACCAATCGGCCGATACGGTTTCTTCAAATTCCCCCTCTCCAATCCTTCTTAGGTTGTCAAACTTGGCAGATAGGTGCTGGACTAGCCGGCGATCATATTCTCTTTAGAATCCGTTGCGTGAAACCAACTGAGAATGACGGATTTTGAGCTCTACCGAGCGTGATCACGGCGGACCCAATCGGGCGCACGGTGACGACCGGCTTGCGGCTGTTCCAGAGCCATTTGGAGGCCATGCGGAGCTTGGTGATCAACTACTGGTGCTGTAGAGCGTTTTGGTCGACGTTTTGGCGGGCTAGAACCCGCGGCCGACGGCGCCAAAGGGCATCCGAGGCCGCGGCACGTCGCCGACCATCTTCCAGTCACCAGCAGCCCTAGATAACCCCGCAGCCGTGTTCCTCGACGTCACAAACGCTCTGGCGGCAAACCTCAGCTTGGGCGGTGGCCGGAGACGGCGAGCCGGCGATCTCAGGAGTCAGGCCGGCGAGGGGCAGCGCGGGCGCGGGAAAAGCAGTCGGAGGAACAAGAAAGAGCGAGGGCCCCACGCGTCAGTGGCTAAAAATTTTAAACCAAGGATCTGTTGTGGCTCGGTGATCAGCTTTGGCTGCGCGCCAAAATGCCGTGGCCCGGTGTGGCCCAGTTCTTATTGGCTAGGATTTAAATAGCGGGCCCAGTCAGATTTCAGTTGAGAAAATAATTCCAAAGTTTGCCACCACTTTGGAAAATCATATCTCTATGTAGAAACCTCTAAATTGAGTGATTCCAATTGGGTTGGATTCATTTTTAAGAGCTCTATCCAAATATGAACTCATATTGGTATGAAAGTCAAGATATAATTCTGGAAAATTCTTTGAAAGTTTTCTGAAAAAGAATTATTGAGGGAGTTTGGTTTATCCAAAAATCCTAAAATTTTGCCAGAATATTCTTTAGCATATTGTTGACCTTCTAGCAAATTTTCAGCTCATTTTAAGACCATTTGAGTAGGAATTTGCTAAATACAAACTGCTGTGTTCATAAGAGTTCAGAAACATTTTCAGAAAATGTTTCCCGCTTATAAAATCCATTCTAGGCAAGTTATAGCTCCAAAAATCATAGGCAAAATTAGGAAGGCTCTATGAGACATATTTGAAATTGTAGTTCACTTAATTGGGCATGAAAATGCACAATTCTCCAGAATTAATTCTTTTGAATAGAAATTCTTAAAGAATTGTTCTGGGAGAACTACAATAGAAAAAGGTCTGAATTTTGGACCAAGTAACTTTCATGTGACCAGGAACTCACATGTAAATTATCAGATCAATTTGAGCAGTGTAACTCCATGTTCTTGTTCTCCATACTTATGTATGTGGGAAAATTACATAAGACATTGTAAGAATTATGGAGGACACCATTTGACTCCACATTAGCTGCAATTTTGCAAGCTAAATCCCTAGGTAGTATAGAACCTGCTGTAAAAGTTTTGAAGCTATTGAAGTTCTTGTTCTTCAGTTCCATTCAAATCCTTTCAGCTCATCTTTTATGATCATTAGGAAAAATTAGATAGTGTATATTTAAGACACTAAGACCAAGTAAGTTTATTCTTGTTTTTATGCACAACAGAGGCAAACCAAGCCATTCTTGGCTTTTCCACACAACCTCTGTTCCTAAGAAATCAAGTCTTAACTTCTCTCCATTGCATTCTATAAAAAGTGTGCATATACATTTCATTAGGATTCACGACAAAGGGGATTCAAAGGAGCGATTCGTTGAAGTGGATCAAACTCCGGAGAATCAAGGGTTGAGCAGCAAGGATCACTAATTGCTTATATACTACTACCCTGCAAAACAGGCAAGCCCCGGTTTGCATTTAAGTATTTTTGCAAATTATTTATTTGTATCACTTATGTCTAGGGTGAATGCTTGCATTAGAGTTAGGGTGATTGAAACCCCACTTGCATACCCTTTTAAATCCTATGAAGGGTTGGGTAGTTTACAAACTCGACGAGTAGAGAATGCCATGCTAATGTTCTTAGGATCTCGGTAGAAGTCGAGTGGTTGGAAGCTACTCGCGAGATAGTATTTATCACACGGGATGAGAAGAGGTAGAAAATGGCTTAAGCTGTGAAACTGAGACCCAGCAGGGGGGATAGGATGCAGTGAGTGGAGATCTCACGTGCGTAGCCCTATTGGAGTCGATTGAGGACCGCGTCGTGTGCGGCCCTGCTGGACAAGTATCGAACAGTACCGGATGCATACTGGCATATGGGAACCAGGAAACCGATGTAATTGGTTAACCTGGGTGCCGAGGCTTACCCAACCGTTTTATAGGAGTGGGTTGAGGGTAGCAAGGTGTAAATCTGCCGGTGGGCACAGTCACGCTCCACGCGGGGACCTCCTGCCCATTACGGATGGACCGATTCGGCATTTGGGTTGCCTTTGAAAGGTTGTTGCATACAACAGAGTAAGAAGGGGTGTGGAATCACGCTTCTGAAAGTGGGTGTATGTGACGTGTTATCCGGGTGTGTCCTGATTGCAATCACCGTCCCTCACGGTTATTTGAGTACCCGCTTGTTCACTACGCTGTGAAGTAGTAAGAAGTGAAATAAGCCAACGGAATATGTTGTATTGAACTATTAATGTCTTGAAACCTTATATGCTGTAGTTATAGAGCTAATTAAGTTTATATTCCACTTTTGGCATCACCAAATCGGAGGAAAGCATTTCTTGTTTGATTGTGGACTTCCGATGTGAGGGCTGCCTAAGGATCCTTAAACTGTTGCTATAAAACTGGAAGTAGACTTAGGCTCTCTCCTTTCATCTCCATTAGTCTTTTTCTTTTTGGTTTCTTGATGCCAAAGGGGGAGAGATTGAGGGGGAGTACCTCTAGATCCATGGACTATGTTATGTTATTTTGAAAAAACTTGGGTTGTAATGTCTTAATGTTGCTACATTTTCATATTTGGGTTGTAATAACTTTGTGGTATGATATGCTACTCTATGTTGATCTTATCGAATATCATTATACTTTGATCACGTTATCGTTCCATATATGTGATGATGTTTAATTCCAATTGAGATAAATGTTTCACTCCTATTTATCACATTTCAACACTTGCATCACACGTAGGCACCCCACCATAACACACAATTGTATAAATCACCCATAGATCTCATTCTTGTGCATTACATTTATTACAAATAATTCATGCACACATTTAGGGGGAGCTCGTTATACATGTATACGTTATGAAAAGCAACTCATTTACATTTTTATCAAAAATCTCAATGTGTTGTCATGAAATCACCAAAAATGGGGAGATTGAAAGTGCATCTAGGCTAAATCCCCGTGGGTTTTGATGATTAATGACAACACTTAAGGGAATAATGAGCATTACAAGTGTAAGTACAGGTGATCAAATAATGGATGGAGTTGGATACACTCAAAAGGGAAAAAGAGGAGAAAAAGGCGGAAAACTCGAAGAGTAGAATTTAGAGTTTAAAATTTCTTTGTGTTGAGTTTAGCCTCTTAGCATGAGTGTGTTCATTGTGTCAAAATATTGAGAATCGTCTAAGAGCTCTTAGTCCGAGTTAGGTCAGTTGGAGAGATGACTTGAGACAGCCCTAAAGATGGGGCTGGACTTGTCCGGGCTGGAAGGCAGGACTAGTCCGGCCACATCGGACTGATCCGATGTTAGGCGGAGCAAAAGGTTCTGTGTGAGTTCGGACTTGCCCGTTTGGGGATGGACTAGTCTGTTGTGAGTGTGTCTGGTCCTTCTGGGACTAAGTCCTGAAGGACCGTACTAGTCCGCCCTGGGGGGCCGGACTAGTCCGCCAAGTCAGACTAGTCCATTTCTGACCGGAACAAAAGTTTCTGTGTGAGTTTGGACTAGTCCGTTGTGGGTCAGACTAGTCCGTTTCGGACTTAGAGGTGGCTGCTGTGACTAAGTCCTAGATGGCCGAACTTGTCCGCCCTTTGAGGCTGGACTAGTCCGGTGGACCAGACTTGTCTGTTCTCAACCGGAACAAAAGAATTTGTGTGAGATCAAGCTAGTCCATTCTTTGACGTACTAGTTTGTGGTGTTGAGACTGTTTGAATTCAAAAGGTAGCAGCGGACTTTGTAGTTAGTCAAGGGTGACATCACTGGTCCCCACAGGTCGGACTAGTCCTCAATTTTTCTGGTGGCAACGGCTAATTGTCGGGACCCCTATAAAAGGGGATCCCTCGGGCCTCTAAGGCTCACTCTCGAACCCTAGCGCCGCTATAGCCTTCCAAGAGCCCTCCTAGCCCTTTCTCTTCATTTATTTGAGCCCTAAGAGCGAATCTTGAGGGTTTGTGATATTTGTGGAGAGAAGAGAGAAGAGTGTGATTTGACTTGAGCTCTTGGTTGATTCTCTCGGTTTGACTTGTTATTTTGAGTTGATTTTGGTGTTGATTCCTGATCTCTTTGAGCTGTAACTTTGTGGGAGCCACAGGTTGTGAGTTGCCCCACGGATCTTTGTGATCTCCCCGTGATTTAGTGGAAGAACAAGTCGACCTTTGTGGTGGCTTGGTGAGAATAGGGTTGAGAACAACCCGGTCCTTTGTGGACTCCTCAACATGGTAGGCTTCTCCGTGAAGCTGAACCACGGGATAAATCATGTGTCTTTCTGCTCTTGGTTTGTCCTTCGTTCTTCGTTAGATCACTTTAGTGTTCTTCATGTGTTTCATCCCAATCTTGCGATCCACCTAGATCTAGTCATTTACTCTTCATGTAACTTCATCACTAGATTGCTAGGTTGTTATACTTCATAGTTCATTAAGTAGATCGTTGAAAAACTCCTAGAAATATCACCTTTGGTGTTCTACTTCACTGTGGCCGGACTAGTCCGCACTCTGCTTGCTGATTAGGTTTTATTAAGTCAAATTTCAGGTGTTTCGCCTATTCATCCCCCCTCTAGGCGACTTTCAGCTTGAGCTAATACAAGACCATGGAGAAGGCCAACTGCACCCCAAGCTGAGCCCCGACGGTCGCCTCCTCGTCAAGACACGCCTTCACCTGTGTGGGAAGTTGCGTCAGCTGCAAGGCCACAGGAGCGGTCGAGCTCCCAGTCGCCACATGACCGTACCACCGTAACGCCGCCCGTTCGCAGGGAACACACACGACGCTCGCTATAATTTCAGCCAGACCGACCCGCCTCTTCGATATCTGTGACCGACCCATAACGCGACGCTGACGACCATACGAAACAAAGGCCCAGGTAAGTAGGTAAGTCCTTTATGGCCCACTTTTGAGGCTCGATCAAAGTTCTATGTTCTAAGGTATACATACCATGTTGGTCAAAAGGACCACGTAGAATGAACCAGTGTGAGGGACAGGTGATACGAGATGGTCATCAATGGCGCACTCAGGAGCCCTGAAGGTCTCGACATCTCTAAATCTAATATCCGAGTCCCGACTTGGCGACTATCGGTAGTCCCCCCGAGGGGCCGACATCGAGCCACCTAGGCCAGCGACCGGCCCGAGATCCGCGCGATTGTACCAAGAGGGATTTATGGAACGCGCGCGCAGAGCCTCAATCAGGTCATCCTGATTCCCCAGTCCTTGCGGAAAGACAGTGGGGTTCCACTCGGGTTTACCCGTTAGGCAGCTCACCGATCCCTTGAATTTAGCCATCGCGACAACTTCCCGACTGGCTCAACCCCTCCAAACCTGCGAACGGTTTGTGGACGGGGAGCGAAGCGGATTCGCTGATTAAACCGAGGCCGGCCCGCAGAGGCGATACTCGGGGGATATTTTATGACTCGAAGTCGCGAAAGGCTCAGCGTCTGAGGCTTTGAGCTCGGACTTAGCCACGAATCATGACAAAACAACGATGTCGCACAACTTCCATTTTCTTTTCCTACCCTTTGAGGTCCTCCGCCGTACGAAGAAATGTGCCTCCGACCGATCCTAAAGAAGCTCAGTTGAAGGCCGAGGGCTACTGACAGTGTAGCGTACCCCGGGTACCCAAAGGACAGCCAACCAATTGAGTAGGTCAAGACTTGCGAGGCACAGGTCAAGGCGCGGACGCGGGATGACGTCACCACGAAGTCCAACCCTCCGATAGCGGGAACTGCTATCGACCTCCAAGCCCGGACGACGAGAGTGGAAGAGGCAAGTAGTTCGGGCTCAAAGCCCGGACCGGAAGAAGGCGGAAAACTTAAATGTCGTCGTGACAGAACGACAGAAGGGATTAAAGACGTAGTGGAGAGGCCGCGTACGACGGGACAAGCACGACGCCGGGTCATCATCACCATCCGTCCCATCCCGCTCGGCGCGGGAGTGCAGAGATGGAAAGTAGACGGGAGCAGGTGTACTCATCACTCCTGTATCACTTCGGATCGCCCAAGGCGCTGACACACCTTGTAAACCCCACCCCATTAATGAGGAGTCGGTGGGCGAGTACAGGCGACCGAACTATAAAAGGGGAGGCTCGAGACCTCCCCTCGCACGGGGAAACGACTCACACAGACGCGATACTTAGATTTTGTTCTCGTTCTCGCACGCTGGGAAGTCTCGCTTGTAATTATGGTTATTTGAACCGTCTGAGCTAATATAAGGTCGACGAACACTCCCAACTAGACGTAGGACACGTTGTCCGAATTAGAATAAATCACTGTCTTCATTAGCTAGTCATCCAGATATAAAAACCGAAACATTCGATTACTAGTCAGAGATAAAAACACCCACAGTATTGGTTCCACCGAAAATGGATTTATAATTTGAAACAAAAGTTAGCTCTGAAGATTTAGATTCAAAATGCACACCGCGAACCAACCACATGTTGACATGTGCCATCACTGCCCGCGTTACCACAGGCCGGCCTCCGCTCCCCGTTGCAATCTCAGTAGTCCACCTAGTAATGGACCTTGTCGGTAAGCCCTTTCAGGATACTAACCGGTCTTTAAATTTTTTAAACTTAAAATGATATGAATTCAGTTCAGCCCTTTTTATTCGACGGGATCTGCGTGGGCAGTCGCGGCCAGCCACGGGCCGGCCCGCTTCTACAAAAGGACCATTAATGCGTATACCGTAGGTCCATCTGACCCAGCCCAGTCTAGGGTCTGTCCAATTTCCAGCGACTCCATTCCTCTCTGCCAGCGACCGGATGGCCTCTCCGGCGCGGCCCAGCGCCAAGCGCATCGCCGCCGCGCCGCCGCCAATCGGGCTCCTCACCGACGACCTCCTCGCGGAGATCCTCCTCCGCCTGCCCGCCCTCGCTGACCTCGGCCGCGCCACCGTCTCCTGCGCTGCCTTCCGCCGCGTCGCCTCGTGCCGCGGCTTCCTCCGCCGCCTCCGATCCGTGCACCCCGCCCCGCTCCTCGGCCTGGTACGCGCCTCATTAATCCACCCCACCGAGCCGCCCCACTCGTCCGCGCCCTACGCGCGAGCCTTCGCTGGGGGGGCTGACCTCTCCTCCTTCCTCCCCTCCCCCGGCCGCTGGTCTCCGGTCGACGCCCGCGACAGCCGCGTCCTCCTTGAGCAGCGCGTGACGAGGCACGTGTTAGCTGTGTGCGACCCTTCCTCCCGGCGATACTCGCTTCTTCCCGAGATCCCCGGTGACCTGTTCTCGCAGCGCCGCTGCTGTATCGTGCCGTTCCTCGTCCCCGCCAGTTACGAAGAGGCGGAGACATCATTCAGGGTGGTCTGCGCGGCGAAGGACGCTGCTGAACAGCTGGTCGCCTTCGTCTTCTCTTCGGCCACCGGGCAGTGGAGCAGTTTAGTCATGGGTGCCGGCGTGCAGCCCTCTCGTACGGTGACCGGGCCCCGCGGCCTCGCGTACGGCTGCTTCTACTTTAAGGTGGATGGGACTGACAATCTGATTGTGTTCGACACACGATCCATGGAATTCTCCTCGGTCCACATCCCATTGAGCCAAGAGCAGCAGCAGCAGGATCTTGTCATTGTGGAAGCGGGGGGAGGCAGGCTTGGAATGTTCACTCTGGACAATAGCATAATTTCTGCTGTGTCTCACCTCGTTTATGCTATTCAGGAAATTGACGAAGATGGCGACAGCAGGTGGCGGATTGAGAGGAGAGTCAGGTTACCCTCCCAAAATCTTTATTACTTTGAACATGCAACGGAGAGGTATTTACTACTCCGTGGGACTCCATGGATCCGACACCTAGGATCTAATATGGATGACGTTGAGACAGTATACTTTTCCTTTGATTTTGAATCTATGCAGATTGAGAAAATGTATTCTTTGAGATTCGGACATGACATTCTGAATGCCAAGCTGTATGCTGGTTATCCACCCTCGTTGTGTCTACCTAGCATATGAAGTGGTAAGCTCCTTATCTGACTTTTGTCTTATGCTTTGTAGACAATGGATGTTGCCTATGTGATGCAGGCGAAATTGACAGTTGCAATGTTACTTGTTTGATAGTCTGGTGGTTGGTGATTTAGTGCATTTTACATACTCATATTGTGAATGGATTTTAAAATTGATTATAATGTTTTTTTATTTGTTCTGCTGTTCATGGAAGTGCTTTAGTATTGGCTATACTTTTAAATTGAGTCGAGAACACACACAATCTAATATTGTAGTAGCAACTTAATTTCATGATTCCGTGTTATAGCCTGAGACATTTAGAGACGGAAGCCAATTCATCAGTTCGAGTGATTCTTCTCTTGCAAAGGTCTCCTCATATCCTTAGAGTTATATTATAGCCTGGGAGCCTGAGACAATTTGAGACAAGCAAATTCATCATTTTGATGGATTCTCATTTTCAATTGGGTTTTGTGATCTTTAACTCCAAAAATTAAGGGGGGGGTCATCTGTTGAGAGCGGCGAGTTGACTCTCAGTCTAGTTGTTACAGGTTCAGTTTGGTACAAGAGTCTGAAGCATCAATGTTGGGGCTATTTTAGGTGGATAAGTATATGCTCAGTGAGATTAGATTAGATTGGGTTGGAAATTAACCTTGATTTTCTGGGTGTATGCATATGGGTCAAAGGACTTGATAAACTAAGTCATTAATTTTGTTTATAAACTTACTATTATGTTTAATAAACATATCTCACTAAGTTATCCCACCAAGTTTAGTAACATATCTCTGTCCTTCACTGTTGTTTGCTTAGAACACAAGTGGAATATTAAGGCAATGATTGATATCTACTTTATTGGAGTGAATGGTTGAATCAATCAGGAGCAACTCTCCGTGTTTTCAATACTGAAATGAGGCGTGTGTCTAATAGAAAAGGTCAGAACATAGACAATCAAATGTGGGGATGAATGGACTGTTAGCAGTAATGCTGTGGGCTCCTTTGCTATTCTGTGATATAGTTTGTTTTGATGATTGTAAGTTTCTAGTGACCTTTGGTATGAACTCTCTTGTCAGATTGAGCAAGTTACATAGCAGCGCATCAGTTATCAACATCTATATTAAACAAGGCTTAAGAATGTCATGCAAGACATTAGCTGCTGCTCCAGTCTCTACATCTGCCTGGAGTTTAACAGTTATTAGTAGTTTAGTTTTTGTGATCATATTTCTCTTTTTCCTCACATGTTGTACCTAGTATCATTTGGGGCACCCGAGCCATGTCTGTAGTATGCTACTTGATTTGTACTCGTCGCATGTTTGCTGGCCTGAATCCAGGACAATCCTGAAGTAACTGAACGGAATCAATTGTAAACGTAGCTTCCATCATTTTGAAAGTATTATTACTAACACGGTGATCTAGTGTTGTCCAAGAAGGGTGGCATCCGTTTCTACATTGTCAATTATTCCTGCATGATCATAAAATGCTTATGAGCAATATTTCTGCATGTGGACATGTAATAGCATTTCATATGGTCATGATTTTTAAGTAGATTTTAAGGATTGCACATTGCAATAATGTGTGATGAAAAGAACCATTTCAACTTCTATGACTGGTCCTACGTAGAGAATAAAATACATCTGTTTCTGCTTGACCCATATTACGCATGCTTGTGCAGGAAGAGTGCTGGTTTCCCGGACCTATAGTCACCCATAGCTCGCCCTATGATAGTATTGGAACACCTTGTTCGAAAAGGAAAAAAAACAGCTGTACGTGGAACTAAGGCTGAAGATATGGCTGCCATATTTTCAGACTCCCGTTCAGAAGAATGCGCCACAGCAGCCCAGCAAGCATCCAGGCTACGATTTCTTCAAACGGGGGACTTGATTGCAGTCTCACTTGCAAGCAAACTCATCAGACAGCAACACGATGAAACAACTGTACATGTACTCAAGAGAAGAGAGCAACAGACATGCACATGTATGCGTAGAAATATTAAGCTTTACTGTATACGGCAACTTGTCAACTCTGTTCAGCCGATCCCCTCTGCATAAATGGAACGGAATGACTGACACTTGTTCCCTTTTCCTGATGCTGTGTGTATATATAAACACTGAAAGAGTAATTACAAGTGATGTTTCGTTTTTTATTTTTATTTCCTGTTTTGCTTGAAAAAAAATTGAAGATATCTGTCAAAGCGTCTGCGGTCGACACTTCCGCCGGACCTGCTCTGGGCAGCCCGCAGAGGTTCTTTTTTAGGTGGGCTAGTCCTCTCGCGAGGGTCTCACCGGAGTGGATGACGAAGGAAGAGAATGAAAGTGGATTGACACGGAGATTTACGTGGTTCGGGCCGCCGGAGCGTAAAACCCTACGTCCACGGGAGTGCTCGGAGCACTGGTTTCATTGAATGTGAGGATGGGCTAGAGAGAGCCGAACTCAGCAGAGTTCGAACCCCTTGTAATGTTGGCTACCCGAGTTTTTTATGGTCCAAGGCTCGCGCGGCTTACAAGGTGGGCCATGAGGACCTGACAGGTGGCCCCGGGGTGATTTCCTACCAGCTATTATGTCTTGGCGCTGGCGTCGAGGTCCTCGTCCTGCTGTCCTACCCATGCCGCAGACTAGGTGTAGCGTGTAGTCGTCTACGATGGCAGGGGTGGCAGGGCACGTCCTGTCCATGCCTTGTCACTGCCTTCAATGGTCTGCAGCTTCAGACACTGTACGCCTGTCTTGACTATGACTGGTCACAGCGCCTCCTGACAGGCGTGCGCCGCGCCTCTTCGTCTTGGGAAGGCGCGGATCTTGAATATTTTGTACGGTAAAGGCATGGCGCGTTTTTACTCCCACTGCCTACCGAGCCGGGCGGGCAGCGTTGCTCTGCTGGCCACGTGTCGGTCCCAGAGCTCTCCTCTGAGGAGAGTGGGAGCTCCGGCCCTGCTAGACACGTGGAGCCTTCGGAGCTCACCCCCGCGGAGGGCGGAGGTTCGGCTCTGCTTGCCACGTGGCGGGCCCGGAGCTATCCTCCGAGGGGAGGGGAGCTCCGACCCCGCTTGACACGTGGCTTCTTCGGAGCTCGCCCCTATGGAGGGGGTGAGGTCCGGCCTTCTGGGCCACGTGGCAGGCCCGAAGCTATCCTCCGAGGGGAGGGGAGCTCCGGCCCAGCAGGACACGTGGCGCCTTCGGAGCTCGCCTCTGCGGAGGGGGCGAGGTCCGGCCTTCTAGGCCATGTGGCAGGCCCGGAGCTATCCGCTGGGGGGAGGGGAGCTCCGGCCCCGTAGGACACGTGGCGCTTTCGGAGCTTGCCCCTGCGGAGGGGGCGAGGTCCTTAGGCAGTTTCACCTTGTGCGCGGGGGTACTCGGAATTGAGGTTACCGACAGTGGCCCCCGGGCCCATCTCGGGGGAGGTAACGAGCCCGAGGTGGGGCCTTCTTCTTCCCGCGCACCTTCTTGTCTCGAGTACTCCCTGTGCTGGTAGAGTCTCGACGGCTTCGAAGCTCGGCCTCTAAGGAGAGGGTGAGACTTGGCATCGGAGCTCAGCCCTTGTGAAAGGGGGAGGTCCGGCTTCGGAGCTTGCCTGTGAGGAGAGGTAAAGGACCGGCTTCGGTGTTCACCCCCGCAGAGGGGGTGAAGACCGGCATCAGAGGTTACCCCTGCTGAGGGGGTGAGGTCTGGCATCGGAGCTCAACCTTGTGAAAGGGGGAGGTCCGGCTTCGGAGCTCGCCTTTGAGAAGAGGTAGAGGTCCGGCATTGGAGCTCAGGACAGTGGAGGGCGTGAGGTCCGGAAGTCATCGGAGCTCAGGCCAGCGGAGGGCGTGAAGTCCGGAGGTCATCGGAGCTCGCTTCGGAGGGCGAGGGCCGGCATCGGAGCTCAGGCTAGCGGAGGGCGTGAGGTCCGGAGGTCATCGGAGCTCAGGCCCACGGAGGGCGTGAGGTCCGGAGGTCATAAGAGCTCGCCTCTGAGAAGAGGGAGACGAGGTCCGACTTCGGTGTTCACCCCTGCGGAGGGGGTGAAGACCGGCATCAGAGGTCACCCCTGCTGAGGGGGTGTGGTCTCGCATCGGAGCTCAGCCTTGTGAAAGGGGGAGGTCCTGCTTCGGAGCTTGCCTCTGAGAAGAGGTATAGGTTCGGCATCGGAGCTCAGGCCAGCGGAGGGCGTGAGGTCTGGAAGTCATAGAAGGTCAGGCCAGCGGAGGGCGTAAGGTCCGGAGGTCATCAGAACTCGCCTCAAAGGGCGAGGGCCGGCATCGGAGCTCAGGCCAGAGGAGGGCGTGAGGTCTGGAGGTCATCGGAGCTCAGGCCCACGGAGGGCGTGAGGTCCGGAGGTCATCGGAGCTCGCCTCTGAGAAGAGGAAGACGAGGCCCGGCTTCGGAGCTCACCCCTGCTGAGGGGGGTGAGGTCCGATACTGCTCAGAGGTCCTCCTTTCCCTGCCTCTTAGTCTTATTTGGCTTACAGTCCCAGGCCAATGTACAAGAATCAGGGCAATCCAGTACCTTTCGTCCTGGAGGTCTGGCTCCCGCCGTAGTTAGGGTGCAACCGTCCGGCCCCTAGTACTCAGACCGTAGCGCTGGGGAGGCAGAGTGCGCATGCTTTGGGTGCAGAACCTGGCAAAGCAAGGCTCCTGTACCTCCCGCTCTGGCGTAGGTCTTTTCTTGGAGGAGACCAACTGGCGTCACAGTGTCCTAACTGGGGGAGGTCCGAGAGGCCCCCGGGCCATCGGCAGGTACCCTAAACGCGACCGCACTCGACAGTATAGCAAATGCCGACTAGGCATGAGAGCAGGGAAGGAGAGCTAAGTGTATGGAGGGCGTACACTATCTAGAGCTCACGGAGGTGATCACATAAATTAATGCGTAATTTTAAATGAACACCTGAGTAAGTAGTAGGACTTACATAGGTAGGGCCGGAGCGCCTGCCTCGTGCTCCCATGCATGGACCGGCGGTGGTAGCGCTGGAGCTCCCGCCGGGGCTATTGGATCCGGAGCGTTGTTTGTCATCTTGCCTCGTCGACGAGGTAGATGTGTCCTCACGCAGAGCGGGTCATGGGCGTGGCTTTGTCGTACGCTCGGACAAGGGGGGACCCCCATGGCGATCTCGGGGAGGGGGGGAGCATGGCTTCGGCCCCGCATACCATGTAGAAGGGTAATTCCCGTGACCCGACCCTGGGATGTTCGGCTGGCCCCCGACATAGAGGAGTCGGTATCCCCCGACGGATCTGGGTGCACCGGTTGTGTAGGTTTGCTCGGCGTGGACTTGGCGCACCTTGCATCTCCTAACCGGCTTGACGGCGTCCAGGTGGCTCTCGGTCGATAGGAGCCATGTCGGATGGCTTAACTGACCAGCATGTGGGAAGATGAGCTTCCCAGCACTCGCCTCCGTGGATTACTGCGAGCGGGTCGCAACCTTCCTCCTGGGTTATGCACCGCAATAGGATGTCGTGGCACCACGCCAGTAAAGATACCAGCGCGTAGCACTTATCCATCCGCACAATCTGTTCAGCGAGTGCACGTTCGTCAGGAAGGATGTCTTTCAAGGAGTCCCGGACCTTCGTGGTCCATGCATCGGGACTACTTGAGCTTTTGGATCTTGGGCGCTGGGTAGCACGAAGTCCCCAAGGCGCATACGATCCTTTGGCTGGCACCATGGCTGCATGGCCGCCGGGACCACCAGCTTCGAGGTGCTGGTCTCGCCCCCTTCGCTCGGTCGGCACTCCGGGCTGTGAGTCGCGGCAACGTCCCTTCAAAGATTCCTTGGAGCTCCGGGGCTCCAGTGGAGACCTTCGTTGACAGGTTGTTGGCGACGGTGTCGTCGGTGCGCGGTACATGGCATAGGTCCAAGGTACCCAAACCGCTCCCTCGTTGGCATGAGGAGCGGCACGCCGTCGAGGTAGAACGTCCAGTGGGGCTTGGTGAAGACCGGTGCTCGGGGCTCCGGTTCCCCACCTTCAGGGGCCCCTTGGGATGCTTGGTGGTGGCGACCACCTGACCACGAAGTCAGTCGGTGCTTGGCTCTTGACTGTCTGATGTGGTTGGGAGTACAGCTTGAACTCCGCCATCTTTGGGTCGTCCTCCGGCTTCGGAGGCTGGCTGTGCGTGCCACTGACGCCCTTCTTCTGCTCTGGCACACTTGTCTGCAAGGCTGAAGAGCTCTGAGATGTCTTGCACCTCTCTGGTGGCCAACTTCTCGAGCATCTTCTTGTCCCTCACACCCTGCCGGAATGCGACCACGACTGATGCATCCGGGATGTGGGGGATGGTGTTGCGTACTTGGGAGAACCGCTGGATGAAGGAGTGCAGAGATTCTCCCGATTGTTGTTGCATGGCGTGGAGGTCCAGCTTCGTGCCGGGGAGCGTGTAGGAGGAGCTGAAGTTCGCTGTGAACTGTCGGCATAGCTCCGCCCAGGAGGTTATGGAACCCTGGGGCAGGTTCATGATCCACGACCGCGTCGGGCCGGTCAAGGCGATGGGGAAGTAGTTGGCCATGACGGCCTCATTCCCTCCTGCTGCTAGGATGGTAGTAGAGTAGACCTGCAGGAATTCCGCCGGGTTGATGCTTCCGTCGTACTTCTTTGGCAGGTGTGGCCGGAACTTGCGTGGCCACCTTGCAAAGCGAAGGTGTGGCGCCAGGGCCGCACACCCGGTTGCTGTTGCTGCAGGTCTTGGTGCCGCGAACCCTTGAACAGCTGTTGGCACGGTGTACCCCGGCGTGGGAAAAGGTGCGCCATACTCCGGGGGCACCGTCTGCAAGACATATGGTTGTTGCATATGATGCATGGTGTATGCCTGGGGTAGAGGTTGCGTGGCAAACATCTGTGGCCCAGGTTGAGTTGAGGCGGTCGACATGTTGTAGTAGGCCTCTTGCATGCGATGCCTTTGTCCCTGTCGCTCGATGGTTACGCGAGCGTCTTCTCCCTGGCGACGTCGTTCTAGCTCTACCCTCAGGTCTGTCGTTGGGAGCCTGGTAGAGCTAGAGTCTAATGCATGCGTGTCAACCGTTGGTGTGCACGACAGTGAGACACCAGGTTGAGCAGGGCGTCGTCCCCGCCGCAGCGGAGGATTGACGGCAGTAGCGACGAGGTAGTTGACGTCACAGATCCACTGCTGGGTGGCCCCCTGGGGAGCATCTTGAGCAGGTGGACTGTCTAGGAGCGCTTCTGCGGTGGCTACCGCACTTGCTTGAGTGGCGCTCTACACCGCGACAGATCATGAGATTGATGGAGTTTCGCCGGGAACGTTGGCGCGAAGAGCTTGCCGCTGACGGAGGCTTGGTCATCTTCGTCGGCGTAGACTCGTCGGAGAGCGAAAACCCCCCTACCTGGCGCGCCAAATGTCGAAGCGTCTACGGTCGACACTTCCCCCGGACCTACTCTGGGCAGCCCCGCGGTGGTTCTTTTTTAGGCGGGGCTAGTCCTCTCGCGAGGGTCTCACCGGAGTGGATGACAGAGGAAGAAGATGAAAGTGGATTGACACGGGGATTTACGTGGTTCGGGCCGCCGAAGCGTAAAACCCTACGTCCACGGGAGTGCTCGGAGCACTGGTTTCCTTGAATGTGAGGATGGCCTAGAGAGAGCCGAACTCAGCAGAGTTCGAACCCCTTGTAATGTTGCCTGCCCGAGCCTTTTATAGTCTGTCGGTACCCACGATATGGGGTACCCCCGCGCGCAGGGGAAAATGCCTAAGGATCTCGCCCTTCTCCGCAGGGAGGGCTCCGAAGGCGCCACGTGTCCAGCGGGGCCGGACCTCCCTCTCCTCAGAGGAGAGCTCCGGGCCCGCCATGTGGCCAAAAGCAGCCAGATCTCCCCCCTCCGCGGGGAGAGCTCCGAAGGCACCACGTGCCCCGCGGGGCCGAATCTCCCTCTCCTCAGAGGAGAGCTCTGGGCCCGCCACGTGGCCGACAGAAGCCGGACCTCTCCCCTCCGCGGGGAGAGGTCCGAAGGCTCCACGTGTCCCGCGGGGCTGGGCCTCCCTCTCCTCAGAGGAGAGCTCCGGGCCCGCCACGTGGCCAGCAGGACGGCGCTGCCTGCCCCCGCGCGGTAGGCAGCAGGCGTAAAGACGCACCATACCTTGTCCGTACAAGGTATTCAAGGCCCGCGCCTTCCCAAGACGCGAAGACGCGGAGCACGCCTCTGTCAAGTGCCGTTGCACCAGTCGCATCGCAGACTGGCGCGCCGTGTCAGATCCTGCCAGCCAATAAACACAACGACAAGACATCCCCTGCCGCCCCCGCCGTCATCAACCACTACGACTAGCTTGCGGCATGGGCAGGGCGGCAGAACCAAGACTCGGAAGCCTTCGTTAGAGACAACTACTGACATAACTACAGATACGATAGTCGGCAGGCAATCTCCCCGGGACCACCTGTCGGGTCCCGCCCCCCCCCCCCCTTGTAAGCCGCTCGAGCCTTGGACTATAAAGGGCTCGGGTAGGCAACGTTAGCAAGGGTTCCTCGACGGACCTGAGGACAGAGCTGGAACGATGCCACTTGGGCCAAGATGCCCGAGTGTTCCTCGAGCGACGTCGAGAAAGGCGTCGCAACCAAGAGGTCGGCGGCAGCACGACGTCAGCCTCGACCCTGCCTGAGGCGCATACCTTTGCCACGCGATCTCTGCCCCAGGCATACGCCACACAGCATATGCCACAGTCATATGCCCTGCAAACGGCGCCCCCTGGTCTATGGCGCAGCCTTGCCCATACCGGAGTACACAGTGCCAGCAGTGAACCAAGCGTTCGCGGCACCAACGCCTGCGGCAACAGGAGCAGGATGTGCGGCCGTGGCGCCCCACCTTCGCTTCGCGAGGTGGCCGCGCAAGTTTCGGCCGCACCTGCCCGAGAAGTACGACGGCAGCGTCAACCCGGCGGAGTTCCTCCAGATCTACTCCACTGCCGTCCTTGCCGCAGGAGGGGATGAGGCCGTCATGGCCAACTACTTCACCGTCGCCTTGACCGGCCTAGCCCGGTCCTGGCTCATGAACCTCCCCCAGGGTTCCATAACTTCCTGGGGGGAGCTCTGCCGGCAGTTCACCGCCAACTTCGGTAGTTCCTACACCCGGCCTGGCACGGAGCTCGATCTCCACGCCATCCAGCAACAACCTGGGGAATCGCTGCGCTCTTTCATCCAGCGGTTCTCCCAGGTACGGAACACCATCCCACATATCCAAAGTGCTTTTGTGGTGGTGGCGTTCCGGCAAGGCGTTCGGGACAAGAAGATGCTCGAGAAGCTCACGACCAGAGAGGTCCGCGACGTCTTAGAGCTCTTCAGCCTGGCGGACAAGTGCGCCAGAGCAGCAGAAGGGCGGAACTGGCACTCCCTGCCAGTCTCTGGGTCAGGAGGGCAGCCAGGATATGGCGCCGCTTCCTATGGAAGCGGCAAGAAGATCAAGAACCGGGGCGGTGGCAAGATGAAACCGCCGGCCGCGGCTCCCGTTGCCGCAACAGCAGCACCCAGTGGGGCTCGGGGGCCGCGACCCGACAAGAGGCAGCGACACTCACCAGCTCCAGATGGTGACCAAGGCGAGCTATGCCCCGTGCACGACACCAGTTACCATACTGCTTCCGAGTGTCGGGAGATACAGAAGCTCGCGGAGCGCTTCCGGAAAGGGAAGCAGCTTCGAACTGATGCCCCACCCTACCGTCATAGGGAGGGAAAGCAGAAGGTCGACGCTCCAGACAACGTCGACCAACAGGTGGAGTTCCAGGAGCCTCAGCGCGCCGTGAAGGCGGTGCGCAACCATGAGGACTCCAGCTCCAGTGATGACGAGTGTCGGAAGATGCTCTACGTCATCTATGGTGGGTCCGCTGACCCCTCGTCCCGAAGCGCGGTTAAGACCCTGCGCCGAGCGGTGGCGTCAGTGGCTCCCCTCCCGAGTGCCGCGCCGCACCTCAAGTGGATGGGAACCCCCATCAGCTTCGATGCCACCGACTGCCCCAAGAACATGGCTGGGGGCGGCCAACTACCGCTCTTGGTGGTCCCACAATCGCCAACATGAGGATGTACCATGTTTTGGTGGATGGCGGGGCTGGACTGAACCTCATCAGTCGCGCAGCTTTCCAGAAGCTACAGATCCCGATGGCCAAGGTCACCCCATCGATCCCGTTCTCAGGGGTAGGGCCGGGACAGGTCATTCCCTACGGCAGCATCAGCCTTCCGGTGACCTTTGGGGCACAGGATAGCTATCGGACAGAGTACATCCTGTTTGATGTGGCGGAGATCGACCTCCCCTTCAACGCCATAATTGGCTGGCCAGCCCTGTACCGATTCATGGCAGTAGCCCACTACGGCTACCTCGTCTTGAAGATGCCTACACCAACAGGTGTCCTCAGGATTCGTGGAGACCGCACTGCCGCAGTGTCAGCCTTGGAAAAGCTCCAAGCGCTTGCAACTGCTAGAGCACCAGCCCCTGGCAGTGCAGAACCAGATCGGCTCCACCCGAGTGCACGCCACCGTGCCTCTACCGCAGCACCCCGTGTGCAACGCCTCGACGAGGGCGACATCCCCCTGAAGCTCGTCCAAATTGGCGCCGATACAACCCAGACCACCCGGGTAGCCGGGGGCCTGGATAGCAAATAGGAAGGCGCGCTCGTCACCTTCCTCCAGCACAACGTCGACGTGTTTGCATGGTAGCCGTCGCAGATGTCGGGGATCCGTAGGGAGGTGATCGAGCACCACTTGAAGGTCTTCCCCGACGCCCGGACAGTCCAACAGAAGCCCCGCAAGTAGTCCATCGAGCGGCAAAACTTCATCCGAGAAGAAATCAAGAAGCTGCTGGACGCTGGCTTCATACGGGGAGTCCACCACCCCCAGGTGGTTGGCGAACCCCGTTGTTGTCCCGAAGGCCGGCGGGAAGCTCCGGATGTGCATCGACTACACCAGTCTCAATAAGGCATGTCCCAAAGATCCATTCCCTCTCCCTAGAATAGATCAAATAGTAGACTTGACATCGGGCTGCGATATGTTGTGCTTCCTAGATGCCTACTCGGGTTTCCACCAGATCCCTATGTCTAGAGAAGATGAAGAGCACACCTCCTTCATCACAGTAGACGGCTTGTACTGTTATGTCTCTATGCCTTATGGCCTAAAGAACGCTCTCCCCACCTTTGTACGTGCAATGCGCAAAACCTTCGGGGAGTTGATAAGAGACTTAGTTGAGGTGTATGTCGATGACATCATTGTTAAGGTCAGCAGAGTTCATCCCTATTAGATAACCTGGCCTTAGTCTTTGACAAACTGCACTCTACGCGCACCAAGCTGAACCCCGACAAGTGTGTGTTCGGCGTATCCTCTGGAAAACTCTTAGGATTCCTGGTCTCACACCGAGGAATTGAGGCTAACCGAGAGAAGATCAAGGCCATCGACTTGATGCGGCCCCCCGCCCGCATCAAAGAAGTCCGGAAACTCACGGGATGCCTAGCCGCGCTGAGTCGGTTTATACCGAGGCTAGCAGAGTGAGCGCTCCCCTTCTTTAAGCTCCTGCGCAAATCCGGCCCATTTGCTTGGACCGACGACGCAGAAGAAGCTTTCCAGGAGTTGAAGCAACTCCTGACGACCCTACCCATCATGGTAGCCCCCGAGCCCGAAGAGCATTTGTTGCTCTACATCGCGGCGACAACTGAAGTGGTGAGTATGGTCCTCGTCGCAGAGCGGCCGGACCTCTCATCGCCACAGCCTGCTCCGGCGGCAGGAGACAGGCGCCAGGAAACCCCAGAGGTTCAAGACGACCTCCCGGACCTCCAAGACAACCCCCCGGAGGTCCAAGATGAACCCCCGGACCTCCGTGACAACCTCCCGGGGGACCAACGGGACCTCTCGGAGGTCCAACGGGACCTCCCGGAGCTCCCGGAAAATCAGCGGGACCTCCTGGAGGTTCAAGGCGGCTTGGGAGCCTTCGAGTCTCAGCTCCCGGCAGCCTCCCTGGACCCACCCACCTCCCGTAGGCCTGAGCCCATGGATGAAGACATCTCTGCCCTGGGAGGGAGGGTCCGGACCATCCAGAGGCCTGTCTACTACATCAGCGAGGTCCTCCATGACGCCAAGACAAGGTACCTATAGGTCCATAAGCTGCTGTATGCAGTGCTCGTGGCGTCCAGGAAGCTCCGCCACTACTTTCAATCTCACTGGGTCTCGGTGGTCACCTCCTATCCGCTGAAGGCTATCCTTCACAGCCCCCACGTGACTCGCAATGTCTCTAAATGGGCAGCGGAACTGGCGGAGTTTGAGCTGGATTTCCTTCCTTGCCATGCAGTCAAGAGCCAAGCACTCGCTGACTTCGTGGCTGAGTGGACGCCAACGAAGGCTGACCCAAGGGGCCACGAAGACGGTGAACCAAAGCACCGAGCTCCGGTCTTCACCGGGCCTCACTGGATGCTCTTCTTCGACGGCTCCTCGCGAAAGCAGGGGGCCGGTGCTGGCGTACTGCTTCTCATGCCATCAGGGGAGCAGTTTGGGTATATGGTGCGTCTCAATTTCAAGGCAACCAACAACATGGCAGAGTATGAAACACTCAACTTTGGCCTAAAGACAGCCCTGTCTCTGGGCGCTCGCCAGTTGTTGGCACAGGGCGACTCGCAGCTAGTTATCAAGCAAGTTAAGGGTGAATGCTCCTGCAATGACCCACAGCTAACCGCTCACCTGCTCCACGTGCAGATGTTGGAGAAAGACTTCCTCGCCTTGGACATGCGCCACGTACCGCGCGCTGGCAATGCCGCAGCTGACGACCTCTCAACGAAGGCCTCCACCGGAGCCCCTGTGCCCGAAGGAGTCTACGAGAGGACGTTGCTGCGGCCCACAGCCCGGCCCGCTGAGCCGGGCGAAGGGGGCTGGACCAGCACCTCGAAGCTGGCGGTCCCGGTGGCCCTGCAGCCATGGACGCCGCCAAGGATCGTAAGTGTCACTGGGGACTCTGTGCAACCCAGCGCTCAAGATCCAGAAGCTCAAGTCAGACCCGATGCATGGATCACGGAGATCCGGGGCTACTTGAAAGACAACATCCTCCCTGATGAACGTGTATCCGCTGAACGGATCGTGCGCATGGCTAAGAGATACGCGCTGGTAGAAGGGGATCTCTACCGGCGTGGCGCCAACCACGTCCTATTTCGGTGCATAACCTAGGGGGAAGGCTGCGACTTGCTCGCTGAGATCCATGGAGGCGAATGTGGGAGTAACTCTTCCTCACGCACACTTGTCGGTAAAGCCTTCCGGCATGGCTTCTACTGGCTGACAGCACTCCAGGATGCCGTCAAGCTGGTCGAGAGCTACAAGGCGTGCCAGTTCCACGCCAAGCAGATCCATACACCGGCTCAGGCAGTACAGATGATCCTGTAGGGAAATAGGCGATGCGCTACTCTAGCAATTCGACCGTATCACCCAGGAAACATGCGAGTAAGAAGGTCATTGTCGGTACCTGAGATATGGGGTACCCCCGCGCACAGGGTAAAATGCCTAAGGTGCTCGCCCTTCTCCGCAGGGAGAGCTCCGAAGGCGCCACGCGTCTGGCGGGGTCGGACCTCCCTCTCCTCAGAGGAGAGCTCCGGGCCCGCAACGTGGCATACAGAAGCCGGACCTCCCCCTCCGCGGGAGAGAGGTCCGAAGACGCCACGCGTCCAGCGGGGCCGGACCTCCCTCTCCTCAGAGGTGAGCTCCGGGCCCGCCACGTGGCGTGCAGAAGCCGGACCTCCCCCTCCGCGGGAGAGAGGTCCGAAGGCGCCACGCGTTCAGCGGGGCCGGACCTCCCTCTCCTCAGAGAAGAGCTCCGGACCCGCCACGTGGCTAGAAGAACGGTGCTGCCTGCCCCCGAGCGGTAGGCAGCGGGCGTAAAAGCGCTCCTCACCTTGCCCGTACAAGGTATTCAAGGCCCATGTCTTCCCAAGACGCGGAAACGCGGAGCACGCGCCTGTCAGGTGTCGTTGCGTCCAGTCGCATCACAGACTGGCACGCGGTGTCAGAACCTGCCAGGTAATAAACGCCACGACAAGACATCCCATGCCGCCTGCGCCGTCATCAACCACTATGACTAGTGCACGGCATGGGCAGGGCGGCAAAATGAAGACTCAGAAGCCTTCGACCAGAGGCAACCACCGGCGTAATTACAGATACGGTAGATAATAGACAATCTTCCCGGGACCACCTGTCGGGTCCCGGCTTCCCATGTAAGCCGCCCGAGTCTTGGACTATAAAAGGCTCGGGTAGGTGTCGATAGCAAGGGTTCGCATTCTGCAACTCATACGCTAGCCATACACTCTCAAGTTGTAACTCACCCCCAAGCTCAGGCCCCCGGCCCTGAGCAGCAAGCAATACAGCGAGCTCCATAGCTCGCCGTGGACGTAGGGTTTTACGCTCCGGCGGCCTGAACCACGTAAAACTTCCCGTGTCAAGCTCTAACTAACTCGTCCATCCGCGCAAGCTCTCCGCTAGGAACTAGCCCCTCCGAAAAAAGAACCTCCGCGGGCTGCCCAGTGCAGGCCCGGGGGAAGTGTCTATCGCACACTTCGACATTTGGCGCGCCAGGTAGGTAGCTTTTCCCCTAGCGCGACGAGTTTCCGCCGACGAAGATGACCAAGCTCCCTTCGGCGGCAAGCTCACCTCCCCCGCCTCCGCGGCGAGCCGTGGCTAGGGGGGAGTACAAGCCAACACACTCAGGACGGAGTGTGTCAGTACAAGCTGGGAGCCAGCAACCGGCTCTGGCAGCGCCGACCCCGGCAATGCAGACTCCAACCAGCGTCATATCTCCAGTAGCGCCGGGCGTACCCGGAAGGGGTGCGCTAGCTGCAGCAAGAGCGCTACTGCACAATCCGCCCGCTGGAGACGCGCCTCAGGCAGCGACCCAGCGGTGGATTCTCGAGGTAGACCGTCTTGTCGTCGCTGCCGCAAGCCCGCGACTCCGGCGGAGACGACACTCTAACCAGCCGGCCGTGTCGCTGATACGCACGCCGATGGTTGATGAACAGACGGCAGATTCCAGCTCTGCCAGCCCTCAATCGATGGATCTGAGGACAGAGCTGGAGCGGTGTCGCTCGGGTCAAGATGCCCGGGTATACCTCGAGCAACGCCGAGAAAGGCGTCGCTACCAAGAAGCTGACGACAGCATGACGTCGGCCTCGACCCAGCCTGAAGAGCAGACCTTCGCCATGCGATCTCTGCCCCAGGTCTGTGCCGTGCAGAATATGCCACAGTCATATGTACTGCAGATGGCGCCCCCGGCCTATGGTGCAGCTTTGCCCGTACCGGGGTACACTGTGCCTGGTGCGAACTCAGCGTTCGCGGCACCAGAACCTGCGGTGACAGAAGCAGGGTGTGCAGCCCTCGCGCCCCATCTTCGCTTTGCGAAGTGGCGGCGCAAGTTTCGGCCACACCTGCCCGAGAAGTACGACGGCAGCGTCAACCCGGCGGAGTTCCTCCAGATCTACTCCACCGCCGTACTTGCCGCAGGAGGGAATGAAGCCGTCATGGCCAATTACTTCCCTGTCGCCTTGACCGGTCCAGCCTGGTCTTGGCTCATGAACCTCCCCCAAGGTTCCGTCACCTCCTGGGGAGAGCTTTGCCGACAGTTCGTAGCCAACTTCGGCAGCTCCTACACCCGGCCTGGCACGGAGCTCGACCTCCACGCCGTCCAGCAGCAACCTGGGGAGTCGCTGCACTTTTCATCCAGCGGTTCTCCCAGGTGCGGAACACCATCCCACACATTCAAAATGCTTCTGTGGTAATGGCGTTCCGGCAAGGCGTCCGGGACAGGAAGATGCTCGAGAAGCTCGCGACCAGGGAGGTCCGCGACGTCTCAGAGCTCTTCAGCTTGGCAGACAAATGCGCCAGAGCTGCCGAAGGACGGAACTGGCACTCGCTGCCATCCTCCGAGTCAGGGGGACTGCCCGGATCCAGTCCTACTTCCTGTGGAGGCAGCAGGAAGGCCAAGGACCGAGGCAGAAGCAAGATAGAGTCACCGACCGCAGCCCCAGTCGTCACTGCAGCGACGCTCGGTGGGGCTCGGGGGCCGCGCCCCGACAAGAAGCAGCGAAGATCACCAATCCCAGAAGGTGATAAAGACAATATGTGCCCCGTGCACGGCAGCTGTCGCCACACTGCTGCCGAGTGCCGGGAGATCCGAAGGCTCGCAGAGCGCTTCCGCAAGGAGAAGCGGCAGCGGGCTGATGACCTGCCCTTCCGTCCAAAGGAAGATGAGCAGAGGGTGGATGTTCCAGACAACATCGACCACCCAGAGGAGATCCAGGAGCCTCCGCGTGTCGTGAAGGCGGCACGCAATCACGAGGATTCCGGCTCCAGCGGCGATGAGCGTCGGAAGAAGCTCTACGTCATATACGGCAGGTCCGCCGACCCCTCGTCCCGAAGCGCAGTCAAGACTCTGCGCCGAGCGGTAGCGTCGGTGGCGCCACTCCCAAGTGCTGCACCGCAACTAAAGTGGATGGGGACCCCCATCAGCTTTGATGCCACCGACTGCCCCAGGAACATGGCTGGGGCCGGCCAACTGCCGCTCCTGGTGGCCCCTACCATCGCCAACGTGAGAATGTACCACGTTTTGGTGGATGGAGGGGCTGGGCTGAACCTCATCAGCCGTGCAGCTTTCCAGAAGCTGCAAATCCCGATGGTCAAGCTCACCCCGTCGAGTCCGTTCTCAGGGGTAGGGCCGGGACAGGTTATCCCCTACGGCAGCATTAGTCTCCCGGTGGCCTTCGGGGCTCCGGACAGCTATCGAACAGAGTACATTCTGTTCGACGTAGCGGAGATAGACCTCCCCTTCAACGCCATAATCGGCAGGCCAGCCCTGTACCGGTTCATGGCTGTAGCCCATTACGGCTACCTCGTACTGAATATGCCAACACCGACAGGTGTTCTCAGGATTCGTGGGGACCGCACTGCTACAGTGTCGGCCCTGGAGAAGCTCCAAGCACTCGCGACAGCTGGGGCCTCAGCCCCCGGCAATACGGAACCGGACCAGCTCCGCCCGTGCGCACGTCACCGTGCTTCCACCACAGCACCCCGGGTGCAACCTCTCGACGAGGGCGGCGTCCCCTTAAAGGTCGTCCAAGTCGGCGCCGAAGCTACCCAGACCACCCGGGTAGCCGGGGGCCTGGATAGTAAATAGGAAGGCGCGCTCGTCACCTTCCTCCGGCACAACGTCGATGTGTTTGCATGGCAGCCGTCACAGATGCCGGGGATCCCCAGGAAGGTGATCGAGCACCACTTGAAAGTCTTCCCCGACACCCGGCCGGTTCAACAGAAGCCCCGCAAGCAGTCCATCGAGCGGCAGAACTTCATCCGTGAAGAAGTCAAGAAGCTGCTGGACGCTGGCTTCATACGGGAGGTCCACCACCCTCGATGGTTGGCGAACCCCGTCGTTGTCCCGAAGGCTGGAGGGAAGCTCCGGATGTGCATCGACTACACCAGTCTCAATAAGGCATGTCCTAAAGATCCATTCCCTCTCCCTAGAATAGATCAAATAGTAGACTCAACGTCAGGCTGTGATATGCTGTGCTTCCTAGACGCCTACTCGGGTTTCCATCAGATCCCCATGTCTAGGGAGGACGAGGAGCACACCTCCTTCATCACAGTTGACGGCCTTTATTGCTATGTGTCTATGCCTTACGGCCTAAAGAATGCACTCCCCACCTTTGTGCGGGCAATGCACAAAACCTTTGGGGAGTTAATAAGGGACCTGGTTGAGGTGTATGTCGATGACATAGTTGTCAAGGTCAAGCAGGGTCCGTCCCTGCTAGATAACCTAGCCTTAGTCTTTGACAAGTTGCGCTCTACGCGCACCAAGCTGAACCCAGATAAATGTGTGTTCGGCGTGTCCTCTGGGAAGCTCTTAGGGTTCCTGGTCTCGCACCGGGGATTGAGGCCAACCTAGAGAAGATCAAGGCCATCGACTTGATGCGGCCCCCTGTCCGCGTCAAGGATGTTCAGAGACTCACGGGATGTCTAGCCGCGCTGAGTCGGTTTATACCGAGGCTAGCAGAACGGGCACTCCCTTTCTTTAAGCTCCTGCGCAAGTCAGGCCCTTTTGCCTGGACTGACGAAGCAGAAGAGGCTTTCCAGGAGTTGAAGCGACTCCTGACGACCCTACCTATCATGGTAGCTCCTGAGCCCGGGGAGCACTTGCTGCTCTACATTGCGGCGACAACAGAAGTGGTGAGTATGGTCCTTGTCGTGGAGCGGCCAGACCCCTCACCCTCGCAACCTGCTCCGGTAGCAGAAGACAGATGCCAGGAGGCCCCGCAGGGCCAAGACGGTCTCCCGGACCCCCCGGAGGTCCAGGTCGACCTCCCGGAGGCCCAGGACGGTCTCCCGGATCCCCAAGATAAATCTCCAGGGTCCAATTGGGATCTCCCGGAGGTCCCTCAAGACCCCCCGGAGCTCTCGGATGATCAAGATAGCTTAAGGGCCTCCGGGTCCCAGTTCCCGGAGGCCCCCGTGGGTCCACCCACCTCCAGCGGGCCGGGGCCAATGGACGAGGACCTCCCAAGCCTAAGAGAGAGGGTTCGAACCATACAGAGGCCTGTCTACTACATCAGCGAAGTACTTCATGATGCCAAGACAAGGTACCTAGAAGTCCACAAGCTGCTGTATGCGGTGCTCGTGGCCTCCAGGAAGCTCCGCCATTACTTCCAGGCCCACCGGGTCTCGGTAGTCACCTCGTATCCGCTGAAGACAATTCTTCACAGCCCCCATGCGACTGGCAACGTTGCTAAATGGGCGGGGAGCTGGCGGAGTTTGAGCTGGACTTCCTCCCACGCCATGCAGTCAAGAGCCAAGCACTGGCTGACTTTGTGGCGGAGTGGACACCAACGAAGACTGACCCAGGGGGCCATGAAGGCGGTGAGCCAGAGCACCAAGCTCCGGTCTTCACCGAACCCCACTGGACACTTTTCTTCGACGGCTCCTCGCGAAAGCAGGGGGCCGGTGTCGGCGTACTGCTCCTCATGCCATCGGGAGAACAGTTTGGGTATATGGTGCGTCTAAATTTCAAGGCAACCAACAACATGGCGGAGTATGAAGCACTCATCTTTGGCCTGCAGACAGCCCTGTCTTTAGGCGCTTGCCAGTTGTTGGCACGGGACGACTCCCAACTGGTCATCAAGCAAGTCAAGGGCGAATGCTCCTGCAATGACCCGCAGCTAGCTGCGTATCTGCTTCACGTGCAGATGTTGGAGAAAGAATTCCTCGCCTTGGACCTGCATCACGTACCGCGCGCTGGTAATGCCGCAGCTGACAACCTTTCAACGAAGGCTTCCACCGGAGCCCCCACGCCCGAAGGAGTTTTCGAGAGGACGTTGCTGCGGCCTACAGCCCGGCCCGCCGAGCCGGGCGAAGGGGGCTTGACCAGCACCTCGAAGCTGGCGGTCCCGGCGGCCCTACAGCCATGGATGCCGCCAAGGATCGTAAGCGTCACTGGGGACTCCGTGCAACCCAGCGCTCAAGATCCAGAAGCTCAAGTCAGACCCGATGCATGGATCACGGAGATCCGGGACTACTTGAAGGACAATATCCTCCCTGATGAACATGCAACCGCTGAACGGATTGTGCGTATGGCTAAGAGGTACGCGCTGGTAGAGGGGGATCTCTACCGACGAGGCGCCAACCACATCCTATTGCGGCGCATAACCCAGGGGGAAGGCTGCGACTTGCTCGTTGAGATCCATGGAGGCGAATGTGGAAGTCATTCTTCCTCACGCACGCTTGTCGGTAAAGCCTTCCGGCATGGCTTCTACTGGCCGACAGCACTCCAGGATGCCGTCAAGCTGGTCGAGAGCTGCAAGGCGTCCCGTTCCACGCCAAGCAGATCCATACACCGGCTCAGGCGGTACAGATGATCCCGCCCTTGTGGCCGTTTGCCGTATGGGGGCTGGACATTCTGGGACCATTTCCCAGAACCGTCGGGGGATTCCGGTACCTCTATGTCGCCATCGACAAGTTCACCAAGTGGCCGGAAGCTACACCAGTTGTCACCATCAACAAACAATCCGCAGTAAAGTTCATCAAGTCTATTGTCTGCCGGTTCGGGGTCCCAAACAGAATCATCACCGACACCGGGACCCAGTTCACCAGCTCAGCATTCCAAGACTACTGTGAGGACCTTGGTATTCAGGTGTGCTATGCCTCTGTCGCCCACCCGAGGAGCAATGGGCAAGTTGAGAGGGCCAACGCGGAGATTCTCCGGGGCCTTAAGACTCGCACCTTCACCAGCCTGAAGAAACATGGTGCCAATTGGGTAGATGAGCTTCCGAGCACACTATGGGCTAACCGGACATCCCAGAGTCGGGCCACCGGGGAGACACCCTTCTTCATGGTGTATGGGGCTGAAGTTGTACTTCCCCCAGAAATCACCATGAAGTCTCACCGTGTCCAGGCTTACGACGAAGCCACGCAGGACAACCTCCGGCGTGGAGAAATCAACCTCGTCGACGAGGTCCGATTACATGCGGCACTCCGTAACGCGTGGTACAGACAAGCGCTTCGGCGCTACCACCAGAGGTCTGTGCGTGCCCGGGAGCTGCAGGAAGGTGACCTGGTGTTGCGGCGCATACTTTCTCGCGAAGGAGCCCACAAACTCTCCCCTAGTTGGGAAGGCCCCTTCCGAGTCGCGAAAGTATGCCGCCCCGGGTGTGTGCGCCTTTCCACCGAGGATGGGGACCTGCTCCCGAACCCTTGGAACATAGAACACCTCCGTAAGTTCTACCCCTAGAGCAAAAATAGGACAGTACTTTCTTTTCGTAATAAACTCCATAGAGTCCAGGAGCAGCGCTCGGAGCAGCTAAGCCCCAGGGGATGGTACAGGACTACGTTCAGCTTTGCCTGGTTCCGACTCCAAGCGCGTAGAGTCTTGCTTCCCCTCTTAATGGGGTGGGTCGTGGCCTCCATGTTTAGCCTGCCTTCCTCCTGTGGAAAGTTGTGCGAAAAGAAGTCTGCTCTACTTTGCTCTTTCCTCGTACTCATTTAAATTGTGTATTGAGTTTTTTAACCACCCTTGCAGTGCATGGTTTCCATGTACTCAGCTCCCCCTCTCTACAAGTCCCCAAGCACCAAGCATGTGGTTAGGGGCTATAAGTCAAATAAGACTATGAGATAAGGGAGGGGGAGCCCCCAAGGAGAATTACGTTTCCTCTACCTGTGTGCAGGGCTTCCAGGCTATGGCGACAGGGACTACATAAAGCGGGGGGAAAGGAGCCGTCAGCAGCACCGGCCCAGGACTGGAAGGACCGGGCCCCGCCCCTTCGGCAGGGGCGAGGCCCGAAGGCCCCACGTGTCTAGCGGGCCCGGGGCTGTTGCCTCCCCTGAGGAGGGCTCCGGGCTCGCCACGTGGCGGGCGGAAACCGGACCTCCCCCCCCCCCCCCCCCGGTGGGAGGGCTCCGAAAGCCCTACGTGTCCAGCATGGCCGGAGCTCCAGCCTCTTAAGGAGGGGCTCCGGACCCGCCACGTGGCAGGCAGATTTGGAGCTCCCCATGGGGCGAGATCCGGAGACCCCTGGGGGCCCCTAACACGGTTAGGACCCGGGGAAGGTGTCTATGCGGAGCTCCGAGATTGGAGATGGCCTCTGAGTACCTTGCGGAGCTAAGGACTCAGTCAGGCAAAGCCAAGAAGGAGAGAAAAAGCATCACAGACACAGATATCTAAAAGAGTCAAACTATGTGAGGCTCCATGAGCTGGACTACAGACTCGATAAAAAGAAAGAAACAAGTCCCAAGGGTCTCCCGACACGACCAGAATCCAGAAGTTGCAACAACGGCCGCGTCACCAGGCTTCAGCCCTGGCGGAACTCTCTCGCTCTATGACCAGAGCGCAGGAATCGCCTCCCTCATCACCGGCGCAAAAACCAGTGACACCACGGGGGCTCCTGAGGCCCCCTCCGCAGTATTCAGCGGTCTTCCTGGAGACTCTGTCGTCTGGGATCCTCCATGGTGCATTGGCGGTTTCCTTCTCCTGAAGTTCCCTCATCATCGGCGCAAAAGCCGGTGTCGTCAAGGGTGCCCCTGGAGCCCCCATCCCTCATCATCTGCGCAAAAGCTGGAGTCATCAAGGGTGCTCCTGAGGCCCCCTCCGCAGTATTCAGCGGTCTTCTCGGAGACTCTGCCGCCTGGGATTCTCCTCGGTGCTTCAGCGGTTCCTTTGAAGACTCCACCCCCTGGGAAGGGACACAACGCCAAGGAGCTTTCTGCCTGCTGTCACCAAGGAAGGGCTCCGTCGGGAGGACAAACCAGAGACCCCTTGGCGGCGCCACCCTCAGAGGCAGGGCAGGCAGGCTTCCTGAGTCCCAGGCTTGGTGTAGACGCAACCGCTGTAGGGAACCGAGAGCAATTCTCCCCCCATAAGGCGGGTTAAGAGCCATGGAAGAAGACAAGACTGCAGAGACCCGAGGGAGGCGCAGGGGCTGGAAGCCTTATAAGGGGAACGTATCCACATGGGGGTTTCATTTCACACCTTCCCAGGTGCAATCCCAAGCGATTCGAAACTCTTCAAATACCCCGCGTCGGCGACCGCTTCGGTTCCTAGACCGAGTGCCGATGATGGGTGGGCCCAAGCCGCCTAACTAAAGCGGTGGGGTCAAGGAGTCAGTCTCCTGAGAAGATGAGCCGGCAAGGCACTTCGGCGGTTCCCGAAGAAAGCGCCGCAACGTGCAGAAGCGGCAGTCTTGGGAACCGCCGCAGTAAAGGCAACCATCAAGTGAGCGCACGCTCCCACGACCCCGCGGCCGTTCGTGCTCCGGCAGCGGTCAATTCGGGACTTAGAGAAAGTGTGCGGATCGAAAGAGACGGAGGTCCCACCTCGGGCTCGCTACCTCCCCCGAGATGGGCCCGGGGGCCACTGTCGGTACCTGAGATATGGGGTACCCCCGCGCACAGGGTAAAATGCCTAAGAAACTCGCCCTTCTCCGCAGGGAGAGCTCCGAAGGCGCCACGCGTCCGGCGGGGCCGGACCTCCCTCTCCTCAGAGGAGAGCTCCGGGCCCGTCACGTGGCATACAGAAGCCGTACCTCCCCCTCCGAGGGAGAGAGGTCCGAAGGCACCACGCGTCCAGCGGAGCCGGACCTCCCTCTCCTCATAGGAGAGCTCCGGGCCCGCCACGTGGCCAACAGAAGCCGAGCCTCTCCCTCCGCGGGGAGAGGTCCGGAGGCTCCACGTGCCCCGCGGAACGGACCCTCCTCTCCTATGAGAAGGGCTCCGGGCCCGCCACGTGACAGCAGAATGGCGCTGCCTGCCCCCGAGCGATAGGCAGCGGGCGTAAAGACGCCCCATACCTTGCCCGTACAAGGTATTCAAGGCCCGCATCTTCCTGAGACGCGGAGACGCAGAGCACGCTTCTATCAGGTGCCGTTGTGCCCAGTCGCATCACAGACTGGCGCGCGGTGTCAGAACCTGCCAGCCAATAAACACCGCGACAAGACACCCCATGCCGCCTGCGCCTTCATCAACCACTACGGCTAGCATGCGGCATGGGCAGGGCGGCAAGATGAAGACTCAGAAGCCTTCGACCAGAGGCAACTACCGACATAACTGCAGATACGGTAGATGATAGACAATCTTCCCGGGACCACCTGTCGGGTCCCGACCCCCCTTGTAAGCTGCCCGAGCCTTGGACTATAAAAGGCTCGGGTAGGCGTCGATAGCAATGGTTCGCACTTTGCAACTCATACGCTAGCCATACACTCTCAAGCTGTAACTCACCCCCAAGCTCAGGCCTCCGGCCCCGAGTAGCAAGCAATACAGCGAGCTCCATAGCTCGCCGTGGACGTAGGGTTTTACGCTCCGGCGGCTTGAACCACGTAAAACTCGTCGTGTCAAGCTCTTACTCACTCGTCCATCTGCGCAAGCTCTCCGCTAGAGACTAGCCCCACCGAAAAAAGAACCTCCGCGGGCTGCCCAGTGCAGGCTTGGGGGAAGTGTTGACTGAACACTTCGATAGAGGATTTAACAACATCTAGTACTGGAATATCATTTCCGATCAACAATATGTCATCTACATATAGAACTAGAAATATAATTGCGCTCCCACTAACCTTCTTGTAAATACAAGGTTCTTCTATATTCTTGATGAAACCAAACCCTTTTACCACTTCATCAAAACGTAGATTCCAACTCCGAGATGCTTGCTTCAATCCATAGATGTACTTTTGAAGTTTGCATATTTTTCTAGCATTTTTAGGATCGACAAAACCTTCAGGTTGTGTCATGTACACATCCTCAGTCAGACTCCCATTAAGAAAGGCTGTTTTGACATCCATTTGCCATATTTCATAATCAAAATATGCAACAATTGCTAGGAGAATCCGAACAGACTTTAGCATAGCGACGGGCGAAAATGTTTCATCATAATCAACACCTTGAATTTTTTTGAAACCTTTCACCACCAATCGTGCTTTATAGATGTGAACTTTTCCATCCATATTAGTCTTTTTCTTGAAAATCCATTTGCAATCGATCGGTCTCACACCATCGATTGGATCAACCAAGTTCCAAACTTGATTCTCATGCATGGATTCTATTTCGGATTCCATGGCTCTAAGCCATTTCTCAGAGTCGGGTCTCATTATTGCTTCAGTGTAGGTCACAGGCTCATTATTGTCCAACAATACCATGTCGTGTGGTTCCGTGGTTAGGAGTGTCAACTTTTTAGTTGCACGACGTACCCTTGTAGACCTTCGTGGGGCTGGTGTTTCATCAAGTGGTTGTACAACATCTTGTACATCCTGTATAGGATTAGAGGGTGACGAAACATTTTCAGGTATCTCTTGAATTTCTTCAAGATGCACCTTGCTCCCACTAACTCCTTTTAAGAGAAACTCTTTCTCTAAAAAGACAACATTGCAAGCAGTAAACACTTTACCCTCCATTTTATTATAAAAATAATATCCTTTGGTTTCCCTAGTATATCCCACAAAGAAGCATTTGTCTGATTTTGGAGTAAGTTTGTCTAACGTCAAACGTTTGACATAAGCATCACATCCCCAAACTTTGAGGAAAGACAATCCAGGACGTTTCCCGGTCCACATCTCATATGGTGTCTTCTCAACAGACTTAGTTGGGACTCTGTTTAGTGTAAACGCAGCAGTTTCAAGAGCATAACCCCAAAAGGATAGTGGAAGATCAGTCTGGCTCATCATCGACCTAACCATGTCTAACAAGGTTCGGTTCCTCCGCTCGGACACCCCATTCCATTGAGGCGTTCCAGGTGGAGTCAACTGTGGAACAATTTCACATTGTTTTAAATGATCATAAAATTCATGGCTCAAATATTCACCCCCATGATCAGATCATAGAAGTTTAATTGTCTTGCCAAACTGATTTTGTACTTCATTCTGAAATTTTTTGAACTTTTCAAAAGATTCAGACTTGTGCCTCATTAGATAGACATATCCATATCTACTAAAGTCATCGGTAAAAGTAATGAAATACTGAAAACCACCTCTAGCTACAGAACTCATTGGTCCACATACATCAGTATGTATAAGTCCCAACAAGTCACTTGCCCTCTCACTTTGACCAGTGAAGGGTGCTTTGGTCATCTTCCCAAGCAAACAAGACTCGCATGTGTCAAGTGATTCAAAATCAAATGAACTTAACAAACCATATTTATGGAGTTTCTCAATGCGTTTCTCATTTATATGACCTAAGCGACAATGCCAAATAAAAGTGGGATTTAGATCATTTCGTCGAGCCCTTTTTGTATTAATGTTATATACTGTTTTATCCTCAAGATCAAGAACATATAATCCATTCACTAATGGACATTGAGCATAGAAAATATTATTATAATAAATAGAACAACATTTGTTCTTTATTATAATCTCATAACCATTAACTTCTTTCAAACATGAAGAAGATATAATGTTCTTGCTCAAAGAAGGAATGCAATAACAATTATTTAATTCCAAAACTAATCCTGAGGGTAATGACAAGTGATAAGTTTCGACAGCTATGACAGCAACCTTTGCTCCATTGCCGACCCAAACATCCAACTCGCCTTTTGCAAATCTTCTAGTCTCACTTAGACCCTGCAACGATTTGCAAGTGTGAATCATTGATCCAGTATCAAATACCCATGATTCACTAGAAGATGTAGCAATATTGATTTCTATAACATTTATACCTGAAGTGGAAGTCTCACTCCCTTTCTTCTTCTTATCCTCCAAGTACTTCTTGCAGTTCCTAGACCAATGCCCCTTAGCATGACAGTGGAAACATTCATCATTAGGAGAAGGGTCTGATTTACCCTTTGGCTTTGAGCTTGAAGGCTCATTGGGAACCTTTCCCTTGCCTTTAGGATGCATCACACGCTTCCTCTTTTTATTCTCCTTTTGAACCATCATCACATGAGTGGTGTTTTTCTTAATGCTTTCCTCGGCTGTTTTAAGCATCCCATGCAACTCAGCCAACGTTTTCTCCATGCCATTCATTTGATAATTCAATATAAATGGATCATAGCTCGGTGGGAGTGATTGGAGAATAACGTCAATAGCCAGGTCATCCTTGAGTTCAGAACCAAATTTGTCCAAAGTCTCAATGTAACCAATCATCTTGATTACATGGGGACTGACCGGGCTACCTTCTGCCAGCTTGCATGAGAACAGTGACTTTGAGATGTTGTACCTCTCAGCCCTTGCTTGGTTCTCAAACATTCCACGTAGTCACTGAATCATAGAATAAGCATCTGCATGCTCATATTGTTTCTGTAGATCAGGGGACATTGTGACAAGCACGAGGTAGCTTGCATTAAGCGCATCATCGCAGTGCTTCTCATAAGTCATGCGAGTTACGGCATTTGCATCATCGGGGAGGTAATTGGGGTATGGTTGCTCAAGAACATACTCAATTTTCTCTTGCCTGAGAACAATTCTCAGGTTGCGGTACCAATCAATAAAGTTAGCTCCATTGAGCTTTTCTTTCTCAAGCAGAGATCGCAAATTGAAACCGGAATTGTTACTAGTAGACATGATCTACAATAGAAAAAAATATGCAAGGTTTTAGCACTATGTTATGCACCAATCTTTTATTAACAGTTTAATAAAAGACACCACCACTATATGAGTATCGTCCTCCCTCTAACGACATATAGTGGTCCAAGATCCATATTTACTAATTTCTAGTGAGCTTTGGCTTCACTGCTAGAAAATTAGTGACATAGGTAAACAACCATTGTTAATCATATCTCTAAATGATTCTTGTTTGTTGGGTGACATCCAATGCCCCGGCTCCCAACACTATGCCATAAAGCCCAAAACCGTTTTGATAGCTTTGTTGAGTAAACCAATACTATGCATGTGAATGTCCAACATTCACCCTATTCATTATGATAGATGACGGTATTTTGCTTTGGCAAACCTACCATACAACGATCAAAACAACATAGGTGCAGCTATAGGTAAATGGCATCAAATACTCAACTTTTCCGAGGGAAGCTATTCTATCATGACAAAACATCTACCATATGAAAAGCATGAAAAGAATAGTAAAACATCACAGGCATACAATCATATCATATATGTGAATAGTATGGCCTTTAGGATCATAGTGGCCTCCATCACCATGGTTCCATCATGATCTACACCGCCATGTCTCCCTTCTTATGGTGATCACCATCGCCATCATGCTTGAGGTTTCTCAATAAATATAAAAGAAGTTAATACATCTAATAGCTATCAAATAAATTACATGAGAGATCAGGCACCACAGAGCGACACGCAGGTCGTTATACAAATATATGACAACCTCAACCCGGTTGTGTTAAATTTGCAACACCCAGGCTGCACGAATTTTACACACAGATTATCACTCACATTTAGACCATACCATTCACATCATTCCCTGCAAAAACAAGTTAAGCGTAGAACGATGTCTATCGCGAAACAACTTAATGATGTCACTATAGCAGACAACATCTATGAAATCACTATGAAAATCTCATCGAATTAATCAAATCAACCCGAATTTGAGCCATTCAGAATGACTCAATTTTCATTGTGACTGGTTATCCACGAGAAGATCGCGACACATGACCGTGCTCTGTTGGCTCAATCTGTTAGCTATGTACACTATTAGTCCCGATGGTGATTCCAGCTGGTAGGGACAGGTTGCGCACACAACAGAGAAGGAGCACGATCTAATCCTTTAGTCATATGATGGCAATCTACTCTAACCAATTCCAAACCCGAAAAGCCGAACTATAAAAATTCATCATATGAACTTGTCTGCAGTAGATCGCATCTAAGACCCAGACCAAAAACTACGCAAGTCGGCTCTGGTACCACTGTAGGGAAATAGGCGATGCGCTACTCTAGCAATTCGACCGTATCACCCAGGAAACATGCGAGTAAGAAGGTCATGGATCGTTACCACTAGACGCGCAGCGCAGCGGATCGTAGATGCGCGTCGTAGCCGATCAGCGCAGCAGTAACAGCAGCGCCTCCACGGAGTCCACACGTACAGGGAGGAACGTCGTGCGTCGGTGTGCTAGCACCGCGCGCGCGACAAGGGTTTCGGCGGCTGGCCTGTGACGGACGGCGGTTGGGGCTGTTATGTGGTGGAGTAATCTGCCCCTAACCCTACCCATCATATTTATAGACGCGCTAATGGGCTTTTAGGTCACAGGCCCATTAGTACCCTAATTTCTTATGGATCAAATATCCATCAGGACTTTATTCGAATTGTTATGATTGCCTATTGGGAATATCACCAACAGATCCCGCCCTCATGGCCGTTTGTCGTATGGGGGTTGGACATCCTGGGACCATTCCCCAGAGCCGTCGGGGGATTCCGGTACCTCTATGTCGCCATCGACAAGTTCACCAAGTGGCCGGAAGCCACACCAGTCGTCACCATCTACAAGCAATCCGCAGTAAAGTTCATCAAGTCGATTGTCTGCCGGTTCGGGGTCCCGAACAGAATCATCACCGACAACGGGACCCAGTTCACCAGCGCAGCGTTCCAAGACTACTGCGAAGACCTCGGCATCCAGGTGTGCTATGCCTCTGTTGCTCACCCAAAGAGCAATGGGCAAGTCGAGAGGGCCAACGCCGAGATTCTTCGGGGCCTCAAGACCCGCACCTATGCCAACATGAAGAAACATGGTGCCAATTGGGTGGATGAGCTTCTGAGCACACTATGGGCTAACCGGACATACCAGAGTCGGGCCACCGGAGAGACACCCTTCTTCATGGTGTATGGGGCCGAAGTTGTGCTTCCTCCAGAGATCACCATGAAGTCTCACCATGTCCGAGCTTACGACGAAGCCGCGCACGACAACCTCCGGCGTGGAGACACCGACCTCGTCGACGAGGTCCGATTGCATGCAGCACTCCGTAACGCACGGTACAGACAAGCGCTCCACCGCTACCACCAGAGGTCTGTGCGTGTCCAGGAGCTGCAGGAAGGCGACCTGGTGCTGCGGCGCATACTTTATCGTGAAGGGACCCACAAACTCTCCCCTAGATGGGAAGGTCCCTTCCGAGTCACAAAATTGTGCCGTCCCGGGTGCGTACGCCTTTCCACCGAGGACGGGGACCCGCTCCCGCACCCTTGGATCATAGAGCATCTCCGTAAGTTCTATCCCTAGGGCAATAGTAGGACAGCCTCTTCCTTTTGTAATAGATTTCATAGAGCCTAGGAACAGCGCTCGGAGCCGCTAAGTCTCAGGGGACGGTCCAGGACTACGTTCAGCTTTGCCTGGTTCCGACCCCAAGCGCGTAGAGTCTTGCTTCCCTTTTTAATGGGACGGGTCGTGGCCTCCATGTTTAGCCTGCCTTCCTCCTATGGAAATTTCTGTGAAAAGAAACCTGTCCTACTTTGCTTTTCCCTTGTGCTCATTTAAATTACGTATTAAATTTTTATGACCGCACTTCCAGCGTATGCCCACCAAAGGCGGTTGCGTTGGAGGTACCTGCCGATGGCCAGGGGGCCCTGAGCACCGTACAAGTGGATGGGGACCGTAAGCCAAATAAGACTATGAGATAGGGGAGGGGGAGCATCCAAGGAGAATTACGTTTCCCTTACTTGTGTGCAGGACCTCTCGGCCTCAGGTCCCCGCAGGAGTATGGTAGGAGCACCCAACCAATGGGACACACCTACCAGGAGGCCGCTACGGGATCGCGAAAGACCGAAACTCCAAGGTAAGACCGAAAAATCAGGACCTCGCCACCTCCGCAGGGGAGAGCCCCGGGGGCCCCACGTGTCCAGCGGGGCCGGACCTCCCTCTCCTCAGAGGAGAGCTCCGGGCCCGCCACGTGGCTAGCAGGTCCGGACCTCCCCATTCTCATGGGGCGGGTCCTGGAGACCTCCGGGGCCCTTAATACAGTAAGGACCCGGGGAAGGTGTCTGTGTAGAGCTTCGGGATTGGTCAAGGCCTCTGAGTACCTTGCGGAGCTAAGGGCTCGGCCAGGTAAAAACAAGAAGAAGACTAAAGCACACAGACGCAGAAGATAACAAGAGTCTATTCACACAAGGCTCCATGAGCTGGGCTACAGACTCAACAAAAATAAAAAGAAGGAGAAGGAGGTACAGGGTCTTTTAGCCACGGGGGCAGATGCCTAAGAGTCCCCGGACTACCGTTGGAACCTAGAGGCCACAAGGGCGGCCACGTCCTCAACCTCGACCCTGGCAGCTTCCTCCCGCTCGGCGACGGGCCCTAGACGGACTCGCTCCAGAGAGAAGGAAGGGTCCTGGCTCCGGAAGCACGCCAGTACGTGCGTAGCGACCTCCTTCGCCAGGCGCCGTCCGTCCACCTCAAGCTCGTCGGCGATCACCGCTTCGAGCCAGCCCAGCTTGCCGCCGATGGACTCAAGTGCCGGGATTGCCTCGGACATCTCCTACGCTGGAGCCTCCGTCCGCACCGGGCTGAAACCAAGAGGAACCAAGGCGGACCCCGCCTCGGTAATAAAGCCCCAGACCGCCTGGGCCTCGGCAGACCGTGAAGACTGGAGCTTCTCTACCTCTTGGTGAGCCGCCAGCTCGCGATCCAATGCCGCTTGGCGCTCCCGGGAGGATTGCTCCTCCCTCGCAGCGGTAGCCGACTCGCGGAGCTCCAACTCCTCGGCCCGAGCCCTCAGCTCGCCCTCTCTGGCCTTCAGCCGTGCGGCGATCTTCTCCTCCTCGGCCGCTGCAGCACGTTCCCGATCGGCGACGGCGCACTCTCGACGAACTACCTGCAGTCGCAACTCCTCCGCGGCAGCACAGCGCGCCTCGGCCTTGGCTTCAACCTGGGCCAGGGCTTCACGATAGGAAGCACGGAGCCGCCGGGTCTCGGAGTCCAGGCGGCTGATGGCTTTCTTCTGAGCGTCGAGCAAAGCACTCATGGCCTCAAGTCTCGACTACCTCGAGTCAAGCTCCGCCTTAGCCTCCTGGGTCCGCTGCTGCAGGAGGTGCTCCCAGCTACGAAGGCGTTCCCTCTCTCCGGCCAGCGCCCCCCGCTCCCGGTCAAAGGCGGCCTGGAACTGTCGGGCGCTGGTCTGGACACGCCCCAGGGCATCCCACATGGGCGTCGGGACAACGGGGACAGGAGTTGTGCCCCTGACCTCCCCTGTCGCGTCTAAGACCGGTGGAGGTGTTGGTGCCTCAGCAACCGGAGCAAGACGCTGTCCTGAGGGAGCCAGGGAGCCAGCAACTGCACCTACAACGGCCCTTCCATCCTCAGCACCGGACTTCCGGGCTGGTGAAGGAGGGCGAACAGGCGTGGCCGCAGCCACTGCAGAGGGCAAACCCGTCGGCACAAAGGAAGCCCCCGCCGACTTGGGGGCCATTGGAACCACCGCGGTTCCCAGATGCTGTGGCGCGGAGCCTCCGCCAACTGGAGATGGCCGGGTAATAGGCCCGCCCCCGGCAGCCGGTCGGTCCATGCGGGGAAAGAAAGCTCTCAGGCCAAGAAAGGAGACGAGAACACTACTCCTACAAGCCAGAAAGAGAAACACTTACTGGGCGGCATGAGCGCTCCAACGGGCTTGTAGCCCTGGCCTCTGGGCCGCAGTTGAACCGCCAGGACCTGCGGCTAAGACGGTCGCGAGCTGTGGCGTCTGGACCCCCGGCACACTCCCCGGCGTCGCCCCACCGGCGTCCATCCTAGAAGCCCCTCCGCCTGAGGAAGGATGCGGGACACTTGGGGTTCTTCGGACTGCCGCTGTCCGGGAAGATACCCGCTGGAGTGGGACACCCGGGGTCTCTTCGGGTCGCCACTCGATGGACCAGCGCCTCCGGGAGATGGGTGCAAGGGTGCGTTGGCTCCCTGACTCGGCGCAGGCGGCGCCCTCGGAGGAGATCGGGCGCGTTTCTTTTCCGGCTGCCCGGGGGCCGACTCCTTCCCCTTCCCCTTGTCGGTGGCTTGAGTTCCGCCGGCCCTTGGGGCGGGTTGGGCAGCGACAGACGCCTCGCAATCCGATCCAGGGCGCTCGGTTCCCGGGATCGAGATGCCCCGGAAGGTATCCCCAACCTGACGGACGGCGATCCCGATATCGTCGAGGTTCGACATCTTCCGCAGTAGCTTTGACCTCCTCTGCGGCTCTAAGAAGAGGGGAGTGGCAGAGGACGGGAAGGCGGGGTCGCCACTGGGGATGAAGTCGCCGCTCACCTTGCCCACCATCTCGTACAGCTCCTCATCGGAAGGATCAGAGCCGAGACCCCTCTCCATCCTGGTACAGTCCTGCTCACGAGTGTAGTACCATGCTGGGCGACTGCGCTGCTGCAAGGGCGCAATACGGCGCGACATGAAATCCATTAGCACCATCAGGGACGTTAACCCCTCGTTGGCCAAGAACCGGATCCGCTCTAAGACCGGTGCGTACTCCTGCTCCAACTCTGGGACATCCTCCCAGAAGCGGCGCTCGGTGGTTGGGCCAGCGGTTGGGAGCTGCAGGCGATCGTGCTCGTCGGTCTGCACGACCACCCAGCTCTCCCTCCAGTTTTCCCACCTCGACGCACTGAAAGGTAGAAGGTACCCAGAGACCTTTGGGTCCTTGCAGCGATGCTGGAAATAGTACGCTCCCATCTGGGTCTTCGAGCCGCGCCCGGTCGTCCGCAACACGAAGAAGTAGCGGAAGAGCGTCACTGAAGCATGCACCCCCACAAACATCTCACAGAAATGGACGAAGACAGCGGCCATTGCGAAGGAGTTGGGAGAGAGGTGGTGGAGCTGGAGACCATACGTCTCCAGCAATGTGACAAAGAAGGAAGAAATTGGCGGGACGAACCCCGCCAGGGCGTAAGCAGTAAAGAAGACCATCTCCCCCTTTTCCAGGAGGAGGGGGAAAGATCCCCGGCAGAGCCGGCGTTTCTGTTCCTCCGTGTGCCAGCCCAGCAGCCTGCGCACTAGCCCAAGCTCGGCGGAACGAATGAGACGCGTCGGGAGCAGGTTGGAAGCCATGGCGGGGGAGAGCTCAAGGACAGGAAGACAAAGGCGCAAGAGTTCAAGGAAAGTGCAAGTGCTGGGAAGTGCAAAGGGAAGCCGCGATGCCGGTAAGATCCCCTTTTAAAACTTTCCAGGAACGATTCGAAGCGATTCGAAACTCTTCGAATACACCACATGGGCAACCGCTTCGGCTCCAAGACCGAGCGCCGATGACAGGTGGACCCAAGCCGTCCAGCTAAAGCGGTGGGTCAAGGAGTCAGTCTCCCAAGAAGACGAGCCGGCAAGGCGCTTCGGCGGTTCCCGAAGAAAGCGCCGCAACATGCAGAAGTGGCAGCCTTGGGAACCGCCGCAGTAAAAGCAACCATCAAGTGGGCACACACTCCCACGATCCCGCGTTGTTCGTGCTCCGGCAGCGGTCAATGCGGGACTTAGAGAAAGTGCGCGGAACAAAAGAGACGGAGGCCCCACCTCGGGCTCGCTATCTCCCCTGAGATGGACCCGGGGGCCACTGTCGGTACCCACGATATGGGGTACCCCCGCGCACAGGGGAAAATGCCTAAGGATCTCGCCCTTCTCCGCAGGGAGAGCTCCGAAGGCGCCACGTGTACAGCGGGGCCGGACCTCCCTCTCCTCAGAGGAGAGCTCCGGGCCCACCACGTGGCCAAAAGCAGCCGGACCTCCCCCCTCCGCCGGGAGAGCTCCGAAGGCGCCACGTGTCCCGCGGGGCCGGACCTCCCTCTCCTCAGAGGAGAGCTCCGGGCCCGCCACGTGGCCGACAGAAGCCGGACCTCTCCCCTCCGCGGGGAGAGGTCCGAAGGCTCCACGTGTCCCGCGGGGCCGGGACTCCCTCTCCTCAGAGGAGAGCTCCGGGCCCGCCACGTGGCCAGCAGGACGGCGCTGCTTGCCCCCGCGCGGTAGGCAGCAGGCGTAAAGACGCACCATACCTTGCCCGTACAAGGTATTCAAGGCTCGCGCCTTCCCAAGACGCGGAGCACGCCTCTGTCAGGTGCCATTGCGCCCAGTCGCATCGCAGACTGGCGCGCCGTGTCAGATCTTGCCAACCAATAAACACAGCGACAAGACATCCCCTGCCGCCCCCCGCCGTCATCAACCACTACGACTAGCTTGCGGCAGGGGCAGGGCGGCAGAACGAAGACTCGAAAGCCTTCGTTAGAGACAACTACTGACATAACTGCAGACACGATAGTCGGCAGGTAATCTCCCTGGGACCACCTGTCGGGTCCCCCCCCCTTGTAAGCCGCTCGAGCCTTGGACTATAAAGGGCTCGGGTAGGCAACGTTAGCAAGGGTTCGTGCTCCAGCAACTCGCACCCTAGACATAACTCACCCTCAAGCTCAGGACTCCGGTTCTGAGCAACAAGCAATACAGCGAGCACCTCTGCTCACCGTGGATGTAGGGTTTTACGCTCCGGCGGCCCGAACCATGTAAAACTCGTCGTGTCAAGCTTCTCCCTCACTCGTCCCTAACGCTGAAGCTCTCCGCAAACGACTAGCCCCTCCGAAAAAGAACCTCCGCGGGCTGCCCAGAGCAGGTCCGAGGGAAGTGTCGACCACACACTTCAACATAGTCCAAGGCTCGGGCGGCTTACAAGGTGGGCCTTGGGGACCCGACAGGTGGCCCCGGGGTGATTTCCTACCAGCTATTATGTCTTGGCGCTGGCGTCGAGGTCCTCGTTGTGCTGCCCTGCCCATGCCGCAGACTAGGTGTAGTGTGTAGCTGTTGGCGATGGCAGGGTGGCAGGGCACGTCCTGTCCATGTCTTGTCGTTGCCTTCAATGGTCTGCAGCTTCAAACACTGTACGCCTATCTTGACTGTGACTGGTCACAACGCCTCCTGACAGGCGTGCGCCGCGCCTCTTCCTCTTGTGAAGGCGCGGGTCTTGAATACTTTGTACGGTAAAGGCATGGCGCGCCTTTACTCCCGCTGCCTACCGCGCCGGGCGGGCAGCGCTGCTCTGCTAGCCACGTGTCGGGCCCAGAGCTCTTCTCTGAGGAGAGTGGGAGCTCCGGCCCCGCTGGACACGTGGAGCCTTTGGAGCTCACCCCCGCGGAGGGGGGGGGGTCCGGCTCTGCTTGCCACGTGGCGGGCCCGGAGCTATCCTCCGAGGGGAGGGGAGCTCCGGCCCCGCTGGACACGTGGCTCCTTCGGAGCTCGCCCCTGCGGAGGGGGCGAGATCCAGCCTTCTGGGCCAAGTGGCAGGCCCGGAGCTATCCTCCGAGGGGAGGGGAGCTTCGGCCCCGCAGGACATGTGGCGCCTTTGGAGCTCGTCCCTGCGGGGGGGGGGGGGGGGGGGGCGAGGTCCGGTTTTCTGCGCCACGTGGCAAGCCCGAAGCTGTCCACCGGGGGAGGGGAGCTCTGGCCCCGCAGGACACGTGGCGCCTTTGAAGCTCGCCCCTGCGTAGGGGGCGAGGTCCTTATGCAGTTTCACCTTGTGCGCGGGGTACCCGGTATTGAGTCTACCTACAATACCATTTCTTTTCCGAATGTGCAAGATATAAACCTTTTCAGTGAAACGAGGGCATAGGTCCTGTCCGAAGCAAAAGATCTGCATGCCTCACCTGATCTCGTAAAGAAAGCAACTGCCCCTGCACTGCTCCATGGGTGACAGCATAGGTGCAGTACCGAAAACATCAGACTAAGACTTCAAAGCAACTGCCTCACTGTTCAAGTACCTGACTGATTGACTTCAACATCTCGTGGCGTCCCTCCAAAGAGCCCAGTCTCACACTTCATGAGCAGTTACACTGATGTCAAGCAAGGTCAGGACTCTGCAACATGTCTTGTTCGGATACAATACAAGTAACGCATCACATGTCCTTTTGTTGTGTACAAGCATTGTAACTTTGCTTTCGTAGTAGTAGTAGTAACATACAGCCATGCATTGACACGTGCTGCGCTACAATAAGAACAAAATTCTCATACAGAGTAGGGAATTCAACGAGAAGAATGCCATAGTGATAGTTTAAGACTCGCTACTGAACACTAAGCACCCTTATACAGTTGCATGCTACTCACACTTTGCAGTGCCATCAAGTAAGTACATCGGTGCAGAAACATCTGAATCTTATTTTCCGCTTGTCCTTTTGGAATTCATCAATTCATCGTAGCTCAATGATGCATCATTTTGAGCTTGGTGAACACAATGTTCCGCGAGTAACCGAGTAACTACTACACTGCTACTTGTAGTTGCAGTACATTCTGTTAAAAACGAGTTAACGGAAATAACATCTCACATGTGAGCTTTGGCTATCATTTACTAGGATCCATACTGCGGTGCTAATAGTACATTAGTACAAAGAAGCGGTTTTTGTTCGCATACACGAGAGGGCACACACACGTCCCGCGGGAACATGACTGCCTGCCTGAAACCCCACAAACCCTCCCGCAGATAACGTGGCAACAAGAGCCAATGCCAGACCGCGCCCGTTGTCTTGTTACCTCCACGCCTCACGTCATCGGCGGTGGCCCAATGCAAAGCTGCATGCATCTGCATGGACTAGTCTACTAAGCCTTGTTCCGTGACCCGTCCCCGGCCATCCCTTCATCTGGCACGCATTTTCCATCATGCATGACAAACCTCTGCAGATCGCCAGGTCACGTACCACTACCACCAGATACCCCGATCTTCGTACACCCATTATTTTCATCCTCGCTCCGTAGCTCGGTTCATATATACGGTCCGTGGCCTCTAGCCTGGGATCGATTTCTGACTGCTCGATCTGTCTGTCTCTATCTACGGGTCCTGGAGTGAGATCTACGGGACCGTAATTAACCCGCGTGAGGCGTGACGGGTCGAAGCCTTGGAGTAAACAGCATGGTGAAGTGCTGGAGAATCCCATGCATGCAGTTAACCGCTGGTTCCGTGCTGGGTCTTGCCATAAAACACACGGCGTGTTGGAGATCCTAGCTCGCTCGTACGGCTATCGATCTCGTGATGCCCTTGGCGACCATGCGTCCCGTACAAAAGGTAGGCACGGGCAGGCGACAGGAACGGAGACGGCCGGTGCCCCCGGCCTACACCTCCGTCGTCGCGCGCGGATCGGAGCTCATAACGGGTCGCGTACGGCGCAGGCAGGATTCGCATACTAGGCCGGCTGCGCGGCAGCGGGTGGTGGTGGTGTCTGGTGTGGCGGTAGTCTCAATCTCACCCCGTGCGGCCATGCCACGCATGCATCCGCCGGTCCACCCGGCCGTCTGCTAGGCTGCGCACATCCGCGAGCAGCGAGAAGGGCAACGGTGGATCGGTGCGCGTGGCGATCAGGACGCGGGACGCACGGCCGGCGCTCTCGCTAGTCATCGACGCCGCGACGCGGACGCTGGGGGCGGGGCGCCAGCCACAAGGACAAGGGCCGCCTGCGCTCCACCAGCGACGGGTCCCGTGAGGGATCGGGGCCGGGGCACGCACGGTCCACGGCGTCCCGACGAGAGTTTCAGTTAACAGATTCGTGCGGGATTTCTGGCCGAACCGTCAGCACCCTATGTCTGCACCCGTTTGTATGTAGTCCAGCCAGCCCTAGGCCCTAGCAGTCGGTGGCGCAGTGAAATGAATAATAGCGAGGGGATCTTGCATTGGTGACCGGGAGGACGTGAGGTCCGGGGCGGTTCGGCTGCTGTTCCTTTGGGTTCCCAAAGTCATTGGAGATCGCCAGAGTTTTTAATTTCTTCAAACAGCGGCGTAGTATTCGGCTCAGGCTAACCCCGTCTGCTCACATTGCCACTCGCTGCAGCCTCCTTTTTCCTTCCGTTCTTCGAAGTAAGACTTATCAAACCCCAAAGTTATGTTTATGTACCCTTGACGGCACTTGGAAAAAGCTAAGCGCGTAGCGCCATGTAGGCTATAAACAATGCAGGCAGGTGGGCTGTCAAGCGTGATTCGCTTGCACGTTGTTTATGTTTTTTATTTTGGAATTCTAGGATCATCACGTCGTCTTCGACCTCTCTGAACTTTTCCATCTCTCCACTGAAACAGCGCCCTCTCACTCAAAGCTCCCCGTGGCACTAAATTCTCCAGATCGAGTTCCCCCGCCCCGACCCCATCCCACCGGCTGTCTCCCGTATCCCACGACCGGCCACGCCCCCGCCTCGCCGGCCTGCCCACCACCAACCGTCACCCCCTACTGCCTAGAACCTCCTCTAAGTTGGGCAGCTACGGAGGGACGCCCCAAACCATAACGAGCGAAGCAACTCCGCTGAAAACCCAGCATCCCTAACCCCTCGACCATTGGAGACAATTGTAATTATAACACTGCCAACGTTGGGCTTCGCCAGAATAACATCGAGACATTATAAATTGTATTATAACCCACTTTTAATAGAAAAGAAAATAGAAAAAGACCAAAATACTCTTAACTCTCTTACTCACATCACTCACTTGACACATTATAACTTGTCTCACAACCCCCTTTCAACAGAAAAGAATATAGGAAAAAACCAAAATATCCTTAGCTCTTTTACTCACATCACTCACTTGAAAGTTAAGGGTATTTTGGTCTTTTTCTATTTTCTTTTCTGTTAAAAGTGGGCTGTAATACAATTTATAATGTCTCGATGGTATTCTGGCGAAGCCCAACATTGGCATTGTTATAATTACAATTGTCTCCGACCATTGCGAACGCAGGCGTTAACACGATCGGCTGAGATGACATTTAAAAACTTCAGTCGATTGGAGAAAATGTGAATCCAAGAATAGTAAGAATCGAGTGAATGTCACGAGGAACTACCCACTCCCGTAGTCCATGCATCATGCCCGCTCCTCCATCCGGCCGTGTCTAGAAAAAGCGTTGCGTCGACTCGACACGAGCTGCTTTCGGGGCTCAGCGCTCATGATGGTCGCATCCTGAGGCAGAGGGACGGAGGATTAAAGAAGAAGAGCTTGGAGAAAGCAAAGGCCTCACTACACATGCTACCACACCAAGGCATAAAAGCAAGGCCCATGCATGCAAAGGTGGTCACACGCCATGGATGGCGGCAAAGGGGTCCTCAATGTATAGGCATATTTTTTTGCAGGGATCGAAGTGCATTTAAAAGGTACGAGCCAGGACATTCGTATTGACCTAGGGAAGGTTGCGCAATGCCGCCATACTTGATTGCACAGTTTACTCTCCACAGCCCAGATCTCTATGGGCGAAGGAAGCATAAACGAATATGTTTCCGGCTTGTATTATAAGAGGAGAAGAGATTTAAACAAATAAGCAGTACATGGCTAGCAGAATAAGCTAGAGAAGAAAATTGCTAAAAAGAAAATACAACCAAGAGCAACTGGTCTTAACAAGTACATTCACTATTAACTACTTGTTGTACATTCACTACTAACTACTTGTTCGGTTGCTCGTGCTCGTTGTTGTTCTTGGGGTGAAAGCCCCACCATATGGCACGACATGTCTGGAGTCTGGACAGGAAAGTTTCTCACTCACAATTGTGGTCCAGAGAGGATAAGGTTTGTAACGCGCTTGAAATTTAAGTTTCGCTTCCCTCAAATCTTCTTCGTTTCTGCCTCTCTAAGAATTTTAATTGCCGTAAACCTGCATTTAATTGAATTTATCTGCTGATGATTGATCCCTACAAGATATTGTCATTCAAGGATTATTAATGAAAAAAAACTATGAGACTGAATGAAAATACAATCTGTAAGTATAACAAATTGTTTACGTGCTTCACTCAGATCTTTGGGTCTATAAGGATACTACGTCGTCACATTTGCTACCTGTCCTCAACGTATCACATTTACAACCGGTGCACTAGTACGTCCGCTGCATTCAACTGAGGTTGCCGCAAGTGTATGCTTCACGCTGTAAACCCACGGCTCATCAGAACCGCGTACTTGTGGTAGTAGGTGGCCGTTTGATTGATATCGACAAGTACTGTCATGTTATTTTGTCGAACTTTGTCAAAAAAATAGCAATCAAACTGCTTGCTATAATTTTAACAAAGTTTGATAAAGATTTGAGCCTATAGCATACGAGATATTAATATGATGCGTCGCAGTCGTGACAACCAAACAAACACGAACCGAAGAATTTGTAGCAGAGCTAATGTTCATCGGCGTGACAACGTTCCAACCAACCGAACAGCTGCGCCGGGGGGGGGGAGGGGGGGGGGGGGAGGGGGGACATCCACCAGCACCGTCGCGCGCGCGCGCAGCGCTGGCTGCTGGGGCTGGGCTCATCCGTCGCACGTCTGGTTCGCGGGCCAACCGTACCGCGCGAGGACGCGAGACGACCCGGGCAGCGAGCCGGTACGACGTGATGCGAGGCGAGATGAGGAGGCCGGCCGCAGCTGCGTGAGCGCAAGGTCAGCGGATCGCGGCATTGGGCAGGATGGGACGGCGGAATCGGTGGACGGGACGTCTCTGCCGTGCTCCGTTCCGCTCCGCGTCCCGCCGCTCCGGGGCGGGGCTACAATATGGCCCTCCGGCCGGCCGGGGCCGGCCGTCCCGCGTTCGTCGTCCAGTGACACGGCGCCTGCGTCGTTACGTACGTGCTCGCCCGGACCCTCCGCCATAACCACCCGCGCACGTACTTACTTGCCGGTACCGCGCGCACGTCGCCGGACCCCGACACCCCCAAGTCATGCACAGCGCAGCAATCCCTCGAGGGCTCGAGGCCATTGTTGAGGCGTCCCGTTTGACGGCACGTACGGTCGAGGTAACTACTCCAGCCCTGCTTCGGATGAGATTGACGATGGACAGGACATACGAGTGGGTGGACAAGAGATCTGCGACGTGGAGGTACATATGTACGTGCAAGCGCGCGGTGGACCGACCGGAAAGCCCGGATCCACGGAGCGGCTGGGAAAGGCGAGCACGCCGCCGCGCACACGTCGCGAGCGGCAGCGGCACGCAGCCTGATGAGCAGGGAGGGCGGCATGCAACTGCTGCCGCTCGTGCGACGGGGCCCTGCCCTGCCGTGTCCTGTCCTCCCCTACCGGCTATGCGCTCCTGCCGTTTGCGTGATGCGCGCCCGCTCTAGCTGCCAGCCATGCTGCGGCAGGGGATGCCAGCCAGTAACTACTACGAGCGGACGCGGGTCGGCAGTGGCCGACACATGCGCGGGCCGTTTGTCCCGTCGTCGTCGTCGTCGAGATCTGCTGCGCGTGCGCTGTAGCGGGCGCAGGCACGGCGCTCTGCCGCGCTGCCCAGAGGCGGAAGCGTGCGGTGCTACGCTAGCATCATGGACAGGCACCACCCCAAGCTGCCGCTCCGGGCAGCGTGCTCGACGTGCGCGCGCGAAGCCAAGGCTTGGCTCCCAACCTGGAACCGGCAAACGAAACACGGCGATGTGTCGAGCCCGTGCCCGGGCAAGAACGGAACGGCCCGGCCGCGGGGAGACATGAACGCGAACACGCGACCGGGGCAGGGAAAAAGCGGCCTTCAGCCATAACCACCATCCACGCGTTCATGGCCATCAATGATCAGCTGTACGTAACGTAACGTAACGGTGGCTCTAAGGCTGCCCGCAGTAGGCGCCGCTACCAGCGCGCGGCCGCCAAATACAGCGACCGCGCGGGTAGCGCGCGTCCGCAGCGGCCCCCGCTACAGCTACTCTATTTTCCAGGGCGCTACAATCCATCTGTAAATTAAACGTGGCACTGTAGCGCCTGTATAGCAGGGAGTGAGAAAGAAAAGAGAAAAAGAAGAGAGGAAGAAAGGAAAGAAAAAAAGGAAAAAAAGAGAAAAAAGAAAGGAAAATAGAAGAAGAGAGGGAAAAAGGAGAAAAGAAAGAAAAAAAGAGATGGAAAGAGAAAAAAGGGAAAAGGAAAAATATGAAGAAAAGAGAGGAAAAAAGAAAACAAAAAGTAAATTTGGTGATTTTTTGTAAGTTGTAAATATAATATTAATATATAAATAGTTATATGAAATGATATAAAATATTATATAGTTGTATTATCTAATATAAAATATGTGATAGTTAATATAGAGGTCTGATTTAGAGGTGAACGAGTGCGGAGAATTAAACTGTAAAGGCAGAAATCTTTTAGAGTTGACTGTAAAAGACTAATAATATTACTTTAGAGATTCGATATAGAGGTCCACTAGTGTGAATAGCGTAAAGGCTCCATGCCCTCCTTTTAGGTAAGCCCAGCCTTTTGACAGGCAGACGATCGGTTATCTTCATCTCAATACCCACCTATGGCTATGGCCACCTCCTCCAAACTGTTCACGACGTCACCTGTGCGTGTTTAATGGCCAACCCAGATCCGGTACTAAATTCTACCAAATAATGAGACGGCCAGGCTGCGCTTGCCGTTCCTCCATACATCGAATATTCATTGCTGGCAGCTCGCATATTGGCGTCGCGTACAAGAGGGAATCCGACATGCCTGTGGATTCGTTCCGGCGGCCATGGCAGGGGCAACAGAGCATGCCGGCGTCAAACGCAATTAGTTAAGCGAGCCTGCTGTCCGTCTGTCCCGCACGTCAAACGTAAGTTGCCACGACATTTCGGGCAAAAAAGGGTAGCTACGAAAGCTACTCGTAACAGCCTCAAAAAAAAAAGCTACGCGTAGCGCCATAGCCAGCACTCATGGTGTCGCACAGAGAGGTAACGTCATAACGTATGTTCGACGCCGTCCCGTCAAAAAGAGAGCAGCGTGGAAGCAATGCAAGCTTTACAGTTTCCACGTTGCTGACATACTCACCGCATTGTTCACCGGATCGTCGTCCATCTGGTGTATGGGAACAATGAACGGTTAGTAGCGCTTCACCAGTTTCTTACGCATCTCGATGCGACGATCTGAACTGGTGGATGACAAAAATGCAACTTCATTTGGTCGTTCGTTTCACATAGGACTTCGAATCTTATTGCGCCTTTCATGAATTTCAAACTTTTATTTGACGCATACATTGTTGTTTATTCACATTTAGTTTCCTCTATTTCCGTATTCTTTTTCAACTTCAATGGCAACATCAGAGCTTAGGAACGTGGGCAATCTGCCACATGCGACCACTTTGCGTGCGTGAAAATCAATCCACCGTGGACCCAATCAACCACATCCGAGCAAACAAAGTCAGGACCCGCAGCACAGAGTGTTTGCCTCAGCCGCAGTCATGTGGTTTGCGCAGCGTACACCTAATGCACGTACAACGCTATATACGCCGTACCCATACGAGTACCATACGTTTGGACGTGAGGAGGTCGTGTACAGCACCATGCAGACAGCATGCACGAGGCGGGAGGCACGAGCCAGTGAGGCGGGAGGCCCACAGCGAGCGAAGGCAGCGATGCGACCATGCCATCACGTGGCGTGCATCCAGCAGCTTGCCATGCCAGTCTGAAAAAGGAAGCAAAGTACAAGGCTGCGACCTCGCCCTGACACGTCGCACTCCTGGCCCCTCCGTACCTCGTTGACCACTTCTCTTTTTTAAAACATCGAAAACAATATAATAGCAACAAAAAATAAAAACCCATGAATTTTCGTGTGGTCTGATCCAGCACGGCGAGTCAAAAAAAAGAAAAAAAATCATGGATCATAGGCTACTACTCCTTATGTGGAAAAAAATAAAAACCCATGAATTTTCGTGAGGTCTGATCCAGCACTGCAAGTCAAAAAGAAAATCATGGATCATAGGCTACTACTCTTTATGTTCTCTTTTATTTGACGTTATAACAAGATTCTTAGTTCAATTTTAAACTAAATAATCTGTCTTAACGTCAAATAATTAAGAACAGTACTTCATAACAAATCATAGACGAGGAACACAAAAAAGACGAAGGAAAGGTGACAGGCAACATGCCTTTGTTTTATTTTCTGCAATTTCACTCATTTCGCCCCCTCCCCTCTCATCCCAATATGTTCATCCACCAGCCTCGCCTTCTAGAGCACTGCCGCAAAAATAACCATACCTAGGTCTCCAAAAAAGACGATCTAAAAGGCAACTAAACGACAGCCACCACCACCGATTCTCTCCCTCCTAGCTTTATCTCGAAAGGATTAAAGTGAAAAATAAGAATTGGAAAAAGAAAGTAAAAAAAAGCAGAGCAAGAGTAATTTTCAACTCTTCCAACCAGCTGTGACTCTGACTCGGTCTCGCTGCCGCCTCCGACTATCCCCACTGCGACGGTGGGCCCATGCAGCGCCTCTTCGTGTTCCCGCCGTGGCCAACCGATCCGACGGTCCACTCGCTCTCGGAGCTGGCGCTGCGGTGGTGCCCGAGCACCGTCACCGGCGTGTCTGCGCTCGCCGCGCTCCGGCCAGGCCCGACGCCGCACACCGCCGCCATCACCTCGCCGCACTCCCGGAGTTTCTCCTGGTCAGGGAAAGGAAAACATATCACGAATTAGCACGAAAACCTGTCTCGGCAGATCATCTCGCATTTTTAGGCTGGACCGTAGGCAGTTAATCATTAAGGGACCTGACACTAACACGTTCAAATCCTGAGGGTTTTGTACAGTGATCAGATACTGGGGTATTTAATTCCAGAAGGGAGAAACCAAAAAAGCTTTTGATGGGGCCGTCAGTTGCCACGTTTGCACCATTTCTCGAGGAAACTAGCTAGTAGGATAGAAGGCTGTATAACACTGGAACCCAGAAGCCGCCACGCACAAAGGACACTGAGTGTGTTTGACAGTCAGGGTCGTTTGCGTAATATTGGGTCGTTTTGAATTAATAAGGGATCTGTGGAAAAAACAGAGTGGATTTGTATAAGCATGCTCACGCTATTTACAAAGGGACAGGCTGCCACGCCGGCGCGGAACGCGGGGAGGTTCTCGGCGGCGATCTCTCTGGTCGCTGCGAGCAGCGCCGCCGCAGCCACGACGGACGGCGAGAACTCCGCCATCCTCACCTCTGCAAAAGGAGCCGATCGACCACTGTTTGAGCAGAGATCTCGCTGAGCCGTACGCTGGCCTTCAATGCCATGCCATAGGATTGGTAGCGGGATGCGGTACGCGCGAACGTACCAGGTTGGGAGCGGAGGAGGAAGTCCACGGCACGAGCCTTGACGGCGGCGACCTGTGACGTATGCCGCAGCGACGGGTACCACGCAGAGAGGAAGAATCCGAGGAAGGCGAGCGGCGTGACGGAACGCGCGCGCCACTCCAGCGCGTTCAGAACCAGGCGCTCCATGCGCTGGACGGTCGCCGCGTCGAACATGAACTCCTCGTCCCTCTGCAAAACCAATCCACAAGACACGAGAACACAGCCGACCTCAACCTGTAATCTCCCAAACAAATCACCGACCAAATACGAACCATAATAAAGCACCTGGATGTCGGCGACGGAGAAGGCGGCGACGCGCTGCATCTTGGCGGCGAGGGAGAGGCAGCTGATGGCGAGCAGGCGCGGCGCCCACTGCTGCTGCTCGCACTGCATGGGAACGACGTGGGGGTCAGATCGGACCCAAGTCTCGAACAAATCTCATCAGGAAAGAGTCTCGTCGCTCGCGTGCTTACGGGCAATTGGCGTTTGGAGAGGTAGCGATCCACGTAGTTGAGCGCGAGGTACGGGACGCGGGGGTGCACGGCGAGCGCGCCGCCAAACCGCACCTGGAACGATGGAGGCCGGTCGGGTCACGAAGCAGAGGAAGCCGCGGCAACGAATCGGAGACGGGCAAGAGGGGGGCAAAGAGCAGAGCCGAAAAATGCGATGCGCGCTCCCGTACCTTGGAGATGAAGCCGGCAGCGGCGCGGCGGGCGGCGGATGCCGCTGCGGAGACGGAGGGCGCGTGCTCGCCCTCGGCGTCAAGGAGGTTGGCGATCGGCTCGTCAGCGGGGCTGGTGAAGGGGTTCTCGAGGTCGAACTCGAACTCGTAGGCGTCCCTGTCTTCTGGCTTCAGCTCTCGCAGTCCCTCCGCCGCCATGTCCACGCCGGCGCCACGAGGACACGCCAAGGGGCCGCGAGGGTTGGATTTATGCGGCGGGGGAAGCCACCATTGCTGCGGCGCAGTGCTAGTACTAGCGGTGTCTGGTTGGGCGATGGCCTTTATTAATACTAGCAGGGGGGGGGTCGGGGATAATGGTACCAAAAGGTGGGGATTCGGGGTTCTTTCTGTAAAGATCGGGGGTGGGGGGGGGGGTCGAGGGAGTGAGAAGGACGAACGGTTGAAGAAAGCTGTTTGGTCCCACATGTCCGTGAGATAAAAATGGGGCTGCTGCCCCAGCCTGTGCTCCATGGCTGGCTGCATGTGTCTTGGCCGCTCAGATCCAACACGGGGATATATTTCTAATCTTTTGGAGGATTTTAATTTTCAGTCGTTGTAAAATAGCATTTTTAACCTACGGATAAAGTTGTAGGATTTATTTTAATATTAAGTGCATTTGTTATCATCTGTTTTACTATTTTTATAGAATTATATCTTAACTATAAAAAAAATTGTTAATGTCTCTAGTATAGAAAAAATTGTAAGTTATAATCGTTGGATCTAAATTCGATGGCTCGCGGTGTAGATTGGAGTGAGATGTTAATTTTAAAAGCATCTAAAAATTAACAACTCTCATTTCTTTTCTCGCTTAAAATGTCAATGCTACTAGCAGGATTCCTCTTGTCATATTGTACAATGGATTAGTTCATGTCACTTGTTTCTTCTAAATTGAAGTGCCGCGCTAAGGGGATTTTCGCTCAGCTTTTCTTCTGGACCAGTACCTTGCAAAAGATAGAGGCACACATCGAGTCTTTTGTTCTTTTGTAGCAACACCATTTGCTTTTTTGTTTTTCAGATTCTTTTTTACCATTGTTCTGTCAGTAGCGGTTTTTATCCTCATTAAATAAGTAGCACGGCCATGGAATAGTAAAAACTTATCGTGTCGTGGTATTTGAATTATAATACTCCCTCTGTTTTATAATATTTGACGTTAGTTAGTTCAAAATTAAATTAATTAGTGTCAATTATTATGAAGCGGAGGAGTACCCTTTAAGATACGGAGTTCAACTTTTAATTCGTTGCTCAAATCTGAATGATTACGAGATAATTTAGAAACCCCGAGTTTAAGCTGGGGTTCACATTCAGTGGGATAGTAAAAAACGCGCCTGATACCGGTGACACAAGGTGATTTACATGACAACATACGTTTCTATAGAACTCCGTTTCTCTTGCACACAAACATCATGTGGAGGGAGGGCAAAAAAGAGGTGAAGGCGATGTCATGTCTATGTGTTCTAGAGTAGGCATGAGCAAAAGATTAGGAAACTACGGTGTGGAAGCTTCCGGTGCCGAGCTCACACGTTGAATCTCCCCCAAACATTTGAACGTTGCTGCACCTTCTTCCCCGGCGGTGAAGTGTCGAGCAGAGGAGGAACTGTTGCTTGCCGCTATGGTGAAGCGAGATTTTCTTGGGGATTTTAGCTATTCACACTCGTGCAACTTTATATCGGACCTCTAAAATAATATTCTTATCTTTTTACAGTCAATTCTAAAAGATTTCTACTTTTACAGTTCAGTTCTCTACACTCATTTATCTCTAAATCAAACCTCTATATAAACTATCATCTATTTTCTATTATATAATATAACTATCTCATATTTATATTATTACATATAACTACTTTTATGCTAATAATATTATATTCACCACTTATAAAAAATCACCAAATTTTTTCTTCCTTTTTCTCCCCTTTCTTTTTATTTTTCCTTTTTCTTTCTTTTCTTCCTTTCCCTCCCTTCTTTCTTTTTTTCCCTTTCCCTTTTTCTTCTCTTCTTTCCTTTTTCCTTTTTTCTTTCCTTTCTTCCTCCTCTTTTTCTTTATTTCTCTCTTTTTTCCCTTCTGCTGGCGCTACAGGCGCCACTTCATTTGGCACTGTACTGTTGGAGCCTGGGATTTAGAGGCGTGTTTCCAGGCCCGGCTGTGAGGGCCTGTATCCTCCACGCCTGTATATTCAGCAGCCCGGGCCGTTTTACAGAGCGTCGGTGCGGGCAGCCTTAACGGCAGATAGATACTACCTGTTCATATATAGAATCGAAGTCATTGCACGGCGCGGTTAAAAACATGTCAGTGGCACAAAATATGAGGTTGGTAATGGTCAAAATATATGTTTTTGCTAGATCATTGGATTGGGGAGGAACCCTTAATTAATAAGTATAACTTATTGTATGAATCTTTCGATGATAAAGATATTTTTGTAGCTCAACTAGCTGTTAGAAATCGGTGTATGAAGTTTAAACCGACTTTTCTAATAATATTACATAATATGTGGTATGAGTTGTTGGGAGTCCTGAATAATCAAAATATCAACCAAAATAAAGATAAAAAGATATGGAAATGCACAGAAAAGGTACTTTCAGTGTGAACTCGGTATACAATAAGCTTACAAGAAATCATACAAGAAATTCCTATAGTTATATTTGCGAGAGTAAAACTACTCCAAAAATAAATGTGTTTATGTGGTTAGCTGAACAAAATGCTATTGTCACAAGAGATAATATGAAAAAAAGGAAATTGGTCAGGTGAGACTACTTGCAGCTTTTGTGACCAATGTGAAACATTAATCATCTGATTTTTTTCTTGCTCAGTTATGAAAGTTGTTTGGGGTATAATTGCAAGATTATTTGGATCAGATAGGAGGCCGCAGAACCTTGGGCAATATAGAATATGGATAAAACAAGTTCTACCTGGTGGAGGAGTAAAATATATTTTTTAGGGATAACAGTTGTCGATACCCTGCGAACCGGGTACCCTCGCGTAGTGGGAAAAAAAGGCACCTAGGCTCCGCCTTCCCATCTTAGGTGGGCCCAGCGTAAGCCTCGCACTCTGGTCCCCATGGGCTATACCAATAGTTACAACGTATCTTCGGATCCTAAACCTGACTACCGGCCAAGGGTAGATCGGGAGCTGACATGTGTCTAATAGCGTCGGACCCCATCCTCCACCAAGAAGGGCGCCGGCACTACCACGTGCCCGGTACCTCCGAGCCACATCCTCAGCTGGAGAGGGCTCCGGAAGTGTCGCGCGTACTGCAGCCCCGGATCCGACCTCTGGTATGGGGGCCTCCGGTGCTGCCATGTGGGCAGCAACTCCGAGTGTACCTTCCCCCTTGGGAAGGCTCCGGATGTGCCACATGTCCTGTAGCTCCGGATCTAACCTCCAGCATAGGAGGGCTCCGATGCTGCCGCGTGCCCAACAACTCCGGTCCACCCACTACTCCACAAGGCGGCTCCGGTGGAGATACGTGTATCGGGGGCCATTTGCCCGGACATCGCTCCGGCAAGCAACGGGTAGATGGCCAAGGAGTAAAGAGGAAGGAGTGTTGTCAGGTCAAGCATTCAAGATTCGCGCCTTCCCTAGAAGCATGGCGCACGACGCACACCTCCGTCCCCCGCCTGTGTACCATTACGGTAAAAGACAGGACAACGAGGCGTGATGGCACAACAGTGCCGCCCAAAGACACAGAGCCGCCTAAACGAGCGTGGAGACATGGCGACAAGACGGGGACTTCATCATCATCTACTAACCACACAGAGGTGCCCGACAGGATAGGCGGCGCACCGTAACTCCACTGACAACGGCGATACGTGTAGCTGTAAATGGCTGGATCATGTATAGGCACAGATAGCCGCGGGGCCACCTGTCGGGCCCCAGGCTGCATTGTAACTGCCCCGGCCTTGAGCTATAAAAGGACCGGGGCAGCCTCGGCGCAAGGGGTTCGTGACCCGGACAACTCAACCTCATATGCGAGCAAGTAATACACCAAGCACTGCCGTGGACGTAGGGTTTTACGCTCCGGCAACATGAACCACGTAAATCCTCTTGTCTCTCTCGCCATTGTGCTCAGACCTTCGTGATCCTATAGCCTCACTGAAAAAAAGAACCACCGTGGACTGCTTCCGAGCAGACCACGGGTGTCGTAGCGAACACTTCGACATTTGGCGCGCCAGGTAGGGGGGTTTTTGGTTCTTGAAATCGTTCATAAAGCCCGCGATGGTGGACATTGAGAGGGCCCCGGTCCCGCATCACGGGGCCGTGCCGCCTCGCCCGAGGAATCGCATTGGGTGGTGCCGTGTTATGCGGCACCCAACAGCACACATATAAGGAACACAGTATTACATAAATCAAAAGCGGAAGCTTACAATTATTCTTTGTAAATAATTTACACAAAATAGCTACAGTAGAAGTCTATAAACAGCTCACGATGAATATCTAAGAAGCACTCGAGAAGAGATCCAGCCCACGGACTCCTCTCGCTAGCAACACGAAGACATGGCAGCGGCTAGGTTCTCCAAGTGTGACATGACTCGAAAGTTCCCGAGTCTCACCGGACAACCTTCTTTATAGTGTTGATGTTTACCTGCAAAACCACTTATATAGCAAGAGTGAGCACAAAGGCTCAGCAAGACTTAACCGTCTCTCCTAAGACATGAAACTCTACATGAAAGTAACCTAAGACTTAAGCCTGTCATTTGCGAAAAGACTCACCTACGAGTTCATCCTTAACTTTCATATTTTAGCCATAATAGTAGTGACCTTGCGCCCAGTAACATTGGAACTCCACAATCAAACAAGAAACACTTCATTCCAATGTTGCTTGCCCCAAGGTGAAAAATAAATTTAGTTTGCTCTATCTCTACCTCAAACAAGGTTCTCATGCAGTTTAACATAATTATAGCAGCAATTATACTTTTGCAAACTGTTCCCACACAACTTGCTTACTACGTCACAACACAATGAGCAAGCGGTACTTATAACCGCGAGGGACGGTGATTCGAATCAAACACTACCCGGATAACTCGACACATACGCCCGCCTCTGAAGACCCAACTCTGGCGTCCTTCATTACGTCGTATGTGGCAACCTTTCGCAGGACACTAGACTGTAGAACCGGTCGCGCCGTCTCGGGCTCATAGGTCTAACGAGACGATGTGGTATGCCTCTACAACCCAGTGAACCTGGTACATCGGTTTCCTGGTTCCCATATATCAGTAAGCATCCGGTACACAACTCAATACTTGCTCAGCGGGGCTGCATACGCTTCGGTCCTTGACCGACATGGGCAGAGCTACTCGACCAAGACCTCGTCTTGTCGCTACCTAACTCTCCTGCCCGGTCTCATCTTTAGAAACATAAACTTTAGTTTGCCTCTCTTTCCAACCACACTTATGTGATCCTAAAACAAAGCTCGCGAGTAGATCCCAACTACTCGTCTTCTACCGGATGTCCTAGCCTATTTAGCACGGCCTTATTCTACAGCGATGACACAAAGCTACCCTTGACCTTAGGGTTCATGTTTGGTTATGCAAGTGGAGTATCAACATCCTTGACCTAATGCACATACAAACCTTGACTAAATGTAGTGAACAAAGGGAAAACTTTAAAAACAACTTAAGTGCAAACCGGGGCTTGCCTTGGTTTTGCAGGTGACAAAAGTCAGGTAATATGGGGTTAGTTGCTGATGTCTTGAAGTTCAACTTCTGCCCTTCTTGTTCCTTGATCCAAGTTCAGCTTCTCCTTCACTCTTCCACGTCTAAACACTACACGTTATGAACATGCATACATGTTTAATTGTAAAACTTTTTACTAACAAATTCTAAAGACAAGTTTGAAACTGGAACTTTGTTTAAGAATTTAAAATGACACTGGGGCTGGTGGTTTGGGTGTGGGTTTAAGTACTAGGATCAAGTGATGAGTGGGGTTTCATCACTTGGGTGGGGATTAGCTAATGAGGTTGAACAGGACATAATGATCCAGGGCTCCAATGGATCTGGAAATTTTCTTGTGAGTTCCTTGTCACAAGAAAGTCAGCTGGACCAAAATTTGGAATATTTCACTAAGTAGATCACCTGGAACAATTCCCTAAGCATTTAGGCAAAAAGGAATTGATTCTGAATAAATTTGCACTTTCATGCAAATTCAAGTGAACTACAATTCCATACATAGCCCAGGGAGTATGCATGAATTTTCTTAGAATTTTTGGAGCTAAGGAATGCCCAGAACTGAATCTCCAAGTTTTGGAAATTCTCTGAAAATGTTTCTGTATTCATTTGAATATAGAAAATTGAAATTAGAATTATCCTAACTAAATCAATTCCAAATGAGCTGAAACTTTTACAGGAGTTTCCTAATAGCCTAAGGAATATTCTGGCAAAATTTGGGGAATTTTATATGAACCAAACTCCCTCTAAAATTATTTTTCTGAAAAGCTTTAAAGAATTCTCCAGAATTTTCTATTGGTTTTCATGCAAATTGGGTTGCATATTTGGATAGAGTTCTTCATCCTGAATCCAACCCAATTTGAATCACTAAATTTGGATCTTCCTAGAAAAAGTTATGAGGCTCTAAAGTTTGAACCATATCTGGAATTCAAATTAATCCAGGAAATGTTCAAACTCTGACGGTGGGTCCTTCCAACACGTGTCGGTTGCCGGAGCTAAGCCACACGGGGCCACAGACCTTTTCCCGCACCACCACACTGGATCACACGCCACAGCCGATCCAGATTTTTAATCTTCAGCTGCTGACACGTGGGCCCGATGGGGGTCTTATTCTTCCTCCCGCTCCCGCGTCTCCCCCTCGCCGGCGCTCCACTGGAGCTCGCCGGACCCGGCTTCCCGGCCGTCCCTCGGCCGGAGACTCGCCGCCTGGGGGTTTTCAGGGTCGTGGAACATTTCTACGAGGTTGGCTTGGGCTGCCAGTGGTCGGAAGTAGGCCGGCGACGTGCGCACACCGCGGTGAGACTTCGGCGCCGTGGCACAAGCACCCTAGCCCGCCAAACGTTCGGCGGACGCGCTCCAAAGCAGCAGTGGAGGTTAGGCTAACTCGGCACGGCCTCAAACTGGCTCGGAAACGGCGGCAAGTGGGGGTTCACCGTGTGCCCGGCGGTTCCCGCCATGATCGTCGCTCGGAAACTTCAAAATGGTTTGCTAATATGGGGTTTCAAGCCAGGGTTGGGGAGGGGATCGGGTTGCCCTCGAGTCTAGATCCTTTGAGCACAGTTTAGTGATCTAAAGACAAGAAGGGAGGGGAAATTTGGAGAATTCATACCGGAACGTCGTTCTGTGGCCGCCGGCGAAGTTTCTCTGAATTCTCGCTCGGTGGTTCACGGCTCGCCTTGTGGTTTGGGTGGAAGAAGCAGTGACCAGCAGCGCACCGATGACCGTCCTCGCTTGGTTAGGAAAATCCACGGAGTGGGCTGTCCACGGGAACGACGAGCTGCTGTGCAGGAAACGAGCTTTGCTAGGGAAGGGAGGCCGGAACCTGACTGCTCTTGCGCTGAGGGAGTGGAGGGCGATCAGGCCTTGCAGTTTTGCGGCTCAGACGGTGCTGTGCGCTGGTTTTGCATGCACCTCCAGTCAGACGCGAAGCGGCGACGAGCTCAGGGTTTATCGGGCGCGAGGAGGAGAAGAGAAACACCGTTGGCTCAGTTCAGAGGGAAAAGATCACGCCGAGGCAGGGAGGGGGGCGGTAAGCTGGTCGCCAGCGCGCGAGGGCGGGTGAGGCGGTGGCGTCGGGGTAGCCTCGGTGGCGCCAGGAGCTCGGTCTAACCCGAGAGCAAACACTTAGGTGTTAAGTTTTCCTCCTCTTCTATGACAATTGGGCCCCACCAAGTTTCTTTCTCAAATATCTCCAGATTTTTGGCCTAGTGCAAACTCAGCTCGGAGGAACTCAAATCCAAAAGTCATTTGGCAATTTGACACGTTGTTCCTCAGTTTTGAGTTTAAATTCAAATTTGGATGAAATTTACAAGTTCGTTTGACATTCATATCAAAGCACCTCCAAATTTGCTCAAAACTTGGCTCCCTCATAATTTGGATCTGAGGAATTCAATTATGTCCTCTGATCTTTGAGTTGGCCATGGCAAATACAACTTCTCAAACCACAGTTTAAATTTCCTCTTTTGAGAATGCCCTTCTTCCTTTTGAAGTGACCCTTTTAGTTTAAACTGAATTCAAAGTTCTATTGCACAAGCCAACACTTTCATGAGTATACAAAAGTTTTTGTAAGTCCCATTTCTTGCATATAAACTCAACTTTATTCCTAGCTCAAGTTTTCTATTTACAAATTTTGGGACTTTTACAAACATCCAGTCCTTTGGGGGTTCTTCCCGACCTTCACGTCGCAAGCGGCAGAGTGAGCAGGAAGCGTCCTCTAGTCCCAGAGCGGGACCCTCTACGCCGGTTCCTACCGCGATGGTGCATGTTTCCTCCTGGCAGCCTTCGGTGGCAACGACAACAGCATCACAAGCGATGACTGAAGCCAGCCTGGAAAGCGCGCTGTTAGCGGCCCGCACGCTCGTGCACAACCTTCCGAGCGCGGGAGGTTCCACGTCTGCTGCTGAACAATGGTGCAACGATGTCGACCACCTAGTCGTCACCGCGCTCAACTCGGCGTGTCGTCGGCGACGGCGATCAGGGATGGGGAAGCTGCCACCCCGTGACCTGGCAAGTAATTATGGGACGACGACAACCCACTCGACGACGATGTCCAGGCTCCCCACCACAGACTGTAACACCCCAAATTTTGATTCAAAACTCTAAACCATGCTCAGAGGGGAATTTAAAAATTTTTGGACGTGTTGCATGTTTTGCAAAAATTCAAATTCAAACTGGAATTCAAATTATACTCAAAACAGAAAAGAAATGGAAAAAGAAAAAAGAGAAACGGGAAAAAAACCGGCCAGTGGGCCGAAACCCGCCAGCCGGCCCAGCTTTCCCCGCGCCAGCCCGCCCCCGCGCGCGCCGCGCTGCCTCTCACCGACGGGTGGGACCCACATGTCATCCCTAACCCTGAGCCCCCGCGACCCCGAACTTTTCCCCGAGCGCGCGCGATCGCAACCGACCGGAAACCGCGTCCCGCCGCCCGAATTCTGGTCCCAGAGGACTCCAACTCGATCACAACAGACCCACCGCCCTCCCCCGGCTATAAAAACCCCCGATCCGATCAGTTTTTCCCACGCGATCGCCGATTTTCACTCCGGTGAGCACCGAGACTTCACCGGTGAATTCTGGCCGATCTAAGCTCGGAAACTCTGATCTAACTCGCTGGTTTTGATTCACCGCTTCCGGGGAACTTTGCAAGTGCAGAAAACCCGAAGAGTTACGGTGTAAACACAGCGCCGACGAGCTTCGCCGTGGTTTTGCCTCGGACCTCGCCGCCAATCACTTTCCAGGACCCCCGAGCTCGAGAAAACCCCCGAGGTGAGATCCCTGACCTCCCCTCTACCGATCTAGGCCATAAGATCACAGTTCTAGGCAGAATTCTCGAGGATCCGAAACTTTCCGGCGAGATCGCCGCTTCCCGCCGCCGTGCGCCGCCGGCAGCGCCGCCCGCGCTCGATCAGAGCGACGTGGCCGCTTGTGCGCCGTTTATTTTAAATCGCACGGTAGACTTTAAAACCCCGCGTACCGGTTCGATGTTATAATCTCAGCCGTCGGTTTAAAATCGGACGGTCCACGTCAGCCCCGCATTATAAAGATTGGAATTCTTACGTGCTACCCCCTGGGGTTCTCTGGAATTGAGAGCTAGCCCCGGAAACTTCAGATCTAGCCCCTGGAACTCCAGAAAATCATGTAAATTCATTTAAAAATCAGTTTTAGCCCCTGGACTTAATAAAAATTAGGAAAAACACCTCAGATAAGTGTAGCTAGACCCCTGGAAATTATGAAAATAATATTATAGACCCTGTAATGGGGTGAATTCATTATTTTAGCCCTGTTTAGTATTTAATTTAAAACATTGAATATGTAACTAGTGTTTAAAAATTAAAAAGGGGGACAAACATAATTGTCAAAATTAATTAAAAACTTTCTCAGTACTTAGAAAACTTTGGAGTGAGATAAAAATATATTTTTGGGCTGAAATGAATCTGTTTCATTTATTATTCACATTTATTAGTATAGGGACACATTTTTAAGTAAAGAATAGTTATAGAAAAATAGAGAAAATAATTATGAAATAGTCTACATCAGAAGCCAAGGTCAAAACATGTTATTAGATTATTTAGGACCAGAACCTATACTGTTTAGATGATGTGTATTACTAATTTCATAATAAAATACACAATTATGCATAGGAATATAAATCTGAAAATATAGCAACTAGTAAAAGATAAATGGAGTTTCTAAAATCCAAAGAATTCAGTTTAGGGTTGATAGAAATTATGAAGGCACATATGGAGAAGAAAAATACTTTTCATACATACTTGGTAGTTTAATGTAAGGAATTTATTTAAAACTGAAACACACACACACACACACACATATATATATATATATATATATATATATATATATATATATATATATATATATATATATATATAGTATGCAAGTATAAATATGAACACCAAAGTAGGAATCATACACATATAAATAAAAATGTATGCAAGCCACAGATCAACACACAAAGTAACCACAACACATATAATGGTGAATGAATTTTCATAAATATGAATGTGTGGTTTGTATAAAGTAGAAGTGTGAACTATGTCTTATGATTGTTGTTTTTCTTTTGCTATGTGTGATGGTATGAAGTAGAACCTGTTCAAGAGCAAGTTAACCCTTTCCAAGATCAGGACTACCCATTTCAAGAGCAGCAAGAAGGAGGCAAGTGTCCTTGACCACTTTGATCCTATGCTAGGATGTGTAGATAGAATTATTTGCATTGTCAAATGAAATATGAAACCCATGCTAGGAAGTTTCCCTAGAATTGCATTACCTTGTTTCCTTGTAGCTTGGGTTGGGATTTAATTTATCATGTCATTTATTTACATGCATTTGCTTAGCCATGCTTAGAATGGGATATTTGGGAAATGAGATCATCAGTTTATATTACCATACTCTTGAATGAGACATTGTGAGTTATGTAGAGGTAGGGATCAAGGCAAGTTGGATGTTTTGGTTGTGTGCTGGGTGCACGAGACTTGGGTTTGTGTTTAGTACTTGCCTGGATCCTAAGGACCGGTTCATGGAGCATGTAACCCGGCTTTACAGTGCCAACCACATGCTGAGATGGGGCAGCTTGGCCAATTAATTAGGTGTATCCCCGGCGTAGTATGGGTGTGTTGGATGGTGCGGGGAGTAGGTGTCAGCTGGACTACCATATGAACCGCAAGGCTCAAGAGGGGGCCACTGCAGCGGGGTTGGAGCCTCTTGTATGCTGTTAGGGGTGAAACCTCAGTGGGCCCACGCTAGTCGGGAATCCCTTTGTAAAGGCTTCGTAGTGATCTCCTGGCTGCACACCTGGGAAGTGTGAATGTGGATCGTAGCCACTGGCATAATGGAGGTTCTTTTAGTCCACCCGACAACGGGGGATGAAATCACTACTTGTGGGTACAGTGGTACAAACTCTGCAGAGTCAAAACTGTCTTGACAGACGTGCTCACGGTTAAGAGCGGCCTGGACTTATTCATGATTAGAGGAATGATGGTTTTGGAAGTTAAGCGGGGAGCTTAACATTGGAAATGATGTTATGGTTATTGGATTATGATGATGGGATGGGAGATTGGGACCATTTCACCTGTGTAGTAATGTAGGTGCTTAATAAGCTAAGGTGATAGGTATTAATTGCGTAGTGCTTTAACCATGAGTTCAACCTCTCCTTGTTCTAGCCATGCATGATATAATTTTCCCACACTTGCTGAGTACCATTGGTACTCAACCTTGCATATTTGTTGGTTTATATTGCTGCTCAGGTCAAGATAATGAGGTGGTGTATAATGACCAAGATTTTGGACCCGAGGAAGGCTTTTAGGTTCATGAAGACCCTCGGGCAACGCCTGTGATGGAGCCCTAAAGAATAATATTCCGCTGCTAGTTTATTTACTTGTGATGAACTTATTATTGTCCATCGAGACGTTTACTATGTAAGACTTACTTATATTCGACACCTGGCTTGTAATAAATGATGCTTCACTATTTGTCATCACATGTATGAGAAAATGATCCTGGCATACATGTGATATTCACTTGGTTGTTCTTCGAAAAAACCGGGTGTGACAGAGGTGGTATCAGAGCCAAGGTTGCCCGTAGGAACGTGGACCTAGGTAGAAATGGACGTATTTAAGGGCCCTATTTTCTTAAAAACTATTTTCCAAGGTGTGGGTTGAAAAGTGTTAATAAAGGAGTCATTTTCTTCATCTTACCCCAACTTTCATTCAAAATAGGATTTTTGTTTGAGAATTTATCTAACCTAATTTTAAATTCTTTTGTTTTAGATGGTTCGCATGATTCGCACCGCTCGTAAGTCCACAGGAGGGAGAGTTCCCATAGTTGCCCTTGCCGAAAGAGAGGAGAGTCGTCCAGTGACGTACCTTTCCTACGGATTGGCAGTAGGAGACTTGTTGCGTCGTCTTCGACGTATGCTCGAAGCCGCCGGCAATACGGGCAAGCTCATCATCCACTATAACTCCACTAGGACCATCCGTGAGAAGAGGGAAGAATGGAGTTCGGAGATGAGGATTATACACGAGAATCAGCTGCTGAAGATCCACCATTATCCAGCTTGTCGAGCAACACAAGTTGACGCGGAGAGAGATGTCACCTGGGAGGCCATCACCTGCCAGAGTCACATCTATCGTCGCCACTTGGACAAAACTGAGTACATGTATGTCCTCCAACGTGAGAGTGGTACTACTGAATACAAGTACCCACCGGTGCAGCAAGGGACTTCCCATGAGCACATGGACTTGTGCTTGGAGGATGCTGCTATGCTCAGCACTCGACTACAGGAGTGTCAACAAGAGCTTCAGGATGTCCGAGACACCCTGAAGGAAACGGAGGCGTTGCTGCGAGCTTGCTTAAAGGCGAGAGAAAGAGGAGATGGGAATGAACTGTGTGTCACCGTGAGTGATCCATGGACTCCCGACTCCCCGGATCGCCGAGCGATCAAGCGTCGTCGCACTTCTCCACCAGCAGCCTCCCCACCCAAAGCAGAGTCAGAAGGTAGCCGAAATGAGGAGGAAGATCCCGAGGAGCCAGCTCAAGAGGACGAGTAGTGTAGAGTCTTTCCCCTAGCTAGCAAGAGGTCGAGTAGTCGAGTCGTTACGTAGTTAATGGTGTGATAATGATTGGTGTGTGACGTGAGTTGTGGAAGCCATGAGCAATTGTCCACAGCCTCGTCTTCAGATTGTTTTGCTTGGTGTGTGAACCCACAGGAAATAATAGTGCATTTATTTGGTGTGAGATATAAACCCTCGTAAAATTTTAACAAAGCCTCAACACCTTAAAGTACCAACAAATGAAAGTAGTAAGATGATACTAAATGGTATCAAGTTAACATTTGTTGATTCTGCCAGATGGCCGGAAGAGGAAAAGGACGTGCTCAACCCCGCCAACAACAATGATGAGGCATGCAACCCTCATCTTTCGGGAGGCCAGGACAGGGGTGGTCGCCGTGAAGAAGTTGATCCTCTCCACCAAATGCTGGAGAATCAAAATCAGCTTATCCAGAACTTGACTCAAGTGGTGGCCAACTTGCATCAAGTTCCACCTCCACAAGCTGCACCACGCCAACCAAGGTTGAGTGAGTTTCTAGGAACTCAACCTCCAAAGTTTGCAAGTGCTGCTGAACCTCTGGAGGCAGATGATTGGCTGAAGACTATTGAAAGTAAGATGAGGATCATACAGTGCCAAGGGTATGAGAGGGTGCTGTTTGCCTCTCATCAATTGCATGGACCTGCTGCTGATTGGTGGACCGCCTATGTGGTCGCCCATCATGACCCTGAGAACATCACTTGGGAAGAGTTCAAGCGTAGCTTCCGCAACCACTACATCCCAAGAGGTGAACTCAAAAACAAGAGGAAAGAGTTTCTGGGACTGCAGCAGGGAAACATGACGGTGAGGGAATACCTCACTAAATTTACTCAACTATCCCGTTATGCTCCACGAGACATAGAGACTGATGAGCAGAAACAAGATTGTTTCGTGGAAGGACTTACCGCAGAGATGCAGTGTGCCATGTCCTCCAATGAGTATGAAAGTTTTCAAAAGATGGTGGACAGAGCATTTGTGGTGGAAAGGAAGCTAAAGGCCCTGGAAAATGAGAATAAGAGGAAGACGGGATGGTCACATCAGGCCTCAGGGAGCAACACCCGCCCACGTATGATGCAGCGACCTACGGGGCAGACGAGCCGTGCTGCGGTACCCTATTCAGCACCAAGAGGGTACAACCCAAACTACAGGCCACCCGCAGTACCAGCACAGCCGCAACGTCAGTTTGTGCAGCAGCCTCGCCCCGCATATCCACCTCGACCAGCAGTGCAAGGACCCCCGAACCAACCCCAAGACAACAAAGGCCAAGCATCTAAGATTGGGGTGCAATGTTTCAGCTGTGGTGAAGTGGGGCACTACGCCCATAAATGCCCAAAGAAGAAGCCTGCGCCGCCACAACAGCAGAATGTAGTGAGAGGACGGGTGAACCATGTCACTATGGAGGAAGCACAAGAGGCACCCGACGTGGTAGTTGGTAAGTTTCCTGCCAATTTACACCTTGCAACTCTGCTGTTTGATTCTGGTGCTACCCACTCGTTCATTGCTCAAGGGTTTGTTAAGAAGTATGACCTAGCAACCACACAAATGAACCATATGCTAGCCGTAAACTCTCCAGGTGGAGAAATAAGGACAAGGCAAGTGTGTCCCAAAGTGAACCTAGACCTTAATGGGGTAGTATTTACTGCTATCCTCATAGTGATAGATTCGCAAGGGATAGATATTATTTTGGGTATGGATTGGTTGACCAAACATAAAGGAATCATCCATTGTTCGACCAGAACGGTGGAATTAACTCACCCCAGTAGCACCAGAGTAAAGTTCATAACAATACACGAGCCTAGGAGGGACATCAAATTAAATCAAGTGGAGGCGAAAGTTGAGGAAATCAGGACCATCAGGGAATATCCAGATGTTTTTCCGGAGGAGTTACCAAGTATGCCTCCCGACCGTGACGTGGAGTTCGCAATTGAGCTAGTACCGGGGACAACCCCGATATACAAGAGACCTTATCGAATGGACTCCAAGCAGCTAGAAGAGCTCAAGGATCACTTGAGAGAATTGACGGAGAAGGGGTATATTCGCCCTAGTTCCTCACCATGGGGAGCTCCGGTGATATTTGTGCCCAAGAAAGACGGAACCCAAAGGTTATGCGTGGATTACCGTGCCTTGAATGAGGTGACCATTAAGAACAAGTACCCGTTACCCCGCATTGAAGACTTGTTTGATCAGTTGAGGGGAGCTTGTGTGATCTCGAAAATTGATCTCAGGTCGGGGTACCATCAACTCAAGATAAGGCAATCTGATATTCCCAAGACAGCTTTCGTATCTCGGTACAGACTGTATGAATACACTGTCATGCCTTTCGGGCTAACCAATGCCCCGGCATATTTCATGTATCTCATGAACAAGGTATTCATGGAATATTTGGACAAATTTGTGGTGGTTTTCATAGATGATATTCTCGTCTTCTCCAAAGATGAAGAAGAACATGAGAAACATCTAAGGTTGGTGTTACAGAGGCTGAGAGAACACCAACTATATGCCAAGTTGAGCAAGTGTGAGTTTTGGCTGAAGAGAGTTCCCTTTTTAGGACATATAATCTCGGAGGGAGGAATCTCCGTAGATCCCGCCAAAATCGAGGATATCCAGAAGTGGAAGACCCCTGAAAATGTCGGGGAAGTTCGAAGCTTTTTGGGATTGGCTGGATACTATCGACGGTTTATTGAGGGATTCTCCAAGATCTCGAGACCTCTCACCAAACTGTTGGAAAAGGGAATCACATTCACCTGGACGCCACAGTGCGACACGAGCTTTCAGGAGCTAAAGAAAAGATTGACAACAGCCCCAGTGTTGGTTATGCCAGATATACAGAAGAATTTCACAGTGTACTGCGATACCTCTGGGAATGGGTTGGGATGTGTTCTCATGCAAGAAGGACATGTCGTAGCATATGCATCCCGGCAGCTTCGGAAGCACGAGAAGAATTATCCTACACATGACCTAGAACTAGCTGCAGTGGTACACGCGTTGAAAATTTGGCGGCACTATTTGATGGGGAAGAGGACAGAGATATATACGGATCATAAGAGTTTGAAGTACATATTCACACAGCCAGATCTCAACCTCAGACAAAGGAGATGGTTAGAGCTAATCAATGACTTTGATGTAGGCATCAACTATCATCCCGGGAAAGCAAACGTCGTGGCCGATGCTTTGAGTCGGAAAGTGCAGGTCAATAAGTTGAGTTTGAAGGACATGCCTGCAGAATTGAAGGACGAGGTTATAAGGCTCAATCTATGTCTAGTAAATAGTAGTGAAGCCATCGCCATGGAAGTGGACTCCACACTCGAGCAAGACATACGTGAGGGCCAAAAAGAATGATGAGAAGATACAAGAGATCAGACAGCTTATCAAGGAAAATAAAGCTCCTGGTTTTAGAGAGGATGAACAAGGAACGGTGTGGCACGGGAAAAGGATCTGTGTGCCAGAAGTAAAAGAGATCCGTGAATTAATTTTGAAGGAGGCTCACGATTCCGACTATTCCATTCATCTTGGGAGTACGAAGATGTACCAGGACCTCAAAAGCAGGTATTGGTGGTATGGCATGAAGCGAGATGTCGCGGAACATGTTGCCCTATGTGACACATGTCAGTTGGTGAAAGCTGAACATCAACGACCCGCGGGATTATTGCAACCACTCAAAGTGCCTGAATGGAAGTGGGAAGAAATCAGCATGGATTTTGTCGTGGGATTGCCTAGGACCCAATCCGGGTATGATTCAATATGGGTCATTATTGATAGGCTAACCAAGGTAGCTCATTTCATTCCTGTGAAAGAAAGCTACAGCGGATCCAAATTGGCGGAATTGTACATGTCAAGGATTGTGTGTTACCATGGAGTGCCAAAGAAGATAGTGTCAGATCGAGGGACACAGTTCACCTCGAGGTTTTGGCAAAAGTTGCATGAAACCATGGGAACCCATTTGAACTTCAGCTCTGCCTATCATCCCCAAACTGACGGGCAGACGGAGAGAACCAATCAGATCCTTGAAGATATGTTAAGGGCATGTGCTCTCAAAAACAATAGGAGTTGGGACAAGAACTTACCGTATGCGGCGTTTTCCTATAACAACAGTTATCAAGCTAGTATGAAGATGTCACCGTTTGAAGCTTTGTATGGAAGGAAGTGCAGAACTCCTCTATTTTGGAACCAAACAGGAGAAAGTAAAGTGTTTGGTCCAGAAGTGCTACAAGAAGCCGAAGCGAAGGTGAGGGAGATTCGCAACAACTTGAGGATAGCACAAACACGCCAGAAGAGTTATGCTGATGTACGAAGGAGATAGCTCGTTTTCAACGTGGGAGACTATGTTTATCTCAAGGTGTCCCCTATCAGAGGACTTCGTCGGTTCAAGGTGAAAGGGAAGTTGTCGCCTCGATACATCGGACCCTTTCAAGTTTTGGAAAGAAAAGGCGAAGTGGCGTACCAACTAGAGTTACCGGTTCATCTATCGGACGTGCACGATGTATTTCATGTGTCACAACTCAAGAAATGTCTGAGGAAGCCTGAAGAGGTGTTACCCATGAATGAAGTGGATGTAGCTGAAGATTTGTCTTATGCCGAGCAACCATACAAGATTTTGGAGACAATGGAACGCCTCACCAGAAATAAAAGAATCCGGATGTGCAAGGTGCAGTGGAAGCATCATTCAGAAGAGGAAGCCACCTGGGAACAGGAAGATGAGCTCAAGGCACAATTTCCGGAATTGTTTTCTTAGAAACACCAATCTCGAGGACGAGATTTCTTTTAAGGGGGGTAGAGCTGTAACACCCCAAATTTTGATTCAAAACTCTAAACCATGCTCAGAGGGGAATTTAAAAATTTTTGGACGTGTTGCATGTTTTGCAAAAATTCAAATTCAAACTGGAATTCAAATTATACTCAAAACAGAAAAGAAATGGAAAAAGAAAAAAGAGAAACGGGAAAAAAACCGGCCAGTGGGCCGAAACCCGCCAGCCGGCCCAGCTTTCCCCGCGCCAGCCCGCCCCCGCGCGCGCCGCGCTGCCTCTCACCGACGGGTGGGACCCACATGTCATCCCTAACCCTGAGCCCCCGCGACCCTGAACTTTTCCCCGAGCGCGCGCGATCGCAACCGACCGGAAACCGCGTCCCGCCGCCCGAATTCTGGTCCCAGAGGACTCCAACTCGATCACAACAGACCCACCGCCCTCCCCTGGCTATAAAAACCCCCGATCCGATCAGTTTTTCTCACGCGATCGCCGATTTTCACTCCGGTGAGCACCGAGACTTCGCCGGTGAATTCTGGCCGATCTAAGCTCGGAAACTCTGATCTAACTCGCTGGTTTTGATCCACCGCCTCCGGGGAACTTTGCAGGTGCAGAAAACCCGAAGAGTTACGGTGTAAACACAGCGCCGACGAGCTTCGCCGTGGTTTTGCCTCGGACCTCGCCGCCGATCACTTTCCAGGACCCCCGAGCTCGAGAAAACCCCCGAGGTGAGATCCCTGACCTCCCCTCTACCGATCTAGGCCATAAGATCACAGTTCTAGGCAGAATTCTCGAGGATCCGAAACTTTCCGGCGAGATCGCCGCTTCCCGCCGCCGTGCGCCGCCGGCAGCGCCGCCCGCGCTCGATCAGAGCGACGTGGCCGCTTGTGCGCCGTTTATTTTAAATCGCACGGTAGACTTTAAAACCCCGCGTACCGGTTCGATGTTATAATCTCAGCCGTCGATTTAAAATCGGACGGTCCACGTCAGCCCCGCATTATAAAGACTGGAATTCTTACGTGCTACCCCCTGGGGTTCTCTGGAATTGAGAGCTAGCCCCGGAAACTTCAGATCTAGCCCCTGGAACTCCAGAAAATCATGTAAATTCATTTAAAAATCAGTTTTAGCCCCTGGACTTAATAAAAATTAGGAAAAACACCTCTGATAAGTGTAGCTAGACCCCTGGAAATTATGAAAATAATATTATAGACCCTATAATGGGGTGAATTCATTATTTTAGCCCTGTTTAGTATTTAATTTAAAACATTGAATATGTAACTAGTGTTTAAAAATTAAAAAGGGGGACAAACATAATTGTCAAAATTAATTAAAAACTTTCTCAGTACTTAGAAAACTTTGGAGTGAGATAAAAATATATTTTTGGGCTGAAATGAATCTGTTTCATTTATTATTCACATTTATTAGTATAGGGACACATTTTTAAGTAAAGAATAGTTATAGAAAAATAGAGAAAATAATTATGAAATAGTCTACATCAGAAGCCAAGGTCAAAACATGTTATTAGATTATTTAGGACCAGAACCTATACTGTTTAGATGATGTGTATTACTAATTTCATAATAAAATACACAATTATGCATAGGAATATAAATCTGAAAATATAGCAACTAGTAAAAGATAAATGGAGTTTCTAAAATCCAAAGAATTCAGTTTAGGGTTGATAGAAATTATGAAGGCACATATGGAGAAGAAAAATACTTTTCATACATACTTGGTAGTTTAATGTAAGGAATTTATTTAAAACTGAAACACACACACACACATATATATATATATATATATATATATATATAAATATAGTATGCAAGTATAAATATGAACACCAAAGTAGGAATCATACACATATAAATAAAAGTGTATGCAAGCCACAGATCAACACACAAAGTAACCACAACACATATAATGGTGAATGAATTTTCATAAATATGAATGTGTGGTTTGTATAAAGTAGAAGTGTGAACTATGTCTTATGATTGTTGTTTTTCTTTTGCTATGTGTGATGGTATGAAGTAGAACCTGTTCAAGAGCAAGTTAACCCTTTCCAAGATCAGGACTACCCATTTCAAGAGCAGCAAGAAGGAGGCAAGTGTCCTTGACCACTTTGATCCTATGCTAGGATGTGTAGATAGAATTATTTGCATTGTCAAATGAAATATGAAACCCATGCTAGGAAGTTTCCCTAGAATTGCATTACCTTGTTTCCTTGTAGCTTGGGTTGGGATTTAATTTATCATGTCATTTATTTACATGCATTTGCTTAGCGATGCTTAGAATGGGATATTTGGGAAATGAGATCATCAGTTTATATTACCATACTCTTGAATGAGACATTGTGAGTTATGTAGAGGTAGGGATCAAGGCAAGTTGGATGTTTTGGTTGTGTGCTGGGTGCACGAGACTTGGGTTTGTGTTTAGTACTTGCCTGGATCCTAAGGACCGGTTCATGGAGCATGTAACCCGGCTTTACAGTGCCAACCACATGCTGAGATGGGGCAGCTTGGCCAATTAATTAGGTGTATCCCCGGCGTAGTATGGGTGTGTTGGATGGTGCGGGGAGTAGGTGTCAGCTGGACTACCATATGAACCGCAAGGCTCAAGAGGGGGCCACTGCAGCGGGGTTGGAGCCTCTTGTATGCTGTTAGGGGTGAAACCTCAGTGGGCCCACGCTAGTCGGGAATCCCTTTGTAAAGGCTTCGTAGTGATATCCTGGCTGCACACCTGGGAAGTGTGAATGTGGATCGTAGCCACTGGCATAATGGAGGTTCTTTTAGTCCACCCGGCAACGGGGGATGAAATCACTACTTGTGGGTACAGTGGTACAAACTCTGCAGAGTCAAAACTGTCTTGACAGCCGTGCTCACGGTTAAGAGCGGCCTGGACTTATTCATGATTAGAGGAATGATGGTTTTGGAAGTTAAGCGGGGAGCTTAACATTGGAAATGATGTTATGGTTATTGGATTATGATGATGGGATGGGAGATTGGGACCATTTCACCTGTGTAGTAATGTAGGTGCTTAATGAGCTAAGGTGATAGGTATTAATTGCGTAGTGCTTTAACCATGAGTTCAACCTCTCCTTGTTCTAGCCATGCATGATATAATTTTCCCACACTTGCTGAGTACCATTGGTACTCAACCTTGCATATTTGTTGGTTTATATTGCTGCTCAGGTCAAGATAATGAGGTGGTGTATAATGACCAAGATTTTGGACCCGAGGAAGGCTTTTAGGTTCATGAAGACCCCCGGGCAACGCCTGTGATGGAGCCCTAAAGAATAATATTCCGCTGCTAGTTTATTTACTTGTGATGAACTTATTATTGTCCATCGAGACATTTACTATGTAAGACTTACTTATATTCGACACCTGGCTTGTAATAAATGATGCTTCACTATTTGTCATCACATGTATGAGAAAATGATCCTGGCATACATGTGATATTCACTTGGTTGTTCTTCGGAAAAACCGGGTGTGACACAGACTTCAGGGGCGAGCTGGACCGCCGCCACCGTCATAATGGAGAAGGCCGAGTCACCATCGAGCGACGGCGCGGACGGTGCTGTGACCTCAGGGGTGAGTATGGTTTCCCTGGGTACCAGGCGTCCCATTCATATGGGCCAGAACCTGGCCTCCCTTGGCTCTATGGGAGGCTGTATGGCTCTGGCCCCGCACCTTCGTATGGCGGAATGGCCGCGCAAGTTCCGGCCACACTTGCCAGAGAAGTTCGATGGGACAGTCAACCCCGTCGAATTCCTGCAGATCTACTCCACCGCTATCCTAGTTTTAGGAGGGGACGAGGCCATTATGGCCAACTATTTACCGGTAGCGTTGATCGGGCCGGCTCGGTCATGTCTCATGAACTTGCCCTAGGGGTCTATGACCTCCTCGGGGGAGTTGTGCCATCAGTTCACGACCAAATTTGGGAGTTCCTACATCCAGACGGGCTCGGAGGCTGACCTCCACACTATACAACAGCTACCGGGAGAGTCGCTACGTTCTTTCATTCAGCGCTTCTCCTAGGTCAGGAATACCATCCCCCACATCTCCGACGCATCCGTCGTTCTTGCCTTTCGGCAAGGCGTACGCGACAAGAAGATGCTCGAGAAGTTGGCCACACATGATGTACATGGCGTCTACGAGCTCTTCAGCTTGGCGGACAAATGTGTCGGGGCCGCGGAGGGTCGCAACTGGCACACACCGCCTGGCAAAGGGAGTGAGCCCGCCAGGGAAGGCCATGGTGGTAGGAACAAGAGGGCCACCGGCAAGGACGAGCTGCAGGCCGGAGTCCATATAGCAGCAGCAATAGCAGCTACAGCGGGCCGGGGGCCACGTGCCGATAAGTGCCCACGATAGCCGTCCAATAGCGGCGATGGCGCTGAGAGGTGTCTGGTCCACGACACCAACCGACACAACATTAGCGAATGCCGGGAGATCTAGAGGATGGCGGAGCACTTCCGAGAGCTCCGACAGGAGCGTCAAGACGGCGCGCGCCCCGCCAGCAAGAGGGCAAACAGAAGGCTGACTCGGGGGACGATGGCGACCAAGAAATAGAGTCCCAAGACGCCAAGCGGGAGTTGAAGGACCTCTATGACCAGGAAGAGAGCTCCGGCTCTGACCACAATGAGAGGCGTAAGACACTCCACACCTGACCAGGAGGTCCCAAGGCAAGGCTACATGGTGCTCCGACCCGAGCTTTCTCGGGGAGAGACGACAAGCCTAGGTGCGTCCATCTTGCTGCGGGGTATGGGTGGCTCTACCCATATCAAGCGGTCGTAGAACACCCTTGTAAGTCTACCCAACTATCCCCAAGTAGTGGAAGAGAATTTTTTCTTTTTTTTTTCTTTCTTGCATGGGTAACATAGAGGCTGGGGACAGGGCTTAGAACAGCTAAAGTCCTAGAAAGGTCCAGTCACCCTTGGTGCTCGGGGCAAGTCGCGGCTTTGTGGCAAGGCCTGATGCCCCTATTGCCCGAAAGAAGCCGGAAATAGGAAAAATGTGTCATGTCTGGTGCACTCCATTACAATCTATGATGGCCCACACGTAGCAGTTATAAATGTTGTGATTCGGAGCCATCTTACACACTAACCTTAAATACTAGTCCTACATGTCCGTGGCGGAATTAATTTCGTCGCCACACCACCTAAGGGGTCAGGATAACGGTAACCGGAGCTAGAGCCCCGGTTGTCACCGGACCCAACATGTCACTCTACTGTGACGGCCCTCGCATGAGCGAGGCACCAAAGTGGGGGACCTGCTCACCTCACAGTTAGGAGAGCAGTTTGAGTACGTGGTGCATCTTGACTGCAAAGCACTAATAGTATGGCAAAGTATGAAGCCCTCAATTCGGCTTGAGAACTGGTTTTTCCTAGGAGAACGACAGATGTTGGTTAGGAGGAGACTCCTGTCTCGCCATCAAACAAGGCGAGTGAGAGTAACCTGTATCGACCCGCAGCCAGTTCCCTACCTTATCTATGTGCGAGAGATGGGGAAAGGATTTCGTGCTTTGGAGTAGTGCCACATCCCATGCGCCAACAATGCGGGAGCAGATAACCTTTCCAATAAAAGTGCATGGGCTCCGGTCACCTAGGGTGCCTTTGAAAGGAAGCTACTGCATATTACAGCCTGGCCTGCCAAACCAGGCGAAGGAAGCGAGCTTGGCACCTCGAAGCCAGCAGTCTCGGCGGCCCTACAACCATGGCGCTCGCCAAGGATCCTATGCGTTGCCGGGGGATCCGTGCACCCCGGCGCCCAAGATATGAAAAGCTCAAGTAGGCCCGATGCATGGATCACGGATGTCCGGGCCTACTTGAAGAGCAACATCCTTCCCGATGAACGTGTATCCGCTGAACAGAATCGTTCGTACGGCTAGAAGATACATACTGGTATACGGACATCTCTACCAATGTGGCGTTGACAGCGATCTATTGCGGTACATTACCCGGGAGGAGGGCTGTGACATATTCGCAGAGATCCATGAGGGCGAGTTTGGCAACCGCTTCATTCCACACGCTGGCCGGTAGAGCCTTCCGATATGGCTTTTACTGATCGATAGCCCCCCTCCCCCCCCCCCCCCACGGATGCCGTCAAGCTGGTCAAGATATGCGAGGCATATCAGTTCCGTGCCAAGCAGATCCACACACCAGCGTAGACGCTGCAAGTGACCCTACCCTCATGATCGTAAGAAGCATGATGGCTGGGCACCTTGGTGCTGCAGCTTAGTAGTGTCGGGGAACCAGGCGGTACATGCCCCTAGACAAAGCCTCAACCGCGTCTTGGACAACCACGTCGCCCAAACCCGGACCGTCTCAATAGGTCCATGGTAGCCCGGACCCCCCCAGGAGGCTGATGCCCACACCCTGACTCATATAAGTCTATTTGGTAGGCGTGCCCCCAACCAGGTGACCACACCTACCAGGGGGCCATCTCAATAAATCACGCAGGCAGGGCATCGGGTTGTTCCAGCAACGAGCAGAAGATCGAGAACGCTAGCTACGGCAAGTTGCAGATAAGGGCTGAACTCACCTAGGTTGTTCGCGTCACAAGGGACCCGGAAGGAGTGATAGCCACACTACGTGGTCGCCCTAGGTACTTGCACCGCTAAGAATAGGGGGAGCAAGCTTGAGATATTGACAAAGGCTCCGCCCATGGGGACTGTGATCCCAACTCTCCCAAGGGGACCACTCTAGGACCACAAAAGTCGGCGCCTCGTGAGGGTCCTAGAGGCTAGTCAAACTAAGTAAGTCGCTCGACCTCCCGGTAACTTGTACAAGGGAACGATAGCTACTTTGGTGGGATAAGGGACCCCCCCGATACCGACGTCATCAAGGGTCAGGGGGCCTCACGAGAACTGGAAATGGTTCTACTCACCGGACCCACCGCCAAACGATTTATAGAAGGGAGATCAACAGAACCACCTTTTTCATCAATAAAGAAGTACAGGACGCAAGGGACAAAAGAAAGATACATAGGTCAGGGCCTTCCTAGGACTCGTCCGCACCATGCATAAACCGCTCTTCAACGAGGGCTCCCAAGTTTTCGACCTCAGACCGAGCTGCCACCTTCCTCGCAGCGATGGGGCCCTGGACGACCGGCTCCAGAGAAATACTGGGGTCCCAGCTTCGTAAGCAAGTCAACACATGGGTTGCCACCTCCTTAGCCAGGGCCTTGCCCTCCGCCTCCACGTGGTCGAAGACAACGTCCTCCAACGTGTCATCTTCGCACCCGCAGAGTCAAGCACAAGGAGCACTTGGCTCATCTCCGGTGAAGGCTCGCCAACACGCACCAGGCTGAAGCCAAAGGGCACCAGTGCTGACTCGACACAGCCAAAGAAATCACAGATTTGTTAGACATCCGCCATGCATGAGGCTCGGAGCTCCTGAAGCTCATGTCGAGCCGCATCCAGGGCTGCTGCGTCGCTTTCAAAGAATCTTTTCTCTCGACCAGCCAATGCCGCCTCCCAAGCACCAAGCTCATGGGTACGGTGCCGCAGTCTCTCCTCGTGGAACGAGGCATCGAGTTCTGCAGCCAGTAGGTCCTGGCGCTCCTTCATTTGCCTCTCTCGCTCCTCGTTCAAAGAGGCCAGCTGACGGTCTAGGTCGCCAGCCCGTGACTTCAGTTCGGCCTGCTCCCGCTGCATGCGCAACGAAGTTTCCTCCTCCTCCGCTAGCTCGCGCTCGCGCTTGCCTACTGTAATCTCACGGTGAGACAGTGTCAGCCGTAGCTCCTCCAGGGTTGTGAGGTGGGCATTTGCCACCTTCTGGGCCTCGTTGGCTTCTGCCCAGAGCTTACGGGACTGCTTGTCCAACTGATCGACCAAGTCCCGCTGCTGGTTGGTCAGTTCCTGCTCCCCCCGCAAGCGGGCCTCCTGCGACTCCAACCTCCTTCATGTTTCACGGGTCCGGAAGCTGAGCAATCTTTCCCAACCACCGAGGCGCTCCTCCTCCTGCTGAAAGGATTCTCGCCCCTAATCTAGCGCCAGCTGAACTCGGTGGAGGCTTGCCTGAGCCGAGGCTACACCTCAGATAAGGGAATCCACTCGACATATGCCTCCCGAGCACCATCCTCCAAGATATTGGTGGCCGGTGTAGCACGCACCAAGACGAAGGGACACAGGGGAGCATCGGCTTGGCCCTCGGAAGGAGGCAGTGAGCTTCCGGCAAGGGAATGCTGCCCTCCGGGGTAGGGTCCGTGGCATCCGACGCCCCCTCGTCAGTGGTAGGAATGGGTTCGCTGCCATGCACCGGTGAAACCTCGTCGGCCTCAGCCGGCCCAAAACCAGGTCCCCGAGCCAAGACCGACAGAGTTTCCTGGCAGGGGTCCATCGCACCAGGAACCGCCGACGAGATGTCTGCAGAAAGGACAGGCGGTGTGGACGTCACCAACGCTGGAGGATCCGCATCTTGGGATGGAGCAGTTTCCAAAGTCGCAGGTAGACCGCTGGGCACCTCGGGCACCGGAGCGCTCCGAGAAGCACCTACGGATGGAGCTCTGCGTGAAAGATGGGGTCAGCAGATAACATTAAAGCATAACCAAAGGCAGCAAGGGTTGACCTCGTATGACCTACCTGGGGCTGGCGAAGCTCCATGAAACTACTCGGAGGCGCTTGCCCGCGCCTCCGGAGCCACCGAACCCCCGGTCGTAGCCGGCCTCTTCGTTAACATCGGAGGCGGAGGAGCTGCAGACGATCCCTTTGTTGGTTTGTTTGCAGAACCAACCGCGCTGCCGCTGACCTCGTCCTCCAGTTCAACCACTACGGACGCCACGGGGCCGGGGTGCCGAGGTAAAGGTTCCGTCTGCGCGCGTCAGCTTCCGCCTCTTCCCTAGGGAGCTGTGCCGGGGGGCCGCTGGCGCCTTCCCCCTTTCCTTGTCCAGACTTGAGGTAGAGGGATAGGAGCCATAAAGTCCGGTGTGGCAGTGCTTGGAGCAGCAAGGGCCGAAGCAGAAGAAGCAGCCCTCCTGTCGCTCGCTCCGGTTATCCCAGGGATTGCTACTCCCCGTGGAGCGTCACCAGCCTATCAGGGAGCGATGTCGGCGTCGTCCAGCATCGGCATCGACTTTAGGAGCTGCGATCTCAACTCCTGGTCCATGAAGATGGGTAAGCACGACGCCGGAGGGTTGACAAGATCATTGGAGACACCGTTATTTCTAACGTCGGCGCATAGCCTCGCCAATATGGCATCGAGGAGCTCCGTCTCTAAAAGTTGCCTAGAGGGGGGTGAATAGGGTAATAAAACCTAAAACTATTGCAAACAACGGATTAAACTTGAAGAAGGTCGGACTAGTCCGGTCTGAGGGCAGACTAATCCGGTCTAGGTATAAAATTGTGTTTTAGGTTTTCCTTTTAAGTTCGTTTAAGCGTAAGATGTATAGTAGTCAAACAATCTCACTAATAAGTTGTGAATGATTAGATTGCAGGTCAGCGGAACAATTCACAAGTGTTAACAAGACGAAAGCTTAATAAGTAATTCTAGTGAGCAAGCGAGAAGGTAAAGGAACCAAGAGACACGATTTATCCCGAGTTTCGATTCCACACAGGAATCTACGTGCTCGTTGAGGAGTCCACAAAGGACCGGGTCTTTTCCAACCCTTCCCTCACCGAGCGATCACCAAGATCAAGCCCGGGCTCTTTCACTATTAATCAAATGTGAATACAATGCTCTTAGGGGCTACTCACAACTTGAGGCTCACTTCAACAACCCAACGGTTCTAGGAATCAAAATACAACAATCAAGAACTCAAATTAACAATCAGAGTGCAAGAGAGTCAAACCGAGAGCTCAAACGTCGATCACCACGTCTTTCCTCTCACAAAACCACAAACTCATAATGATCCAATCTTAGGGGTCAAGAGGGTGAAGAAAGAGGCTTAGAAGAGCTCTAGGAATGAGTTATCAGTGCTAGGGTTGTTCTCCTTCCTATTCTCAGCCGGGGGTCTCCTTTTATAGAAATCCTGACATCTAGCCGTTACCAACTAAAGTCCGGACTAGTCCGGTCTAAACCCCGGACTAGTCCGTTCTTAAGGGACCACCCACGTCACAAGGCTACCAACTAAATTCTAGTGACCATTGGATTCAAACGGTCATAAAACCCCGGACTAGTCCGACCAAGAGCGGACTAGTCCGATCTCAGTCACGAACCTTTGTTCCGTATGAGAACGGACTAGTGTGGTAAGGGCGGACTAGTCCGGCCCAAAGGGCGGACTAGTCCGGTATTACCAGACTTAGTCTAAAAACTCTCCAATCTAGGGCTACGGACTAGTCCAGCCAACTTCGGACTAGTCCGAGCTCACACAGGAACCTTTATTCTGTCTTAAATCGGACTAGTCTGAAGGGACCGGACTAGTCCGATGTCACTCATAGACTTCTTCTCTGGACCTAAATGGCTTAGTCCGCTTAGCGGACTAGTCTGGACACACAGGCGGACTAGTCCGGCCCTCTGAGACTTAGTCTCATAACGGCTCAGACTCACTCGATAAAGGACTAGTCCGGCTTAGAACGGACAAGTCCGAACTCACTTAGAGACTCCTTGTCCGGTCTAAAATGGAGTAATCCGGGTCAGAACGGACTATTCCGGCCCGTAGTCCGGACAACACCGGTCTTCCTTTTTCAGCCATACCTATGACTACTGCCTCTTACGATTCTAACTTTCTAGCTTTACTTTGAGCTCTCTAATGATTCTCAAGCACTCTAAAAGAGAGGGTCCTGTATACAACTAGACATTGTGAAACTCAATAGAAAAAATTCTATTTTATACTCTTTCAAGTCTTCTTCTTTTCTTTTTTGCTTCTTGAGAGACTCCACATGTATTCCTTTGATAAGCACCTGTGATCACACTCAGTAAAATTCATTAGTATCTTAATTGTCGTCACCAATCATCCAAAACCGACGGGGATTACCTAGATGCATTCAATCTCCTCCTTTTTGGTGATTGATGACAACACATTAGGATTCTCAAATAATAGATTGTTTTCATAACACATGTGTATGGTTTACCCCCCCTAAATGTGTGCACAAAAGATTGTCAAGGAAAAACTATGCACAAGAGTGAGTTCTTTAGGGATTTCATACATACATGTGTTATGGTGGGGTGGCTAAGTGTGATGTTTGAACTGAGCATTAACCGCATTAAGAAATATATAACATTTACGAACAAACACATTTCAATATGGCATAATATGAAGACATAAAATAGCATAGTCATAACGTGGCACATTCATTACAAACCAACATAAATGAGTGTTTAAAGAGCAATACTAAAGACTAAAGACTACGACTACTACTCCCCCTTATTCTCTCCCACTTTGGCATCAAGGCACCAAAAAGGGAAAGAAAAGAGAGAAAGACCTAATTGCTATCATCTCCATCTTGATCTTCGTCTTGGTCACTTTGAGTCTCCTCGTCCTCATCTTCATCTTCGTCTTCATTGTCATCCTCTTGATGAGTGTGGGAGGTAGGAGGAGCAGTTGAGGAGAATCCAAAGTAGGAAAGCTCGTCCTCGGTAAGAGTGGGAAACTCTATCACTGCGTCATCGTGTGATGACGGTGGGGACATAGGTATCTCCATTTTGTCGCACATTGCCTTGAGATACTTCTCTTGGCGTTTCTTCATGTTCTGCGTGCGAATTTCCACTTTCCGGCACAAGGAGAATATAGCCTTGAATATTTTGAGCAGTCCACTAGAGGAGCCACTCGATGATGAAGGGACGGATGGTCCAGCTAAGGAGGATGGAGCTGCAGAAGAGCTCCTGCCCAAAGACGCAGGAGGGCGAGGAAGAGGAATCGGCATCTGGGGACGTAGCTTCCGGTGCTTCACATCCTTTGCAAATTCTAGACCTGTGACTTTTTTGATCATGCACATGATGTACGGTGCATATCCACAGGACCTGTTCGGGGTGTGGGAGATGTTGAAGATATCATTGTATATGTAGTCGAAGACATTGAATCTCTCTTCTTCATTGAGCAGCTTCAACAATTTCCTGAGGTACCCCTATATCATCCCCGCATCCCCATCTTTTGGATCTAGAGTCTTCCTCAGGATTCTGTTTAGCACTCCAAAGAAGGGTTTGATGTTGTGGGTTGAGGATGGCTCATAAGTGAGATATGAGGGATACATGAAATCCAAGTCATCCTTTCCCAAGGTCCTCTCATTGTGAACTATGATCTCATAGTTCAAATGCTCCTCAAGTCCAAGGATCCTAGCAAATTCATCATACAACACCGAGTAGACCACATCATTTGTCATCCAAGTGATTTTTCTGTCTCCATAGGTGTGGAAATAACAGGTGGTGTAGAATTGCACTATCACCTTGATATTCCAATCATACTGAAAAGCCATTAGGTCCTTGATCCCATGGCGTTCTGCTGCTTCAATCACTGCATCAAAAGCTTGATGCCTCTTGTTTGCCATGTATGGCCAATCCACCCACTGAGCATCAACTACCGGTGTTTTCATTGGGAGATAGACGAGCCGGTAGTAGTCACAATGAAAGTCGCACCAGAAACGAGGGTCTGGTGTGGACTTCTCGTACTTGTAAACCTCCTCTTCTCTGAACCTTCGGGCTTTGTCAGCTCCTTTCCCTTTGTAGGTTGCACTTGTCAAATTAGGTTGGCGGTTTGGATTGTGCATAGGAGGTGCCCTCTCAAGGGGCCCAATAGGTCCTTGTGAGGGATTCTCCCTTCTCCGTCTAGGGTTGTCACGAATGACGAGTCCCCTATTGGCCAAGGCCTTTTTTCTGGGAGGATTAGCTGCTTTGCCTTTTCCTTTGTCTTGGGTTGAACTTTGGGACTCGACATGTTGTTTTCTTTCAGGGTCACTAGCCTCTTCCTCCTTGGAGGATCAACGGACTGAGAGGCTTGTGCTTCCCTGTCAGCCCGTTTCTTTGTCCGAGCCTCCCTAGCTGCAGCCTCTCGTGCCTCTGCCTCGGCTGCTGCACGATAAGCGGCTTGGCGAGCCGCTTCGGCCTCGGGGTTTGGAAGAGGACTGTCTCCGGGTCCTGACATGATCTGGTGAGAAAAGAAGGACTTAGATGCAAGAGCATTGCGTTTGAACTAGTTTACAGCCCCAAAGTTAGCGACTAAGACTGTATCAGCCGGACTTGTTCGGGCCAGGGGCGGACTAGTCCGGACTCTACAGTTTTAAACCCTAACTTAGGTGATTTGATCACTAATTCAAGAAAGTAGTCGCAATACTATAAGGGATTGCAACAATATGGCGTAGGAACATCAGAGAAGGCCTAAGGTACTAAAGGTATGACCTACAAATAAGATTTTCGTGAAAAGTCAAGGCTAGGTCAAAAAGTATCTTAGAGTGAATAAATTTGATGAAATCCGCGGATCGAAGGAGCGGAGATGGTCGGAGAAGGATTCCCCGCACTCCACAAGCCTTAAATTAGGGATTCCTTCGAGGGATTTGAGGAAGGACTCCAAAATCGCCAATAGGGGCGAGTTATATATATATATATATATATATATATATATATATATATATATATATATATATATAGAATTAGAGAGGCAACAAGCTTTTCACAATCGAGCACATTTTTGAAATTTGTGAAAAATTTTGAGGACTTCTAATTGTTAGCATTCAGATGCACAACTTTTCAACTCACATTCCTAGAGTCTAGGATATTTACATCATTTTGAAGTTCACAAAATCGTTTTTCATCTAGTGGCTTGGTGAAAATATCGGCTAGTTGTTTTTCGGTTCTTACATGTGAGATAGCTATGTCCCCCTTTATAGAATGATCTCTAAAAAAGTGATGTCGGATGTCTATATATTTGGTCCTAGAGTGCTAAACGGGATTATGGGCTATCTTAATGGCACTCTCAGTGTCACATAGGAGTGGAATATGGTTCATATTGTAACCATAATCCCTTAGAGTTTGTCGCATCCAAATAAGTTAAGCACAACAACTTCCGGCTGCAACATACTCAGTCTCGGCTGTGGAGAGAGCAATGGAGTTTTGTTTCTTGGATGACCATGATACTAGGGACCTACCCAAAAATTGACAAGTCCCTGAGGTGCTTTTTCTATCTATTTTACAGCCGGCGTAATCCGCATCGGAATATCCGATGAGATCAAACTTAGATCCCTTTGGATACCATAATCCTAGGTTAGGTGTGTGAACTAGATATCTTAGGATCCTTTTAATGGCTGTTAAATGACATTCTTTAGGTGATGCTTGAAATCATGCACACAAACATACACTAAGCATGATATCGGGACTAGATGCACAAAGATAAAGCAATGAACCAATCATAGAGCGATATACCTTTTGAGCCACGCTTGGTCCATCTTCATTGAGGTCAAGATGCCTGTTTGTTACCATTGGTGTTTTGATGGGTTTGGCCTTGTCCATGTCAAACTTCTTGAGTATGTCTTGTGTGTACTTTGTTTGACTAATGAACGTGCCTACCTTGAGTTGCTTGACTTGAAATCCTAAGAAGAACTTCAACTCTCCCATCATGGACATCTCAAACCTATCAGTCATTATCTTACTAAACTCATTACAAAAAGATTTGTTAGTTGAACCAAATATAATGTCATCGACATATATTTGGCATACGAAGAGATCATTATCTACATTCTTTGTGAAGAGAGTATAATCTGCCTTTCCTATCTTGAAGCCATTATCAATGAGAAAGTCTCTAAGACATTCATACCAAGCTCTAGGAGCTTGTTTGAGGCCATAGAGAACTTTATGCAATTTAAACACATAGTTAGGATATTCTTGATCTTCAAAGTCGGGTGGTTGCTCCACGTACACCTCCTCCTTGATTGGACCGTTTAGGAAGGCACTTTTCACATCCATTTGATAGAGTTTAAAATCATAGTGAGTAGCATAGGCTAATAGAATTCGAACGGACTCAAGCCTAGTTAAGTGAGCAAAGGTTTCATCGAAATCCAAACCTTCGACTTGAGCATATCCCTTTGCCACAAGTCGGGCCTTGTTTCTTGTCACTACTCCGTGTTCATCTTACTTGTTGCGGAATACCCATTTGGTGCCTACCACATTTACATTTGGTCTTTTCACTAGATCCCATACTTGGTTTCTTGTGAAGTTTTTCAACTCCTCTTGCATGGCCATCACCCAGTCCGGATCTTTGAGTGCATCTTCCACCCTAAATGGTTCCAAGGACGACACAAAAGAGTAGTGTGCATAAAAGTTAGCTATTCGAGAACGTATTGTTACCCCTTTTGTGATATCTTCAAGAATGTTGTCGATGGGGTGATTCTGTTGAATACTTTGATGAACCCTTGGGTGAGGCACTTGACTTCTTGAGTGGTCTTCTTCTTCTTCTTCTCCCCCTTGATCAACATCATGGTTTCGATTTTCTCCTTCTTGAAATTGACCGTCTTGATCTTGGGGTTCTTGAGTTTGATCTTGAATGAGAGGTGTCGATTGTGATGATCTTGTAGCATCTTGTCCTACATTTTATTGGGGATGGACTTCTCCAAGCCCCATTCTTCTTAGTGCTTCACGTGGTGCTTCTTCTTCATCTAGCACACATTGATCAACTTGCTCTATTTGGGAGCCATTAGTTTCATCAAACACCACGTCACGTGTAATTTCAACACACCTGGAGGTCTTGTTGAAAACACGATAAGCGTAGGTGTTTGAGTCATAACCAAGTAGGAAACCTTCATCGGATATCGAAGCGAACTTCGAAGTCCTAGGCTTCTTGTTGAGAATGTAGCATTTACTTCCAAATACTCGAAAGTAAGAGATGTTAGGTTTGTTATCGGTTAGGAGCTCGTATGGGGTTTTCTTCAAAAGTCGATGGAGGTAGAGGCGGTTTGTAGCATGACAAGTGGTGTTGACCGCCTCCGCCCAAAATCGATTCAAGGTCTTGTATTCATCGAGCATGGTTCTTGCCATCTCTATGAGTGTTCAGTTCTTCCTTTCAGCTACCCCATTTTGTTCAGGAGAATAAGGGGCCGAAAACTCATTCTTGATGCCCTCTTCATCCAAATATTCTTCTACTTGAGTGTTCCTGAATTCGGAGCCGTTGTCGCTCCTTATCTTCTTGATTTTTGACGAAAACTTGTTTTGAGCTCTCCTCAAGAACTTCTTGAGGACACCTTGAGTTTCTCCTTTATCATGCGAGAAAAACACCCAAGTGAAACGAGAATAGTCATCAACAATTACTAATCTATATTTGTTACCGCCAATGCTTATGTAGGTGACAGGGCCGAAGAGGTCCATGTGGAGCATCTCCAATGGTCTTGTTGTCGTCATCACATTCTTGGTGGGATGAGTTGCTCCAATTTGTTTTCCTGCTTTACATGCGCTACATGGCCTATCTTTTTCAAAGACAACATCTTTTAGTCCACGGATGTGATCCCACTTTAGAAGTTTTTGTAAGTTCCTCATTCCAACATGGGCTAGTATTCTATGCCAAAACCATCCCATGTTGGTTTTCGCTATTAAGCATGTGTCAAGTTGAGCTTTATCTGTGGAAAAGCCCACTAAGTAAAGCTTTCCCTTTAACACACCCTTAAAAGCAATTGAGTTGTCACTTCTTCTAGAGACGGTCACACCCTCGTTAGTAAACAAGCAATTATAACCTTTTTCACATAGTTGAGATATGGACAATAGGTTATAATCTAGTGATTCAACATGTAGAACATGTGAAAGAAAGTGTTGAGAGGGGATTGCAATTTTACCAATACCGAGCACCCTTCCTTGGCTGTTGTCGCCGAAATAGATGCCTTCACTTGGATCATCATTTTCTTCATACTCAACGAACATCCTTCTCTCTCCGGTCATATGGTTAGTGCACCCACTATCTAGCACCCATTTAGTACCACCGGAGGAGTAGGGCTGCAAAACAATTTAAACTTTGCTCTTAGGTACCCAAACTTGGTTGGGTCCTTTGAGGATAGTTATAAGGCATTTGGGCACCCACACACAAGTTTTTGGACTCTTGTGGAGTGACCCAACATATTTTGCATATACTCTACCATACTTGCTTTTCAAAAGAACATAAGATGTATCAAAATTATGAAATACTATAGATTTTACATTTTTGGTAATTTCATGTGAGGTAGATGCAAGGTTGTCACTCTTGTCTTGACTTGAGTTTTGTTTGACAAAGGCTATATATTTGCTATTGTCTTGACTTGAGTAATTGCTGGAGGCGGGTTAGATCCTTGTTCTTCAAAGTTGCTCGTACTTTCTCCTTTTCCCTTGATGAGATCAATTTGGCTACCGACCTTGTCCCCTATCTCCTCTCCAAGTGGTTAAGCTTTTGTGGAGAGTTAGACTCTGATACCAATTGAAAGTTGCCTAGAGGGGGTGAATAGGCTAATAAAACCTGAAACTATTGCAAACAACGGATTAAACTTGAAGAAGGCCAAACTAGTCCGGTCTAGGTATAAAATTGTGTTTTAGGTTTTCCTTTTAAGTTCGTTTAAGCGTAAGATGTATAGTAGTGAAACAATCTCATTAATAAGATATGAATGAGTAGATTGCAGGTCAGCGGAACAATTCACAAGTGTTAACAAGATGAAAGCTTAATAAGTAATTCGAGTGAGCAAGCGAGAAGGTAAAGGAACCAAGAGACACGACTTATCCCGAGGTTTGATTCCACACAGGAATCTACGTGCTCGTTGAGGAGTCCACAAAGGACCGGGTCTTTTCCAACCATTCCCTCACCGAGCGATCACCAAGATCAAGCCCAGGCTCTTTCACTATTAATCAAATGTGGATATAATGCTCTTAGGTGCTACTCACAACTTGAGGCTCACTTCAACAACCCAACAGTTCTAGGAATCAAAATACAACAATCCAGAACTCAAATTAACAATCAGAGTGCAAGAGAGTCAAACCGAGAGCTCAAACATCGATCACCACGTCTTCCCTCTCACAAAACCACAAACTCATAAAGATCCAATCTTAGGGGTCAAGAGGGTGAGGAAAGAGGCTTAGAAGAGCTCTAGGAATGAGTTATCAGTGCTAGGGTTGTTCTCCTTCCTATTCTCAGTCGGGGGGGTCTCCTTTTATAGAAATCCTGACATCTAGCCGTTACCAACTAAAGTCCGGACTAGTCCGGTCCAAACCCCGGACTAGTCCGTTCTTAAAGGACCAACCACGTCACAAGGCTACCAACTAAAGTCTAGTGACCATTGGATTCAAATAGTCATAAAACCCCGGACTAGTCCGGCCAAGAGCGGACTAGTCCGATCTCAGTCACGAACCTTTGTTCCGTATAAGAACGAACTAGTCTGGTAAGGGCGGACTAGTCCGGCCCAAAGGGCGGACTAGTCCGGTCTTACCAGACTTTGGTCTAAAAACTCTCTAATCTAGGGCTACGGACTAGTCCAGCCAACTTTAGACTAGCCCGAGCTCACACAGGAACCTTTGTTCCATCCTAAATCGGACTAGTCTGAAGGGACCGGACTAGTCCGACCTATGGAGCAGACTAGTCCGATGTCACTCATAGACTTCTTCTCTAGACCTAAACGGATTAGTTCGCTTAGCGGACTAGTCCGGCCACACAGGCGGACTAGTCCGGCCCTCTGAGACTTAGTCTCATAACGGCTCAGACTCACTCGATAACGGACTAGTCCGGCCTAGAACGGACAAGTCCGAACTCACTCAGAGACTCCTTGTCCGGTCTAAAACGGAGTAGTACGGGTTGGAAAGGACTAGTCCGGCCCGTAGTCCGGACAAGACCGGTCTTCCTTTTTCAGCCATACCTATGACTACTGTCTCTCACGATTCTAACTTTCTAACTTTAGTTTGAGCTCTCTAATGTTTCTCAAGCACTCTAAAAGAGAGGGTCCTGTATACAACTAGACATTGTGAAACTCAATAGAAAAAACTCTATTTTCTACTCTTTCAAGTCTTCTTATTTTCGTTTTTGCTTCTTGAGAGACTCCACATGCATTCCTTTGATAAGCACCTGTGCTCACACTCAGTAAAATTCATTAGTATCTTAATTGTCGTCATCAATCATCCAAAACCCACGGGGATTACCTAGATGCACTTTCAGTCTCTAAGTTGGTCCTGAGACCACGCTCCAGGCGAGACGGGTCATTCTCGCCGGAGTACATCCAGGCCGTGCGGCAGCGATTCTTGAAGGGAGCTATGCATCGACCCAGGAAGTTGGCCAACACCATCAGCGAAGACAACCCTCGGTCCGCCAGGAGCTTAATTCTCGCTAGCACAGGAGAGTAGGCACTCTGAAGGCGGGGCATCCTCTCTTAGCTGGTCCGTGTGGACAAAGGAGGGGAAGTCGGCAGTTCCAGCCGGTCGAGGGTGACGGTCTTCACATTGACTCAGTCATCCCTCCAGTTCTCCCACTTACTGGAAGAAAAGGAGGAGATGTACGTCGCCAATGATCTTGTGCGATGCTAGAAGGAGTAAGCCCCCAGGAAGCTCGAGCTCCTCCCCGACGACCGCAAGACGAAGAACGCTCGAAATAGCCGCACCGATGGCCACACCCCCACGAACATCTCATGGAGATGGATGAAGATTAATACCTGCACGAGGGAGTGTGGCGTGAGGTGCTGCAGCTGGACCTTGTAGAACTCCAGCAAGGACAAGAAGAAGGAAGAAGCGGGGAGGGTGAGTCCCGCCAGCATGTACCCGATGAAAACGACGACTTCACCGTGCTGAAGGTCTATGAGTGGGAGGGACCCGCAGTGAATCCTCCCATCATACTGAGGCGCTTGCCAATCGATCAGGCGCCTCACACGCCCCACATTGGCAACACTTTGGAGACGGGACTCTCGGGGGATCAATGCCATTGGAGCAGAAGGAGAAAGCAAGAAGAAGAAGCGCAAGAAGGAAGATGGAGGAGAAGACTCCTGCTAGCAGTGGAGGGTCTCCTTGTTCGCCCCAGATCCTTCGAGAACCGCTAGTCGAGATGTGCCTGAAATAATCGCACCCGCGTCGATCGAACCGTCGAAAGCAGAGGTACAGGGCCCGCTCGACACACAGTATGAGCAAGAGGCAGTGTGGTTAAGGTGGGGGGAAGTGGTTCCATGATAAAGCATGACAAGAGAGGGAGCGGGGGTCGTGCAGGGACCGAGGCGTACAATGCAGCAGTTGCACAAAACGTGCACCTCCACGACCCTCCAGCAATAAAGAGGCGCCTGTTCATGACGGCGGGGAAGTCTCTTTGACTGGAGGCAGACAACCTCTTCGTCTCCTAGGAACTGCCCTCGCCCACTACGAGAGAATCACGCCGTCGCCTTGATTCCCAGGAAAAATTGCAAGTACAAGACCACCACGCGGAAGTAATAGGGGCCCCACCTGCGGGCTCAATGCCTCCCCCGAGATGGGCCCGGGGGCCACTGTCGGTACTCTGCGAACCGGGTACCCCCGCGTAGTGGGAAAAAAGCACCTGTGCCCCGCCTTCCTAGCTTAGGTGGGCCCCAGTGTAAGCCTCACACTCTGGGCCCCATGGGCTGTACTAAGAGTTACAACGTGTCTTCGGATCCTAAACCTGACTACCGGCTAAGGGTAGCTCGGGAGCTGACACGTGTCTAGTAGCGCCGAACCCCATCCTCCACCAAGGAGGGTGCTGGCACTACCACGTGCCCTGAACCTCCGAGCCACATCCCCCAGCCGGAGAGGCTCCGGAAGTGCCACACGTACTGCAGCCCCGGATCCGACCTCTGGTATGGGGGCCTCCGATGTTGCCATGTCGGCAGCAACTCCGGGTGTACCTTCCCCCTTGGGAAGGCTCCGAATATGCCACATGTCCCGTAGCTCCGGATCCGACCTCCAGCATTGGAGGGCTCCGATGCTGCCGCGTGCCCAACAACTCCGGTCCACCCACTACTCCACAAGGCGGCTCCGGTGGAGACATGTGTCTCGGGGGCCATCTGCCCGGACATCGCTCCAGCAAGCAACGGGCAGATGGCCAAGGAGTAAAGAGGAAGGAGTGTTGTCAAGTCAAGCATTCAAGATTCACGCCTTCCCTAGAAGCATGGCACACGACGCACACCTCCGTCCCCTGTCTGCGTACTATTTCAATGAAAGACAGGACAACGAGGCGTGACGGCGCAACAGTGCCGCCCAAAGACACAGAGTCGCCTAACAGAGCATGGAGACGTGGCGACAAGACTTGGACTTTATCATCACATGCTACCGAGATAGAGGTGCCCGACGGGACAGGCGGCACACCGTAACTTCAGCGACATCGACGATACGTGTAGCTGTAAATGCCTAGATCATGTATAGTCATAGATAGCCGCGGGGACACCTGTCGGGCCTCAGGCTGCATTGTGACTGCTTCGGCTTTGAGCTATAAAAGGACCGGGGCAGCCTTCGGGCAAGGGGTTCGCGACCGAGCCAACTCATCCTCATACGCGAGCAAGCAATACACCAAGCACTCCCGTGGACGTAGGATTTTACACTCCGGCGGCCTGAACCACGTAAATCCTTGTGTCTCTCTCGCCATTGTGCTCAGACCTTCGTGATCCTCTAGCCCCACCGTAAAAAGAACCTCCGCGGGCTGCTTCTGAACAGACCGGGAGAAGTGTCATAGCGAACACTTCGACAGCAGCAATCTATGGTATGTTTGGAATCTTAGAAATAGAACCACTTTTGATAATAAAAGCATTTCTCATCCTTGTGATATATTTTGTTATGCTGTTGCGCTGATGAAATATTGGGCAAAGACTTTATACGGATGGTATGATGCAAGTGATTAAAGATGGAGATGATTTGCTGTTAAAAGCGGCTATCAAGGTGGTGAAAAACCACAAAGGGCTTGTGTTACTTCAAGGCGACGAGAAGAGGAAAATGAAGTTGGAAACAATCATGAGATTAGATTTACTGAGAGCATGGAGAGAGAAAAGAGGAGAACTGAGGTGTGGAGATGAATGTGAATCAGATCAATGTTCTAATGATTGTGAATAATAGTGATCTATTATGTCTACTTTGTCTTTTAGACTTCCAAGTAGAACTATGTGAGTCATGTCTCAACGAGTCTAGCTGGCGGTAACATGCCGATGGATGTAAAATGTTTGTTTGCTGTCGGGGAGTCTCTCTTGTACCATCACAACAATTATCTCCCTTTATTTGAATGGAAGTGGAATATATGTTCTGATTAAAAAAAAGTCGTTGCACGGGCCCGCACCTAGGCTGCAGGTTGCCTGTGTATTGGTGTTGCTCCCTCCCAGGTGTCGCTTCCGTGCTCGCTTCTTATTTTTTCTGAAAGCTCGTGCTTGCTTCTTATGATGGTTAGGTTGTGTAATCATTCGCTGATGGCTAGTATTAAACACGTCGTCCCAGTCCAATGTGGCATCGCACGTAGCCTTTCGGTGCCACGCGCGCCATATTTTTGCGCCGTGTGTTCGGACACTTTGAGGACACTTGAGCGAAAGTTGAAAAGGTTCAGGACGCCAAAGAAATAGCCGAGCGGTCGGTAGCGACGGCCAAGTTGACATCGGAATAAGCATGCCGTTCACGGGGAAACAAGAGTAAACACGTGAAAATGCTACTAGTGCCGCAGTGTCGCGCAGGTTTGGCAGCTCCACGGATTCTTCCGGACTACACCGACGTTTGCCGAAGGGCACCGACCGCGAAGGCTCGTCGAGAAGGAGACGGACGTCGTCACCTCACCCGGCGGAAAGCGGAACTCAACGAACCGTGCTGCACCGGCCAGTCGGAGCCGCCCACGCGCGCACGCTCTTTTCCATCCTTCGGGCGACGAGCCAGCAACTTGACTTGCCGCGCAGTGGACGAGACTCGCCCATGCCCATGCCGCCCGACCGGCGCGTCACGACGTCCCCGTACACAGGTGCACAGGGTGACACGAGACCGATGATACTGGCGTTGAAGGGCTCAAGACTGATGTGACCTCCCGAGGCGACGCCTCACCCCAAAGTCTACCGCGCCACCCCACCGGCCGGGCTATCCGGTGGCGTGGCTGCCGCGCCCTCGCTTCTGATGCCTGACCTGACCGGTGACCACCGTGGTTGAAGGTTCTAGGGAGGAAGAAAGACGCGGTGCGCCGTCGTCCGTCACCAGGTTCTCAACGGGCTCCGAATCCCCTGGAAAAAAAATCCTGGAACACCACGGACAGTTTCATTTTCACGGGAGCCGCGGGCCCGCGGCTGCCGCCGGGAAGCAGCCGGCTCAGGACGGCGTTGCCCGTTCGTGTACCTCTCACCCCACGATCCATCCAATCCGCGTAGAAATCCAATCCTTCTCGGGGTTTCCTGCCTGCGCAGGATTTGTAGTGGCAGGGCGTCGCTGGATTCCGTGATCTACCTGCTAAATTTTGCAGCGCGTGCAGGGTACGTATCTCTGGGACTCTGAACCTGCTTCTGGCGCTTTTGATCCGTCGCAACGTCTACTGGCTGAAAGATATCCTGTTCTCCCCTGAGGGCCGATAAGAAAATGCGAGTGATTGAAGCTGTCACGTGCTTTCTCCTTTCGTTCGATACGGATTAGCCAACGCAAAATGAGAGCGAGGGCAAGATCGCAGGCCACACAGGCGGTGGACTGCATATCAACGTCACGGTTCGCATCGATCACGACGAGTTTATCAGGCATACGAAGACAAAACTGCACGATACCTGTCCTCCAGTAACCCTAATGCTGAACGTGGTGATGCCGAGTTGCCAACCTTTGTGCAAGTGACAGGAACGTGGCTTGGAGCTCGTACACCGCTAGCCTCGTCCTCCCCCTCCACTCAGAGCAGGGCGGAGGAGGCGGCAGTGTCAGAGCCATCATGGTTGGAGAGGTTCATGATAGAACCCCTGGATGGAGAAGGCTCGTGGAAGCGTGGCAAAGGACTAGTAGTATCGATATTCATTCGCTCCCTCCCATGCGTCAGTGGCAGGCAGCGAATGGGCAGTCCATCATGCACGGGCATAGCCGTTCAAGAACGAGTTTTTAAGGAGCCCATGAAGAGAACACAGGCTTGGAAGGGAGCCTAGAAGATCGGGAAAGACCATAATTCGGCAGGAGAAGCAGCAACGTTTTCTTCTTTACTGGAGTAATCAAAGTGTATCCAATACCCACCAAAAAAACATGCAGCGCACATGCAGTCCATACGGGCGGCTCCATCAAAAGCAACAACAATGGCCGACCCAGCAAGGATCTCGGATCTGATCCGAGGGGTGGCGCCAAAGTGGCAGCAGCAGCCAGATACGGCGCAGAGAACATTCCAAACCCCCTTTAATAAGTCCCGTCCTCGCAGCGTCTCAATCAGAGCGCTTAGATTATCAGCGAGAGACCGAAGCTTAGCGACCTTTTCCACGCCATTAGGCACGCGTGGCCGCGGCAGGGACAGGAAAAGGCTGCCCCATCATTTGCGTCGTCGCGTCCTGCTGGCGTTGCCCGCTTTATTCTGGGCTCTGTCACTCCGGCTAAATTCGTGCGATCAGGCACAGGGCCACGGTCCGACTGGTGCTGTGAGCCTCCTCCGCTAGGGTTCTCCCTGTAATCCACTGGTCAAGGTCCCATCCGTCAACAATTTGCTGCTAGATGAGTTCTTCCTGGACCTTTCCGGCTACTTGTATCGGTTTGGCCTGCTCAGCTCCAGCGTTTATCAAGATGCAAACTCGGTTTGTCTCTTATCGCCTAAGGGTCCATACAACGACGCCATGCCAACGGGGTCGAAGAGACGACGATCACTACTCTTTGCATAGGTGCGAGCGAAAGCGGGGCAGGGGAGAAGCGAACACCCGGACCCCCAACGCGATGCGCTCGCGTGGACAAAAGGGAGACGCAGATCTGCTGCTGCCCCTGCCCGATCCCCCAGCCCGCTGATGGCCTCGAAGGACACGAGCTTTTGCTTTTGCAATGCCCTCCCTGCTTGCTTTTTTACCGGTATGTTGCCTTGCCTCCCAGCAGTAGTACTCCACGCTGGGGGTCAGTGGTCACTGCTTTATTAGCGGCCACGGTTTGTGAGGAAGCAGTCAAGCAGGTCGATCGGATCAGGTCTGCACAAGTGAACGAAGAAGCCTATGGGTCGATTAGCTATTATCAGCCGTACTGATGTGTGTCGCATGCACGGCGTTGCACTTTCGTAGGACGTGCTAGCTAGAACGACGGCCAGGCAGGGGCAGGTGGTAATAGCAGCGTAACTCGTCTGAACATGTTTGGACGACACCTGATGCATCGGAGACAATTGGAATTGGCCTTGCCGGAATACTATTCCTAACAGATGACTTACTAAAATAACATTATAATTGTAACAAGTTCGCTCTTTTACCATCCGTATATTTTTATACACTGTCATGGCTAAACAAACAGATGGAAAAGTCAAAACTAACCTCATCCAAATTCTTCTTTTGTTTCTTTTACCTAGCCCTTACTCTTCCTCCAAAACAATACAGCGCCGCCGCCGCTGGGACCCGGCCGCCCGCCGCCCTCCCCCACCCCTCGTCTACATTATAATATCATTGCATCATTATGTTGCAGGTGGTAGTGTTAATTGACGAACACACATGTACATCGAGTGGTAGGAGGAAGACCGCTACACCGACTAGTCGGTGGGTTGCTTCAAAAGCCCTTCCTATCCTTCGAAAGAACCCTGATTGAGGTGCCAAAGAGTTGCAAAAAAATTGCAGGATGACTATAATTGCACTACTGCTTATGACACGGTGTGGAAGGGGAAAGAGAAGGCATTGAAACAGTTGTATGGCAGTTGGGAGGAGAGCTTCCAACTTTTGTTCAATTCGAAGGCTGAGATCTTGAAGAAGTCACCAAATAGTGTGACGCCCTCAATTCTGTTGAAAAACCATGGAATCGAGAACTATGCCCAGGATGTTCATCACACATATACATATATTTCACAAACTGAATTCAGAATATATATAACCACGAATAACAGAGTTTATTACAACGTCTCATGAGTCTTGGACTCATGCTTACAGCGGAAGTCTTATTTCTATGCAGCGGAAGTCCTTATTTTAAAGCGGAAGCAAAACTAAGCAGAAGTGGCTCCATCTCTACTCCCTCCACTACAGGAAACCGATATATTTTCGTGGGCCAGTGGCCCACGAAAATAAGCAAAAAACGCACAAAAATAATTATTTTCGTGGGTTTTTTGCTTATTTTCGTGGGCAAAAGGCCCACGAAAATAATCCGTCGAAAATAAAGTTAATTTCGTCGGTGGCTCACGAAAATACGTTTAATTTCGTCGGCTTTAAGAGGCCCACGAAAATATTCATTTTCGTGGGCAGAAGAATAGCCCACGAAAATAATGTACTGTTTTTTCGTGGGCCACCTTCCGGCCCATGAAAATATGATCTGCTATTTTCGTGGGCCTACTTCTGGCCCACGAAAAAACAGGCTTGCTATTTTCGTAGGCCTGTGTGTGGCCCACGAAATAAGGCCCTGTAATTTTCGTGGGCTGTTGTGTGGCCCACGAAAATATTGCTCGTTTATTTTCGTGGGACTTCTTTCGGGCCCACGAAAATAATGTTGCTCTATTTTCGTGGGCCTTTCTGTGGCCCACGAAAATAATATTGCACTGTTTTCGTGGGCCACTTTTGGCTCGCGAAAATACATTTAACACAGAATAAAATGTTACATATTATTTAGTTCCAAGCACATAAAATAATAGACACATAAAATAACAAATCAAACACACATAACACAGAACACGTAATAACAAATGCATTACGTCGTCGAAACAGTATTCTCCATTACATTGTACACATACAATAAACATAAACGAACATATGTCACATTATTCATACAGCCATTTTGTCAAAGCAACTCATATCACATGGCCACATTTGCTTTCCAACAAACCAACAAAATTGCTCCGACACCATTTTGCTCGTCGTTTCGCCGTTTTCCTGTATGAAAACAAAGTGAAGAATATGACTAATAGATTGAAATAAAAAGCAACAACATATTTGATTATATGCCTTATTATACACGAGCTCCATTTAAAATTAAGATACATAATATGTAATGCAGATGAAAACACAAAACTTACCTAATTGCTACCACCGGGTGCGAAGAATTGATCGACAAAGTCGTCCCCTCCACCCTGTCCACCTGAAGAAGATGCTCGCAAATTTGTAACGGGGGACTATGAAAGTTTTGTGCCCTTGAGGATGATCCTTAAATAAACAATAATACATGTTATAAGTATAGTAACAGTTTATAAAAATGAAAGTGAACATAACAATAATTTGTACCTGTGTTCCAACGGGAAAAGGCTGTGGAGGCACCGGTAGCGGTGAAGACATAGGTAGCTGCGGAGGCTGTGGTAGCGGTGGCATAGCAGCAGACAACCCAAGTTGAGAAAAGTATCCCTAAAATCATTTTGAAATATTTGGGTTCATTCTATTATAAATATGCATACATGTCTTGTTTAATAAAAATATTTGAACTATTATATTAATGTACCTGCATCGATTGTTGCCACGCTGCCAGATTCGAGAAGTAGTCATTTTGTGCTTTTATAAACTCTTCTTGCCGTTTCATACGGTCTTCTTGTAGTCTCAAGTGGTCTCTCAATGCAGCCTGCTCCTCCTCCATTTGTTTTAGCCTGGACTCATTTCCTGTATGAGTACGCCGAGAAGAACTTTGTCCGCTCTGTGTTGACTGTGACTGCGAGAGAACCACATCGGTGTTCATGACACCGTTGAACATCGAATACCTGCAATAGTGATTTGTCGTAACTAGTGACACTTGGAAAAATTGAAGTATGTAAATATATAAATATAAAAGAGGTAAGTTCACCTCTCGTGACGCTTTCCTCCACCGAATTCATATAAAGCTACTACGTCGACGTCTTCCTTTCTCCAATTGTAATCATCTCCATGACGTCGAACCATCTCTTCACCATATTTCTCCTACATAAAAACTAATTATAAAGGTACTATACAACAAATATATTGATTAATAATTACTTTTACTTATATGACATACCAAGTTCTGAGTTGCGGATGGAGTGCACAACTGACTGTCATCTGTGCCCCTATGCCCTATGATATAAGCATCAATGAAACAGGGTTCCTCACCACTTTGAGCAGCCTATATAGATATGTTATAAATATAGTTAAGTAAAAGCTAATATTATAATACTAAATTGTAAATTTACTAAACTTACCATCCGTTTCGAGAGACGAATATGACCATCTCCACCGTAACGATAGAGAACTTCACCACCGGACTCACGGTTGATTCTCTTGGAGTTAGATTTCTCTCGATACTCACTCGATGCCCAATAAGCACATAATGAATAATAAGCATCAGTACACTTAACCATCCAAGGAATCATTACCTGACGATATTGATCGTCCTCGAGATAAATTTTTGAAGCTCCCATTTTCTTGTTCATCATTTGTCCAATCTTCTCCTTATAGTATAAGCACACAACTGTGATACGAGCATTAGACATCATATCATTCACGACTTTACGTGCCGCTTTGTGGAAGACTTTGTGTGCTCTAGACTGGAGAGCAGCGTCATGATCATCGGGCAAATGATATCGTTCCTATAAAAAACATAGTACTTTTATTACTAAAAATATAATAGACATAATTATAGTGTAGTGTAGTAAAAACATACCAAAAAATCATGCCAGACAGCCCCTGCCATATTCTCATGCACAGCATGTGGAGCAATCCTATAGTGCTCCCAATGTATTGTAGGTTTCTCTTCACCTTTAATATTCACAAGTCCTGAATAATGATGGCGACATATAGCACCCAACACTGCATTAAGTTGCCGACGATGTTCTCGTCCATTCCAATCCAGGTCATCCCATTGCCTAAATGTTAATTTATCAACATATAATATTTATTGAAAATATTATATTTATAATTCAATACTGAGTTTTATATTTACTTACCAGTCACCGACAGGAGTAATCCGTAATCGCTGTTGTGGAGGCACGACCAACGGAAGAGTGTTTGAAGACCGATACCTGAATGATTGCGTCAACTCTCCCGTATCGATGTCATCCCCCTCGTCCTCCTCAACTTCCTCATCAACATAGGCTCTTACCCCTTGTTGTTGTTCATACCCCGCAGAAAGTCCTTCCCCTTGATCCTCTTGACACTCAGTACCCTCCTCCTGGATCTCCTGCTCCACCTGAAATTATATAAATTAGGTTTCATAATATGATATAAGTGAATATAAAAAAATATTAATAAATGAACCTGTTCATTAGCTTGTTCCATGCATCTTCTAAATGCCTCTCGTCTACTATTGTTTGAGGCACTGCCTTGGAAAAGAGAGTCTTGACTACGTGAAGAGGTAGCAGACTGACTCCCACTTTTGCTTGAGGAGCCAAACAGCCCCTTAGATATATTCTTAAGACCACGTGGCATCCTGTTAAAAATAATTGTTAGAAATAAACACTTAATGATACATACAAAAGTAATGAAAATTAATTCAAATATAATATCAATCAATTACTTGATTAAAATTCATCATGATCCGATATTCCTTCGGTGTCATGTCGAACAACTTTCTTCTTCTGTCTCATCTTAACTTTTTTAGTGCTAGGTCTCTTTCTTTTAACCAGTACTGCATCTTCTACCCCATTATCTTTAACAACACCAACTAATGTATCAAGTCCTAAACCATTATCTATATTAAAAGATGGTAGTATATCATCCTCTTGGTACACTTCTTCCTGTTCTTCTTGATAACCAGTATCACCAGGTGGATATAACCGTTTTCGTGGATTAACTTTATATACGACCCACCAAGCACTCAACTTTGGACAAGGATACGTTAGGTAGTAAACCAGCTCGACTTGATGAGCAAGAACATAATTATCGCATCCACGAAGTCTATTTTCATGTTTTACCTCTACTATACCAAATTCATCCTGCCGTGTTCCCCTGTTATTATCAAACCAGTCACAGTGGAAAAAAGTAACTCTAAGATCTTTGGAGCCACCAAATTTGAATTCCACAATATTTTGAATAATTCCATAATAGTTAGTTTCATGCCCCTGTGCATCACATGCTCTAGTTACAACTCCACTATTTGTCGTGGCTGCAAGGGGATGTTTTGCTTCAAATTTAACCGAACGAAATCAGAACCCATTTACGTCGTAACGACCAAAACTCCTTGCTGTTATGGTTCCTTGAGAAAGTTGTCGTAGGTCTTCATGAACATTAGCATCAACCATGCACTGAGAATTAAATAAAAATATTAGTTTTACCAATCAACTTAGAGACGATAAAAGTAACATGTAATAAGAGAATGTTACATGCTTCCAAAACCAATTGACGAAGTTAGGACCACCATTAAGGCCATCACGACGCATTTTATCTAATTGTTTGCTTGTTGGTTGACGCTTATACTTCCAAAATTGTTTGTCAAACTCACTACATAATGTAAAATATTATTACATTAGAACATCTATCATGTAAAATGTAAGAAAACATTACGTGTTACCTCGATGTAATTAGAATAAAAAACACTTACACAAAATACTGAACCATCTCTTCGATACTTGTATACATGTATAACATGCATGAATTCCATTCTTCTTCTGAAATCACGTGTCTACTGCTGCCACCAACCGCTTTTCCTTTCCATAAAAAATACTTAATTTTCCCGCAGGAGTTCCTTCATCTATGTGGTACCGTGTTGTGGGAGCGTACACATTATTTTCCTCTGCAAAGAATGTACTTAAAAAATATGCTATCTCTTTCAGAGCAAATGCTTCTGCAATGCACCCTTCTACTCTTGCTTTATTCAAAACCATTGCTCGTAGTTTTTTTAGTGTCCTTTCAATATGGTACATCCATCGATATTATACGGGGCCACAAACTTTAGCTTCGTAAGGTAAATGCACAAGTAGATGTTGCATTACATTCATAAATTCTGGCGGGAATATCTTTTCCATTTTGCATATGAGTAAAGATATTTCTTTCTCAAGTTTTTCCATCATTTGAACTGTAATTTCTTTAGCACATAGTTGTCTATAAAAGAAACTAAGTTCCGCAAGTACTCTCCACACATCCTGATGCACATATCCACGAAACATTACTGAAAGAAGTCTTTCCATCATTATATGATAATCGTGGCTTTTAAGATTATTTAGTACCCAATTTTCAAGATTTGTTGTGCGCCTCAACCCAGCACAGTAACCGTCAGAAAACTTCAATTGTTGCAACCATTTTAGAACTTCTTTCCTTTCACTAACTTTAAGACAAAATGGAGCACGTGGCAATCTCTGTTTTCCACTACCATCTTGTCTGACTTCTAGAGTCGGACGATTACAAATATCTGCTAAATCTTTTTGAGCCTTCAAGTTATCTTTTGTCTTTTTAAAATTGAAACATGTGCTAATTATGCTTTCCGCTACATTGCGTTCCTGGTGCATCACATCAATGTTGTGTAGCAATAACAATGACTTAGCATAAGGTAGATCCCATAAGCCACATATATGAGTCCAATTGTGCCCCTGACCAAAACCAACAAAGCCATCATCTGTAGGGACAAGTTGACTGAGCCATGCAGCAATCTCAGCACTAGTCAAATGTTTCGGCGGACCCTTTGTTACAATAGTATCCTTTCGAAATGTATTAACTTGCTTTCGAAATGGGTGATTTGCTGGAAGAAATCGTCGATGACAATAAAAAAACACACTTTGCCCCCATGAGTAAGTCTAAAACAATCAGAGTCTGATCCACAAATAGGACAACAAAGTTTGCCGTGTGTGCTCCATCCTGAAAAAACACCATATGCAGGAAAATCATGAATGGAACACAAGTATGCTACTCGCAAGTTGAATTTCTGTTTTTTGTAGGTATCATACGCTTCTACTCCGATCCACAATTCTTTTAACTCCTCAATCAATGGTTGAAGAAAAACACCTAAACGTTTTCCTCGGTGTTTATGACCGGGAATTATTAGAGACAAGAACATGTATTCATATTTCATACACATAGCTGGTGGAAGGTTGTATGGTATAGCAAAAACCGGCCAACATGAGTACAAGGCAGAAGATGTGTTGAATGGTGTGAAGCCATCGGTGGCCAATCCAATACGAACATTTCTAGCATCTTCTGCAAAGTACTCATCAAAAGAGTCCAACGCCTTCCAAGCCTGAGCATCAGATGGGTGTGTCATTACTCCCGTTGTTTCGCGCACACCTTCCTTATGCCACCGCATGCGTCTCACAGTTGATTTAGATAGAAACAATCGTTTCAATCTAGGTGAAAGAGGCATATAACGAAGTTGTTTAACCACCACTTTAGTCTTCACCAATTCACCATCCTCATTTGTAGCCTCAATGTATCGAGATTCTTTATAAGTTGAGCATTGTGTCAAATTTACATTCTTCTTCCAGAAAATCATACAATTGTTAGTACAACAATCAATTTTTTCATACTTCATTCTAAGGCCTGACAACAATTTCTTTTACTGGTACATGTCTCTTGGCAACTTATGATCAATCGGAAGAATGTCTGCTATCAAATACATAAGATCATCGTAGCACTTGTTCAATAAATTGTACTTTGATTTTATAGACATGAGACGAGTAACGGTCAAAAGGACAGACACTTTAGTGTGATCATGCAATTGTTCATGTGATGCTAAGAGAATTCTATAGAACTCTTGAACTTCAGGTCCAGGAATTTCTTCAGATGTATCTGCACCACGATCACGATCTAATGCTTCAACCATGTCTTCTATTATGTCCTCGTTATCACCATCTATATTATCAACATCAACATTACTATGATACAACTCGCCATGCTCATACCATGTTTCATAACCTGGCATATAACCAAATCGACTGAGGTCTCGTTCCATGTCAAACTTTTCCTTGCATAAAAAGTTACGACACTTGTTGCACGGACATTTCACAAAACGATTGGTCGATAAAGAGAAAGCCCGACTGATAAATGCCTTAGTATTAATGGCTCATTCATTTGAAGGCGCAGCATTCTTCATCCAACCATCATACATCCATCGTCTATCATCCCCCATGTTCTAGACTATATAATATAAGAATATAGAAGTTATAAATATGTATGTTGCAACTATAAGATCGCAAAAAAAATATTATTTAATTACATTCACTTTACATCTATTGGAAGGGATAGGTCCTAAACCCACCCAAGAGTAACTGAGGGATGTGCTTATAACGAGACGCGGGGTACAGATCCAGACGAATTTCGGCAGCATAACACCATTGTTCTCCAACTACACGCCCGATAATGGTGCAGCGGAGAACATTAGGGTTAAGCTGTCGAAATTTCGTCCGAATCTATACCCCATGTCCCGTCATAAGCACACCCCTCGGTCACTCCCAGGCTGTCCAAAAAGGGACAATTCCGAACCTACACGCCTCACATGCGTAATGCATGTGAGACGAGCCGGTCCGAAACGGGTGACGCATATTATATGGGTTACTTGAATCTTACTTTTTAGAGTGATTTATAAGAGAGAGGTAAGAACGAGAGATAGGAGGAAAGAACGATTGAATCTTACTTCTAAGAATGCTATGTAATATTTTTAAGCTTCTAGTTACTTTTCTTGCATAGATTGATATAGTACCTGCATGATCATAATATATAGCCATTAAATAAAAGCACAACACATAAATTAAAACATACACATTAATTAAGGTAATGAAAAATGAAACTATATTATAGCGTTATCCTTAAACGAGTAATGAAACTACGGCGAATTAAATTCATATATTTTACTTAAGGTCACGACTAATTATCAAAACTAAAATAATTCAAAAGATTACCTTGTACGTAGGATGAATTCGGTGGAGTTAGACCGGTGAAGATAGCGGTCGGCACAAACCGAACTTTAGCTGCATGATTTTTCGCTATGCGTTAATTTACACACAATTGAACATTGCTTATATATATAATATCAAAACAGAAAATGTAGACATGGGCGAGCGAGTTCAGCTCCACGATCTGAGCTACTCGTTCCACGCCTCATTCGCTAACAAACTTGATGCCACGCGATATGCGAGCACGTCGTGCCGCTGACAACCATGCTAATGCAAACGAGACTCAGACACATAAGCTGCAAAGTAATGTATACAATCGACTAAATACAAATATAATAGATAAATACAACTACCTGACGGCTTCTTCCGATGGCGTGGCGGTCTAGGCAACACGTGAAAAAAGCGACTCAACAGCCTGGGGCTGCAGCACCGAGCCGGTCGATGCCGGGCTGCACAGCGGAGAGAGCGGCAGGACGCGCAATGGGGGTTGCGGCCGGGGCAGCCGGGGAAGTGGCGACCGGTGGTGCAGCGACCAAGGAACAGGCTACCAATCACGGGGAACAACGCGACCGCAGCTGCAGCGCCGGTAGCGGCGCCGGCGAACCCACGGATGCCAGGCTGCGCTGTTTAAGACACGATCGAAGGAGATGGCAGCCCGTGGAACAGCTACGACGGCAGGGGACGACAGCACTGCCGGCGACAGCTGTAGGGCGGCACGGCGCAAGCAACAGGCGCAACGGCGGCAGAATCGCTGGCGGCGGTGCGCGGCGGGGCAGAATGCTGGCGGCGGCGCGCGGTTCTGTCTTGCGCGAGAGAAAGAAAAGAAGGCCGATTCGTAACCTATAAAACTTTATTTTCGTGTGCAAAGCCCAATGGCCGACGAAAATTAGCGCTTTGACGTGCGTGCCGGTTGGTACAAACATTATCTTCGTGTGCTTCGCAGACATGCCTACGAAAATAAATCTATCTTCGTGTGCTGAGCCGCCGCGGCCGACGAAAACGAGTCCTTGATGTGCGTGCCGGTCGGTAACCCTTTATTTTCGTGTGCTATGACGTTCGGGCCGACGAAAATATTCCTAGTTTCGTGTGCTTTACCGCCTTGGCCGACGAAATTGGAACCTAAATTTGTGTGCCGGTCGGTAGCCACACTATTTTCGTGTGCCACGGCAGGCCGACGAAATCAAGGAACATCTTTTTCGTGAGCTAGGACGAAAGCCGACAAAAGTACCATTTATTTTCGTGCGCTTCCTCGTGGCCGACGAAATTGCATGACCTAGGTGTGTGGGCCTTGTCGTAATTTTGTGCGCTTGTAGCCGGCCGACGAAATTACGACACTATTTTCGTGTGCTACCTCAATGACCCATGAAATTAGGGTTTTTTCGTGTGCCAGTAACATAGCCCACAAAATTACATTGTAATTTCGTGTGCTTAGTACATAACCCACAAAATTAAGTGTTATTTTCGTGCGCCAGGAAGTGGCTCACGAAAATAGGTTTAATTTCGTGAGGGCCCACGAAAAATTATTAGGCCCACGAAAATTTTTCGTTTTCCTGTAGTGCTCCACAGGCAAGGTTGAGAACAGATCACACGCCACAATGCTCCACTTGGTCTTCATAGTAGCCTTCTCTTGCTGTTGATGACGAAATAATAATGCAAGTTTGAGTACAATGATGTACTCAGCAAGTGCGGGAAGACACATGATATGCAGTTCATAAACAAGTTAGGTACAAAAGGTTTATTTGCAGAAAAGCAGATTTGTAAAACCATGATAGAACAACAACTTAACTTTAGATGTAATCCCAACATGTACTAAATTACCAACATACCTCCATCACTTTTCGTGTTCCATCCGAACATTAACCAATCCTTTATTCATACTCACGAATACCTCCTCGTATTCACTACCATCTCACCTCGTAAAACAACTTCGTCTCACACCGAGACCAATCTCATGTCATGTCCCAACAGTTATGCAACCATCTCATCATCCAGACTCAACAGTTCCAAACCGATAACCATAACCAAGAACCTTCCCAATAACCCTCCCAATAACCATCCCAAAAACCATCCCAACTAATCATGACAGTTCAGCCAGTTGCTCGTGACCGTAAGCTCGACTATCATGATAGTTTTAGTAACTCTGCAGAGTTTGCACCTCTTTACCCACAAGTTTTTGATTTCGTCACCCGTCGGTGACTGCAGAACCTCCATTATACCAGTACACAACTGTCGGTGTGTGGTCAAGAGATCACAAAATAGCCTTTACAAAAGGGGTTACTAGATGTATAGACTCACTAAGGTTTCACCGGCAGGCTAGAATCTCCAATTCTCCCACCCATGGGCCCCCTCTTGTGCCATGCAGTTCCCAGGGCAGTCCTCACTCGACTCCCATTCCCCGCGCCTTCCACAGTCCATAACACTCTAGCAACTTACCTAATTACTCAGCTAAGCCGCACCCATACTTGGCCTTGTGGTGGCACTGTTATCCTGGCATGTGCATGCATGAACCGGTCCTTAGATCTACGGCAAGTAAAACCACCATCTCATGCTACCTCATTCACAAACCCAGACTTGCCTAGATCTCCCTACGATCCATGTTCATTAACCTCATCAGTTACTTATTATCAGTACGAGTGCAGTTAGCTAGACACATCTATCTCGCTTCCCAATCCCATAGACTCAGCGAAGCATAAAGCAAAAACCATACCTGACTTATAAACTTCCCAGGCGACAAGGGTGGTTTAATCAAAACTAGTAAACTCCTATAAAAGGGTATCCCATCATGTTTGACTCAGTACGCACACCTTTTCGCAAAACAAACAGTTTTTCCCAAAATATAGGATCAATATGGTCAAGGAGCACTTTCCTTGTACTTGCGGTTCTGGTTGTTCTTGATTCTCAAAACCTTGTTGCTGCAGCTCATCGTAGACAGCTCCTTGAACCTGTCCTGCTATGTAGGATTCACGTGCATACAAGATTCACAGCAATCAATATCATGCGCAAACCTTAAACTAGATGCAATGATGCACATGCATGCTGTCGGTACCTGAGATATGGGGTACCCCCGCGCACAGGGTAAAATGCCTAAGGTGCTCGCCCTTCTCCCCAGGGAGAGCTCCGAAGGCGCCACGCGTCTGGCGGGGCCGGACCTCCCTCTCCTCAGAGGAGAGCTCCGGGCCCGCCACGTGGCATACAGAAGCCGGACCTCCCCTCCGCGGGAGAGAGGTCCGAAGACGCCACGCGTCTAGCGGGGCCGGACCTCCCTCTCCTCAGAGGTGAGCTCCGGGCCCGCCACGTGGCATGCAGAAGCGGGACCTCCCCCTCCGCGGGAGAAAGGTCCGAAGGCGCCACGCGTCCAGCGGGGCCAGACCTCCCTCTCCTCAGAGAAGAGCTCCAGACCTGCCACGTGGCTAGAAGAACGGTGCTGCCTGCCCCCGGGCGGTAGGCAGCGGGCGTAAAGGCGCCCCTCACCTTGCCCGTACAAGGTATTCAAGGCCCGCGTCTTCCCAAGACGCGGAAACGCAGAGCACGCGCCTGTCAGGTGCCGTTGCGTCCAGTCGCATCACAGACTGGCGCACGGTGTCAGAACCTGACAGGTAATAAACGCCGCGACAAGACACCCCATGCCGCCTGGGCCGTCATCAACCACTACGACTAGCGCACGGCATGGGCAGGGCGGCAAAAGGAAGACTCAGAAGCCTTCGACCGGAGGCAACCACCGGCATAACTACAGATACGGTAGATAATAGACAATCTTCCCGGGACCACCTGTCGGGTCCCGGCTTCCCTTGTAAGCCGCCCGAGCCTTGGACTATAAAAGGCTCGGGTAGGTGTCGATAGCAAGGGTTCGCATTCTGCAACTCATACGCTAGCCATACACTCTCAAGCTGTAACTCACCCCCAAGCTCAGGCCCCCGGCCCTGAGCAGCAAGCAATACAGCGAGCTCCATAGCTCGCCGTGGACGTAGGGTTTTACGCTCCGGCGGCCTGAACCACGTAAAACTTCCCGTGTCAAGCTCTCACTAACTCGTCCATCCGCGCAAGCTCTCCGCTAGGAACTAGCCCCTCCGAAAAAAGAACCTCCGCGGGCTGCCCAGTGCAGGCCCGGGGGAAGTGTCGATCGCACACTTCGACATTTGGCGCGCCAGGTAGGGGGCTTTTCCCCTAGCGCGACGAGTTTCCGCCAACGAAGATGACCAAGCTCCCTTCAGCGGCAAGCTCTCCCCCTCCGCATTCACGGTGAACCGTGACCAGCGGAGAGTACATGTCGACGCACTCAGGACGGAGTGTGTCGGCACAAGCGGGTAGCCAGCAGCCGACTCCGGCAACGCCGACTCCGGCTATGCAGGCCCCGACCAGCGTGAGGTCTTCGGCAGCGCTGAGCGTACACCATGGAGGTGCGCTAGCTGCAGCAAGGGCGCTGCTGCGCAACCCACCTGCAGGGGATGCGCCCCATTCAGCAACCCAGCAATGGGTCCGCGAGGTGGACCGCCTCGTCGTCGCCGCCGCGAACCCTCGGTTTCGGCGAGGGCGGCGCCCAGGGCAACCGGCTGTGTCGCTGACGCGCACACCCACGGTTGACGGGCTAACGGCGGATTCCAGCTCCTCCAGGCTCCTGTCGACGGACCTGCGAAGGGAACTGGAACGGTGCCACTTGGGGCAGGACGCCCGAGTGTACCTCGAGCGACGTCGAGAAAGGCGTCGCAACCATGAGGCAGGCGACAGCATGTCATCGGCCTCGACACAACCGAAAGGGCAGGCCTTCGCCATGCGAGCCCCGCCTCAGGCATATGCTGCGCAACATATGCCACCACCATATGCGCCGCAAGTAGCGGCCCCGGCCTATGGTGCAGCCTTGCCCATGCCGGGATAAGTGGTGCCAGGTGTGAACCACCTGCTCGCAGCACCAGTACCTGCAGCAGCAGGTGCAGGATGTGCGGCCCTTGCGCCCCACCTTCGCTTCGCAAGGTGGCCGCGCAAGTTTCGCCCGCACTTGCCCGAGAAGTACGACGGAAGCATCAACCCGGCGGAGTTCCTCCAGATCTACTCCACCGCCGTACTTGCTGCAGGAGGCGATGAGGCTGTCATGGCCAACTACTTTCCCGTCGCCTTGACCGGCCCAGCCCGGTCCTGGCTCATGAATCTACCCCAGGGGTCCATAACCTCCTGGGGTGAGCTCTGCCGGCAGTTCGTCGCCAACTTCGGCAGCTCCTACACCCGTCCCGGCACGGAGCTCGACCTCCACGCCGTCAAGCAACAACCTGGGGAGTCGCCGCGCTCTTTCATCCAGCGGTTCTCTCAGGTGCGCAACACCATCCCACATATCCAAAGTGCCTCTGTGGTGGTGGCGCTCCGACAGGGTGTCCGGGACGAGAAAATGCTCGAGAAGCTCGCGACCAGAGAGGTCCGCGACGTCTCCGAGCTCTTTAGCCTGGCGGATAAGTGCGCCAGGGCAGCCGAAGGGCGGAACTGGCACGCACTGCCGACCTCCGAGTCAGGAGGGCAGCCCGGGTCCGGTGCTGCTACCTATGGGGGTGGCAAGAAGACCAAGAACCGGGGGAGTGGGAAGATGAAGCCACCATTCACGGCCCCCGTCGCCGTAGCTGCGACAACCAGCGGAGCTCGGGGGCCGCGCCCCGACAAGAGGCAGCGGCAATCACCGGCCCCAGACAGTGGCCAAGGCGGGCTATGCCCCGTGCATGGCACCTGCAACCATACAGCTGCCGAGTGCTGGGAGATCCAGAGGCTCGCAGAGCGCTTCCGTAATGGAAGACAGCAGAGGGCTGAAGCACCGCCCTACCCTCAGAGGGATGGCAAACAGAAGGCCGATGCCCCAGTCACCACTACCCACCAAGTGGGGTTCCAGGAGCCTCAGCGTGTCATAAAGACAGTGCATGACGGTGAGGACTCCAGTTCTGACGGTGACGGGCCAAGGCGTTAGCCAGCTTCGGCACACCTCCGTGCCTCGAACATACCTCTCGGGGGCCGCCTAGGGTCCGTCAACCCCTTGAAGGCCTTGCCAGAAGGGGGAGACGCCTTAGGTCATCCAAGGCGAGTCCGGGTCCACCTACCCCTTGAAGGCCTTAGCCAGAAGGGGAGAACTCCCCGGGGGCCCCGGAGAGAAGCCACGCAGGACCTGATCCAGCGTGAAGACAACAACTTCGACAAGACTCGGCTTGCAGGGAACACCCCACAACGCACGGTCTCGGCTAATGCTCTAAGCATTACCGCCAAAGAACCAAACGCGACGGGGGCCCGCAAGAAGGCAGCCTGGTGAAGCGGCACGCTATATTCCAAGAAGGACCCATAAGCTCTCCCCCAGCAGGGAAGGTCCCTTCCGAATCATGAAAGCTGCCGCCCCAGGTACGCATGCCTTTCAACCGAGAGTGGGATCCATTCCCAAAAATCCTTGCCATGGAGCAACACTGTAAGTCCTACTTACTGAGCATCGGTAGAACAGGGTTATTCACTTCTGTAATAGACCCCATAGAACTTAGGAACAGAGCTTGGGGTAGCTAAGTCTCAAGGGACGGTACAGGACTACGTCCAGTTTAGCCTGGTTCCGACCCTAAGCGCGTAGAGTCTTGCTTCCCTTGTAGACCAGGCGGAACATTGCCCCCACGAACAGCCAGAATTCCACCTATGGGCGCGAATACAGAGACCTGTTCTACTTAGCTCCTTCTCAGGCGCTCATTTGAATTATGCATTAATTTTTATGATCGCACTATCTCTGTATGTTCATCATACGTCTAGCTCCCCCTCTCCTGCGCTCACCCATAGTCGGCATTTGCTATCCTCCCGAAGGCGGCTGCGCTTGAGGCACCTGCCGATGGCCGAGTGAGTCTCTCGGGCCTCCCCCAGTCAGGTGTTGCGGTGTCAATTGGTCACCTCCAGGAAAGGCCAACGTTGTGCATGGGGGGTCCAGGGTGCGTATCCAGCTTAGCCGGCCCAGAGCCCAAAGCATGCGCATCCTGCTCTCCGGAGGTCCAGGGGAGTACGTCCGCTTTGCCTGGTCATGAACCCAAAGCGCGTGCACTCTGCTTCCCCAGCGCATGGCCCGGTACTAGGGATCGGACGGCCGTACCCGGACCTCGGAGGGAGCCGGAGCTCCGGCGCCTCGTGCACAGAATTGCCCAAGCCCCGTATAGCGGGCCAGGACCATAAGACGGATAAGACTAGGAGACAGGAGGGGAGGACCCCCCGAGGAGAATTACGTTTCCTCTACCTGTGTGCAGGACCTTCAGGTTACGGCAACAGGGACTGCATGAAGCGGGGGGAAAGGAGCTACCAGCTACACCGGCCTGGGACTGGAAGGACCGGGACCTGCCCCCCCAGCAGGGGCAGGGCCCGGGGGCCCCGCGTGTTCAGCAGGCCCAGAACTCCTTCCTTGAGGGCTCCGGGCTCGCCACGTGGCAGGCAGGAACCGGACCTCCCCCCTCAGCGGGAGGGCTCCGAAAGCCCTACGTGTCCAACATGACCGGAGCTCCCGTCTCTTGAGGAGGAGCTCCGGACCCACCACGTGGCCGACAGATTTGGAGCCCCCCATAGGGCGAGGTTCGGAGACCTCCGGGGGCCCCTAACACGGTTAGGACCCGGGGGGGGGTGTCTGAGCGAAGCTCCGAGATTGGAAATGACCTCTGAGTACCTTGCGGAGCTAAGGACTCAGCCAGACAAAGCCAAGAAGGAGGGAAAAGCATCACAGACACAAGTATCCAAGAGAGTCAAATTAAGCAAGGCTCCTTGAGCTGGACTACAGACTCGATAAAAAAGGGAAAAGCAAGTCCTAAGGACCACCCGGCTCTCGCCGGAACCTTGCTGCTACAAGGGCGGCCACATCCTCGACTTCAGCCCTGGCAGCTTCCTCCCGCTCCGCGGCTGGGCCCTCTCTTGCTGGCTCCAGTGAGAAAGAGGGGTCGCAGCTCTTGAAGCATGCCAGCACATGCGAGGCGACCTCTAAAGCTAAGCCGCGGCCCTCGGCTTCAAGCTCGCTGGCGACCACCGAGTCGAGTCTGTCCAGCTTGGCGCCGATCGACTCCAATGCAGGGATCACCTCTGCCACCTGCAATGCGGGAGTTGCGGCCCTCACCGGACTGAAACCAAGAGGGATCAGGGCGGACCCCGCCCGATCCACGAAGCTTGAGACCGCAAGGGCCTCGGAGGACCGTAGGGCTGAGAGTTCCTCCACCTCGCGGCGGGCCGCCCGCAGAGCCTCCAAGTTCCTCTCGGAGAATTCCTTCTCCTGGGCCGCCAGGGAACTCTCCCGAAGGCGGAGGGTCTCGGCTATCCGCTCCAACTCAGCGGCCCTGAAGCCGGCAGTCAACTCATGGTCCAAGACCGCCCGGCGATCATGGGAGACCTGTTCATCCCTCAAGTCAAGGTCTGCCTTCAGAATCTCCAGCTCCTCCATCCGAGCTCGGAGGTCATCCTCGCCCGCAGCCAGCTGCGCGGCGACCCTCTCTGCCTCAGCTGCCACGGAATGCTCCCGCTCCTCAACGGCGAGTTCGCGGCGCTCCAACCGCTGCCGTATTTCCACAGCAGTAGAGAGGCTCTCTTCGGCCCGGGCGTGAGCCTCCAGGGCCTCCCTGTTGATCCGCCGCGACTGGGTGTCCATGCGGTCAACAACCCGCTTCATCCGGTCGACGAGCGTTTCCCGGAAGTCGAGCAACTCCCGCCTGGAGTCGAGCTCGCTCTTAACCTTCGCGGTCCTCTCCCGCAAAAGGTTCCCCCAGGTGAGGAGGCGGTCCCGTTCAACCGTATACTCCTCCCGCTCGCGCCCTAGCACAGCCAAGACCTGCCGGACGCCCGACTCGACGAGCGCGAAGGCGTCTGCCAGAGGCAATGGAGCAACAGAAGCTGGGGCAGTCCCTCCGACCTCCTCCATTACCTCGTCCTCGGGAAGAGCCGGCGCGCCAGCCGCCGAGACGAGACGCCGATCAGGAGGGGGACGAGCCGGGGAAGACGGAGCTGGAGAAGAAGCCAGGCCGCCTAGTGCAGGATCAACCTGTGCTGGCTCGGGGGCCGCGGTAACCGTCTCGGCAGGAAGAGACGGCGCCGCCGCGGAGTCTGGGCACACCGGAACAGGAGAAGTCCGCGCTGGCCTGGGGGTCGCAGCAGTCGCCCCTGGCTCCGAGCGCATCGGCACAGATTCCCTGCAAGACGGGGAAGGCCGGGAAGCGCGGACACTCCAGCGGGCTCTAAACCCCGACTTCCGAGCCGGGGTAGGATTTCCAGAGCCCGCTACCGTCTCCGATGACCGCTCCGCAGTCGTTTGGACTGGCGGAACAGGGGACGCCTCAGAGGCTTCCCCCAGCACATCAGCCCGGGGCCTCTTCGAGTCGCCACCGGAGGGAGTGTCAGGCACCCCAGAATCCCGACTTGGCACCGACGCCGTTGCTGGAGGAGATCGAGCGCGTTTCTTCTCTCGCAGCGGGTTGGAAGCCATGGCAAGGGAGAGCTCAAAGGCAAGAGAGCAAAAGCGCAAGATTCCAAGAAGAAACGCAGAGAAGTGCGAAGGGAAGCTACAATGTGGGTGAGATCCCCTCTAAAAAGCTTCCCGGCGCAGTTCCAGGCGATTCGGAACTCTTCGGATACCCCGCCCCCGCAACTGCTTCGGTTCCTAGACCGAGTGCCGATGACGGGTGGGCCCAAGCCGCTTAACTGGAGCGGTGGGGGCAAGGAGTCAGTCTCCTAAGAAGATGAGCCGGCAAGGCCCTTCGGCGGTTCCCGAAGAAAGCGCCGCAACGTGCAGAAGTGGCAGCTTTGGGAACCGCCGCAGTAAAAGCAGTCATCAAGTGAGCACACGCTCTCACGACCCCGCGGCCGTTCGTGCTCCGGCAGCGGCCAAGTCGGGACTTAGAGAAAGTGCGCGGATCGGAAGAGACGGAGGTCCCACCTCAGGCTCGCTATCTCCCCCGAGATGGGCCCGGGGGCCACTGTCGGTACCTGAGATATGGGGTACCCCCGCGCACAGGGTAAAATGCCTAAGGTGCTCGCCCTTCTCCGCAGGAAGAGCTCCGAAGGCGCCACGCGTCTGGCGGGGCCAGACCTCCCTCTCCTCAGAGGAGAGCTCCGGGCCCGCCACGTGGCATAGAGAAGCCGGACCTCCCCTCCGCGGGAGAGAGGTCCGAAGACGCTACGCGTCCAGCGGGGCCGGACCTCCCTCTCCTCAGAGGTGAGCTCCGGGCCCGCCACGTGGCATGCAGAAGCGGGACCTCCCCCTCCGCGGGAGAAAGGTCCGAAGGCGCCACGCGTCCAGCGGGGCCGGACCTCCCTCTCCTCAGAGAAGAGCTCCAGACCCGCCACGTGGCTAGAAGAACGGTGCTGCCTGCCCCCGGGCGGTAGGCAGCGGGCGTAAAGGCGCCCCTCACCTTGCCCGTACAAGGTATTCAAGGCCCGCGTCTTCCCAAGACGTGGAAACACGGAGCACGCGCCTGTCAGGTGCCGTTGCGTCCAGTCGCATCACAGACTGGCGCACGGTGTCAGAACCTGACAGGTAATAAACGCCGCGACAAGACACCCCATGCCGCCTGCGCCGTCATCAACCACTACGACTAGCGCACGGCATGGGCAGGGCGGCAAAAGGAAGACTCAGAAGCCTTCGACCGGAGGCAACCACCAGCATAACTACAGATACGGTAGATAATAGACAATCTTCCAGGGACCACCTGTCGGGTCCCGGCTTCCCTTGTAAGCCGCCCGAGCCTTGGACTATAAAAGGCTCGGGTAGGTGTCGATAGCAAGGGTTCGCATTCTGCAACTCATACGCTAGCCATACACTCTCAAGCTGTAACTCACCCCCAAGCTCAGGCCCCCGGTCCTGAGCAGCAAGCAATACAGCGAGCTCCATAGCTCGCCGTGGACGTAGGGTTTTACGCTCCGGCGGCCTGAACCACGTAAAACTTCCCGTGTCAAGCTCTCACTAACTCGTCCATCCGTGCAAGCTCTTCGCTAAGAACTAGCCCCTCCGAAAAAAGAACCTCCGCGGGCTGCCTAGTGCAGGCCCGGGGGAAGTGTCGATCGCACACTTCGACACATGCTATCCTATGATTTTTATTAGATTGGTGTGCTCTTGCATGGCTTGCATGGGCAGAGGTGTTCGGATCAAAGGTGGACGTGGCGATGATCTTGTCTGATCATCGAGTGATCTGCCCACGAGAAGGCTTCTGTTCAAAAGGAATTGAAGAACAAATGCAAGAGATGAACACAACGATGTCGTAAGGTGGTATTGAAGTCCTACCTCACGCTCTTCTTGTCGTCGAGGTCCTCCTCAGACCGCTTGGTTCTTCTCCGATGATCTCCCTTGTTGCGCTTCGACGATGTTTTGTTCAGCGAGTTAGGGCTAGGGCTCTAAGTCGTCGGCTCAGGAGTTGAAAGAGAAGTTTGTGGTTTCGGCCAGAGGTTTTGGGTTCTATTTATAATCGGGAAGAGAAGAGTCCTAATCTGATTGGATCCCGAATAAGAGTCTTATTCAGATCTTTGTTGGATCCTAACGTCTTATCTTTAGTAACATCGTGGAAATTTAGATCGGTTTCTGTTGCGTACCAGTATCTTTACGCATAAAAACCGCTCCAGACTCGTTACCTTCGTGGTGATGAACTCCGGAGGCTCCACGTGTCCTTCCGGGGCCTGGTATCTACTCCTCCGCAGAGACGAGCTCCGGTCGTGCCACGTGTCAATCGACCGAGACCTCCCCCTCTTTTGGAGGTGAGCTCCGCGCACGCCACGTGTTGGCGTCGGTCTTCCCTCTCTTCCTTCCTCAAGAACATGCCCCGAGGTCGACACGTGTCTAGCAACGAAAGACCTCCCGGAGATAAGCTCCGGTGGTGACACGTGTTCGATAGATCCGGATTCCTCCGAGATGAGCTCCGAGATCGACACGTATCCCGCGCGACGGGTCCTCTGATTTTCGTGAGGACTAGCTCCGAGGATGACATGTGTCCTACGAAAAATGCCTTTGTTTCTTCCGCAGAGGCTAGCTCCGTGGGCAACACGTGTCCCACAGGGTCGAACCTTTTTCCAATTGCGGAGGTGAACCCCGAGCCTTCCACGTAGCCAGTTTAGCGGCGAACCTCTCTTCACCTCGCAGGGACGAGCTCTGAACATGCCACGTGGCCTGCTGGCTGCGGAAGTTGCCTTTGGTGCTCTCTGAGAGCTTTATTGGCTATCCTTTTGATATTTGCCATTGTTCCATCTTTTCTTAAAATGTTTTCTTCTTCATAACACATGAACATATGCTGACACCCGATATGAGGGTGTCACAAATCTACCCCCCTTAAATTGAATCTCGCCCTCGAGATTCGTTAGTAGAAAATAGATGGGGAAATTCGGCCTTGATATCATCTTCACGCTCCCATGTGGCTTCAGCTTCAGTGTGATGGCTCCATTGTACCTTGCACCATCGAATCACCTTGTTTCGGGTGACCCTTTCCTTTACGTCCAAGATTCGGACTGGGTGTTCTGCGTAAGTCAGGTCCTCTTGAAATTCAAGTTCTCCCATTGACACTTGTTCCTCTGGTACTCTCAAGCACTTCTTGAGCTGGGATACATGAAACACGTCATGTACGTCGGAGAGGTGGTTTGGAAGCTCTAGTTGATAGGCTACTTCTCCTCGCTTGTCCAAAATTTTAAAGGGTCCGATGTAGCGAGGTGCTAGCTTGCCTTTGACGTTGAAACGTCGTTGGCCTCGGATAGGCGATACCTTAAGGTATACGAAGTCTCCTACTTCAAAGGTCAACTTCCTACGCCTATTGTCCGCATAGCCTTTCTGTTGTGACTGAGCAGCCTTTAAGTTCTCCCGTATCGTTTGGACCTGCTTTTCAGCTTCTTGTAGTACTTCGGGTCCAAACACCTGGTTCTCTCCAGTCTCGTTCCAGAACAGCGGCGTTCTACACCGTCTACCATATAAGGCTTCGAAAGGCGACACCTTCAAGCTAGCTTGATAGCTGTTGTTATAGGAGAACTCGGCATACGGTAAACTCCTATCCCAACTACGCCCATGTTTCAAGGCGCAAGATCTCAACATGTCCTCCAAAATATGGTTCGTCCTTTCAGTTTGTCCATCTGTTTGTGGGTGATAGGCGGAGCTAAAATCCAGTCGTGTACCCATGGCTTTCTGCAGCTTCCTCCAGAATCTAGAGGTAAACTGAGAACCTCGATCTGAGACTATCCTCTTCAGAACTCCGTGACGGCACACGATCTGCTCCATGTACAACTCTGCCAATTGTGCAACGTTGTAACTGGTCTTTACCGGAAGAAAATGGGCGGTTTTCGTCAACCGGTCCACAATGACCCAGATGGAGTCATATCCTGACTGAGTACGTGGTAATCCGACGATGAAGTCCATACCGATGTCCTCCCATTTCCATTCGGGTATTCTCAAAGGTTGCAGCAATCCAGCGGGTTTTTGATGTTCGACTTTTACTCATTGGCATGTGTCGCATAGGGCAACGTATTCGGCTATATCCCTCTTCATACCATCCCACCAATAACAAGTTTTCAAGTCCTTGTACATTTTGGTGCTTCCTGGATGTATGGAATAGGGTGAATCATGTGCCTCCTTCAATATCATGTCGCGGAGGTGTCTTATGTTCGGCACACAAATCCTTTTTCCTAGCCAAAGCGTACCCTTTTTATCCTCCTTGAAATCCTTCTCTATCCCTTGTCAGATTCTTTCCTTGATCTCCTCGATCCCCTCGTCCGTTGCTTGGCCCTCTCTTATTTCTTGCTCCAATGGGGAGTGGATCTCTATTATCTCCACGTTATTCAAGAATCCGAGGTGTAACCGTTCGAACTCCTTACATAGTTCGGGTGGTAGCTCCTGAACCGTGAGTTGGTGGCATGCTCCCTTTCTGCTCAGTGCGTCAGCTACTACATTGGCCTTCCCGGGGTGGTAGTTGATTCCCACATCGTAATCCTTGATGAGTTCTAACCATTGACGTTGCCTCAAATTCAAGTCCGTTTTATAAATATGTACTTGAGGCTTTTATGATCCGTATAGATCTCACATCGATGACCAAGGATATAATGTCTCCAAATCTTCAATGCATGCACCACTACTGCTAACTCCAAATCATGTGTAGGATAGTTAAGCTCATGCTTCTTTAATTGTCGTGAGGCATAGGCTACCACTTGTCCTTCCTGCATGAGTACACATCCGATCCCTTGTTTGGATGCGTCACAATATATGTCAAAGCTCTTGCTTACGTCTGGCAATACCAGAACTGGTGCTGTGGTTAGCCTTTTCTTGAGTTCCTCAAAAGTTTCTTGGCAGGCTTGTGTCCATTGAAAGACTTTTCCCTTCATTAGCAACTCCGTCATAGGTTTTGCTATCTTAGAGAAGTCTTTAATGAAGCGCCGATAGTATCCTGCCATCCCAAGGAAACTTCGAATATCCCTCACGCTCTTCGGTTGGTCCCACTTCAGAACATCTCTCACCTTTCCAGGATCAACCGATACCCCTTCCTTGGAGATGATGTGGCCTAGGAAAGATATTTCCTTTAGCCAAAATTGAAATTTGTTGAGCTTGGCATACAACTGATGCTCGCGCAACTTCTGCAAGGTCAATCTCAGATGTTCTTCATGCTCCTCCTTACTTTTTGAATACACCATAATGTCATCAATGAAAACCACGACGAACTTGTCCAAGTATTCCATGAAAACCTTGTTCATAAGGTACATGAAGTGTGCGGGTGCATTCGTCAATCCAAAAGACATAACGGTATATTCATAAGAACCATACCGTGTCCGAAAGGTTGTCTTAGGTATATCGGAGGGCTTAATCTTCAGCTGGAAGTATCCCGACCGGAGATCAATCTTGGAGAATACTCGGGCTCCTTTCATTTGATCGAACAGGTCCTCTATACGGGGCAGAGGGTATTTATTCTTGATTGTCACCTCGTTGAGAGACCTGTAGTCCACGCACATTCTTTGGGTTCCGTCCTTCTTGTCCACGAAGAGTACCGGAGCTCCCCATGGTGACGAGCTTGGACGGATAAAACCCTTCTCCAACTGTTCTTGAAGTTGCTTCTTGAGTTCAACTAGCTCGTTGACGGGCATCCTATATGGTCTCTTAGCTATGGGTGCAGTTCCGGGTACCAAATCTATGGCAAACTCGATGTCCCGGTCAGGTGGCATTCCTGGAAGCTCTTTCGGGAACACGTCCGAAAATTCCTGAACCACTGGAATGCTGTCCAACTTAGCACGCCGGCGTGGTTCAAATCTGCCCGTTCGGTTGTTTGCTGGGCTGACTCAAACTCGACACGGATACCGTGTTCGTTTGTCAACTGCACGCTTCTTTCAGCACATTGGATTACTCCATTGTGCTTGCTTAACCAATCCATCGAGTATGATGTCGATCCCGTGGGAGTCCAAAACAATTAGGTTGGCAAGGAAGTCTACCCCCCTTATTTTAAGGCTTACTTTAGGGCATACTACATTAGTCCTCATTTCTCCTCCGGGAGAATTAACTAACATAGCACATTCTAAGTGGGATACGGGTAGATGATATTTGGAAACATATTTGGATGATATGAAGGAATGTGATGCTCCAGAATCAAATAAAATGGTGGCTGGGTTGGAGTTGGCAAGGAACATACCAATTGCGACGTCCTCAGCCTGTTGTGCTTCCTCAGCAGTGACATGGTTTACGTGGCCACGAGCATAGTTCTGCGGTCCACGGTTCCCTTGGTTGTCCCCTCCGTTTGGTCGCTGGTTCTGCTTGGGCACGTTACCTTGCTGTCCAGGGCCTCTCCTCGGGCACTGGTTAGCGAAATGGTCTACTTCCCCGCATGCAAAGCATGCCCTGTTGCCTATGGCAGCAGGTACGTTGGGGCGGGGATTTTGAACAGGGGCGCCATTGTTAGGCCGGGGCGCAGGAGGCATGGGCACACGAGATGCCGGTGCAACAAATCGTTGCTGTGGTGGCTGACCAGGGAGGTACACAGGAGTGGTCGATCCATACTGCGGTGCAGGGGGCATATACCTAGGTCATATGTTGCTCCCTTGGGGCTGGTGTGGCATCTTCCTCTTGCACTCTAGCTCGATCTCTCGGATCTTGTTTTCAACCACAATAGCCTTATCAACCAGCTTCTGGAAGCTTACGTAGTCATTGTTGAGGAGCTGAACTTGGATCTCATTGTTCAACCCTCTCATGAACAGGTACTGCTTCCTCTGATCTGAGTTGACATCTTCGGGCGCATACCGGGACAGTTGTATGAACTTGTTGAGATATTCATTCACACTTTTCTGTCCTTGGCAGAGACCTTCAAACTCCTGCCTCTTGAGCATCATTACACCAACAGGGATGTAGTGGGAGCGGAAACTTTCCTTGAACTCAGTCCAAGTGATTGTCTCCGGGTTGGCATGGGCGTTGCTCAAGGCATCCCACCAGTCAGCGGCAGCTCCCATAAGTTGGTGCGACGCAAAGAGAACCTTCTCTCGGTCGTTGCACTGAACAATGGCGAGCTTCTTCTCCATGGATTTCAACTAATCACCGGCCTCCATGGGGTCACTAGCTTGAGCAAAGGTGGGTGGTCGAGTCCTCATGAACTCTCCCAACCTGTTATGAGCCGGCGGTAGTGGTGGCGGTGGTGCCGGAACGGGGTTTTGGTTGGCCTGCAACTGACCCAAAGTTTGGATCATGGTTTGCATAAGCTGGTTTTGCATGGCCAGCAGCCTTTCCAGGTGATTTTCACCAGCTCCGGGGTTAGCAGGAACTTCCTCATGGTCATCCTCCTGGACGTTCCTTCGGCTGGCGTTTCCTCTCACCATCTGTGAGAGAGAACGAAATAGAATAGAAGGTTAGAAGGTTAGGTAGGTCCTTTCAACTATATGCATCAAGGTGAGTTGGACTATATATATTAGCCCTTATGAGGATGTGATCAAGTGCCGAAGCATTTCACACCTCTTTCTTCTTACGTATAGATATGGAAACGTTTTTGAGACGTCCCACAACTCATACTAAGCACATATTCACAAATAATCATCACAAGGGCCCACACAACTCCTATTCAAGGATGGTTTCCTATGTCAAGGTGGTTTTAAAGGCCAATCTAAGCTATTCACCCTAGGACGCTTGTGACTCCTATTTAGGGGTGTAACCCGTAGCTCTATTATCTATCTAAGGTTTTCTATCTAGGCGTGTAACCTACTGTCAATCTGTGGCTCTGATACCAATCTGTGACACCCTCAATTCTATGGGAAAACCACGGAACCGAGAACTAATGCATATGTGTGCCCAGGATGTTCATCACACATATACATATATTTCACAAACTGAATTCAGAATATATATAACCACGAATAACAGAGTTTATTACAACGTCTCATGAGTCTTGGACTCATGCTTACAGCGGAAGTCTTATTTCTATGCAGCGGAAGTCCTTATTTTAATGCGGAAGCAAAAACTAATGCGGAAGCAAAACTAAGCAGAAGTGGCTCCATCTCTACTCCCTCCACAGGCAAGGTTGAGAACAGATCACACGCCATAATGCTCCACTTGGTCTTCATAGTAGCCCTCTCTTGCTGTTGATGATGAAATAATAATGCAAGTTTGAGTACAATGATGTACTCAGCAAGTGCGGGAAGACACATGATATGCAGTTCATAAACAAGGTAGGTATAAAAGGTTTATTTGCAGAAAAGCAGATTTGTAAAACCATGATAGAACATCAACTTAACTTTAGATCTAATCCCAACATGTACTAAATTACCAACATACCTCCATCACTTTCCATGTTCCATCCGAACATTAACCAACCCTTTATTAATACTCACGAATACCTCCTCGTATTCGCTACCATCTCACCTCGTAAAACAACTTCGTCTAACATCGAGACCAATCTCATGTCATGTCCCAACAGTTATGCAACCATCTCATCATCCAGACTCAACAGTTCCAAACCAATAACCATAACCAAGAACCTTCCCAATAACCCTCCCAATAACCATCCCAACTAATCATGGCAGTTTAGGCAGGTGCTCGTGACCGTAAGCTCCGCTATCATGATAGTTTTAGTAACTCTGCAGAGTTTGCACCTCTTTACCCACAAGTTTGTGATTTCGTCACCCGTCGGTGACTGCAGAACCTCCATTATACCAGTACACAACCGTCGGTGTATGGTCAAGAGATCACAAAATAGCCTTTACAAAGGGGTTACTAGATGTATGGACTCACTAAGGTTTCACCGGCAGATTAGAATCTCCAATTCTCCCACCCACGGGCCCCCTCTTGTGCCATGCAGTTCCTAGGACAGTCCTCACTCGACTCCCATTCCTCGCGCCTTCCACAGTCCATAACACTCTAGCAACTTACCTAATTACTCAGCTAAGCCGCACCCATACTTGGCCTTGTGGTGGCACTGTTATCCTGGCATGTGCATGCATGAACCAGTCCTTAGATCTACGGCAAGTAAAACCACCATCTCATGCTACCTCATTCACAAACCCAGGCTTGTCTAGATCTCCCTCCGATCCATGTTCATTAACCTCATCAGTTACTTATTATCAGTACGAGTGCAGTTAGCTAGACACATCTATCTCGCTTCCCAATCCCATAGACTCAGCGAAGCATAAAGCAAAAACCATACCCGACTTATAAACTTCCCAGGCGACAAGGGTGGTTTAATCAAAACTAGTAAACTCCTATAAAAGGGTTTCCCATCATGTTTGACTCAGTACGCACACCTTTTCGCAAAACAAACAGTTTTCCCAAAATATAGGATCAATATGGTCAAGGAGCACTTGCCTTGTACTTGCGGTTCCGGCTGTTCTTGATTCTCAAAACCTTGTTGCTGCAGCTCGTCGTAGACAGCTCCCTGAACCTGTCCTGCTATGTAGGATTCACGTGCATACAAGATTCACAGCAATCAATATCATGCGCAAACCTTAAACTAGATGTGATGATGCACATGCATGCTATCCTATGATTTTTATTAGATTGGTGTGCTCTTGCATGGCTTGCATGGGCAGAGGTGTTCGGATCAAAGGTGGACGTGGCGATGATCTTGTCTGATCATCGAGTGATCTGCCCACGAGAAGGCTTCTGTTCGAAAGGAATTGAAGAACAGATGCAAGAGATGAACACAATGATGTCGTAAGGTGGTATTGAAGTCCTACCTCACACTCTTCTTGTCTTCGAGGTCCTCCTCAGACCGCTTGGTTCTTCTCCGATGATCTCCCTTGTTGCGCTTCGGCGATGTTTTGCTCGGCGAGTTAGGGCTAGGGCTCTAAGTCGTCGGCTCAAGAGTTGAAAGAGAAGTTTGTGGTTTCGTCCAGAGGTTTTGGGTTCTATTTATATTCGGGAAGAGAAGAGTCCTAATCTGATTGGATCCCGAATAAGAGTCTTATTCATATCTTTGTTGGATCCTAACGTCTTATCTTTAGTAACATCGTGGAAATTTAGATCGGTTTCTGTTGCGTACCAGTATCTTTACGCGTAAAAACCGCTCCAAACTCGTTACCTTCGTGGTGATGAGCTCCGGAGGCTCCACGTGTCCTTCCGGGGCCTGGTATCTACTCCTTCGCAGAGACGAGCTCCGGTCGTGCCACGTGTCAATGAACCGAGAACTCCCCCTCTTTTGGAGGTGAGCTCCGCGCACGCCACGTGTTGGCGTTGGTCTTCCCTCTCTTCCTTCCTCAGGAACATGCCCCGAGGTCGACACGTGTCTAGCAACGAAAGACCTCCCGGAGATAAGCTCCGGTGGCGACACGTGTTCGATAGATCCGGATTCCTCTGAGATGAGCTCCGAGATCGACACGTATCCCGCGCGACGGTTCCTCTAATTTCCACGAGGACTAGCTCCGAGGATGGCATGCGTCCTACGAAAAATGCCTTTGCTTCTTCCGCAGAGGCTAGCTCCGTGGGCAACACGTGTCCCACAGGGTCGAACCTTTTTCCAATTGAGGAGGTGACCCCCGAGCCTTCCACGTAGCCAGTTTAGCGGCGAACCTCTCTTCACCTCACAGGGACGAGCTCCGAACACGCCACGTGGCCTGCTGGCCGCGGAAGTTGCCTTCGGTGCTCTCTGAGAGCTTTATTGGCTATCCTTTTGATATTTGTCATTGTTCCATATTTTCTTAAAATGTTTTCTTCTTCATAACACATGAACATATGCTGACACCCGAGATGAGGGTGTCACAAATAGTGTCGTTGAGATTGACCTACAAGTGCAAGATGGTAAGCTTTACTTTCATAGGTTCTTTTGTTCACTTGGTCCTTGCATTGAGGGTTTTTCGGAGGGATGTAGACCATATCTTAGTGTAGACTCAACTGCACTAAATGGAAGATGGAATGGTCACTTAGCTTCAGCTTGTAGCATTGATGGTAACCATTGGATGTTTCCACTTGCTTTTGGTTTTAATAACCCCGAAATGAAAGAAAATTGAACTTGGTTCATGACACAACTGCATAAGGCTATATAGGAAATATTCCCGTACTTGCTATTTGTACCTATGCTTGCAAAGGTCTAAAAAATGTGAGGCAATATGTTTTCCCTAATGCTTAAAAGAGAGAGTGCTTTAGACATCTTATGCAAAACTTCATCAAAAGTTATCATGCTTCCGAACATATGTTTTCTGCAGCAAGGGCATACAAAAAAAGTATATGACTATCACATGGCTAATATTTTGTCTGATCCTGAGATATCCTACTAGCTAGATACATATCTGTCGAAGTGTTCCATCGACACTTCCCCCGGGCCTGCTTTAGGAGCAACCCGCGGAGGTTCTTTTTCGGAGGGGCCAGTCCTCTTGAGAGGTCGCATTGGTGGTGAGAGGATTGACAAAAGGATTTTTACGTTGTTCGGGCCGCCGGAGCGTAATACCCTACGTCCACGGGAGCTGTACTGCTCGGAGCTTAGAACCGGAGTTCTAAGCTTGGTGGTCTGGATGAGCTGTGTTGCCCTAGGTGCTAGAGGGAGCCGAACCTACGGGTGTTCAAACCCTTTGCAACGTTGCCAACCCGAGCCTTTTATACTTCAAGGCTTGGGCGGCTTACAAGGTGGGCCCCAGGATCCGACAGGGTGATTTCCTGCCATCTACCATATCTTGTAGTGAATGCTGGTAGATGTCTCTGGCGGTGGCTGCTTGGTCGTCGTCCTGCCATCCTGTCCGTACCGTAAGCTAGGCGTAGTGGTTGATGTTGGCAGGGACGGTAGGGCTTGCCTTGTCACCGTATTTATTGGTCTACGACTTCTGACATGGCGTGCATGTCTTAACTGTGGCGCGATTGGTCATAGTGCCACCTGACACGGGCGTGCGCCGCGTCTCTGCGTCTTGGGAAGGCACAGGTCTTGAACGTCTTGATCTAACAAGGCATGGCGTGCCTTTACTCCTTCTACCTACCGCGCCGGGGCGGGCAGCACGGCACGTGGCCACGTGGCAGGCCCGGTGCTCGCCTATGAGAAGAGGGGAGGCCCGGCCCTGCTGGACACGTGGCGCCTTCGAAGCTCACCCCTGCGGAGGGGGTGAGGTCCGGCTCTTCTGGCCACGTGGCAGGCCCGGGGCTCGCCTCTGAGGAGATGGGAGGCCCGACCCTGCTGGACACGTGGCGCCTCCGGAGCTCGCCCCTACGAGGGGTGAGATCTAGCTCTTTTGGCCACGTGGCAGGCCCGGAGCTCCCCTCTAAGGAGAGGGGAGGCCCGGTCCCGCTGGACACGTGGCGCCTTCGGAGCTCACCCCTGCGGAGGGGGGGGGGGGGTGAGGTCCAGCTCTTTTGGCCACGTGGCAGGCCCGGAGCTCCCCTCTAAGGAGAGGTGAGGCTCGGCCCTGCAGGACATGTGGTGCCGGCTCGCTCCCCTCTGAGGAGAGGGGAGGCCCGACCCTGCTGGACACGTGGTGCCTTCAGAGGTCACCCCTACGGGGGGGGGGGGGGGTGAGGTCAGGCTCTTCTGCCCACGTGGCAGGCCCGGAGGAGAGGGGAGGCATGGCCCTACTGGACACGTGGCGCCTTCGGAGCTCACCCCTGCGGAGGGGGCGAGGTCCTTAGGCGGTTTTCTCCTGTGCGTGAGGGTACCCGGTATTGAGGGTACCGACAGTGGCCTCCGGGCCCATCTCGGGGGAGATAACGATCCTGGGGTGGGGCCTTCTCCTTGTCTATTCCGCACACTTTCTTGTCTTGAGTGTTCCCTGTGCTTGTAGGGTCTTGTCTTCTTCGGAGCTCAGCCCTGCAGAAGGGGGAAGTCCGGCATCGGAGCTCGCATCTGAGAAGAGGGAGCGGTCCGGCATCGGAGCTTGCCTCTAAGGAGAGAAAGTGGCCCGGCATCGGAGCTCAGCCCTACGGAAGGGGGAGGTCCGGCATCGGAGCTCGTCTCTGAGGAGAGGAAGAGGTCCGGCTTCGGAGCTCACCTCTGAGGAGAGGGTGCGGTCCGGCTTCGGACCTCAACCCAGTGGAGGGTGCGAGGTCCGGCTTTGGTGCTCACCCCTGTGGAGGGGGTGACGACCGGCTTCGGAGCTCACCCCTGCAGATGGGGTGTTGTTCGGCTTCGGACCTCTGCCCAGTGGAGGGTGTGAGGTCCGGCTTTGGTGCTCACCCCTGCGGAGGGGGTGACGACCGGCTTTGGAGCTCAGCCCTACGGAGGGGGTGTTGTCCGGCTTTGGACCTCTGCCCAGTGGAGGGTGCGATGTCCGACTTCGGTGCTCACCCCTGCGGAGGGGGTGATGACCGGCTTTGGATCTCACCACTGCGGAGGGGGTGTTGTCCGGCTTCGGACCTCTGCCCAGTGGAGGGCGCGAGGTCTGGCTTCGGTGCTCACCCCTGCAGAGGGGGTGACGACCGGCTTCGGAGCTCACCCCTGCGGAGGGGGTGTTGTCGGGCTCCGGACCTCTGCCCAGTGGAGGGCGCGAGGTCCGGCTTTGGTTCTCACCCCTGCGGAAAAGCTCACCCCTGCGGAGGGGGTGTTGTCCGGCTTCGGACCTCTGCCTAGTGGAGGGCGCGAGGTCCGGCTTCGGTGCTCACCCCTGCGGAGGGGGTGACGACCAGCTTCGAAGCTCACCCTTGCGGAGGGGGTGTTGTCCGGCTTCGAAGCTCACCCCTACGGAGAGGGTGTGGTCCGGCATCGGAGTTCGCCTCTGAGGAGAGGGTGAGGTCCGGCTTCGGGGCTCACCCCTGTGGAGGTGGTGAGGCCCGGCACTGCTGGCGAGTAGGAAATAGTAATCCTACCCGGAGGTCCTCCCTTCCCTGTCTCTTAGTCTTATTTGGCTTACAGTCCTGGGCCGGTATTCGGGCTTGGGAAATCCAGTGCACTCGGTACCGGAGGCCCGACTCCCTCCTTGTTCAGGGTGTAACCGTCCGACCCCTAGTACTTAGACCGTAGCGCTGGGGAGGCAGAGTGCACACGCTTTGGGTGCAGGACCAGGTAAAGCAGGCTCCTGGACCTCCCGCTTTGGCGTAGGTCTTTTCCTGGAGAGAACCAACAGGCGTCATAGGACCGTAACAGGGGGAGGTCCGAGAGGCCCCCGGGGCTTCGGCAGGTACCTCAAGCACAACCGCTTTTGATAGTATGGCAAATGCTAACTAGGCATGAGAGTGGGAAAGGAGAACCGAGTATACGATGGACGTACACTGTCTTAAGCATGGGAAGGTAATCATAAAAATTAATGCGTAATTTAAATGAACACATAAGTAAGCGTGGTAGGATAGGGTTCTTTTCATTCATGTAAGTCCATAGGAGGAAAACAGGCCGTACAAGGAGGCAACGACCCGCCCCATTGTGAAGGGGGGCAGAGCCTACACGCTTAGGGTACAGGACCGGGCTAAGCCGGACGTAGTCCTGGACCACCCCCTAGGACTTAGTTGCTCCGAGCGCTGCTCCTAGTCTCTATGGGATCTGTTACATAAAGAATAAACCTGTCCTACCACTGTTCTAAGGGTAGAACTTACGGAGGTAGCACCGGAGCACCTGCCTTGAGCTCCCATGCACGGACCTCTAGTAGTAGAGTTGGCGCGCCTGCCGGTACCATGCGATTCGGAGCGTTGCCTACCATATTGCCTCGTCGACAAGGTCGATGTCCTCACATAGGTGCTGGTCCTGCGTGGCTTCGTCATACGCTCGGACACGGGGGGCCCTCATGGTGATCTCGGGGGGAAGCACGACTTTGACCCCGCATACCATGAAGAAGGGTGATTCCCGTGGCCCGGATCGGGGATGTCCGGCTGGCCCCCGACGTAGAGGAGCCGGTATCCCCCGACGGCTCTGGGGCAGGCCCCAGGATGTGCAACTTCTGCACCGGTGTGTGGATCTGCTCGGCATGGATCTAGCACGCCTTGCATATCTTAACCGGCTTGACTGCGTCCAGTTCGGCCATGAAGTCTGCCAGTGCTTGGCTCTGGACTGCATGACTTGGGAGACTGCCATGGTCTCTTGTTGGGGCGCGGCCCCCGAGCTCCGCCGGGTGTTGCAGCTGCAGCAACGGGAGCTCCGGGCTTCCCTCCTGCTCTGGAGGCTGGCCGATAGTGCCAGTTACGCCCTTCTGCTGCTCTGGGGCACTTGTACGCCAGGCTGAAGAGCTCCGAGACGTCTCGCACCTCCCTGGTGGCCAACTTCTCGAGCATCTTCTTGTCCCTCACACCCTGTCGAAATGCCACCACGACTGATGCGTTCTAGATGTGAGGGATGGTGTTCCGTACTTGGGAGAACCGCTGGATGAAGGAGCGCAGTGATTCCCCCAGTTGCTGTCGCACGGCGTGGAGGTCCAGCTCCGTGCTGGGACGCGTGTAGGAGCTGCTGAAGTTCGCCGTGAACTGTCGACATAGCTCCCCCCACAAAGTTATGGAACCCTAGGGCAGGTTCATGAGCCATGACCGTGCTGGGACGGTCAAGGCAACGGGGAAGTAGTTGGCCATGATGGCCTCATCCCCTCCTGTCGCGAGGACGGCAGTGGAGTAGATCTGCAGGAACTCTACAGGGTTGACGCTTCCATCGTACTTCTCTAGCAGGTGTGGCCGGAACTTGCGTGGCCACACTGCGAAGAGGAGGCCACGGTCGCACACCCCTTCCCTGCTACTGCAGATCCTGGTGCCACGAACCCCTAGTCCGCTGCTGGCATGATGTACCCCGGCATGGGCCATGGTGCACCGTATACCAGGGACGCTGACTGCAAGGCATATGGCTGCTGCATATGCTGCTGGCGTACGTCTGGGGCAGAGGTCGCATGGCGAACGTCTGGGGCCCAGATTGAGTTGAGGCAGTCGAAATTCTGCATTCAGCCTCGTAGATGCGATGCTTTTGCCGCTGCCGCTCGATGGTCACGCGAGCATCTTCTCCCAAGTGACGTCGCTCCAGCTCTGTCCTCAGGTCCGCCGTTGGGAGCCTGGTGGAGCGGGAATCTGCCGTCTGTATGTCAACCGCTGGCGTGCGCGACTGCGACACATCTGGTTGACCGGAGCGTCCTCTCCACCGCAGCGTAGGGTTGAAGGAAGCAGCGACGAGGTGGTCGACGTCGCGGATCCACTGCTGGGTGGCCCCCTGGGGAGCGTCCGCAGCGGGCGGATTGCGCAGGAGCGCTCGTGCAGCGGCTAGTGCACTTGCTTGAGTGGCACTCTGCGCCGCAGCAGATCTTGAGGTTGTTGTTCGCCAGGAATGATGGCGCGAAGAGCCAGCTGTTGAAGGAAGCTTGGTCATCTTCATTGGCGCAGACCCATCCAAAGAGAGAAAAGCCCCCTACCTGGCGCGCCAAATGTCGAAGTGTTCCGTCGACACTTCCCCCGGGCCTGCTTCAGGAGCAACCCACGGAGATTCTTTTTCGAAGGGGCTAGTCCTCTCGAGAGGTCGCGTTGGTGGTCAGAGGATTGACACAAGGATTTTTACGTGATTCGGGCCGCCGGAGCGTAATACCCTACGTCCACGGGAGCTGTATTGCTCGGAGCATAGAACCGGAGTTCTAAACTTGGTGGTCTAGATGAGCTGTGTTGCCCTAGGTGCTAGAGGGAGCCAAACCTACGGGTGTTCGAACCCTTTGTAACGTTGCCAACCCGAGCGTTTTATACTTCAAGGCTTGGGCGGCTTACAAGGTGGGCCCCGGGATCCGACAGGTGGCCCCGAGGTGATTTCCTGCCATCTACCATATCTTGTAGTGAATGCTGGTACATGTTTCTGGCGGTGGCTGCTTGGTCGTCGTCCTGCCGTCCTGCCCGTACCGCAAGCTAGGCGTAGTGGTTGATGTTGGCAGGGATGGCAGGGCTTGTCTTGTCGCCGTATTTATTGGTCTGCGGCTTCTGACATGGCGTGCCTGTCTTAACTGTGACGCGATTGGTCACAGTGCCACCTGACAGGGGCGTGCGGCGCGTCTCCGCGTCTTGGGAAGGCGCGGGTCTTGAACGTCTTGATCTGACAAGGCATGGCGTGCCTTTACTCCTGCTGCCTACCGCGCCGGGGCGGGCAGCACGACACGTGGTAGGCCCGGGGCTCGCCTCTGAGGAGAGGGAAGGCCCGGCCCTGCTGGACACGTGTCGCCTTCGGAGCTCACCCCTGCGGAGGGGGTGAGATCCGACTCTTCTAGCCACGTGGTAGGCCCGGGGCTCGCCTCTGAGGAGAGGGGAGGCCCGGCCCTGCTGGCGCCTTCGAAGCTCACCCCTGCACGCGGGGGGGGGGGGGGGGGTGAGGTCCGGCTCTTCTGGCCATGTGACAGGCCCGGAGCTCCCCTCTGAGGAGAGGGGAGGCCCGACCCTGCTGGACACGTGGCGCCTTTGGAGCTCACCCCTGCGGAGGGGGCGAGGTCCTTAGGCGGTTTTCTCCTGTGCGCGGGGGTGTACCCAGTATTGAGGGTACCGATAATATCATTCTCTCAAAAAGTATAGAAGTGGGTTGAACCCAGCTATTAAGTGCGATTACATCACCAATAATATTGCTGAGGTGTTCAATAATTGGATAAAAGATATAAAAGACCTTCCTGTATGTGAGCTTGTTGACAAGCTCAGGGAGATGATCATGACTTGTTTCACAAGCGGAGAAGGATTGGAGATAAGCTCAATGGAAGTATATTACCGGCTGTCATACATATCTTGAAGGCAAAAACTCGAGGGTTGGGTCACTTGACAGTTATGAAAGGTGACTACTATGCTGCAGAGGTGCGAGACAACAATAATTGTATGCTAGACATGTTGTTAAGGCAAACTTGCATGAGTGTTCATGTGAAGAATGGCAACACACTGGTAAGTCCTGTCAACATGCTCTGGCTCTAATAACAGCCCAACAAACTAGAGATGTGAGAATGGAGGAGTTTGTTAATGAACATTATTCCGTGGAGAAGTTCAGAAATGCATACAAGAGAATAGTTGAGCCACTTCCTGACATTTTACAATGGCCTAAAGTGGATATATCAAGCGAGGTCCATGCACCACATGGAAGGAGGGGTGTAGGCTGCCAAAGGAAATTGAGGATCAAGGTTGTATTGAAGGTGGTAGTGGTAAGAAACCAAGTGGAAAGGAGACGGTGAAGGAAAAGAAATTAATTAGAGGCAAGTTCAAATGTCCTAATTGTGGAGAATTGGGACATAGGAAAAACAGCCCAAAATGCCCTCATAGTGGAACTAAGAAAAGACAAGTGTAATTGATTTCTTCATTTTTCATACATTTACCATAATTTCTTTATTTAATTTTGTTGTTTTCATCTTGCAGGAAGAGGAAACCAAGAAAAAATAGCACGAAAACTGGTTTCCATTGAAGCAAATGCCACCATCTCCACTTATTCACAACCGGTCACTACGTCCATATCAGTAGAGTCGCCTACCATCTCTACTTCATCACAAACGGTGTGCACTTCAACTCCAACCGAGCAAAGAACATTGAAAAGAACTGTCTAAAAAATTACACCATGAAAGTTTAAGTAAGCTTGAAGTTCAATGCTATTTTCTATCATTATTTCAATGTGCATGACTTCATGTGACATGTGAACTTCAATGTTTATGGCTTTGTGTGTGAACTTCAATGTGTTTGAACTTCATGTGTAGAACTTCAATATATACTTTAATGTGTACGAACTTCATGTGTGTGAGTTGTTAAATTTATCTCATGTGGCATGCAATTTTTTATGGATGTTAAATTTATATAATGGTTATGCTCTATGTGACATGAGGGCATGCAGTTTTTTTATTTAAGGAAACCCCTAGTGGCATGCAATTTTTTAGTGTTCTGTATAGCTTTTTTTTTTAAATTCAGCAGGTTGTCATAGATTTATTTTCAATTGAGTGACGTGATTAAGAGAGTTGAGGGCATTTTAGTTTTTTTCTATGTTCTTTTCTGTTAAAATAAGGCTATGAGATAAGTTATAATGTCTTGATGGTAAACGAGAAAACTTGTTGCAATTATAATGGTATTTTAGCGAGTCATTTGTTGAGAGTGCTGTTCTGGCGAAGCCCAACGTTGAGAGTGGTATGATTTCAAATGTCTCCAATGTTGGGCTTCGCCATAATACCACTCCCAACAGATGACTCGCTAAAATACCATTATAATTGTAACAAGTTTGCTCGTTTACCATCTGTATATTTTTAAAAACTGTCACGGCTAAACAACAGATGGAAAAGTCAAAACTACCCTCATCCAAATCCTTTTTTATTTCTTTTACCTAGCCCTTACTCCGCCTCCAAAACAATACAACGCCGCCGCCGCTGGGACCCGGCTGCCCCGCCGCCCTTCCCCGCCCCCCCCCCCCCCCAACGGATGGCCGCCCCCGAGGTAGCAGCCTACCCGGCAGCCCCGACACCCTCCCCTGCATTCCGAGGCACATACCCCTGTTGTGACCCCCAGCCCCGATCTTCCCAGGAGCGCAGCCCACCCGGTGGGCCGCCCCGCCGCCCTCCCCCCTTTCTGACCGGCTGAACAGGAGGCAACAGCCCTGTAAGTGCCCAAGTTTTTCATTTGCTAAAAAGTGTTCATCACACTACACTCACCTCATTTGAGGAGATCTTATGAACACATTTGAAGAGCAAGTAAACACCATCAAGAAATTCATTAGAAGGTAAATTCACAAAATGCAAAAGTGGTATTTCCCACATGCACCATATAGGGGCTGAGCATATAAAAAAACTCCTAAATCTTGTTAAGAATGCTCACACCAAATTTCACCCAAATCCAAAACCTTTTGAGGTATTTTTGGGTACAATTAGAAAAAGGCTAGTTTGAACTTAAATTCAAATTCGAACTCCTTTCATCACATGAATTCAAAATTGGGATTCATATTCACACTCAGCACATTTTTTAGCTAACACCAATTTTCACTCCATTTGGAGTTGATCTTGACGTGAGATAATTTAAGCAAATTCAAAACTAATTTGAATTTCAAACTGCATATGTGCTGTAAATTCATGTCAAACACTTCACACTTTGAATCCTTAAAATGCCAATTGGACATTTGGTGAATTATTCAAATGTACAAGGGCATGAAGGTCACCAATATTAAGAGCAGTGGAAAATTGAAGTTTAGAGGTTAGAACAAGGGGGTGGGGCCCTCCTATCAGCCTCACACTAGAGCAAACCGACTGAACTCTCGGTGCTCGGTTTCTTATGCGCGCTCACGCGGACGCCACGGCCCTGATCGATGCTGCCACCTCCTGCTCGGTGATTCCAGCTCCCGACCAACTTCCTCAGCCTCTTATCTCCGAGCCACGGACAGCAAAAGCCGGTTTCTACACTGGCTCGGCGTTTTCCCGCACTGAGAACCCGGAGCAACTCGCCGCACACCCGACCTCACACCCTCGCCGTCGACCGGCCAAACCCCACCCTTCCACCTCGAGCTGAGGCCATAAACGACACCGTCAACCTTCACTCGATGTGCTCCAGCCCTCAGCTGCTCGTTATCAGCTCCCCTCGAGCTTTCCCGAGCCGATTTCCACTCCCCTGTTCACCCCGAAGCACCTCTGACTTAACACCGTCGCCCGGACAGCTCCGAGCTTCTCTGGCGCAACCAACTGTTCTCTGAGGTTAGCATCATAGTCTAGTAGCTCCTCCCGATCCCCCTAGCTCCCTCTTAGTGCCGGTTAGTCGGAATTTCACTTTTCCCGATGATCGCCGTATAGAACACCGAGAACCAAAACCAAAATTTCATCTCGATCACTTGATCACTAAAGATTCTGGTTTAGCTGAAGCTAGAGTAGCACCTCAAGATTACGTAGACCAAATCTTAGCGAAGATGATCAATCTAGTGAGCATAGCGCCGTGTTTTCGCCGCCGACGGTGAAAACGGCTTGGGTCGCCAGTGAAGTCTACTGTCCCGGCGATCTCCGGCCAAGAGGAGGGCAGGGTTAGCTTCCCCGTGCCCCAGTGGTGCTTTGAGACCTGTTGGTTGATCGTGTTCACCGCCGAGACAAGCTAGCACCATCGGATCCAAGCTCAATTCCGCCACCACCGTCGCCGACTATTTTTCCGACGATGTCGAGGCACGAGTTGTCCGGCGTGTGCGCCGTGCTTCAAGGGTCACGTAGGAAGAAACCGCGTTGAGAATTAGGCAGTAACGGCCAAGAACAAGCCGCACCATCGCCGCTGTACGTTGCTGTGCATCGCGCGCTCGGGCGCCTGCGGGAGGTTGAATAAGACACTGTGCGTGGGCCTAAGTCAATGTTTTAAACATTTTCTAATTTCAGTTTTTAGTTCAAACTTCAAACCCACATAACTTTGGCTAGGAAACTCCAAATCGAGTGAACCAAATTTTGTTGGATTCAGCTCTCTGAGTACTTTGCAACAAATCAAGTTTCACTTTATGAAAATCCTTATTTCTCTAGAATTAATTCTTTGAATTTAAATTGTTTAGAATTTTAACTGGAGAACCATTTAGTGAAAAATTCTGAAATTTGGCCAGGATATTTCTTGTAATATTCCTGAGCTACCATTAAAATTTCAGATTCATTTGAGCTCATTTCATCCACCTAATGGTGTGAAATGAAACTGTTCCAGAGAAAATGAAAAATATCCATAAACATTTTTCAGAATTTCTCTGAATTTGTTTAGCTCATATCTTTTGCTAGGAATCTTCAAATTTAGGTGAAACCAATTCTATTAGAACCCTCTAAAATTCTAGTTTCCAGAAAGTCATGGCTTGCTCCATGAAAATCCTTAGAACACCTTAAGAGCTCTAATTAAGGACAAATACACATTTATTTGTGGGGGCTCAAATGAGCTTTGCTTCAAATGAAATTTGGCGAAGTCTCTGTTTAGATTGTATCCAAAACCACAGTAAAAATTTCAGAGCCAGTAGACCTGTCTAGCTATACTTATAGACTATACAATATCAACTTCAAACTAATATGCATTTAAATTGAGACGCATATATGGTTATCTCTTGTAGTCGCTAAGGTTGAAGAGGAGCTGGAGGTCTTGGATTTCATTACCCTGGAGGAATAGCTAGCATACGACCACCAGCAAGGCAAGCTCCGGTTTGCATTAGCCGTTTTATAAATTTTACTGTTTTGAGAACTTACATTGAGTATCCACTTCAATTATGCATTGGAGTCTTGTTTGAAAACCCAATTGCATAGCCAAGATAACCAGGGTTTCGGGCTTAGGTTTTAAATATTGAGTAGCCACTACAATGCTAAGATAGTGTAGGATTTGATACAAGTCGAGTAGTTGGAACTGCTCGCGAGAATAGGCTAGAGGCTCACCACTCCGTTAGAGATAGCAAATGAATCAAATGGCAAGAAAAATGAGATCGAGCGGAGAGTAAGGGCAGCAGGACGTTGGGTCCTAGGTGCCATAGCTCCACTTGAGTCAATTGAGGACCGAGCCGTGTGTGGGCCTGTTGAACAAGCTAGAACAGTACCGAAGACCTACCAGATATATGGAAACCGGGAAACCGATGTAATTTGGGTAGCGATCTGTTGAGGCATTGCTTGTCGTCCAGAGGGTAGGTTGAGAGCTTGAGGTGTAAATCGGCTGGCGGCACTGCGGATGCGCGTGCAGAGATCTCTTGCTCGGGACAATAGGACCGGTTCAACACTTGACTGGCGGATGGAAGGTGGTTGCGTACGACGTTCGTGGTGGTTTCTGTGGGCAACATCGAGTACGGGCGTACATGACGGGTTATTCAGGTAATCCTGCAGGTGTAAAATGATTATAATCGCCATCCCTCGCGGTTAGTGAGTACCACTTGTTCACTGTACCGTGACGTAGAAAGAACGGGCTAGTTTTATGTTAAAATGTTGCTGATTGAAAGCTATACTTTGTTTGCTAATGACTTGTTGTAGTTTAGTGCTAATTATAGTTCTTTTCAACCTTGGGCAAAGCACGTGAGAGAAATGCATTTCTTGTTTGATTGCGGCTCTCTTATGTGTATTAGCATGAGGTTCTGCACAACTTGTGCTAAAAACGTAAAAGTAAGGTTCAACTATTTAGGCGTGTCATTTGCAACTTAAATTCCATTATACACTGCAAACCCTGCATGTAGAGTTTCATGTTTAGGTAAGACGGGTTAGTCTTGCTGAGCCATCGTGCTCACTGCTTATGTTTGAAGCGTTTGCTATTAGGAGGAGGCTCTCGAGGAGGAAACGGACCCCCAAGAGGGAAACACCGTCGAGTGGGGGCCGTGCATGCCGCCGTGTCAGTGTGCGTGTGTGCTAGTGGGAACACGTTCATGGCCTGAAAGTGAACTCTTTTGCTTAGTCTACGCCCGTGAGTGTAGACTTGACGTATTTTGGATGTAAACATGGTTATAAACTCTTTTATGTAATAAAACTTTTCTTCCGCTTTGTACCTTTTACATGTGTTATCCGTGTTGTGCAAAGCAGCACCCCTCAGAGTGATCCGGGCTAGTCGAGACCGGAGGTCCTCGCAAGCCCCCTGACGCTCTGACAGGCTGCAGCAGGTTCGGCCCCCCTCCCGCGACCGGCGCTCGCCCTCTTGGAGAGTACCTTGCGGTCCGCTGTTGTAGGGACTTGTTCTAATTTTATTAGTTTTTCACTTGTAGGGTAGTTTGCCTCGATAGACCTAGAGAGGGAAGAAGGATTCGGTGCCATCGAAAAATACTCAAGCAATGATAATACATTGTATGTTGTTTGTTAGATTTTTGTTTATTTGTTAATTGATGAATTGAATTTGAATAAGAGGTTTATTAGCTCGTTTTTAAAATGACCATATAGGCTACCTTTACCGCCGATTGAACTGTCAGAATAATTCATTGATTGGGATACAATACAATTGGAGGACCGACATGATGAAGAGGGAGACTAGAAATTGCTAGTGACAATCAGTTATATGTTCTTTTGGGCTCGAGGGATGTGGATGAGAGGGCAGGAAAGGCGAGGGAGGATGCTGCGGATACAATTTCTAGAGTTGTAAATGATGTTCAAGGTGCTTCCATTTCAGTCGATGATTATATACTAGAAGAGGGAACAATTGTGTATGATAAGAATAATTCTGTAATGTAGCTTGGCAGCTTGTACCCATCAATGAAATAATTTAGGTTGGCTATGAGACAATATGTCATAAACAAGGAATTCGAGTTAGGCATTGAGGCAACCGGTACTACTAAATAACAAGGCTATTGTAAGGACGGGGATTGTCCTTGGAGAATAGTGGCACATCTAGAGTGGAAATGCTCTCCCCACCATTGTGGTATGTTCTTGCGATCTATCATTTTTTTCATACATCTACATTACAATATCATTGCATCATTCTGTTGCAGGTGGTAGTGTTGATTGACGAATACACATGTACATCGAGTGGTAGGAGGAAGACCGCTACACCGACTAGTGGGTGGGTTGCTTCAAAAGCCCTCCCTATCCTTCGAAAGAACCCTGATATGGGTGACAGAGAGTTTTAAACAAAATTGCACGATGACCATATTTGCACTATTGCTTATGGCACGGTGTGGAAGGGGAAAGAGTTGTATGGCAGTTGGGAGGAGAGCTTCCAACTTTGTTCAATTGGAAGGCTGAGATCTTGAAGAAGTCATCAAATAGTGTTGGTGAGATTTACCTATAAGTGCAAGATGGTAAGCTTTACTTCCATAGGTTCTTTTGTTCACTTGGTCCTTGCATTGCGGTTTTTTTTTAGGGATGTAGACCATATCTTAGTGTGGACTCAATTGCACTGAATGGAAGATGGAATGCTAACTTAGCTTCAGCTTGTAGCATTGATGGTCACAATTGGATGTTTCCACTTTCTTTTGGTTTTATTAACTCCGAAATGGAAGAAAATTGGACTTGGTTCATGACACAACCGCATAAGGCTATTGTCGAAGTGTTTGCTATGACACTTCCCCTGGTCTGCTCGGAAGCAGCCCGCAGAGGTTCTTTTTTGGTGGGGCTAGAGGATCACGAAGGTCTGAGCGCAATGGCGAGAGAGAGAGAGACACACACACAAAGATTTACGTGGTTCGGGCCACCGGAGCGTAAAACCCTACGTTCACGAGTGCTTGGTGTATTGCTTGCTCGCGTATGAGGGTGAGTTGGCTGGGTCGCGGAAACCCTTTGCCCGGAGGCTTCCCCGGTCCTTTTGTAGCTCAAGGTCGGGGCAGTTAGAATGCGGCCGGAGGCTCGACAGGTGGCCCCGTGGCTATCCATGCCTATACATGATCCAAGCATTTACAGCTACATGTATCATTGTTGTCGGTGGTGTTATGGTGCGCCGCCTGTCTCGCCAGGCACCTCTGTCTGGGTAGCAAGTGAGATGAAGTACCCGTCTTGTCGTCGCGTCTTCTTGCTCCACATGGCGGTTCAACGCCATTGGGAGGCACTGTTGCGCCATGAAGCCTCGCCGCCCTGTCTTTCACCGTAATGGCGAACAGGCAGAGGACGGATGCGTGCATCGTGTGCCATGCTTCTGGGGAAGGCACGAGCCTTCAATTCTCGGCCTGGCAGTGCTTCTTACTCTTTACTCCTTGTCCATCTGCCCGTTGCTCGTCGGGGTGACGTTTGGGCGGATGGCCCGCGAGACACGCGTCTCCACCGGAGCCGTCTTGAGGAGTAGTGGGCAGTACAAAGTTGTTGGGCTCGTGGCAGCATCGGAGCCCTCCCACGCTGGAGGTCAGATCCGGGGTTGTAGGACACGTGGCACATCCGGAGCCTCCCCCAGGGGGAAGGTACACCCGGAGTCGCTGCCCACGTGGCAGCACCGGAGGCCTCCATGCTGGAGGTCGGATCTGGACCTGCAGGCCATGTGGCACATCCGGAGCCTCCCCCAGGGGGAAGGTACACCCGGAGTCGCTGCCCACATGGCAGCACCGGTGGCCTCCATGCTGGAGGTCGGATCCGGAGCTGCAGGACGAGTGGCACCTTCGGAGCCCTCTCTAGCTAGGGGGTGTGGCTCGGAGGTTCCGGGCACGTGGTAGTGCCGGAGCACTCCTTGGTGGAGGATGGGGGCCGACCCTACTAGACACATGTCGGCTCCCAAGCCACCCTCGGACGGTAGTCAGCCTCAGGGCCTAAAGACATGTTGCAACCCTTGGATAGCCCATGGGGCCCAGAGCGCGTGGCTTATACTGGGGCCTGCCTAAGTTTGGAAGGCGGGACCCAGGTGCTTTTTACCCACTATGCAGGGTACCCGGTTCGCAGGGTACCGACAGTGGCCCCGGGCCCATCTCTAGGGAGGTATTGAGCCCGCAGGTGGGGCCCCTATCTCTCCTGTGTCATGGGTTTGGTCTTGCAAATCTTGGGAATCGAAACGGTGTGAAATTTTCATGTAGCGGGCGAACGACCGTCCCTGGGAGATAAAAAGGTTGTTCATCCTTGACGTAGTGGGTGCACTCAGTCAAAGTGGCAGCACATCGTCACGCTCACTCTGACTTGACCGGCTATGGCGTGGCAGTTGAGGGATTGCCTAGGGGCTATTATTGCGACCGCCTGTGAGTGCAGGGGCACTGCGCCGCTTCCCTCGCAAGTCGCCGGACGGTTTCGAGTTTATACTCGCGTGTCCCATTAGTGTCTGACTGGTGGGCCTGGGCCCTACCTGTCATTGGCGCGTGCTAGGGCGACTCTCTCGAGGGTCGCCACGGGCTATTTTCTTGCGGCGGCCGATGAGTCAGTCGCATCGTGTAAAAGTCCCAAAAATGCATATGAAGAAACCATGGTTTGAATTCATATGTGTGACAAAGGCATGAAAAATGGGACTTGCTAAAACTTTTCTTCATGCAAAGTGATACATGGGATGTCTTGTCGCTGCGTTTATTGGCTGGCAGGCTCTGACACCGCGCGCCAGTCTGTGATGCGACTGGGCGCAACGGCACCTGACAGAGGCGTGCTCCGCGTCTCCGCGTCTTGGGAAGACGCGGGCCTTGAATACCTTGTACGGGCAAGGTATGGGGCGTCTTTACGCCTGCTGCCTATCGCTCGGGGGCAGGCAGCGCCGTTCTGGTGGCCATGTGGCGGGCCCGGAGCCCTCCTCGGAGGAGAGGGGGGTCCGGCCCCGCGGGACACGTGGAGCCTTCGGACCTCTCCCCGCGGAGGGGGAGGTTCGGCTTCTGTCGGCCACGTGGCGGGCCCGGAGCTCCTCTCTGAGGAGAGGGAGGTCCTGCCCCGCTGGACACGTGGCGCCTTCGGACCTCTCTCCCGCAGAGGGGGAGGTACTGCTTCTGTATGCCACGTGGCGGGCCCGGAGCTCTTCTCTGAGGAGAGGGAGGTCCGGCCCCGCCGGACGCGTGGCACCTTCGGAGCTCTCCCTGCGGAGAAGGGCGAGTTCCTTAGGCATTTTCCCCTGTGCGCGGGGGTACCCCATATCGCGGGTACCGACAGTGGCCCCCGGGCCCATCTCGGGGGAGATAGCGAGCCCGAGGTGGGACCTCCGTCTCTTCTGATCCGCGCACTTTCTCTAAGTCCCGCATTGACCGCTGCCGGAGCACGAACGGCCGCGGGATCGTGGGAGCGTGCGCCCGCTTGATGGTTGCTTTTACTGCGGCGGTTCCCGAGACTGCCACTTCTGCACGTTGCGGCGCTTTCTTCGGGAACCGCCGAAGTGCTTTGCCGGCTTGTCTTCTTAGGAGACTGACTCCTTGACCCACCGCTTCAGTCGGGCGGCTTGGGTCCACCTGTCATCGGCGCTCGGTCTTGGAGCCCAAGCAGTTGCCGATGCAGCGTATTCGAAGAGTTCCGAATCGCTTGGAATTGCACCCCGAAAGGTTTTAGAGGGGGTCTTACCTGCATTGCGGCTTCCCTTCGCACTTCCCAGTGCTTCTTCTTGGACTCTTGTGCCTTTGCCCTCTTGCCCTTGAGTCCTCCCTCGTCATGGCCTCCAACCCGCCACCAGAGAAGAAGCGCGCTCGATCTCCTCCAGCGGCGGCGTCTGTGCCAAGTCGGGAATCTGGGGTGCCTGGCACTCCTTCCGGTGGCGACTCAAAGAGGCCCCGGGCTGATGCGTTGAGGGGAGCTTCTGGGGCATCCCCTGCTCCGCCAGTTCAAGCGACTGCGGAGCAGCCGTCAGTGACGGCAGCGGGCTCTGGGAGTCCTACCCCGGCTCGGAAGTCGGGGTTCAGAGCCCGCTGGAGTGTCCGCGCTTCCCGGCCATCCCCGACTGGCGGGGAGTCTGTGCCGTTGCGCTCGGAACCCGGGACAACTACCGCGGCCCCCAAGCCAGCGCGAGCTTCTCCTGTTCCGGTGTGCCCGGACTCCGCGGCGGCGTCATCTCTTCCTGTCGAGACGGCCGCCGCGGCCCCCAGGCCAGCGCAGGTCGACCCTGCACCAGGCGGCCCAGCCTTTATTCCAGCGCCGCCTTCCCCGGCTCGCCCCTCTCCACAGGTCAAGAAGCCAGAAGCTAAAGAGGGCCCGGCAGGTCCGGTTGCCAGAGCCCCGGCGCCAGCTTCTCCTGACCGGCGTCTCGTCTCGGTCGCTGGTGCATCGACTCCTCTTGAGGACGAGGCGATGGAGGAGGTCGGGGGATCTGCCCCGGCCTCTGTTGCTCCATTGCCCCTGGCAGATGCCTTCGCGCTTGCCGAGACGAGCGTCCGGCAGGTCTTGGCTGCACTAGGTCGCGAGCGGGAGGAGTATACAGTTGAACGGGATCGCCTCCTCACCTGGGGGAACCTTTTGCGGGAGCGGACCGCGAAGGTCAAGAGCGAGCTCGACTCCAGGCAGGAGTTGCTCGACTTCAGGGAAGTGCTCCTCGACCGGCTGAAGCGGGCTGTCAACCGCATGGATGCCGAATCGCGGCGGATCAACAGGGAGGCCCTAGAGGCACACGCCCGGGCTGAGGAGAGCCTCTCTGCCGCTGAGGAGATACGGCAGCGGTTGGAGCGCCGTAAACTCGCCGTTGAGGAACGGGAGCGTTCCACGGCAGCCGAGGCGGAGAGGGTCGCCGCGCAGCTGGAGGCGGGCGATGATGACCTTCGAGCTCGGATCGAGGAGCTAGAGATTCTGAAGGCAGACCTCGACTTGAGGGAGGAACAGGTCTCCCGTGAACGCCGGGCGGTCTTGGAACGGGAGTTGGCCGCCGACTTCAAGGCTTCTGAGTTGGAGCGGCTCGCCAAGACTCTCCACCTTCGGGAGAGCTCCCTGGCGGCCAAGGAGAAGGAATTCTCCGAGAGAAACCTAGAGGCCCTGCAGGCAGCCCGCCGCGAGGTGGAAGAGCTCTCGGCCTTGCGGTCCTCCGAGGCTCATGCGGTCTCAAGCTTCGTTGATCGAGCGGGGTCCGCCCTGATCCCTCTTGGCTTCAGTCCGGTGAGGGCAGCGGCTCCTGCGTTGAAGGTGGCGGAGGTGATCCCCGCGCTGGAGTCGATCGGCGCCAAGCTGGACAGGCTACACTTGGTGGTCGCCAGCGAGCTTGAGGCCGAGGGACACGGCCTAGCCTTAGAGGTCGCCTCACATGTGCTGGCATGCTTCAAGAGCCGCGACCCCTCTTTCTCGCTGGAACCAACGAGAGAGGGCCCAGCCGCGGAGTGGGAGGAAGCTGCCAGGGCTGAAGTCGAGGATGTGGCCGCCCTTGTAGCCGCTAGGTTCCGGTGTGAGCCGGGAGGTCCTTAGGACTTGTTTCTCCCTTTTTATCGAGTCTGTAGTCCAGCTCATGGAGCCTCGCATAATTTGACTCTTTTAGATATTTGTGTCTGTGATGCCTTTTCTCTCCTTCTTGGCTTTGCCTGACTGAGTCCTTAGCTCTGCAAGGTACTCGGAGGCCTTGACCAATCTCGAAGCTCTGCATAGACACCTTCACCGGGTCCTCACTGTATACTAAGGGTCCCGGAGGTCTCCAGGACCCGCCTCACGAGATCGGAGGGGGTCCGGGCCTGTTGGCCACGTGGCAGGCCTGGAGCTCCCCTCTGAGGGGAGGTCCGGGCTTGCGGGGCACGTAGAGTCCTCGGACCTCTCCCCGCAGAGGGGGGGAGGTCCGACTTCTGTAGACCACGCGGCGGGCCCGGAGTTCCCCCTCAAGGAGGTGGAAGGTCTGGCCCCGCTGGACACGTGGGACCTTCGGGCCTCGCCCTTGTGAGGTCTAGTTCTTTGATCTTACCTTAAGGTTTCGGTCTTGCGCGATCCCGTAGAGGCCCCCTGGTAGGTGCGTTCCATTGGATGGATGTGACTACCATACTCCTGCGGGGAGCTGAGGCCGAGAGGTCCTGCACACAAGTAAGGGAAACGTAATTCTCCTTGGGGGCTCCCCCCCTCTATCTCATAGTCTTATTTGGCTTACGGTCCCCGTCCACCTATACGGTGCTTGGGAACTACCGTGCGCGAAGTGCCGGGGGCTCGGGGCCCCCCTGGCTATCGGCCGGTACCTCCGACGCAACCGCCTTTGGTAGGGCAGCAAATGCCGACTAAAGATGAGAATGAGAAGAGGGAGCTGAACGCATGGTGGGCACGCGCTAGCAGTGCAATCATAAAAATTTAATAAGTAAATTAAATGAGCACCAAAGAAGAGCAACATAGGACAGGTTTCTTTTCATATAAATTTCCATAGGAGGAAGGCAGGCTGAGTATGGAGGCCATGACCCGCCTCAAGGGAAGCAAGACTCTACGCGCTTGGGGTCGGAACCAGGCGAAGCTGAACGTAGTCCTGGACTGTCCCCTGAGGCTTAGCTGCACCGAGCACTGTTCCTGGACTTTATGGAATTTATTATAAAAAGAAGAGTATGTCCTATTGTTGCTCTTGGGGTAGAACTTACAAAGGTGTTCTGTGTTCCGAAGGTTCGGGAGCGGGTCCCCATCCTCGGTTCTGGAGAATGGTCCCAGGCCCAGGATGTCCAGCCCCCGTATGGCAAATGGCCATGTGGGCTGGATCACCTGCACCGCCCAAGCCGGTGTATGGATCTGCTTGGCGTGGAACAGGCACGCCTTGCAGCTCTCGACCAGCTTGACGGCATCCTGGAGTGCTGCCGGCTAGTAGAAGCCATGCTGAAAGGCTTTACCGACAAGCGTGAGTGAGGAAGAGTGACTCCCACATTCGCCTCCATGGATCTCAGCGAGCAAGTCGCAGCCTTCCCCCTGGGTTATGCACCGCAATAGGGTGTGGTTGGCGCCGCGTCGGTAGAGATCCCCCTCTACCGCCATGTGTCTCTTAGCCATACGCATGATCCGTTCAGCGGATACACGTTCATCAGGGAGGATATTGTCTTTCAAGTAGCCCCGGACCTCCGTGATCCATGCATCGGGTCTGACTTGAGCATCTGGATCTTGAGCGCTGGGTTGCACGGAGTCCCCAGTGACGCTTACGATCCTTGGCGGCGTCCATGGCCGCCGGGACCGCCAGCTTCGAGGTGCTGGTCTAGCCCCCTTCGCCCGGCTCGGCGGGCCGGGCTGTGGGCCGCGGCAATGTCCTCTCGAAGCCCCCTTCGGGCACAGGGGCTCCGGTGGGGGTCTTTGTTGAGAGGTCGTCAGCTACGGCCTTGCTAGCGCGCGGTACGTGGTGCAGGTCCAAGGCGAGGAAGTCTGTCTCCACCATCTTGTTTGATAACCAGCTGGGAGTCGCCCTGTGCCAACGACTGGCGAGCGCCTAGAGACAGGGCAGTCTTTAGGCCAAGGATGAATTCTTCATACTCTGCCATGTTGTTGGTTGCCTTGGAATTGAGACGCACCACATACCCAGACTGCTCCCCCGATGGCATGAGGAACAGTACGCTAGCACCGGCCCCCTTCTTTCGCAAGGAGCCGTCGAAGAAGAGCATCCAGTAAGGCCCGGTGAAGGCCAGGGCTCAGGGTCCTGGTTCACCGTCTCCATGCCCCCTGAGTCAGCCTGCGTTGGCGTCCACTTCAGCCACGAAGTCAGCTAGTGCTTGGCTGTTGCCTGCGTGACGAGGAAGGAAGCCTAGCTCAAACTCCAGTAGCTCCGCCGCCCATTTGGCGGCATTGTCCCTAGCGTGGGGGCTGTGGAGGATAGCATTCATCCTGGGGAGGCCGCCGGGAGCTGATACTCGGAGGTCCCCCAGGCTGTCTTGGACCTCCGGGAGGTCCCGCTGATTTCCCGGGAGCTCCGGGGAGTCCCGTTGGACGTCCGGGAGGTTCTGTCGGGTCCCGTTGCACCTCTGGGAGGTCCTGCTGGTCCTCCGGGAGGTTGTGTCGGGGATTCGGGGTCCGTTTTGGACCTCCGGGGGGTTGCTTCAGAGACCCGGGGGGTCGTCTCGGACCTCCGGGGTTTCCTGGCAGTTGTTTCTCGATAGCGAAGCAGGTTGCGGTGGTATGGGGTCCAGCCGCTCTGCGGTGAGGACCATACTCACCTCTGCAGCCGTCGCCGCGATGTGGAGCAGCAGATGCTCTTCGGGCTCGGGGACCACTATTACGGGTATGGTCATCAGGAGCTGGTTCAGCTCCAGGGGAGCTTCCTCCGCTTCGTCGGTCCAAGCGAATGGGCCGGGTTTTCGTAGGAGCTTAGAGAAGTGGAGCGTTCGCTTTGCTAACCTTGGTATAAACCGACTCAGCGCAGCTAGGCATCCCGCGAATTTCTGGACTTCGAGCCAATGGCTTTGATCCTCTCTGGGTTAGCCTCGGTTCCTTGGCGTGAGGCCAGGAATTCTAAGGGTTTTCCAAAGGGTACACCGAGCTCACATTTGTCGGACGGACGAAGACTAAGGCCAGGTTATCTAGTAGGGACGAACCCTGCCTGATCTTAACAACAATGTCTTCGACACACACCTCAACTGAGTCTCTCATTAGCTCTCCTAAGGTCTTGTGCATTGCACGTACGAAGGTAGGGAGAGCGTTCCTTAGGCCATAAGGCATAGAGGCATAACAGTACAGGCCGACTACTGTGGTGAAGGGGGTGTGCTCTTCAACTTCCCTAGACATAGGGGTCTGGTGGAAACCCGAGCAAGCATCTAGGAAGCACGGTATATCGCAGCCTGACGTCGAGCCTACTACTTGATCTATCATAGGGAGAGAAAATAGATCTTTAGGACATGCCTTATTGAGACTAGTGTAGTCGATGCACTTCCGGAGCTTCCCGCCGGCCTTTGGGACAATCAACGGGGTTCGCCAAGCTCCGGGGGTGGCGGACTTCCCGTATGGAGCCAGCGCCCAGCAGCTTCTTGGTTTCTTCCCGAATGAAGCTTTTTACTGCTCGGTGGGCTGCTTGAGGGGCTCCTGTCAGACTGGCCAGGCGTTGGGGGAGATCTTTAGATAGTGCCCAATCACCTCCCTAGGGATCTCTGGCATCCGCAACGGCTGTCATGCAGCATATCGGCATTGTGCCGGAGGGAGGTAACGAGCGCGCCCTCCTATCTGCTATCCAGGCCCCCGGCTACCCGGGTGGTCTGGGTGGCATCGGCGCTGATTCGGACGAGCCTCAAAGGGACATCGTCCTCGTTGAGGGGTTGCACATGGGGTGCTGTGGTAGAGGCACGGTGGCGTGCACTTGAGTGGAGCCGGTTTGGTTCTGCACTGCCCGGGGTTGGTGCTCCAACTGCTGTAAGTGCCTGGAGCTTTTCCAAGGCTAACTCTGCTGCAGCACGGTCTCCACAAACCTTGAGGACGCCTGTTGGTGCAGGCATCTTCAAGACAAGGTAGCCGTAGTGGGCTACTGCCATGAATTGGGTACGCCCAGCGCTACTGAAGACCTGACGCTGGTTGGAGCCTGCATTGCTGGGGTCGGCGCTGCCAGAGCCGGTTGCTGGCTCCCAGCTTGTTCTGACACACTCCGTCCTGAGTGTGTCGACATGTACTCCCCCCTGGTCGCGGTTCGCCGCGGACACGGGGGAGAAGAGTTTGCCGCTGAAGGAAGCTTGGTCATCTTTGTTGGTGGAAACTCGTCGCGCAAGGGGAAAATCCCCCTACCTGGCGCGCCAAATGTCGAAGTGTTCGGTCGACACTTCCCCCGGGCCTGCACTGGGCAGCCCGCGGAGGTTCTTTTTTCGGTGGGGCTAGTCCCTTGCGGAGAGCTTGAGCGTATGGACGAGTTAGTAAGAGCTAGACACGGCGAGTTTTACGTGGTTCAGGCCGCCGGAGCGTAAAACCCTACGTCCACGGCGAGCTATGGAGCTCGCTGTGTTGCTTGCTGCTCAGAACCGGAGTCCTGAGCTTGAGGATGAGTTACAGCTTGGGGGTGAATGGCTAGCGTATGAGTTGCGGGAGTGCGAACCCAGGGTGTGAATGGCTGGAGTGCGAACCCTTGCTAACATCGCCTACCCGAGTCTTTTATAGTCCAAGACTCGGGTGGCATACAAGGGGGCCCGGGACCCGACAGGTGGTCCCGGGAAGATTGACTGTGATCTATCGTATCTGCAGTTATGCCGGTAGTTGTCTCTGGCGAAGGCTTCTGAGTCTTCGTCTTGCAGCCCTGCCCATGCCGCATGCTAGTCGTAGTGGATGATGACGGCAGGAGCGGCATGGGATGTCTTGTCGCTGCGTTTATTGGCTGGCAGGCCCTGACACCGCGCGCCAGTCTGTGATGCGACTGGGCGCAACGGCACCTGACAGAGGCATGCTCCGCGTCTCCGCGTCTTGGGAAGACGCGGGCCTTGAATACCTTGTACGGGCAAGGTATGGGGCGTCTTTACGCCCGTTGCCTATCGCTCGGGGACAGGCAGCGCCGTTCTAGTGGCCATGTGGCGGGCCCGGAGCCCTCCTCAGAGGAGAGGGGGGTCCGGCCCCGCGGGACACGTGGAGCCTTCGGACCTCTCCCCGCGGAGGGGGAGGTTCGGCTTCTGTCGGCCACGTGGCGGGCCCAGAGCTCCTCTCTGAGGAGAGGGATGTCCTGCCCCGCTGGACACGTGGCGCCTTCGGACCTCTCTCCCGCGGAGGGGGAGGTCCGGCTTCTGTATGCCACGTGGCGGGCCCGGAGCTCTTCTCTGAGGAGAGGGAGGTCCGGCCCCGCCGGACGCGTGGCACCTTCGGAGCTCTCCCTGTGGAGAAGGGCGAGTTCCTTAGGCATTTTCCCCTGTGTGCGGGGGTACCCCATATCGCGGGTACCGACAGCTGCTGCCTCGGCTGTGATCAGAAACCGGTGAGACCTCGCGCTCACCTCCACTCCGAGCTGCAGCACAGCAGGGTGATCTCATCCTCCACTCCCTTGGCACAACACAGCCCGAGATACGGGTCCCTTTCCCTGTGAATAACATCAACCGCGGCGACCTAACTCAAAGCGGCGATCGGGTGACAGCTCTCCACAAGAGCTTTCACAGCCAAGCAAGGGCGGCAACGGGAGTGCACAGCCACCGTGCTGCTCTCACCCGAAGCTTGGAGCAAACCGTGGAGCGTAGCCGTCGAATTTGAAGTTTTTGCTCCGGCGGCTTGAACCCGAGCATCTGGTATGGGAATCCCGAATTTTCCACTTCTATTCGTTCTTAGCACGTCAAACTTTGCACATAGAAGCTGGACTAGCTGGCGATCATATCTCCTTTAGCGACCCTAGCATGAAATCACCTCGGAGCAGAGGATTTTAAAGTCTTCCGAGCGTGATCACGGCGGACCTAATCAGGCGCACGGTGCTGACCCAGTTGCAGCCGCTTTTGAGCACTTTTGAGGCCATGTCGGTCTTCCTCCAGCTCCAAGGATGCTGTAGCGTGAGTTGGTCGACGTTTTGGCGGGCTAGAAACCTCGGCCGACAGCGCCGAACTTCAACCGAGGCCGCCGCACGTCGCCGAGATATCTGTGGTCACCTGCAGCCCTAGAACGCCCCACCATCGTGTTCCTCGGTGTCCAAAACTCCCTGGCGGCAAGTTTCAGCTCGGGTGGTGGCCGGAAACGGCGAGCGGTCGATCTCCGGCGTCGGGCCGGCGAGGGGCAGCGCGGGCACGGGGAAAAGAAACCGGAGGAAGAAGAAGACCGGGCGGCCCCAGCTGTCAGTGTCTGAAAAGTTTAAAAAAGAGATCTGTTGTGGCTGCACGGTACAACCCTGTGAAACCGGTGTGGCCCATTTTCTATTGGCTGGCGTTTAAAACAGTGGGTCCAGCAGACTTTTCAATAGCAGAATAATTCCAGAGATGGCCACAATTTTGGAAATTCATATCTCTGTGTAGAAACCTCCAAATTGAGTGATTCCAATTGGGTTGGATTCATTTTTCAGAGATCTACCCAAATATGAACTCCAATTTGTATGAAAATCAATGTTAAATTCTGGAAAAATTCTTTGAAGGTTTTATGAAAAGGATTATTGAGGGAGTTTGGTCTATCCAAAAATCCTCAAATTGTGCCAGAATATTCTTTTGCATATTGTTGACCTTATAGAAAATTTTTAGCTCATTTGAAGATCTGTTGAGTAGTAATTTGCTAAATACAAAATGTTGTGTTCATAAGAGTCCAGAAACATTTTCAGAAAATGTTTCTAACTTGAAAAATCTATTCTGGACAATTAATAGCTCCAAAAATCATAGGAAAATTTAGGCAAGCTCTCTGAGACATATTTGAAAATTTAGTTCACTTAATTGGGTATGAAAATGCATATTACTTCAGAATTAATCTTTTGAGTAGAAATGCTTAAAGAATTGTTCTGGAGGAACTACTCAAGTAAAAGGTCTGAATTTTGGACAAAATGAATTTAATGCGACCAGGAATTCACATGTAAATTATCAGCTCAATTTGAGTAGTAGAACTTCATGTTCATGTTCTCCATGCTTATGTATGTGGGAAAATTACATAAGACATTGTAAGAATTATGGAGGACACCATTTGATTCCACAGTAGCTGAAATTTGGCAATCTAAATCCCTAGGTAGTATAGAACCTGCTGTAAAAGTTTTGAAGCCATTGGAGTTCTTGTTCTTCAGTTGCAATCAAATCTTTTCAGCTCATCTCTTATGCTCATTAGGGAAAATTAGTTAGGGTATAGCTTCAACATTAAGATCAATTTAGTTCTTTCACAATTCTTTGCACAACAGAGGCAAACCAAGCCATTCTTGGCTTTTCCACACAACCTCTGTTCCTAAGAAATCAAGTCTTAACTTCTTTCCATTGCATTCTATAAAACTTGTGCATATGCAATTCAATAGGAATCACAACAAAGGGGATTCGAAGGAGCGATTCATTGAAGTGGATCAGACTCCGGAGAACCAAGGGTTGATCAGAAGGGATCACTAACTGCTTATATACGACTAACCTACAAAACAGGCAAGTCCTGGTTTGCATTTAAGTACCTTTTATAAAGTTTTCATTTGTATCACTTATGTCTAGGTTGAAATGTTTGCATTAGAGTTAGGGTGTTTGAAACCCCACTTGCATGACTTCAAATCCTATGAAGGGTTGGGTAGCTTACATACCCGACGAGTAGATAAGGCCCTGCTAATGTGCTTAGGATCTCGTTAGAAGTCAAGTAGTTGGAATCTACTCGCGAGGTAAGGTTTGATCACACGGTATGGAATAGAGTACAGAATGGCTTAAGAGTGGTGAAACTGAGACCCAGCAGGGGGGATAGGAAGCAGTGAGCAGAGGTCTCACGTGCGTAGCCCTGCTGGTGTCGATTGAGGACCGAGTCAAGTGCGGGCCTGCTGAACAAGTATCGAACAGTACCAGATGGCATACTGACATAAGCAGGAAACCGATGTAATTGGCTGGCTTACCCAACCGTTTTATAGGAGTGGGTTGAGGGCAGCAAGGTGTAAATCTGCCGGTGGGCACAGTCACGCTCCACGTGGGGACCTCCTGCCCGTTACGAATGGACCGGTTCGGCATTTGGGTTTCCTTCGAAAGGTTGTCGCATACAACAGAGTAGGAAGGGGTGTGGATTCACGGTTCTGAAAGTGGGTGTATGTGACATGTTGTCCGGGTGTCTCCTGATTGCAATCATCGTCCCTCACGGTTATTTGAGTACCCGCTTGTTCACTATTCTGTGACGTAGTAAAAAGAGAAATAAGCCAGATGAATGATAATATGCTGTGATGAACTATTACTGTTTGGAAACCATGTCTGCTGTAGATGTAGAGCTAATTAAGTTTATTTTCCACTTTGGGCATCACCACATCAGAGGAAAGCGTTTCTTGTTTGATTGTGGACTCCCGATGTGAGGGCTGCCTAAGGCACATGAAATTGTTGCTATAAAACTGAAAGTAAGGATCAACATGTAGGCGTGTCTTTATTGCAAAGTCTCTTTTCCTATATTACACATCCCTGCATGTAGAGTTCCATGACTAGGATGTCGGTTAAGCCTTGCTGAGCGTTATGCTCACGGATGCTATCTGAGTTGTTTTGCAGGATTAACTTCATGCTTATGAGAAGGGATGACGATGAGACTCGGGAACCTCCAAGTGGTTACTCAAGAGCATCCTCGCCGCTGCAGTTTATCTTCGTGTTGCTAGTAAGAAACGTCCGCAGGCCGGATTGTTTCTTTGTTGCTAAGTTAGAAATGAGTCGTGAGAGTTATAGTCTTCCGCTGTAGTTTAGTTTGATATAAGTATTTGTAAAATACTTTTGTACGCTTCCGCAAATGATTTATGTAATGTGATGTGTTTCCTCGACCCGTGTGCTGTTGGGTGCCGCATATCACGGCACCACCAAACGAGATCCTGTCCGGGGCGTCGCTCGGCGGCGGTCCCCCCCCCCCCACACCGCTTCCCTTTGGAACCGCCGCACGTTCCCGAAGGGTTTCCTCCTGACCTCCAGTGGCTGGCGGGTGGACCTTAGTTCAGCCCATTACTGGGGGTGGCGAATAGCCCATGGTGTGCAACGGTGGTAACCCAATCATCGTGCCTGTTGTGCTGCCTGAGGTCGTGGAGGGGTATAAAAGGAGGTCTCGCGGTTGGAGGATGGCACTCCTCACCATGTGGCCTTCGTTCTCCTCCTGCGCGCTAGAAGCCTCTGCTTCAAAACGCTATCGTCCACCAGATGCCCCCTCACTGGTGATCGTCTTCGTCTACTTCTGCGAGATGTTCGTATGTGTGCGGCCTTCAGTGAGGTTCTCTGGTACATCCCTCTACCTGACGGACCCGGATAGAGGCACAAGCCATCCTGATGGCATGCCGATGGTCGGGGAGCCCGTCAGGGACAGGGTCTTCGACCCGCAGTGAGCCCCGACACTAGTGCCGGGTGGAGCACGTCCTCTAGGCGCTTTGCCGCAAGAGGGTTGTCTGCGGGTATCGGAGGAAGGTTAAGTCTAAAGTGATCAAGACTTCCTCCTGGTACTGTTGTAGACAGCAAAATCTGTCCTAGACTGCGATTTTGCCGACCCTATACTTGATGTTACTATTACTGCAGTCCAGCATGCATCGCCTGATACAACACATGGATGTCGTCGCTGTCTCAGTCCAGCGTGCACTGCTGCCGACCTCGGTCTAATAGCTGGTGGCCATCTTACTGCATAGAGATTGGCTCGGGGGACAACCAAGCAGTTCACGGAGCAGAAGACTAATTAACTTGAGTTCCTTAGTTGTCTTGTATCCTCTCTTGTGTGTCAGGACCCCAATGTTAATGAAAATATCTCTGCTCTAAGTCTTTCATTGTCTTGTCTTGTATTTCTGTATTGATGAATGAAAAAAGTGGTTCTGTTGATCTTCCTTCTATCAATCACTTGGTGATGGGTCTGGTAGTCAGAACCATTTTCAGCTTTCGTGAGGCCCCCTGACCCTCGATGCCACAAAGATCGGAGGGTCCCCTAACTTGCCAAAGCAGTTGACATTTCCTTGTTGCTTGCCGTAGATATGTACCCGCTTCCTTTTGCGGGTTGCCGGGGTACGAGCGACTCTCTTAGTTTGACCAGTTGCGATGACCCCCTGGTAAACGGGTGCCAAGGCAAGACACAAACTCCGGGGCCTTTGGGAGGTGTCGGCTGTTGGGGGTCCGAGAGTGGCTTTCTTGGGAGAGTTGGGGTTACGATCCCATGGACCGAAGCCCTGCGACTTTCACAGACACTAAGAGCAAAGGATAATCTGTGCTGTGTAGTTGTATTTTCTCTGCTCGATGGCCCCATTATGGGTTATGGTCATCTGCTAAGCTACGGGGTCTGGGCAATTCGGTGTATTGACGTCCGGAGCCCGATTACCATCCTTCCCGGGGTGGTGTGCTTTCCGGGCCCCCCGCACTCAGGGTGTTGCGCCACCAGAGGCAGGACACACCTGCTTAGAACGCAAGACCAGTCTAAGCAAGCTACATACCCTAGGCCCCAAGCTGACCAGACACTCTGAAGAGGGGAGGCGCCCCTCCGGCATTACCGGACCCGAGCTAGAAGGTAGCTAGGGGGCCCGGAGGTAATACAGGTGCCTCAGGCATTTCCACCTTGTAGCAAGCTTGGCCCAGGGTGAGACAGGTAAATACAATTATGTACACGTCAAGGGGTACATAAAAATATACGCAAGCTTGAAGGGGAAGTTGTATTGGTAAGAGAGCGCAAAGATCCGGAATGACTTAGCTGGCGTGGGCAGTACTTTGCCAACTTCCCAAGCTTGCTCCTCCTGTCCCTTGGCGGCGTAAGTACCCAGGGCACCTAGGCAGTGTGGCTATCACTCCTTCTGGGCCCCTGGCAATGTGAGGACCCTAGGGGAGTTCGGCCTTTGTCTTCAGCTTGTCGTAACCAACGCTCTAATCTTCTGCTCATTGCTGGAGCGACCTGATGCCCTATCGGGATGGCCCCCTGGTAGGTGTGGTCACTGGGTGGGGGGGCGCACCTACCAAGTAGACTAGATGATGCAGGGTGTTAGCATCGGGCCTTCCAAAGGGGTTTGAGTCACCACAGACCTATTGAGACGGTCCGGGTTTGTACAACGCGGTCGTCCATGATGTGGTTGCTGCTTTGTCCAGGGGCATGTGCCTTCTAGCTCCCCAACACTGCTAAGCTACAACGCTAGGATGCCCAACCATCATGCCTCTAACGGTCATGAGGGTAGGGTCATTTGCAACGTCTGTGCCGGTGTGTGGACCTGCTTGGCACGAAACTGATATGCCTCACATCTCTTGACCGGTTTGACGACATCCAGGGGGGCTAATAGCCAGTAAAAGCCGTGCCGGGAGGCTTTACCGACCAGCGTGTGGAACACAGCGGTTGCCACACTAGCCCTCATGGATCTCTGCGGATGTCTCGCAGCCCTCCTCCCGAGTAATGCACAGCAATAGATCGCTGTCAGCGCCACATTGGTAAAGATCTCCGTCTACCAGTATGTATCTTCTAGCCATACGAACGATCGGTTCAACGGATACACGTTCATCAGGAAGGATATTGTCTTTAGAGCAGGTCTGGACCTCTGTGATCCCTGCATCAGACCTACCTGAGCTTTTCGGATCTTGGGCGCCAGGTTACACGGAGCCCCCGGTGACACATACGATCCTTGGCGAGCGCCATGGTTGCAGGGCCGCGGGGACTGCCAGCTTCGAGGTGCTAGGCTCGCCCCGTTTCGCCTGATTCGGCAAGCCACGTTGTATGACACAGTAGCTTCCTTTCAAAGGTGGCTTCAGGGACCGGAGTCCGTGCAGAGGCTTTTATTGAAAGGTTGTCTGCCACCTCATTGTTGGCGCATGGATATGGCGCTACTCCAAAGCATGAAATCACTTTTCCACCTCTTGCACGCGGATAAGGTAGGCAGCTGGCTGTGGATCGGTATAGGAATACTCTCGCTCGCCCTGTTTTATGGCGAGTTGGGAGCCTACTTTTAGCTAGCTTCAGCCGTATTCCTAGAGAAAGGGCAGTACTTAAGCTAAATATGAGGGCTTCATACTTTGCCATGCTATTAGTAGTTTTGGAGTCAAGATACACCATGTACTTGAACTTCTATCCTAACTACGAGACGACCAGGACCCCCGCTTTGGCGCCTCGCTCGCGCGAGGGTCATCGCAGCAGAGTGTCTAGTGGGGTACGCTGAAAACCAGGGCTCTTTTTCCGGGCCTCTGTCGTCTTGACCTCCCTAGACGTTATGAAGACGGAATTAATTGCACCCCAAATGTGTAGATCTAACGTATAGGACTAGCGTGTAGGACAGCTCTGAACATGCCATTTATAACTGCTATGCATGAGCCAACATAGACTGTAATGGAGCACACAGGACAGGATTCATTCTTCCTTATTCCTGGCTTCCTTCGGACAATAGGGGGCAACATGCCCTGCAAGAAGGCAGTGATTCGCCCTGGATACCTAGTGCCTAGACCCTTCCGGGACTTTAGCTGCTCTAAGCTCTGTCCCCAGTCCCTATGTTACCCTTACATAAAAGAGAAAAAGAAAAAAATATTCTACCACTACTTGGGAGCAGACTTACAGAGGTGTCCTATGGCCTGTGGTCTAGGTAGAGGTTCCCATCCCTTATAGCAAGGCGGACGCACCTGGGAGACATGCTTGTTATGGCCGGGGGATAGGCTTGTGACTCCTCCTCGAGAAAACTCTGCCGAGGCACCAGGTGGCCCTTCCCTGGGCCGCCTGCTCTTCACGACGGAAGAGGGACCGCCTGGTTAGGTGGGGAGTGTCTTACGTCGCTCGCTGTGGTCAGAGCCGAAACCCTTTTCTTGATCATAAAGGATCTTTAATGCCCTCTTGGCGTCTTCGAACTTCCCCCAGTCTGCTCGGAAGCAGCCCCCAGAGATTCTTTTTTCGGTGGGGCTAGAGGATCACGAAGGTCTGAGCGCAATGGCGAGAGAGAGAGAGAGACAAAGATTTATGTGGTTCGGGCCGCCGGAGCGTAAAACCATACGTCCACGGGAGTGCTTGGTGTATTGCTTGCTCGCGTATGAGGGTGAGTTGGATGGGTCGTGAACCCTTTGCCCGGAAGCTGCCCTGGTCCTTCTATAGCTCAAGACCGGGGCAGTTACAATGCGGCCCGAGGCCCGACAGGTGGCCCCACACCTATCTGTGCCTATACATGATCAAAGCATTTACAGCTACACGTATCATCGTTGTCGGTGGAGTTACGGTGCGCCGCCTGTCCTGCTAGGCTCCTCGGTCCGGGTAGCAGGTGATGTTGAAGTACCCGTCTTGTCGCCACGTCCTCTTGCTCTATAGGACGGCTCAGCGCCGTTGGAAGGCACTGTTGCGCCGTCAGGCCTCGCCACCCTGTCTTTCACTGTAATGGCGACTAGGCAGAGGACGGAGGTGTGCATCGTGCGCCATGCTTCTGGGGAAGGCGCGAGCCTTCAATGCTCGGCTTGGCAGCGCTCCTTCCTCTTTACTCCTCGGCCATCTGCCCGTTGCTCGTCGGAGTGACGTTCGGGCAGATGGCCCCCAAGACACGCGTCTCCACCGGAGCCGTCTTAAGGAGTAGTGGGAAATCCAGAGTTGTTGGGCACGTGGAAGCACCGGAGCCCATGCTGGAGGTCGAATCCGGAGCTGCAGGACACGTGGCGCATCCGGAGCCTCCCCCAGGTGGCAGGTACACCCGGAGTCGCTGCCCACGTGGCAGCACCGGAGGCCTCCATGCTGGAGGTCGGATCCGGAGCTGCAGGACGTGTGGCACCTCTGGAGCCCTCTCTGGCTGGGGGGTGTGGCTCGGAGGTTCCGGGAACGTGGTAGTGTCGGAGCCCTCCTTGGTGGAGGATGGGGTCCGACACTACTGGACACGTATCTGTTCCCGAGCCACCCTCGGCCGGTAGTCAGGCTCAGGGCTTGAAGACACATTGCAACCCTAGGACAGTCTATGGGGCCCAGAGCGCGTGGCTTATGCTGGGGCCCGCCTAAGCTGGGACGGCGGGGCCCAGTTGCTTTTTACCCAATACGCGGGGGTATCCGGTTCGCAGGGTACCGACAAGTACCTATGCTTGCAAAGGTCTATAAAATGTAATGCAATCTGTTTTCCCTAATGCTTAAAAGAGAGAGTGCTTTAGACATCTTATGCAAAACTTCATCAAATGTTATCATGCTTCCAAACATATGTTTTCTGCAGCAAGGGCATACAAGAAATAAGCATATGACTATCACATGGCTAATATTTTGTGTGATCCTGAGATATCCTACTGGCTAGATACATATCATTCTCTCAAATTTTATAGAAGTGGGTTCAACCCAGCTATTAAATGCGATTACATCGCCAATAATATTGCTGGGGTGTTCAATAATTGGATAAAAGATATAAAAGACCTTCCTGTATGTGAGCTTGTTGACAAGCTCAGGGAGATGATCATGACTTGTTTCACAAGCGGAGAAGGATTGGAGATAAGATCTATGGAATGATATTACCGGCTGTGATACATATCTTGAAGGCAAAAACTCGAGGGTTGGGTCACTTGACAGTTGTGAAAGGTGACTACTATGCTGCAGAGGTGCGAGACAACAATAATTTTTATGCTAGACATGTTGTTAATGCAAACTTGCATGAGTGTTCATGTGAAGAATGGAAACACACTGGTAAGCCTTGTCAACATGCTCTGGCTCTAATAACAGCCCAACAAACTAGAGATGTGAGAATGGAGGAGTTTATTAATGAATATTATTCTGTGGAGAAGTTGAGAAATACATACAAGAGAATAGTTGAGCCACTTTCTGACAAGTCACAATGGCCTAAGGTGGACATATCAAGTGAGGTCCATGCACCACATGGAAAGAGGGGTGTCGGTACCTGAGATATGGGGTACCCCGCGCACAGGGTAAAATGCCTAAGGAACTCACCCTTCTCCGCAGGGAGAGCTCCGAAGGCGCCACGCGTCCGGCGGGGCCGGACCTCCCTCTCCTCAGAGGAGAGCTCCGGGCCCTCCACGTGGCATACAGAAGCCGGACCTCCCCCTCCGCAGGAGAGAGGTCCGAAGGCGCCGCGTGTCCAGCGGGGCCGGACCTCCCTCTCCTCAGAGGAGAGCTCCGGGCCCGCCACGTAGCCAACAGAAGCCGAGCCTCCCCCTCCGTGGGGAGAGGTCCGGAGGCTCCACGTGCCCCGCGGGACTGACCCTTCTCTCCTCTGAGAAGGGCTCCGGGCCCGCCATGTGGCAGCAGAACGACGCTGCCTGCCCCGAGCGGTAGGCAGCGGGCGTAAAAACGCCCCATACCTTGCCCGTACAAGGTATTCAAGGCCCGCGTCTTCCCAAGACGCGGAGCACGCTTCTGTCAGGTGTCGTTGCGCCCAGTCGCATCACAGACTGGTGCGCGGTGTCAGAACCTGCCAGCCAATAAACACCGCGACAAGACATCCCATGCCGCCTGCGCCGTCATCAACCACTACGACTAGCATGCGGCATGGGCAGGACGGCAAGATGAAGGCTCGGAAGCCTTCGCCAGAGACAACTACCGGCATAACTGCAGATACGGTAGATAATAGACAATCTTCCCAGGACCACCTGTCGGGTCCCAGCTCCCCTTGTAAGCCGCCCGAGTCTTGGACTATAAAAGGCTCGGGTAGGCGTCGATAGCAGGGGTTTGCACTTTGCAACTCATACGCTAGCCATACACTCTCAAGCTGTAACTCACCCCCAAGCTCAGGCCTCCAGTCCTGAGCAGCAAGCAATACAGCGAGCTCCATAGCTCGCCGTGGACATAGGGTTTTACGCTCCGGCGGCCTGAACCACGTAAAACTCGCCGTGTCAAGCTCTTACTAACTCGTCCATCTGCGCAAGCTCTCCGCTAGAGACTAGCCCCACCGAAAAAAGAACCTCCGCGGGCTGCCCAGTGCAGGCTCGGGGGAAGTGTCGACTGAACACTTCGACATTTGGCGCGCCAGGTAGGGGGCTTTTCTCCTAGCGCGACGAGTTTCTGCCGACGAAGATGACCAAGCTTCCTTCAGCGGCGAACTCTCCCCCCTCGCCTCTGCGGCAGACCGCGACCAGGGGGGAGTACATGTCGACACACTCGGGACGGAGTGTGTCGGTACGAGCTGGGGGCCAGCAACCGGCTCTGGCAGCGCCGACCCCGGCAATGCAGGCTCCAACCAGCTTCAAGTCTTCAGTAGCGCTGGGCGTGCCCAGTGGGGGTGTGTTAGCTGCGGCGAGAGCGCTACTGTACAATCCGCCCGCTGGGGACACGCCTCAGGCAGCGACCTGGCAGTGGATCCGCGAGGTAGACCGTCTCGTCATCGTCGCTGCAGACCCTCGACCTCGGCGGGGACGACGCTCTGGCCAATCGGTCGTCTCGCTGATGCGCGCACCATTGGATGACGAGCAGACGGCAGACTCCAGCTCTACCAGCCCCCAATCAACAGATCTGAGGACGGAGCTGGAGCGGTGTCACCTGGGTCAAGATGCCCGGGTATACCTCGAGCGGCGCCGAGAGAGGCGTCGCCACCAAGAGGCTGACAACAGCATGACGTCGGCCTCGACCCAGCCTAAAGAGCAGACCTTTGCCACGCGATCTCTGCCCCAGGCCTGTGCCGTGCAGAATATGCCACAGTCATATGTCCTGCAAATGGCGCCCCCGGCCTATGGTGCAGCCTTGCCCATGTCGGGGCACGCGGTGCTCAGTGCGAACCAAGCGTTCGCGGCATCAGAACCTGCGGCGACAGAAGCAGGGTGTACGGCCCTCGCGCCCCACCTTCGCTTCGCAAAGTGGCCGCGCAAGTTTCGGCCGGTCCTGCCCGAGAAGTACGACGACAGCATCAACCCGGCGGAGTTCCTCCAGATCTACTCCACCGCCGTACTTGCCGTAGGGGGGAATGAAGCCGTCATGGCCAATTACTTCCCTGTCGCCTTGACTGGCCCAGCTCGGTCTTGGCTCATGAACCTCCCCCAGGGTTCCGTAACTTCCTGGGGAGAGCTTTGTCGACAGTTCATAGCCAACTTTGGCAGTTCCTACACCCGGCCTGGCACGGAGCTCGACCTCTACGCCATCCAACAACAACCTGGGGAGTCGCTGCGCTCTTTCATCCAGCGGTTCTCCCAGGTGCGGAACACCATCCCACACATTCAAAATGCTTCTGTGGTGGTGGCGTTCCGGCAAGGCGTCCGAGACAAGAAGATGCTTGAGAAACTCGCGACCAGGGAGGTCCGCGATGCCTCAGAGCTCTTCAGCTTGGCGGACAAGTGCGCCAGAGCAGCCAAAGGACGGAACTGGCACTCACAGCCATCCTCCGAGTCAGGAGGGCTGCCCGGATCTGGTCCTACTCCCTATGGAGGTAGCAGGAAGACCAAGAGCCGAGGCAGAAGCAAGATAAGACCGCCGGCCGCGACCCCAGTCGTCGCTGCAGCGACGCTCAGTGGGGCTCGGGGGCAGCGCCCTGACAAGAGGCAGCGAAAGTCACCGATCCCGTAAGATAGCCAGGACAACATGTGCCCCGTGCACGGCAGCTGTCGCCACACTACGGCCGAGTGCCGGGAGATCCGAAGGCTCGCAGAGCGCTTCCGCAAGGGGAAGCGGCAGCGGGCTGATGCCCTGCCCTTCCGTCCAAAGGAAGACGAGCAGGGGGTGGATGTTCCAGTCAACATCGACCACCCAGAGGAGATCCATTAGTCTCAGCGTGTCGTGAAGGCGGCACGCAATCATGAGGACTCCAGCTCCAGTGACGATGAGCGTCGGAAGAAGCTCTACGTCATATACGGCGGGTCCGCCGACCCATCGTCCCGAAGCGCAGTCAAGACTCTGCGCCGAGCGGTAGCGTCGGTGGCGCCACTCCCAAGTGTTGCACCGCACCTTAAGTGGATGGGGACCCCCATCAGCTTTGACGCCACCGACTGCCCCAGGAACTTGGCTGGGGCCGGCCAACTACCGCTCCTGGTGGCCCCTACCATCGCCAACGTGAGAATGTACCACGTTTTGGTAGATGGAGGAGCTGGGCTGAACCTCATCAGCCGTGCAGCTTTTCAGAAGCTGCAGGTCCCGATGGCCAAGCTCACCCCGTCGAGCCCGTTCTCAGGGGTAGGGCCGGGACAGGTTATCCCCTACGGCAACCTTAGTCTCCCGGTGACCTTCGGGGCTCCGGACAGCTATCGAACAGAGTACATTCTGTTCGACGTAGCGGAGATAGACCTCCCCTTCAACGCCATAATCGGCAGGCCAGCCCTGTACCGGTTCATGGCTGTAGCCCACTACGGCTACCTCGTCCTGAAGATGCCAACACCGACGGGCGTTCTCAGGATTCGTGGGGACCGCACTGCTGCAGTGTCGGCCCTGGAGAAGCTCCAAGCGCTCGCAACAGCTGGGGCATCAGCCCCCGGCAATGCGGAGCCGGACCAGCTCCGCCCGAGCGCACATCACCGTGCTTCCACCACAGCACCCCGAGTGCAACCTCTCGACGAGGGCGGCGTCCCCTTAAAGGTCGTCCAAGTCGGCGCCGAAGCTACCCAGACCACCCGGGTAGCCGGGGGCCTGGATAGCAAATAGGAAGGCGCGCTCGTCACCTTGCTCCGGCACAACGTTGACGTGTTTGCATGGCAGCCGTCACAGATGCCGGGGATCCCCAGGGAGGTGATCGAGCACCACTTGAAAGTCTTCCCCGACGCCCGGCCGGTTCAACAGAAGCCTCGCAAGCAGTCCATCGAGTGGCAAAACTTCATCCGTGAAGAAGTCAAGAAGCTGCTGGACGCTGGCTTCATACGGGAGGTCCACCACCCCCGATGGTTAGCGAACCCCGTCGTTGTCCCGAAGGCCGGCGGGAAGCTCCGGATGTGCATCGACTACACCAGTCTCAATAAGGCATGTCCCAAAGATCCATTCCCTCTCCCTAGAATAGATCAAATAGTAGACTCAACGTCAGGCTGTGATATGCTGTGCTTCCTAGACGCCTACTCGGGTTTCCATCAGATCCCCATGTCTAGGGAGGACGAGGAGCACACCTCCTTCATCACAGTAGACGGTCTTTATTGCTAGGTGTCTATGCCTTACGGCCTAAAGAATGCACTCCCCACCTTTGTGCGGGCGATGCACAAAACCTTTGGGGAGTTAATAAGAGACCTAGTTGAGGTGTATGTCGATGACATAGTTGTCAAGGTCAAGCAGGGTCCATCCCTACTAGATAACTTAGCTTTAGTCTTTGACAAGTTGCGCTCTACGCGCACCAAGCTGAACCCAGATAAATGTGTGTTCGGCGTGTCCTCTGGGAAGCTCTTAGGGTTCCTGGTCTCGCACCGAGGGATTGAGGCTAACCCAGAGAAGATCAAGGCCATCGACTTGATGCGGCCCCCTGTCCGCGTCAAGGATGTTCAGAGACTCACGGGATGTCTAGCCGCGCTGAGTCGGTTTATACCGAGGCTAGCAGAGCGGGCACTCCCTTTCTTTAAGCTCCTGCGCAAGTCAGGCCCCTTTGCCTGGACTGACGAAGCAGAAGAGGCTTTCCAGGAGTTGAAGCGACTCCTGATGACCCTACCTATCATGGTAGCCCCTGAGCCCGGGGAGCACTTGCTGCTCTACATTGCGGCGACAACAGAAGTGGTGAGTATGGTCCTTGTCGCGGAGCGGCCAGACCCCTCACCCTCGCAACCTGCTCCGGTAGCAGAAGACAGACGCCAGGGGGCCCCGCAGGGCTAAGACAGTCTACCAGACCTCCTGGAGGTCCAAGTCGACCTCCCGGAGGCCCAGGACGGCCTCCCGGACCCCCAAGATAAATCTCCAGGGTCCAATTGGGATCTCCCGGAGGTCCCTCAAGACCCCCCGGAGCTCCCGGATGATCAAGAAAGCTTAAGGGCCTCCGGGTCCCAGTTCCCGGAGGCCCCTGTGGGTCCACCCACCTCTAGCGGGCCGGGGCCAATGGACGAGGAGCTCCCAAGCCTAAGAGAGAGGGTCTGAACCATACAGAGGCCTGTCTACTACATCAGTGAAGTACTTCATGAGGCCAAGACAAGGTACCTAGAAATCCATAAGCTACTGTATGCGGTGCTCGTGGCCTCCAGGAAGCTCCGCCACTCCTTCCAGGCCCACCGGGTCTCGGTAGTCACCTCGTATCCGCTGAAGACAATTCTTCACAGCCCCCATGCGACTGGCAACGTTGCTAAATGGGCGGCGGAGCTGGCAGAGTTTGAGCTGGACTTCCTCCCACGTCATGTAGTCAAGAGCCAAGCACTGGCTGACTTTGTGGCGGAGTGGACACCAACGAAGACTGACCCAGGGAGCCATGAAGGCGGTGAGCCAGAGCCCAAAGCTCCGGTCTTCACCGAACCCCACTGGACACTATTCTTCGACGGCTCCTCGCGAAAGCAGGGGGCCGGTGCCGGCGTACTGCTCCTCATGCCATCGGGGGAACAGTTTGGGTATATGGTGCGTCTAAATTTCAAGGCAACCAACAACATGGCGGAGTATGAAGCACTCATCTTTGGCCTGCAGACAGCCCTGTCTTTAGGCGCTCGCCAGTTGTTGGCACAGGGCGACTCCCAACTGGTCATCAAGCAAGTCAAGGGCGAATGTTCCTGCAATGACCCGCAGCTAGCTGCGTATCTGCTCCACGTACAGATGTTGGAGAAAGAATTCCTCGCTTTGGACCTGCACCACGTACCGCGCGCTGGTAATGCCGCAGCCGACAACCTTTCAACGAAGGCTTCCACCGGAGCCCCTACGCCCGAAGGAGTTTTCGAGAGGACGTTGCTGCGACCCACAGCCCGGCCCGCCGAGCCGGGCGAAGGGGGCTTGACCAGCACCTCGAAGCTGGCGGTCCCGGCGGCCCTACAGCCATGGATGCCGCCAAGGATCGTAAGCGTCACTGGGGACTCCGTGCAACCCAGCGCTCAAGATCTAGAAGCTCAAGTCAGACCCGATGCATGGATCACGGAGATCCGGGACTACTTGAAGGACAATATCCTCCCTGATGAACATGCAACCACTGAACGGATTGTGCGTATGGCTAAGAGGTACGCGCTGGTAGAGGGGGATCTCTACCGGCGTGGCGCCAACCACATCCTATTGCGGTGCATAACCCAGGGGGAAGGCTGCGACTTGCTCGCTGAGATCCATGGAGGCGAATGTGGAAGTCATTCTTCCTCACGCACGCTTGTTGGTAAAGCCTTCCGGCATGGCTTCTACTGGCCGACAGCACTCCAGGATGCCGTCAAGCTGGTCGAGAGCTGCAAGGCGTGTCAGTTCCACGCCAAGCAGATCCATACACCGGCTCAGGCGGTACAGATGATCCTGCCCTCGTGGCCGTTTGCCGTATGGGGGCTGGACATTCTGGGACCATTTCCCAGAACCGTCGGGGGATTCCGGTACCTCTATGTCGCCATCGACAAGTTCACCAAGTGGCTGGAAGCTACACCAGTTGTCACCATCAACAAACAATCCGCAGTAAAATTCATCAAGTCTATTGTCTGCCGGTTCGGGGTCCCAAACAGGATCATCACCAACAACGGGACCCAGTTCACCAGCGCAGCATTCCAAGACTACTGCGAGGACCTTGGTATTCAGGTATGCTATGCCTCTATCGCCCACCCGAGGAGCAATCGGCAAGTTGAGAGGGCCAACGCGGAGATTCTTCGGGGCCTTAAGACTCGCACCTTCGCCAGCCTGAAGAAACATGGTGCCAATTGGGTAGATGAGCTTCTGAACACACTACGGGCTAACCGTACATCCCAGAGCCGGGCCACCGGGAAGACACCCTTCTTCATGGTGTATGGGGCTGAAGCTGTACTTCCCCTAGAAATCACCATGAAGTCTCACCGTGTCCGGGCTTACGACGAAGCCACGCAGGACAACCTCCGGCGTGGAGAAATCGACCTCGTCGACGAGGTCCGATTACATGCGGCACTCCGTAACGCGCAGTACAGACAAGCGCTTCGGCGCTACCACCAGAGGTCTGTGCGTGCCCGGGAGCTGCAGGAAGGTGACCTGGTGTTGCGGCGCATACTTTCTCGCGAAGGGGCCCACAAACTCTCCCCTAGTTGGGAAGGCCCCTTCCGAGTCGCGAAAGTATGCCGCCCCGGGTGTGTGCGCCTTTCCACCGAGGATGGGGACCTGCTCCCGAACCCTTGAAACATAGAACACCTCCGTAAGTTCTACCCCTAGAGCAAAAATAGGACAGTATTTTCTTTTCGTAATAAACTCCATAGAGTCCAGGAGCAGCGCTCGGAGCAGCTAAACCTCAGGGGACGGTCCAGGACTACATTCAGCTTTGCTTGGTTCCGACTCCAAGCGTGTAGAGTCTTGCTTCCCCTCTTAATGGGGTGGGTCGTGGCCTCCATGTTTAGCCTGCCTTCCTCCTGTGGAAAGTTGTACAAAAAGAAATCTGCTCTACTTTGCTCTTTCCTTGTACTCATTTAAATTGTGAATTGAGTTTTTTAATCACCCTTGCAGTGCATGGTTGCCATGTGCTCAGCTCCCCCTCTCTACAAGTCCCCAAGCACCAAGCATATGGTTAGAGGCTATAAGTCAAATAAGACTATGAGATAAGGGAGGGGGAGCCCCCAAGGAGAATTACGTTTCCTCTACCTATGTGCAGGACCTCCAGGTTGCGGCAACAGGGACTGCATGAAGCAGGGGGAAAGGAGCTACCAACTACTCCGACCTAGGACTGGAAGGACCGGGACCTGCCCCTTCAGCAGGGGCGGACCCGAGGGCCCCACGTGTCCAGCAGGCTCGGAACCCTCACCTCCCTCGAGGAGAGCTCCGGGCTCGCCACGTGGCGGGCGGAAACCGGACCTCCCCCCCCCCCCCCCCCCCCCCCGGTGGGAGGGCTCCGAAAGCCCTACGTGTCCAGCATGGCCGGAGCTCCAACCTCTTAAGGAGGGGCTCCGGACACGCCACGTGGCGGGCAGACTTGGGGGCTCCCCATGGGGCGAGATCCGGAGACCCCCGGGGACCCCTAACACGGTTAGGACCCGGGGAGGGTGTCTGTGCAAAGCTCCGAGATTGGAGATGGCCTCGGAGTACCTTGCGGAGCTGAGGACTCAGTCAGGCAAGCCCAAGAAGGAGAGAAAAAGCATCACAGTCACAAATATCTTAAAAGAGTCAAACTATGCGAGGCTCCATGAGCTGGACTACAGACTCGATAAAAAGGAAGAAACAAGTCCCAAGGGTCTCCCGACATGACCAGAATCCAGAAGTTGCAATAAAGGCCGCGTCACCAGGCTTCAGCCCTGGCGGAACTCTCTCGCTCTATGACCAGAGCGCAGGAATCGCCTCCCTCATCACCAGCGCAGAAACCAGTGACACCACGGGAGCTCCTGAGGCCCCCTCCGCAGTATTCAGCGGTCTTCCTGGAGACTCTACCGTCTGGGATCCTCCATGGTGCATCGGCGGTTTCCTTCTCCTGAAGTTCCCTCATCACCTGCGCAAAAGCCGGTGTCGTCAAGGGTGCCCCTGGAGCCGTCATCCCTCATCACCTGCGCAAAAGCTGGAGTCATCAAGGGTGCTCCTGAGGCCCTCTCCGCAGTATTCAGCGGTGTTCTTGGAGACTCTGCCGCCTGGGATTCTCCTCGGTGCTTCAGCGGTTCCTTTGAAGACTCCACCACCCTCAGGGGCAGGGCAGGCAGGCTCCCTGAGTCCCAGGCTTGGTGCAGACGCAACCGCTGGAGGGAACTGAGAGCAATTCTTCCCCCATAAGGCGGGTTAAGAGCCATGGAAGAAGACAAGACTACAGGGACCTGAGGGAGGCACAGGGGCTGGAAGCCTTATAAGGGGAATGTACCCACATGGAGGTTTCATTTAACACCTTCCCGGGTGCAATCCCAAGCGATTCGGAACTCTTCGAATACCCCGCACCGGCAACCGCTTCGGTTCCTAGACCGAGTGCCGATGACGGGTGGGCCCAAGCCGCCTAAACTAAAGCGGTGGGGTCAAGGAGTCAGTCTACTAAGAAGATGAGTCGGCAAGGCACTTCGGCGGTTCCCGAAAAAGCGTCGCAACGTGCAGAAGTGGCAGTCTTGGGAACCGCCGCAGTAAAAGCAACCATCAAGTGAGCGCACGCTCCCACGATCCCGCGGCCGTTCGTGCTCCGGCAGCGGTCAATTCGGGACTTAGAGAAAGTGCGCGGATCGGAAGAGACGGAGGTCCCACCTCGGGCTCGCTATCTCCCCCGAGATGGGCCCAGGGGCCACTGTCGGTACCTGAGATATGGGGTACCCCCGCGCACAGGGTAAAATGCCTAAGGAACTCGCCCTTCTCCGCAGGGAGAGCTCCGAAGGCGCCACGCGTCCGGCGGGGCCGGACCTCCCTCTCCTCAGAGGAGAGCTCTGGGCCTGCCACGTGGCATACAGAAGCCGGACCTCCCCCTCCGCGGGAGAGAGGTCCGAAGGCGCCGCGTGTCCAGCGGGGCCGGACCTCCCTCTCCTGAGAGGAGAGCTCCGGGCCCGCCACGTAGCTAACAGAAGCCGAGCCTCCCCCTCCGTGGGGAGAGGTCCGGAGGCTCCACGTGCCCCGCGGGACTGACCCTTCTCTCCTCTGAGAAGGGCTCCGGGCCCGCCACGTGGCAGCAGAACGACGCTGCCTGCCCCGAGCGGTAGGCAGCGGGCGTAAAAACGCCCCATACCTTGCCCGTACAAGGTATTCAAGGCCCGTGTCTTCCCAAGACGCGGAGCACGCTTCTGTCAGGTGCCGTTGCGCCCAGTCGCATCACAGACTGGCGCGCGGTGTCAGAACCTGCCAGCCAATAAACACCGCGACAAGACATCCCATGCCGCCTGCGCCGTCATCAACCACTACGACTAGCATGTGGCATGGGCAGGACGGCAAGATGAAGGCTCGGATGCCTTCGCCAGAGACAACTATCGGCATAACTGCAGATACGGTAGATAATAGACAATCTTCCCGGGACCACCTGTCGGGTCCCGGCTCCCCTTGTAAGCCGCCCGAGTCTTGGACTATAAAAGGCTCGGGTAGGCGTCGATAGCAGGGGTTCGCACTTTGCAACTCATACGCTAGCCATACACTCTCAAGCTGTAACTCACCCCCAAGCTCAGGCCTCCGGTCCTGAGCAGCAAGCAATACAGCGAGCTCCATAGCTCGCCGTGGACGTAGGGTTTTACGCTCCGGCGGCCTGAACCACGTAAAACTCGCCGTGTCAAGCTCTTACTAACTCGTCCATCTGCGCAAGCTCTCCGCTAGAGACTAGCCCCACCGAAAAAAGAACCTCCGCGGGCTGCCCAGTGCAGGCCCGGGGGAAGTGTCGACTGAACACTTCGACAAGGGGTGTAGGCCGCCAAAGGAAATTGAGGATCAAAGGTTGTCTTAAAGGTGGTAGTGGTAAGAAACCAAGTGGAATGGATACGGTGAAGGAAAAGAAATTAACTAGAGGCAAGTTCAAATGTCCTAATTGTGGATAATTGGGACATAGGAAAAACAGTCCCAAATGCCCTCACCGTAGAACTAAGAAAAGACAAGTGTAATTGATTTCTTCATTTCTGATACATTTACCATAATTTCTTTATTTAATTTTGTTGTTTTCATCTTGCAGGAAGAGGAAACCAAGAAAAAATAGCACCAAAAACTGGTTTCCGTTGAAGCAAATGCAACCATCTCCACTTCTTCACAACCGGTCACTATGTCCATATCATTAGAGTTACCTACCATCTCTACTTCATCAGAAACGGTGTGCACTTCAACTCCAACCGAGCAAAGAACATTGTAAAGAGCTGTCGAAAAAATTACACCAAGAAAGTTTAAGGAAGCTTAGAGTTCAATGCTATTTTCTATCATTATTTCAATGTGTATGACTTCATGTGACATGTGAACTTCAATGTTTATGGATTTGTGTGTGAACTTCATGTGTAGAACTTCAATGTGTACTTTAATGTGTATGAACTTCATGTGTGTGAGTTGTTAAATTTATCTTATGTGGCATGAAAATTTTTTATGGATGTTAAATTTAGCTAATGGTTATGCTCTATGTGACATGCGGGCATGCAATTTTTTTATTCAAGCAAACCCCTATTGGCATGCAGTTTTTTAGTGCTCTGTATAGCTTTTTTATTTCAGCAGGTTGTCGTAGCTTTGTTTTCAATTGAGTGATGTGATTAAGAGAGTTGAGGGTATTTTAGTCTTTGTTCTATGTACTTTTCTGTTAAAAGAAGGCTATGAGACAAGTTATAATGTCTTGATAATAAACGAGCGAACTTGTTGCAATTATAATGGTATTTTAGCGAGTCGTGTGTTGGGAGTGCTATTCTGGCGAAGCCCAACGTTGAGAGTGGTATAATTCCAAATGTCTCGAACCCGGCGAGACAATTGGAATTATACCACTCCCAACGTTGGGCTTCACCAGAATACCACTTCTAACAGATGACTCGTTAAAATACCATTATAATTGCAACAAGTTCCCTCGTTTACCATCCGTATATTTTTAAAATGTGTCATGGCTAAACAACAGATGGAAAAGTCAAAACTACCCTCATCCAAATCCTTCTTTTGTTTCTTTTACTTACTCTGCCTCCAAAACAATACAGCGCCGCCGCCGCTGGGACCCGGCCGCCCCGCCGACTTCTGAGGAACATCCCCCTACTGTGACCCCCAGCCCTGATCCGCCCAGGCGCGCAGCCCACCCGATGGGCCGCGCCGCCGCCCTCCCCCCTTTCTGACTGGCTGAAAAGGAGGCGACAGCCCCCTGACGCTCTGACATGCTGCAGCAGGTTCCCCCCCCCTACCGCAACCGGCGCTCGCCCGCTTGGAGAGTATCCTGTGGTCCCCTGTGGTAGGGACTTGTTCTCATTTTTTTAGTTTTTCACTTGTAGGGCAGTTTGCCTCGATAGACCTACATCCGGAAGAAGGATCCGGTGCCATCGAAAAAGACTCAAACAATGATAATTCATTGTATGTTGTTTGTTAGATTTTTGTTTATTTGTTAATTGACGAATTGAATATGAATAAGAGGTTTATTAGCTCGTTTTTAAAATGATCATATAGGCTACTTTTACCGCCTATTGAACTGTCAGAATAATTCATTGATTAGGATACAATACAATTGGAGGACCGACATGATGACGAAGGTAGACTAGAAATTGCTAGTGACAACCAGTTATATGTTCTTTTGGGCTTGAGGGATGTGGATGAGAGGGCACGAAAGGCGAGGGAGGATGTTGCGGATACAAGTTCTAGAGTTGTAAATGATGTTCAAGGTGCTGCCATTCCAGTCGATGATTATATACTAGAAGAGAGAACAATTGTGTATGATAAGAATAATTTTGTAATGGAGCTTGGCAGCTTGTACCCAACAATGAAAGAGTTTAGGTTGGCTATGAGACAATATGCCATAAACATGGAATTCGAGTTAGGCATTGAGGCAACCGATACTACTAAATACCGAGGCTATTGTAAGGGTGGGGATTGTCCTTGAGAATAGTGGCACGTCTAGAGTGGAAAGGCTCTCCCACCATTGTGGTATGTTCTTGCGATCTATCATTTTTTTTCATACATCTACATTACAATATCATTGCATCATTATGTTGCAGGTGGTAGTGTTGATTGACGAACACACATATACATCGAGTGGTAGGAGGAAGACCGCTAGACCGGATAGTGGGTGGGTTGCTTCAAAAGCCCTCCCTATCCTTCGAAAGAACCCTGATATGGGTGCCAAAGAGTTGTAAACAAAATTGCAGGATGACCATAATTGCACTATTGCTTATGACACGGTGTGGAAGGGGAAAGAGAAGGCATTGAAACAACTGTATGGTAGTTGGGAGGAGAGCTTCCAACTTTTGTTCAATTGGAAGGCTGAGATCTTGAAGAACTCACCAAATAGTTTTGTTGAAATTGACCTACAAGTGCAAGATGGTAAGGTTTACTTCCATAGGTTCTTTTGTTCACTTGGTCCTTGCATTTAGGTTTTTTGGAGGGATGTAGACCATATTTAGTGTAGACTCAACTACACTAAATGGAAGATGCAATGGTCACTTAGCTTCGGCTTGTAGCATTGATGGTCACAATTAGATGTTTCTACTTTCTTTTTGTATTATTAACTCCAAAACGGAAGAAAAATTGAACTTGGTTCATGACACAACTGCATAAGGCTATATAGGAGATGTTGCCGTACTTGCTATTCGTACCAATGCTTGCAAAGGTCTAGAAAATGCGATGCAATCTGTTTTCCCTAATGCTTTAAAAAGAGAGTGCTTTAGACATCTTATGCAAAAGTTCATCAAAAGTTATCATGCTTTCGAACATACTTTTTCTGCAGCAATGGCATACAAAAAAGAAGCATATGATTATCACATGGCTAATATTTTGTTCGATCCTGAGATGTCCTACTAGCTAGATACATATCACTCTCTCGAATGGTATAGAAGTGGGTTCAACCCAGCTATTAAGTGTGATTACATCACCAATAAAAATGTTGAGGTGTTCAATAATTGGATAAAATATATAAAAGACCTTCCTGTATGTGAGCTTGCTGACAGGCTCAGGGAGATGATCATGACTTTGTTTCACAAGCGGAGAAGGATTCGAGATAAGCTCAATGGAAGGATACTACCGGCTGCCATACATATCTTGAACGCAAAAAGTTGAGGGTTGGGTCACTTGACAGTTGTGAAAGGTGACTACTATGTTGCAGAGGTGCGAGACAACAATAATTGTTACGCTAGACATGTTGTTAAGGCAAACTTGCATGAGTGTTCATGTGAAGAATGGAAACACGCTGGTAAGCCTTGTCAACATGATCTGGCTCTCATAACAGCCCAACAAACTAGAGATGTGAGAATGGAGGAGTTTGTTAATGAATATTATTCCATAGAGAAGTTCAGAAATGCATACAAGAGAATAGTTGAGCCACTTCCTGACAAGTCATAATGGCCTAAAGTGGACATATCAAGTGAGGTCCGTGCACCACATGGAAATAGGGGTGTAGGACGCCAAAGGAAATTGAGGATCAAATGTTGTCTTGAAGGTGGTAGTGGTAAGAAACCAAGTGGAAGGAGACCGTGAAGGAAAATAAATTAATTAGAGGCAAGTTCAAATGTCCTAATTATGGAGAATTGGGACATAAGAAAAACAGCCCCAAGTGCCCTCACAGTGGAATTAAGAAAAGGCAAGTGTAATTGATTTCTCTGTTTCTCATACACTTACCATAATTTCTTTATTTAATTTTGTTGTTTTCATCTTGTAGGAAGAAAAAACCGAGAAAAAATAGCACCAAAAACTGGTTTACCGTTGAAGCAAATGCCACTGTCTCCACTTCTTCACAACCGGTCACTACGTCCATATCATTAGAGTCGCCCACCATCTCTACTTCGTCACAAACGTGTGCACTTCAACTCCAACCGAGCAAAGAACATTGAAAAGAGCCGTTGAAAAAGTTACACCAAGAAAGTTTAAGGAAGCTTGAAGTTCAATGCTATGACTTCATGTGACATGTGCATGAACTTCAATGTTTATGGATTTGTGTGTGAACTTCAATGTGTATGAACTTCATGTGTAGAACTTCAATGTGTATGAACTTCATGTGTGTGAGTTGTTAAATTTATCTTATGTGGCATGCATTTTTTATGGATGTTAAATTTATCTAATGGTTATGATCTATGTGACATGAGGGCATGCAGTTCTTTTATTCAAGAAAACTCCAAGTGGCATGCAGTTTTTTAGTGTTTCGTATAGCTTTTTTTTAATTCAGCAGGTTGCCATAGCTCTGTTTTCAATTGAGTGATGTGATTAAGAGAGTTGAGGGCATTTTAGTCTTTTTCTATGTTTTTCTTTTAAAAGAAGGCTATGAGACAAGTTACAATGTCTTGATGTTAAACGAGCGAATTTGTTGCAATTATAATAGTATTTTAGCGAGTCATTGTAAGAAGTTCGCTCGTTTACCATCCGTATATTTTTTTAAACTGTCATGGCTAAACAACCGATGGAAAAGTCAAAACTACCCTCATCCAAATGCTTCTTTTGTTTCTTTTACCTAGCCCTTACTTTGCCTCTAAAACAATACAGTGCCGCCGCCGCATGGACCCGGCCGCCCTCCCCCCATAATTGCATCATTATGTTGCAGGTGGTAGTGTTGATTGACGAACACACATGTACATCGAGTGGTAGGAGGAAGACCGCTACACCAACCAGTGGGTGGGTTGCTTCAAAATCCCTCCCTATCCTTCGAAAAAACTGTGATATGAGTGCCAAAGAGTTGCGAACAAAAATGCAGGATAACCATAATTGCACTATTGCTTATGACACGGTGTGGAACGGGAAAGAGAAGGCATTGAAACAGTTGTATGGCAGTTGGGAGGAGAGCTTCCAACTTTGTTCAATTGGAAGGCTGAGATCTTGAAGAAGTCACCAAATAGTGTTGTTGAGATTGACCTATAAGTGCAAGATGGTAAGCTTTACTTCCACAGGTTCTTTTGTTCACTTGGTCCTTGCATTGAGGTTTTTTTGGAGGGATGTAGACCATATCTTAGTGTAGATTCAACTGCACTAAATGAAAAATGGAATGGTCACTTAGCTTCAGCTTGTAGCATTGATGGTCACAATTGGATGTTTCCACTTGCTTTTGGTTTTATTAACTACGAAATGGAAGAAAACTGGACTTGGTTCATGACACAACTGCATAAGGCTATATAGGAGACATTCTTGTACTTGCTATTTTTACCGATGCTTGCAAAGGTCTAGAAGATGCGATTCAATCTGTTTTCCCTAATGCTTAAAAGAGAGAGTGTTTTAGACATCTTATGCAAAATTTCATCAAAAGTTATCATGCTTTCGAACATATTTTTTTCTGCAGCAAGGGCATACAAAAAAGAAGCATATGACTATTACATGGCTAATATTTTGTCCGATCCTGAGATATCCTACTGGCTAGATACATAACATTCTCTCAAATGGTATAGAAGTGGGTTCAACCCAGCTATTAAATGCGATCACATCACCAATAAAACTGCTAAGGTGTTCAATAATTGGATAAAAGATATTAAAGACCTTCTTGTATGTGAGCTTGCTGACGAGCTCAGGAAGATGATCATGACTTTGTTTTACAAGTGGAGAAGGATTGGAGATAAGCTCATGGAAGGATATTACCGGCTGTCAAAAACTCGAGGGTTGGGTCACTTGACAGTTGTGAAAGGTGACTATGTTGAAGGCAAAAGCTTTTTCAAGTGAATGAAGTGAGTGATGTGATTAAGAGAGTTGAGGACATCTTAGTCTTTTTCTATTTTCTTTTCTGTTAAAAGGGGGCTATAAGAAAAGTTATAATGTCTCGATAATAATCGAGTGAAATTGTTACAATATAATAATATTTTAGTGATTCATCTGTTGAGAGTAGTATAATTCCAAACGTGTGGAGCCCGGCCCAGCTGCTGAAACAGATGATCAAAAGAGATGCATCGAGTGAACCCGATCCACGAGCTTCAAGTTGCTCGATGGTATGCATGTGCATGACACGTCGACCGATGCTACTGAATGAACAAGGGAGCAGTGCGTGCGTGATGGCGCTCGCCGCAGCAGGAGGAATGCACGACGATGCGGCCCCCGCAGGCCCACTCGTCGACCGATCGATGGGGCGTGCGTGCACGGTGGAGGTGGCTGCCGCACGCGCGCTTTTGCGTGCTCCCGGCGCGGCGGGAGCGAGACGAGGGACACCGCCTTTTCTCCCCATGCGGACAGCCGACGGCAACATCATTTCGCGACGCCGCGCTGCACGGCCGCTGCCGCTGCGTGCGAGGAGGACAGGAGGAGCCTGCAGCGAAGGCCTTTCGCTGGCTCGGCGTGCACGAACGGCAAAATCGGCGAGCCCATTCATGGCCACAAAACAGAAGCCCAATTCACTGTCTGTTGCTTGGGCCAGCTGGTGGGCACGCGCTTGACCAGAATGGCTTTAGAGGTGTTGGAAGTGACGAGCCCACCAGGGCATATCGGGCCAGGTCGAGAACCGCTGGCAATGGTTCACGCCGACGCTGGCGGCGAAAAGGCCACGTCGTCCGTTGCATGGAGACCGACTTCATAATGGACCAGCAAGGACCCGCGCCGGCTGCCTCACTTTCTATGTTTCTTCTCGTATGAACCTTCCGTGGGACCCTGAAATCTGCTTTAGCAGAGACGCGTTTCTCTCCCAGTGTAACTGAATTCTGATGGGTTGGAGACCAATTTTGAGGTGAACGATCAGGACAGCTCCCGAGTCATGAACCTGGGCGTCTTACTTTGCATTCCGAAGAACCCAAGTTATCAGACGGCGGCGTATCCACTGTTCTTTAGGCGGAACAATTACATAGTTGGTCTGTCCCCCTCTGTAAATGTTACAAGTTTCTGATTGCACCCGTCCGTCTGCTGGTTTTCAAAATGGAGCGTTGACTCTTCCTCCAATCAACAACAGAATCTTGTTTCTCTCTGCATTTTATTCAGGAGAAAAGCGGATACTTTTCACGCCCTGACAAGCCCAGAATTATCAGGAGAGAACAGTGGATCACTCACCATAACACGAGCAATTCGGACTTAAGAGATCAACCGCAAGCATGGAAACTCAATGTACCAACACGAGCAGATGAAACCACTGAACAAAGTTTATTTTGCACTTTATTCAGAAGAGAGCTGGACACTCTACAAGCCATTGCAAGTTTCAGAACCATCAGCAGAGGTTAGACGACACTGGCTCATAACCAAAGGTAACCAGCATACAGAATTAGAGATCACCAGCAGGCATCGAAACACAACACCACTCTGAACAAATGAAGTCATGGAACTACAAGATTGAACCGACCCAGTAAACCACTACAGCATCCATTGTTTCAACAAAACACACAAAGTACCCAATAAAACAGAAAAAAAGTCCTCCCAGCACAAGATGCTCAAAACTTCATTCAGCACCCAGATTATATAGCAAAATGCACAGAAACTATCGTTCCATATCATCAGAAGAAATGTGGATGCTGCACTCAGAATCATCACAAGATATCACTGGCTCACTGATGGTCAACAGAAAGAGTTTTGGAGATCAACTATAAGCATACGAACTAAGTAACAGAAAAACTACTAACTCTACCATTCGAGAGGATTCAATGGTTGAGTAACCACTGAATACAAGCAGGAAACTCCAGCTGTTCAATATTCAGTAAACTACTCATCAGAAATTCAGGTTTCACAAAACACTGAAGGGCGCAAGAAAATAGCACATATTGCTTAGAATATTCATACTGCATTGCAGCAGCCAATTAATGTAACAAAGTGCACAAAATTTGTCTCCTGAGCCACCTAAAACCCATAGAATATGATGGATCCACATTACTATAACTCGCTACTAATAACACTGAATACTATACTACCGTAACTACGTTTAAGAATATATATCTCACTCGACAAAAATTGCAATATCCATCAATCACCCACCTCATCTATACACCAATCCACAAGAACCAGAACAGACGAAAACGATTTACCACGCACGCAGCAATGCGAAATTCCTTGGCTTAGGCATCATACGCAATTATCAGAATCAACAACTCAGCAGCTGGTTAGGGACTGGACTCTGGCGATGACTGGACCCCACCCTCGGCCGGTGGCTTCCCCTCCGCCGCGTAGACGACCGGGCGCGGCGGCGCGTACATCATCGGCGGGAATGGCTGCATGGGGTGCGGGACCGGGACGCCGTAGACGCCGCCGGTGCCTCCTGGAGCTGCGTGGGGATGTACGGGCGCCTCGGTTCCTCCGCCACCGACCATGTGGTAGACCGGCCCAGGCATGTAGCCGCTGCCCTGCGCAGACGGGTAGTGGACGGGCTCCACAGGGAAGTAGTACACGGGCTGCCCCATGAACGGCGGCGGCGGGGCGGGCCACGACGATACCACCGAGGAGGCGTAGGAAGACTCGTACCCACCCGGCGCGGGAGCCGGCGCGTCGTCGTCGCGGTGTGGCGTCTCAGTGTCGGACTTGTGGCGGGTCGCGATGGTGCCGGGGCTGCGCTCGTCGGGAGCGTTGTCGAAGCCGAAGAGGTAGTCAGGTACGTCGGAGATGATCGAGGAGGACTCGGATCGCCCGCGCTCGATGGGGTGCGATGTGGGGGCGTTGAGCGTGTCGACGAACCACTGGTCGCAGGCGGCCTCCCCGCCGGTGCCGGAGAGGATGGATCCGAAGGCACCCCCGGGGGGCTGGGATGCGAAGAGGAAGGCGCGGAGGCGGGTCGGCCTGGCGACGTTGGCGTTGAGGTCCTGGAGGCGGTCGAGCTCGTCCATGAGGTGCTCGACGTCGTCGTCGGAGGTGACGGAGATGAGCGAGTCGAGGTCGTCCTGCGGCAGCTTGTACTTGAGCGTGAGGTGCTGCGCGCCGGGTGCAAAGAGGTCCGGCGCCACCCGGGCGAGCGCGGCGATGAGGGTCGCGTACGAGGCCGTGGCGCGCGGGAAGGCGACGATGCGGGTCTCCCCGCCGACGTAGCGCAGCCTGCGGTCACCCGGGCGCGGCAGAATGCAGCCGCCAAAGCTGGTCATGAGGCGCACCTGCGGATCCACGTTCGCCTGCGCCTGCGCGGGGGGCGGAGCAGCCGCGACCGGGGCCGGGGCCGGAGCCGGAGGAAGAGGGGGCAGGTGGTGTCCGTTGCCGCCGTTGCCCGCGCTGGCGCCGGACCGCGGGGTGGAGTTGGACGAGGAGTCCGTGTGGTGCGAAGGCGTCATCGCCGTCGGCCGCGGGTGGGGGCCGTTGCCCGCGCTGGCGTTGGACCGCGGGGTGGAGGACGAGGAGGAGTCCCCGTGGTGCGACGACGTCATCGTCGGCGGCCGCGGGTGGTGGCCGTTCCCGCAGTTGCCCGTGCTGGCGCCGGACCTAGGGGTGGTGGAGGTCGAGGACGAGTCCGCGTGATGCGACGACGCCATCGTCGGCGGCCGCGGGAGGAGGCGGAGGTGGAGGCGGGGACGGGGGCGGAGGTGCTAATTGTGCGGGGGCATCGGGATTTGGGAATCGCAAGTTGCGAGGGGAGGAGCAGACGCCTGTGGCTGTGGGGTCCGCAGTGGCGGGGAGACGGGTTTCTATTTCTATCCTGGTGCTAGTAGGATGTGCAGTGGCGCTAGCTGTCGGATCTAGTAGCGTGTGGGAGATTGATTTGACCATTCCAATATTTGAATCGATTTCGATATTTTTTCGAGTACTGATGCTTGCTTCTTGGTTCTGTTTTATTTTTTTGTGATTTATACTGTTTCCGTGTCTCAAGTAAAATGACCGGGGTGTAGTGTCGGTGGTTTCGGTTCGGGTGATGCGGACCGACCCGGAACCCAGCAAGGCACCAAATCATTGACCCTAGTAGGAGGCGAGGACATTCCACCTCCACCCGTAGATCTTACTACTACTTCTTTTGGTGTAAAAAAAATTGTCGTTTTGTACATGTTCTCGGATATCAAGGAAGTATTAAATAAACTTTCTTTTCATTACTATCATAGTCTCTTTAATCGTAGTCTGGCCTCTCATATAGGTTCAATTTCTAGCCACACACTTTAACATGCGTTTATTACATTTTTTCACGAGACAAACTCGTAGGTTCTGCTTTAACGTCAATTTTGTGTGCACTCATGACTTCTGTGTAGAACGACAATTTTTTATGCATCGGAGGGAGTAGTTACTACTATGGTTTTATTGTTTCGCCCTCTCATCTCGAGCCCCAACACGACGGAGGCAGCGCGACGGGCCGCCACGAATTTCGTTCGAGTCTTGCCCATACGACTTGCGTTTGTTATTTACCTTTGGCCAGGCTAGCCGTCGGGTGCCGCCAGTACCCGTGGCCTTGTACAGCAGCTGACGGCTGAGGCCATCCCCATCGACCACGCCCGGAACGAAAAAAGAAAAGCTGCGCGGTGCTGCGCCTGCACGGATAGTCGGATACTGGCAGCAAAACTGTGCAGGTGCACACCCCCGATGGATCGGACCACCTGCACGGAGTATACAATTTGGTGCTCATAACTTAAGTACAACGTTAAGGATCTATCTCTAATGAACCGAGTCCTAAATATACCGCAACAGACTCATGTGTCACTGATATTATCACATGAAAGCCAACTAATTCTAACAACGGAATGAGACAAAACAGCGCCACTACAAGTTTCCTCCAAGTTAGGACGAGGCGTATCCACCACTGACAAAAGATTATCTCCAGAGATATCGTTTTATAAGAAGCTCCTAGATTATATTCGATTTTTGTAGATAACTAATCACTGTTTTAAAATATTTAACACTGTTTAGTTTAAAATTATATTAAGTAACGTTAAAGATTTTAAAACAGAGGAAGTACTACTATTAAAACATATGCATCACATACACTGTAGCTACAGTAAGTAACAAATATATTGCTACGGTAAGTAACATGACACGCTCGTTTAGTCGCCCAGTTGGCATGAATAAGATGTGACAGCGTTTTCAGAAACATGTTTGAAGCTTTGATCGTGAGTACGAGTGTGGACGGTGGGGATCAACCCAAAGTTCACGGGCCTCCCTCGTATGCCAACGAGATCGGACCAGCCTAGCCGTAATAAACAAATGATAAAAATAGAGGGACCAATCATTCCACCCGCCGGCATCGGTGCCCGTGCTCCAAATTATTTACCGCTGACCTGGACGGAATGTCCCATGCCGTCTCGTGGTGGGCCCGCGCAAAGAAAATAGAGATACCGGCCCTGCTGACCTGGCTCCAGCTGTTTGTGCCAGCCCCACGGGATGCGTGTGGGCCCCGCTCGCCCACAGCTGTTTGCGCGGAAGTCGATTGCCAGTGTGCCGGACTTGTTCAGGGGACGCTCAATCTGAGAAAGGCCCATAATTGCCAGAGCGAGCCGACGGCCCCGTCGTCAATGCACCCAACCCAATATGAAGGAATTGCTTCGATGTTTCTACTAGTAACTCAAACCTTTCGATCGACTAGTTCTTAACCATTTTACTTCGTTCCATTCCGTTCAGTAGATCGCTTTACATGGATACGCCAACACGAGAGATGTTCGAGAAGAATAGCATCCTTGCTGAAGAAACGCAAGCTCACCAACCCTTGCCAATCAACCATAACAAGTGTCACACCCGATTTTCCATAAGAAAAATCCGAGCGTATTCTCACATGTATGCCAGGATCAGTTGACTTATACATAAGATGACAAGAGTGAAATATCATTATATTACAAACCAACTTCAACGTACAACATAGTATTACATCATAAGACATAAAATACCAAATAAGAGTACTAATACACTAATAACATAATAGTGGAAGACTATAGCATGGTGTTCCAGTTTACAGGCGTTGCCCGAGGGTTTTGCCAGTCTAAAAAACTCCTCGAGGTTGAAGTCCTCTTCATCGAAGTCTATATCTTCATTTGCACGTGAGCAGCATATGATATCTAACAAAAGCAAGTTTAAGTACCTAAATGTACTCAGCAAGTGTAGGAAAGAATGTTATGAAGGTTATTAGCAAGCAAAGGCTAACATGGTTAAGCACTATGCATTAATCTTAGGCCTTAGCTTTAATTAGCAATTTCTATTACTAAGTGACAGATTCCACCAACTTCACAATTAAGTCATTAATGTTAGGTTACACCGCCCAACAACCTCTTTCATCTCATATCCATGTTTCTCTAATCACGGACAAGTCGAAGCCGCTCTTGACCGTTTGATTCTCTGCAGAGATTGTACCACTTTATCCACAAATAGTAATTTCATCCCCTGTTGCCAAGTGGGACTAAGAACCTCCCTGATATCTGTGGTTGCAAGCCACATTACACACTTACTTTGGTGTGCGATCAGGAGATCACTACATGGACTTTACAAAGGGTCTACCAACAAGTACAAGCCTACTGAGGTTTCACCGCTACAGTTCCTCGGAGTAAACCCTCCCATGCAGAAGCCCCCTCTTGAGCCTTGCAGTTCCCACGGTAGTCAAGAATGGACTTCCATTCCCCGCACCATCCAAAGACTCATACTATACCGGCAAACACCTAATTAATTGACCAAGTTGCCCCATCTCAGTCTTGTGGTGGCACTGTAAAGTCGGGTTAACTGTTCCATGAACCGGTCCTTAGAATCTAAGACAGACACTAACATTATCCCGAGTCTTGTGCACGAAGCACCAACCAAAACAACCAGCCTGTCTAGATTTCTAACACCGTGACATACACTTGTGTCTTTCATATAGTCCATAAGACTAACATCAACTATGTTTTATTCACTTCTAAAGTTCTAAGCATGACTAAGCACATAAAATGATAACCAACAAATCCTATCTAAATTCCTCCATGGTCTAGCAAGGAATGAATCTAGGGAAACATCCTAAACTGGGTTTTATATTGAAGACATCATACAAACATTCTAACTAATCATCCTAGAATAGGAACAAAGTGATCAAGGAACACTTTCCTTTGGATGGATGTTCGTTCACTTTTGAAATCTTGCTCTTCAAGGTTAGGAAGTAGTTCTTGTGATGGTTCTACCCATGTATATGCACACAAAACAATACAAAATAAGCAATAAGAAACTTAACAACACATTTCAATTACATATATATTTGATTATACACATACACTACTTATTTTCTATATTAATTACATAAACTAATTTGGACTAAAATATATTAATTACAACCTTTCCAGGGGCTAGATTGAAGTTTTAAAGTTAATTTCTCAATTTACAAAGAAAACAAGGGTTAATTGGCTATTTTACAGTCAATTTCCTAATTTACATAAAACCTAAGGTTTAATTTGCAAAGTACATGGTCTATTTTCTAGTTATTTAAATCTCCAGGGGCCTAACCGTGAAAATCTCAATGGTTACAACTATTTTAAACGTGGGCTCTTCTATCTAAAATAAAAGAACGTGTGTATTAGATGTATAAAGCCCTTCTTTCTCTAATTTAGTAATTTAGAGTAGAGGGAATTTCACTACCAACACAACGTAATTACACCTCGATTCGTTAGAACAACTTCCATTGAGTCTCTACACCTATCCTTTTCCTTTGGGTTCTAGTTTGAGAACCACTTGTTTTTTCAAAAAAGGGATTTGGCTCACGATTGCCCATTTTTCATTCCAGGGTTTCTCTGAATTTGGAAGTTACCACTTAGCAGGTTTCCATACCAAGGCTCAATACAATCAAGTCCGTAGCGTCTACCGATTTCGCCATATCCCCATTGTCCTTTTTTTTTCTTTGAAACCTGGATTCCTTGTGTAATTTCCTACATCCCTTAGTTTTTTTTTGAATCATTGAATTCATTATTCGACGTAGTCTAGCAGCTCGTCTCTATTCAAGAGACCCCGCTTATTGCAATTCAGAATTGAATTGATTCTACCGTTGATATATTTGCAATTCAATCGGAATCAATATATCCAAAAGTTTTTCTCTCCCCCACCCCTTCCTTATTTTTTTAGAATATTCAAAATCATACTATAACGCTTGATATTCATTCTTTTTTTTTCTAATCAGAATTTGAAATTTCATTTGTTATGATTCTAGCTTTTCCTTAGTGAAATATTAATCCTTAAATTATTAACAAATAAAAAACACAAAATATTTCAAAAAATGTAAAAATATATATAATGCTCGAATGAAAATTTCAAAAGATTCGCATTTTCTCTTTATTATTCATATAGATTATTCTTTTCTATGTATTAGATTATTAGTCTGAGACATATCAAATTGAAAATATCTGAAATCAAATTCAATATAGAAATTGGAATAGATTCTATTAGAAAAATGGACAGGTACAGCCACAACCGTTCGGCCATCTCTCCTACATAATCTTATTATGGAAAATAAACTGAGTGAATAGCGAGTTTTCATATTTCTGCAGTACAGGTACAGCCACAACCGTTCGGGGATTCCATGGCTCTATTGGAAAAATCCTTTTTTTTATCTAAGTGTAAGGATCCTTTATTTTTTTACTAGGAATTACGCTCCCTCAAAAGTTTTTCTTTGGGGAAAACCCAAATAAAAAGAGAATAGAAGAATCCTTATTATTCCATAAGAAAATAAAGGAACCAAGGAACCCTAGAATTTTATTTGCATAAGGTATGTTACGCCATATAATCTAAATAAAGAAAGGGTATGGGATAATTAATGACTTTGAAAACGCGAAATAGCTGATGACAGAAGTTGTTGTTGAGAAATAGGAAAGTGGAATGAAATCCAATCTTAGTCAAATATTTCATATCTCTTCTTGTCCAAACAGAAGGAAAAGGAGACAATTTGAGCTTAGTGGAAAATCCATACCTCTCTTATCCATTTAGAGCATATGGAGCGATTTATAAGTTTTTATGTTATTTTGTGATAGAATGAAAAGAATTCTATATAGAATGGATTGGGAATTATGTCTAGATCCCGTATAAATGGAAATTTCATTGATAAGACCTCCTCGATTGTAGCCAATATTTTATTGCAAATAATTCCAACAACCTCCAGGGAAAAAAGGGTATTTAGTTATTATTGAGATGGTGCGATTTGACTCTTTTTACTTTTTGTTTTTTAGCCCTACCTACATCTCAGTCTCACGAGAAAGAGAGGGGGTCCGCATAAAGAGAACAAAATTAGTAAAGGAAACCCACGCTTAGGGAAGGTGAGGTGAACTAACAATTCCTTTTGTCGTGTATCCTTGATTGATGTGGCCTTAGATGCTTCAATTGTAGATTTGAGTATTGAGCGAAAGATTACACCTACAGGATAGGTTCTGTATTACAAGCTAATCCTACTCTACTAGGACCAATAGGCAGCATAGGGGAGAAAAGCACTACACCTCAAAATAGGAATCAACAAGAGAAAAACTTTGTTAGAAATTAACCCTTTCCTGATCGGCATCAGGATTGGGAAGAATGGTTGGGATAGCAAACAACCATCAGGTGTGTACGTTGGATACCCTTATAACCATCAAAGGTCGTTGAAGTGGCTAATTCCTCTAAATAGGAGGCGTTGAGAACAAAGAAATTCCTGGAGCTATCGTTTTCCTCTAGCATTAATAGAATTCATTGGTGTTAAGAAAAAAACTCTTGGGGGAAGGTTGGCTAGAGATTTCTTGAAAAAATACCAGCCCCTTTCGGTCCATAATGAGATGGGACTAATTCTATTTTCATTCTATAGATTTTTTGCTTAGTACTATGTACAGAAGGGGGAGCCGTATGAGATGAAAACCTCATGTACGGTTTTGGAACGGAGATTTTTTGAATAGAATGAACGACCATAACGGATGTTGGCTCAATCCGAAGGAAATTATGCGGAAGCTTTGCAAAATTATTATGAAGCTACACGACTAGAAATTGATCCATATGATCGAAGTTATATACTATATAACATCGGCCTTATACACACAAGCAATGGAGAGCATACAAAGGCTTTGGAATATTATTTTCGGGCGCTAGAACGAAACCCCTTCTTACCGCAAGCTTTTAATAATATGGCCGTGATCTGTCATTACGTGCGACTATCTCTACTATAGAAAGAAAGAAGAAAAAAAGATGAAATTTTCTAGTATTTACTAGAAAAAGGGCTTTCTACATAGGGATCGTCAAAACAATGATTTTGCCCTATCAGCTGTAGGAAGGAAGAACACTTCACGAGAATCAAAATAAGAAGAAAGTCGAGCCTATACTACTACTCTATGGATAAAGTCTCAAATTGATAGAGAAAGCACCGTAAAGATCAATTAGTGAGCGACTGGGTCGATACAACTAAAAAAATTGCTTAATTATACCATGATATGGGAAAAATTTAGGAATCTGCTTATGTAATAGAGCCGATCCACTAAAGGATTAAGCAGCGGTGTAGTATCAGATCCCAAAGATAGTAAGTTCTTTTTTCTTTCTTATGGGAAAAAAGTCTTTTTCAAGGATTCTATAGAAATTTCATATATGAAAGACACGAAACCGAGATAATTACCTTTCAGAAAATTCGAACGAAGGATATAGGTCTATCTATGCTTCATTCTTCTGAAGGTGGGAGAAAAGACCAGACTGATTATTGCTCAAAATTAGGGTTTGAAACTTAGGTAATTAACTTTCTCTACTTAACCCAAAAAGAAATTGGATCGATTTTTGAGAAATCGAATTCAGTTAAGATAGGGGAAATTAAGATAGCAATTTCTGAGCCGTATGAGGTAGGAAACTCTCAAGTACGGTTCTAGGGGAAGGAACTGCCTATTCCGACCGAGGAGAACAGGCCATGCTACAGGGCGATTCGGAAATTGCGGAAGCTTGGTTTGATCAAGCTGCTGAGTATTGGAAACAAGCTATAGCGCTTACTCCGGGAAATTATATTGAAGCACAGAACTGGTTGAAGATTACGAAGCGCTTTGAATTTGAATAAGAACACTCTTCATTTTCATAAAATGGGCGGTTTGATTGTTGATCCATTAATCAAATAATTTTGGTAGGAAGATCGAATCAAGAATTTCATTATATCCCTTTCTTCTACCTTCGATTTTATATCATTTCGATTTTATATCATATTTCATAAGGATAAACAATAGGGATAGGTTCTAGAACAGAGGTAATAAAGTAAATAAAAGGGGGCAATCTAAATATTCCTACCTAAAGGATGATTTTTTTAATAATTCTAATGAGTTTCTTGAAGTTTGGAATAGAATAAAAATATTTATATTATGCTCACTCAAGGAAAGTAGATGTAGGGCTTATTTATACCCTAAAAAAATACACTAGCTTCTTAAATAAAAACGTAAACAAAAAAATCTTTTTTTGTTACGTCGGGAAAAAATTTTCCAGGATAACCAATGTCCGTTAGGCACCTAATCCTTATGTCATAATAGATCCGAACACTTGCCTAGGATTGACTTCAATATATAATTGCTCCAGCGAATAACTAAAAAAAATAGAAGGGCGGTAGATAGTAAAGAAAAGGACTAATCATAATATCTATCCTTCAAAGATTCACTAAAAAGGCGGGTCTCTTTGTATGTCTTTTCCGGAAAGAGGAGGACTTAATGATTATTCGTTCGCCGGAACCAAAAGTTAAAATTGTTGTGGATAGGGATCCTGTAAAAATATCTTTTGAGGAATGGGCCAGACCCGGGCATTTCTCAAAAACAATAGCTAAGGGCCCCGTTACTACCACTTGGATCTGGAACCTACATGCTGATGCTCACGATTTCGATAGTCATACCGGTGATTTGGAGGAGATCTCTCGAAAAATCTTTAGTGCTCATTTCGGTCAACTCTCCATTATCTTTCTTTGGTTGAGTGGCATGTACTTCTACAGTGCCCGTTTTTCCAATTATGAAGCATGGCTAAGCGATCCTACTGACATTGGACCCAGTGCTCAGGTAGTTTGGCCAATAGTAGGGCAAGAAATTTTGAATGGTGATGTAGGCGGGGGTTTCCAAGGAATCCAAATAACCTCCGGTTTTTTCAGATTTGGCGAGCATCTGGAATAACTAGTGAGTTACAACTCTATTGTACCGCAATCGGTGCATTGATTTTTGCATCGTTAATGCTTTTTGCTTGTTGGTTCCATTATCACAAAGCCGCTCCCAAATTGGCCTGGTTCCAAGATGTAGAATCCATGTTGAATCACCACTTAGCGGGGTTATTAGGACTTCGGTCTCTTTCTTGGGCGGGACACCAAATCTATGTATCTTTACCAATTAACCAATTTCTTGACGCTGGGGTTGATCCTAAAGAGATACCACTTCCTCATGAATTTATCTTGAATGGTGACCTTTTGGCTCAAATTTATCCTAGTTTTGCCGAAGGAGCAACCCCATTTTTCACCTTGAATTGGTCCAAATACGCAGAATTTCTTACTTTTCGCGGAGGACTAGATCCAATAACCGGTGGCTTATGGTTGAGCGATATTGCCCACCATCATTTAGCTATTGCTACTCTTTTCCTGATCGCTGGTCATATGTATAGGACCAACTAAGGTATTGGTCATGGACTTAAAGATATTTTGGAGGCTCATAAAGGCCCATTTACAAGACAAGGCCATAAGGGTCTCTATGAAATCCTAACAACGTCATGGCATGCTCAATTATCTCTTAACCTATCTATGCTAGGCTCTACAACTATTGTTGTAGCTCATCATATGTACTCTATGCCCCCCTATCCATACCTAGCTACTGACTATGGTACACAACTTTCCTTGTTCACACACCACATGTGGATTGGTGGATTTCTAATAGTTGGCGCTGCTGCACATGCAGCCATTTTTATGGTAAGAGACTATGATCCAACTACTCGATACAACGATCTATTAGATCACGTCCTTAGACACCGCGATGCAATCATATCCCACCTTAACTGGGTATGTATATTTCTAGGTTTTCACAGTTTTGGCTTGTACATTCATAATGATACCATGAGTGCTTTAGGTCGTCCCCAAGATATGTTTTCGGATACCACCATACAATTACAACCCATCTTTTCTCAATGGGTACAAAATATCCATGCTGAGGCGCCTGGCGTAACAGCTCCTGGTGCAACAACAAGTACCAGTTTAACGTGGGGAGGTGGCGAGTTAGTAGCTGTAGGCGGCAAAGTCGCTTTGTTACCTATCCCATTAGGAACCGCAGATTTTTTAGTCCATCACATTCACGCATTTACCATCCATGTGAATGTATTAATACTTTTGAAAGGTGTTTTATTTGCTCGTAGTTCCCGTTTGATACCTGATAAAGCAAATCTTGGTTTTCGATTCCCTTGCGACGGGCCTGGACGAGGGGGAACATGTCAAGTCTCCGCCTGGGATCATGTTTTCTTAGGTCTATTCTGGATGTACAATGCAATTTTGGTAGTCATTTTCCATTTCAGTTGGAAAATGCAGTCGGATGTTTGGGGTACTGTAAGTGATCAAGGGATAGTAACTCATATCACAGGGGGAAACTTTGCACAGAGTTCCATTACGATTAATGGTTGGCTCCGAGATTTCTTGTGGGCACAGGCATCCCAAGTAATTCAGTCTTATGGTTCTTCATTATCTGCATATGGTCTTTTTTTCTTAGGCGCTCATTTTGTCTGGGCTTTCAGTTTAATGTTTTTATTTAGTGGCCGTGGTTATTGGCAAGAACTCACTGAATCTATCGTTTGGGCTCATAACAAATTAAAAGTTGCTCCTGCTACTCAGCCTAGAGCCTTGAGCATTATACAAGGACGTGCTGTAGGAGTAACCCATTACCTTCTGGGTGGAATTGCCACAACATGGGCATTCTTCTTAGCGAGAATTATTGGAGTAGGATAGTGGCTAGGAGGATTTGAAAGGCATTATGGAATTAAGATTTCCTAGGTTTAGCCAAGGCTTAGCTCAGGACCCCACTACTCGTCGTATTTGGTTTGGTATTGCTACCGCACATGATTTTGAAAGTCATGATGATATTACTGAGGAACGTCTTTATCAGAACATTTTTGCTTCTCACTTTGGGCAGTTAGCAATAATCTTTCTATGGACGTCCGGAAATCTGTTTCATGTAGCTTGGCAAGGAAATTTTGAATCATGGATACAGGATCCTTTACACGTAAGACCTATTGCTCATGCGATTTGGGATCCTTATTTTGCTCAACCCGCCGTGGAAGCTTTTACTCGAGGCGGTGCTGCCGGTCAGTGAATATCGCCTATTCTGGGGTTTATCAGTGGTGGTATACAATTGGATTGCGCACCAATGAAGATCTTTATACTGGAGCTCTTTTTCTATTATTTCTTTCTACGCTATCCTTAATAGGGGGTTGGTTACATCTACAACCCAAATGGAAGCCAAGCCTTTCGTGGTTCAAAAACGCGGAATCTCGTCTCAATCATCATCTGTCAGGACTTTTCGGGGTAAGTTCTTTGGCCTGGACAGGACATTTAGTTCATGTTGCTATTCCCGGATCCAGGGGGAGTACGTTCGATGGAATAATTTCTTAGATGTATTACCCTATCCTCAGGGGTTGGGTCCCCTTCTGACAGGTCAGTGGAATCTTTATGCCCAAAACTCTGATTCGAGTAATCATTTATTTGGTACCACTCAAGGAGCGGGAACTGCCATTCTAACCCTTCTTGGGGGATTCCATCCACAAACACAAAGTTTGTGGCTGACCGATATTGCTCATCATCATTTAGCTATTGCATTTATTTTTCTCATTGCTGGTCATATGTATCGAACTAACTTCGGAAATGGGCACAGTATCAAAGATCTTTTAGAAGCACATACTCCTCCGGGAGGTCGATTAGGACGTGGGCATAAAGGCCTTTATGATACAATCAATAATTCGATTCATTTTCAATTAGGTCTTGCTCTAACTTCCTTAGGGGTTAAGCCCGTGGCTCTTTCCATTGTGCAAGCAAGATTAGTTGGATTAGCCCACTTTTCCATGGGTTATATATTCACTTATGCAGCTTTCTTGATTGCCTCAACATCAGGCAAGTTTGGTTAATTTAGTTAATTTTTTTATACTGTATCATAACCTAGTTCATTGCTCTTGATGGAGAGGAAGGATCCCCCTTCTTAGATTTTTTTCTATTTATTTTTTCATCTAGGATTAGAACCATATACTTGGTAATAATAGGAACGACACATTATGGCAAAAAAAGTTTGATTCAGAGGAGAAGAAGCGGAAGAAATTAGAACAAAAATATCATTTGATTCGTCGATCCTCAAAAAATAAAATAAGAAGCAAAGTTTCCCCTTTGAGTTTGAGCGAAAAAACGAAAATGCAAGAAAAATTGCAATCCCTACCACGTAATAGTGCACCTACACGCCTTCATCGACGTTGTTTTTTAACCGGAAGACCTAGAGCTAACTATCGAGACATTGGGCTATCCGGACACATACTTCGAGAAATGGTTTATGCATGTTTGTTACCGGGTGCAACAAGATCTAGTTGGTAAGGATAAAATACCCTTTCCTTTCATATTTGTATGGTTTTCTGGAATTGATGATCGTAGAAGAGCCCTCTTTACCATACTGTATAAATGGACTATTCTATTTGTATAGATATGGTAGAGGGCATATCCAACTCCCTTTTATCCACTAGTTCCCCACTCTTTAGTTTAAGAAGGTAGATGTCACACCCGGTTTTACAAAGAGAAAAACCGGCCGCAATCTACGTGTATGCCAGGATCGGTTTAGTTCATACACGTAGGACATATCGTGATAAATAGTTATATATCAAAAATAAACGCATTTATACCTTAATTGAGTCTCGAGTAGCAGCAGAAGAGGAGAACCTTCTAGGGTCGTCCACAGGCGAATCGACTGGCAGCAACGTGACCTTCTTCGCATCATCTTCATTTGATCTTCTTTAGTCTGAGCAACATTTATAATAAAGGAAAAAGACAAACGCCTGAGTACATAGAGTACTCAGCAAGTGTGGGAATAGTTTATGCATGATGAGGCAAGAATCAAGGAAGGCTAGACACGGCTATTGCACTACGCAACCTATTCCTTAGCTTTATTAAGCATCCTATTTGTTTAGTGAAATTCCCGCCCAACCCAAACATATCTCCAAGTGATCTCCACTATCACTGTAATCTCAATCCAAGCCATCATTCCCAAACCACACCAAACAACCCACGCTAATCATGAGAGAGTTACCAGCCCGCTCTTGACCGTGAGCACGGCTGTCTAGACAGTTTTGACTCTGCAGAGTTTGTACCCTTTACCCACAAGTCGTGTTTTCATTGCCCGTCGGCGACTCAAGAAACTCCTTTCCGCCCTCTCACACTCCCTACTTCAGCTCAGCAACCTGATCGTCCATCTCCATGTTCCAGTGCTCTCTCTCTCTCTCTAAGCAAAACGACCTACGGTTCAACGACGCAGCGGTATGCAAGGAAACTCGCACCGGTGAGGAAGTAGGCACGCCGGTAATCGCCTTGAAGCGCGGCGACCGCATCTTTGACGATGGCGCATGACGGCGGACCCGGGGCTGCCGCCTCACCCTCAGCGGCATCCCTGTGCCACTTGGCATGCTGTGCAGGGTCCAGACAGATTGACACGGGTAATAAGTGATGGGGAGGGTAGCTCACCTGGACGCGGCCAATTGTTCGGGGGCAGTCGTCATTGTATGAGACGGACATGGAGCCGTCGAATACCCGAACACCTTCCCGGGGGTAGACAGGCCGACTGGAGGAGCTAATGCTGACGGTAGGGCGCTCGAGGAGCGCGATGGTGGGGCGCGCTTGGAGGAGGCGATGGGGCGAGGGCGCGCTGGCCGGGGCGGGAGGAGGCGGTGGTCTTGACGGCGGGGCTAGGGCGTCGGGCCGGAGGGGCTCGTGCGCAGAGGGCGGCAGGGAGGGCGGCGCGCCGGGAGGAGCTAGGGGCGCGCGGAGGAAGGGGGTTGGAGCGGGACTTCTTCGGCGAGGAGGAGGGGCGGGCGGCGCTGCTCAGTGCGTGGGGGGCGGCGGTGAAGACGAACCGCGGGGCACGGGAGGGCGTCGGCCGGGGCCGACAGCGCGAGTAGAGGCGCGCGCGGAGGTAGCGGAAAATGAGGGCGGCATAGTTCCAATAAAGGGAACCCAGGGACCATATTCTTCTCCAGTCTGAGTTTTGCTCAAATCTCGAATAAACTCAAGGACATATTCAAAGAAATTCTGACCGTCGGTTGGGATGGTTTGTGGATTCCGAACAGCTATGATAACTGAACCCAGCAAGATAGTAATTACGACCCAAGAAGTGATGAGTACTTGGGCATGAATTTGGAAACCTCCTATTTGCCAATAGAAGTGTTGGCCTACTTCCACGCCTGATATATCATACAACCCCTTGAGTGTTTTAATGGAACATGGTGTAATATTCATATTGTCCTCTGATAAAAATTGAACTTTAAAAAAGGAATTCTTTTGATTCAACCATCTCTTTCTCAACTCAGCAACTTGAAGTATTAATCTTATATTTAGGATACCAAGAAATCACATCAAATGATAATATATATCAATACCCTCTAATATATATCAATATTCCCCTTCTTTTATCTATGCAAAACAAAAAAAATAGTAACTGATCCCATAAATCTACGTAGTTGCTTAAGAATACACTATTCTTCTTAGTCTTAATCAATGATTTCTTATATAGAGAGAACGGCCCCCACAAATTGCAAATACTAATTTGTTAAGAATCAATCGAATTGAATTCATAGTGTCATCGTTGGCAGGAATCGATATATTCGCGAGATCTGGGTCACAATTTGTATCGACTAAAGAAATAGTAGGAATCCCCAAAATGGCGCATTCCCGAAGAGCTATATACTCTTTTTGCTGATCAAGGACGATCACAATGTCAGGCAACCTCGTCATATATTTAATCCCGCCGAGATATCTTTGCAAGGTAGATAATTTTCTCTTTAAGATTGCCACATCTCTTTTTGGGAGATGGTGGAATTTTCCCATCTTTTCTTCTGCTCTTAAGTCTCTAATTGAGAAAGTCTAGTTTTGGTAATCAACCAATTCGTTAACATACCACTGAGCCACTTTTTGTTAACATAATGACAACGAGACCTTATTGCAGCTGATGCTACTAAATCCGCTGCTCTTTTTTTGGTACCAACAATTAAGAAGCTTTTTCCCTGACTTGCTGCATCAAAAACTAAATCACAAGCTTCTGATAAAAAACGAGCCGTTCTAGCGAGATTTGTAATATGAGTACCTTTACGCTTTGCCGAGATGTAAGGGGCCATTTTAGGATTCCATTTCTTAATACCATGACCAAAATGAACTCCCGCTTCTATCATCTCTTTCAAATTGATGTTCCAATATCTTCTTGTCATTTTTTCCACACTTCCTTTTTTTCTTTTTTTTCGTCTTACCATTACGGAATTGATTTCTTTTTAAAGATTAAGAAAGAGCCGAAATATCTTGAAATAAATAATAATTGTTCCAATGGAACCTTCTACTCAGAATTGGCCATTGATACACGATATAAACACAACCTTAATAAATTAACTGACTTCTTTTATTTAGTAAAATATGAAAATACAAAATCTAAAATAAGATCTGTTAGCATTCGAAGGTCAAAAGTCTAGTTTCAATTAAAGTAAAAAAAATCTGCTTTATATGCTTTATATATCCTTAAATCGTATAAATAGGAGTAAATGGGGTTCTGATGTCTCATAGAAATTGTTTGTTACGTCAGAATCAGAAGAGACTAATTCTGTATGGAGAAACAAAATATATCTCATTTCCGACGTGAATAGATTTTTTTTAATTTCGAAATAAAGGTTCTTGTCTTGTGAGAAACGATGCACAAATTTTTGTAATCTAGTACCAACAGGTATAATTCCCCCAGAACTACGTTTTCTTTCAGGCCTTTCAACCAATCAATACGACCTCGTAGGGCAGCTTTTGCTAAAACTCGAGCAGTTTCTTGAAAACTTGCTTCAGATATGAAACTTTGGGTATTCAGGGAAGCCCTTGTTATTCCCAATAAGATTGCCCGATAATAGATTGATTCATCCAAAGCTCGCCCTGCTCGTTCCGCTCGCAATAGTTCTATTAATTTCCCAGGTAAAAAAACATTAGACATTCCATATTCGGAAACCGTACTTTTGATGTTACTTGGCGTATAATAATCTCTATATGTCTATTATGGATTTGTACCCCTTGGGATCGATAAACCTTTTGGATCTTATTAACTAAAGAGATACGACTTTGGGTGATGGTTAGCTCAGCTCCAATCAAGAATCCCTAGGGAACCCTAAGAATTCTTGGTATACGCTCATTCCAATCCTCAATTCTCCTTTCGAGATTCGGCGATAGTGAATCAATTGAACGCGCTTCGAATATTTGTTCTACTTTTGGAAGACCTTATGTTATATCACTAGATCTCGATTTTTCATATATAAAGGTAACTAACCTATCTCCTTTGTAAAGTATTTTTCCATAATGACCATGAACAGTTGCTCCTCTAGTGGCCAAATAAGGCTTGGCTGCTCTTATAACAAAGGAGTCCATATTAACAATGAAAATTTGACCAGATTTTTTTATGTGCGATTTAAATAGACATACATTTTCGCAAATAAATTGTCCAAGGTGAATTATTGACAATGTTTCCTCCCACGAGTCATGATGGAGAAAGTGCCAATTCAAATGGAATGGATCCAACATGGTGTTATTGTCGAAATTCGACATCCTTTTATTTTAATCTATTAAAGAGTATTTAAGCCCTTGAAGTACTTGGAAGGTTTGTTTCAAATTGTCAAGGAACACGTATTTTTTTAACAAGATCTGATTATGTGTTAATAAATAGTAAGATGAAGAAAAATTAGATATACTAGGTACAATAGCGCCTAAGAGCCCGAAAATATCTCGAATAAGAATTCTAGGATTCGATTCTTTTACCATATTGGGATATTTCGAATTCTTGAATAAACCAATTCGAGAACAGTTGGATGCCGACAAAATCATCAAAGATGGGTATTCTTTATTTCGATTCAACAAAGTGCCAATAGCTTCTTGATGTTGGCTAAGTGATTGAATCTTCGCCTTAAAATAAAAGGAATTGGTATTGTTGCGATCTAACCTATTATTGGGAATCGGTCCTGCACTAGTCCTATCATACCTTCTTCTTGTATATGAAATAGTGGACTTGACTAACTCAATTTTTAGGAAATCGCGAATCAGATCATTTGTTCTTAACTCAACAAGGGAAGCACGAGCACCCTCTTTTTCTTCTTGTTCCCAATTCACTACCAAGCAAGTTCGAACTAATTGACTATTCGTGTGATAAATTCTTTGAGTTAACTTGCTATTTTCATGAGAAATAAAATTGACAAGTCGAAGTTGGAGATTATCCTCTTCTTGCAGGAGATCTTGCGGGAAAAGTCTTGCTAGATTTGTCCCTTCGTCCATTTCATATGCGACTGCAGGTCGAACTGAAACAAAATACTTTTCCTTACTTTTGAGAATTTTGTTCCGTTGAACATAAACCCATTTTTTTCTTTTTTTTTAAGTCCTTATAATCTTTTTTTCTCTTTCTGGTGGTATCAAATTGGCGCCTAATATCTTATCCGCCTCTTCATGAAAATGAATATCTCCGGAAAAGATTTTTAGTTCCGTATGGCTTTTTTTCTCTTAACTCGGACCAATCCTCCTAGTCGACTTCTTGTATTTTTTGTGAGTTGTGTATCCACTCCAATAATACTATTGTCAAGTACCTTTAGGGATGAGGATCTCGGCAAGATATGCAGTTCTTGAAGAATAAAAAAAACCGATCTACTTCTTTTTGGTATTTTAGACTAAATTCTTTTGTTCCTCGATGTTCAATAAAACCCTCTTTTTTTTTAAGATAGAATCTTCCTCTGGGCTCCCATATTCGTCCTCTGAGTCTTCCTCTGAGTCTTCTTCTAAAGCCCCATATTCGTTCTCTGAGCCATCTTCACGGCTCCCATATTCTTTTTCCTCTAGAGTTCCATATTCGTCCTCTCGAGTTTTATATTCGTTCTCCGGGTTCCCATATTCTTCTTCTGAGTCTTTCTCTAGAGTCCTATATTCGGCCTCTAGGATCCCGTATTCATCTTCTAGGGTTTCATATTCGTCTTCTAGAGTCCTATATTCGTCTTCTAAGATTTCATATTCGTCTTCTAGAATCCTATATTCGTTCTCTGGGCTGTCATATTCTTCCTCTGAGTCTTCCTCTAGAGTCCTATACTCTTCCTCTCGGGTCCGATATTCTTCCTCTAGGGTTCTATATTCTTCCTCTAGGGTCCTATATCAAAATTTAACAATTCCTGAACCCCTTTATCTTTTCTGTATCGTGGATCGTCAAAATAAGCAAAAATAGTATTTCTACGTAAAAAACCCATAAAGGGGATTTCAATCGAAATCCCCAAACAGTATATTAGCTCTTTTTCTTGTTCTTGATGATATTGTAATGGAATGACGAACCTATTTCTTCGCTTTTTCGCCAACAAATCTGAATTATCTTGAAGAATAGAAGGATAGATAAAATTCCAATGATTGTTAGAAACGATTCGATCTGGCGTTAAATAATCAAGAATTTCCTTATCTTTTTTACCAAAAGTATCCAACAGTCTATGGCTTACCGGATCATTAGCCATTGAGAGGTCAAAGATATATCTTCCGTTAAGAGAAAAAGAATAAGTATTCATTTGATCTTGATCCTTGTGCAGCGAAAAGGATGCTATATTGGATCTGCATATACTTACTGACAATATCCATAAATGGCTTGTTTTTGGTAATCGACGAAGATTAGCATATTGATATTCGGGCGCATGGTAAACATCAGTACTCCAGTGCATTTCTCCTTCTGATTCGGAATAAATATGCTTTTGTACCTTTTCTTTAAAATGCAAAGTGGATGTTCCGGCACGAATCTCCGCAATTACTTGTTCGGATTCTACATATTGATCATTTTGCACTAGAATCAGCCTTTTTAACGGAATATTCACACTATGTAGAATATCCTGACTCTGAATAGTTACACGCAAGTCTATATAGCATAGAAAAGCAGGCTGCCCATGACGGGTACGTGTGGGGTAAACCAAATCCTCATTGAATTGGATTTTTCCATTCGAGGGGGATTGTACAAGGTTGGCAGTACCCCCTGTGAATACTCCACCAGTATGAAAAGTTCTTAATGTTAGTTGAGTCCCAGGCTCCCCAATTGATTGACCCGCAATAATACCTACAACTTCTCCCAATTCGACCAGATCGCCATGAGTGGGACTCCGCCCATAACATAATTGACAGATCCAAGATGTGCTCCAGCAAGTAAAAGGGGTTCTAATATATATTGGTTGTGCCCGAAACGGTTGTGCTCGAAAGGCAGTTATGAATCGATTGACTAATCCAATTCCAATATCTTGATTTCGAGCAGCAATGCATCGTGAACCGATATATATATCGTCTGCTAATACACGACCAATTAGTGTTTGGGCAAAAAGTTTTTCTGTCATCCCATTTTGAGGACTCACAGAAATACCTCGGATAGTACCACAATCTCTTCTACGCACAATAATATGTTGAACTACTTCAACAAGTCTGCGTGTAAGATCATCCGCTGTTCGTACAGCAGTATCTACAACCCCTTTGCGGGCTCCGTAGCAGGAAATTATATATTCTGTCAAAGAAAGTCCCTCGCGTAAATTGCTTTGAATAGGTAAATCAATCATTTGTCCTTGAGGATCCGCCATTAACCCTCTCATCCCTACTAATTGGTGTACCTGAGATGTATTTCCTCTGGCTCCTGAAAAAGACATTAGATATACTGGATTAGAAGGATCCGTTATCCGAAAATTCGAATTCATTTCTTGTTTCAAATATTCACTTGTAGCATACCATATTTCAACGGATTGGCGTAATTTTTCTACTACGTGTACGGCCCCATAATAATAGTGTTTCTCCAAAAGAAAACTCTGTTGTTCCGCATCTTGGACTAACCATCCTTTAGAGGGTATTGTTAAAAGATCCTCGATTCCTAAAGAAATCGATGTAGTAGTAGCTTGATGGAAGCCCAGAGCCTTTATTTGATCCAGTATATGGGATGTATATCCCATTCCGAAATGATCTATTAATCTGCTAATAAGTCGTTTCATAGCAGTTCCGTCTATCTCTTTATTATGAAAGACCAGGTAGGCCTGTTCCTCCATACATAAGTACCCCCTTTTTTGACTGAGTAGGATTCGACAATTGCTGAGTAGGATTCGACAATAGGCCTGAGTCAGTGATTCGAAAACTTAATTTATCCCCTTTTCTCAATCTCAATCTTAATTTGCGTGGCAAAAAAGATGGTACTGGCGAAATCGGAATGCCCCCGAAAGGGGCATCGCCGAATCTAACTTCCTTGTTTAGATTTAGATAGTGTATGAATAGGCCCGACTAAATCCTTGTATGGCTTCCTCTATTTCTCTATAAAAAGAAATATGACCAAGAGTGGTTCGAATGTATATAGAACGGGTTTCTTTTTTTCTATTTCCAAATATTAGATAGTGGGCATAAATCTCATGATAAGTCCCAAAAGATTCATATTGAACTTCAATCGGAACTTCTCTTAATCCAATGACGCGTTGATCCAGTTTCCATCGGAGCCACAAGGGACTGTTTAAACCGATTCGTTTCTGTCTAAGCTCCCAGTGCATCATAGGAACTAGAAAAATGGGGTTCTTTATCTTTCGTATAATAATAATTATTATTATTGTAATTTACTTTTTGATTTGGATAGTTTCCGCAACTATAATATCTATTTGCACAAATACCTCGACGATTTCCAATCGTTAATACATAAAGTCCGATAAGCATGTCTTGCGTTGGCACGCAAATAGGATCTCCAATAGCGGGAGACAGGGGATTCATATGAGAAAACATAAGTAAACGGGCTTCTGCTTGAGCTTCCAAGGCTAAAGGTAGATGAACAGCCATTTGATCCCCATCAAAGTACGTATTGAAACCCTTACACACTAATGGATGTAAACAAATAGTACGCCCCTCTACTAAAGTGGGTTGGAAGGCCTGTATGCCTAATCTATGCAGGGTAGGTGCTCTGTTCAACGGTACAGGATGCCCCCGCATAACTTCTTGAAGTATTTCCCATACAATGGGTTCCTTTTCCCAAATTTTCCTTTTAGCAATCCTAACATTAGAAGTAGCACGTTTCGTGATTAAATCGCGAATTACAAATAGCTGAAAAAGCTTTATTGCTATCTCTAGAGGTAATCCACATTGATGTAATGAAAGCGAAGAACCCACAACAATGACAGAACGCCCCGAATAATCGACCCGTTTCCCAAACAGAGTCTCGCGAAACCTCCCCTCTTTACCCTCAATTACATCTGAAAGTGACTTGTATACCTTATTGTGACCATCCCTCGTCGGTTGCCCGCGAGACCCACTATCAAGAAGTGTATCCACGGCTTCTTGTACCAATTTTTCCTGGCACATTACTAAATCTGCTGGCGCTAATTCACTTCTTTTTAATAGATAGGCAAGGTTGTTGTTCCGATGGATAACTCTCTTATAAAGTTCATTAATATCCGAAGTCACTACTTTATCCCCAGACCTATTAAGAATAGGTCTCAATTCGGGAGGAAGAACCGGTAATAAGCACAAAACCATCCATTCGGGTTCTACATTTGTTTGAATAAAATGTTTCGCCAATTGCATTTGTCTAATTAAACAAACTTTTCTTATTCGTCTTTTTCTATCTTCCCCTTCATCTCCACTATACCCCTCGTCTTCTAATTCCTTCCATTCAACCAAGGAATTCTCTATAATAATTCTCAAATCCAAATCCGCTAATTGTTCTCTAATAGCACCTGCTCCTGTCGCAATTTCTTGATTTTGAAATGTTGCAAAGCCTGGGGTAGAAAAAAGGGAGAAATGCTGTGGTTACAGGATGAAATTTCATCTTCGAATAAACCTCGTAATCGTAAGAAAGTAGGTTTTTTAGCACTGGGCCTAGCAAAAGAAAAATCACCGTATACTAGGCCTTCCAATTTATTAAGAGGTTTATCTAAAAGATCCGCGATATAACTAGGAAGACCTTTCAAATACCACACATGAGTCACTGGACATCCCAGTTTGATGTATCCCATTTGATATCTTTGTATCCGAGAATCAACAAATTCTACCCCGCATTTTTGACAAAATCTTTCGTCTTCGTTTTCAGCTACGCTTGCTCGAGAATTTCCACAAGCACAAATTCCGCTTTATATGGGTCCAAAGATTCTTTCTCAAAACAATCCATCTTTTTCTGGTTTATCGGTTTTATAATGAATAGTGGAGGGTCTTGTGACTTCGCCAACGACTTCCCCATTTGGTAGGATTTTGTTAGCCCAAGCCTTTATTTGTTCAGGGGAAACGAGTCCAATTTGAAGTTGTTTATGTTTATATTGGTCAATCATAAAATAGAAATAAGAAAAGAATTTATATTTATTCTGATCAAACATCCTCCCTATTAACCTGAAAGTTCTTCTCAGATACAAGGAAATGGTTCAGTTCTAGAGCCAAAGATCGTAGTTCTCGAACGAGCACTCGAAAAGATTCTGGAGGATCCTCGTGATTAGGCACTCTTTTTCCCCAGATCGTAGCATTAAGTATTTCTTGACGAGCTATAAGATGATCAGATTTATAAGTAAGTATCTCTTGTAAAATATGAGCAACACCAAATCCTTCTAAAGCCCAAACTTCCATTTCTCCTACTCGTTGTCCCCCTTGTTTGGCTCTTCCTCTAACGGGTTGTTGGGTAACAAGTGAGTAGGGCCCACTAGAACGTCCATGGATTTTCTCATCAACTTGATGAATTAATTTTAAAATATAGGACTTCCCTGTTAGAACAGGTTGTTCGAAGGGATCTCCTGTTCTTCCATCAAATATTCTGCTTTTTCCCGGGTACTCGGGTTCAAATACCCATGGATTTTTTGTTTGTTTATTGGCTTCATATAATTCCGAAAACACAAGTTTTCTTGAAGCCTCTTGCTCATATCTCTCATCAAAGGGTCCTATTCTATAATATTTCTTTAGCAGATCCCCTGCTAATCCGAGCGAGCTTTCAAATATTTGTCCCACATTCATTCGTGAGGGTACTCCTAGGGGATTGAAGACCATATCAACAGGTGTTCCATCTTGCAAATAGGGCATATCTTGCCTAGGCAAAATTTTGGAAATGATCCCCTTATTCCCGTGTCTTCCTGCTACTTTATCCCCAACTTTGATTTCACGTTTCTGTAAAATATATACACGAACCATTATGTCGAGGGGGTCCCTCTGGATCCATTTCGCATCGATAACGCGCCCTCTTCCACCTATAGGTAGTTTGAGAGAAGTTTCTTTTGAAGTGGATACCTCAAGACCAAAAATGGCCCGTAATAATCCAGCTTCCGCGATATATGAGGATTCGCTCGCTATCTGAGGCGTTAATTTACCTACTAAAATATCGCCTGTTTCTACCCAGGATCCCAACCTCACAACTCCATTTCTGTCCAAATTGCGGAGTAAATGTTCTTCTAGATGTGGTATTTCTTTAGTGATTTTTTCAACGGAGCCTTGGCTTGTCGTATCTGTCTGAATTTCATATTTTTGTAAGGGCCTCAGTTTTTGACACACATTTGCAGTGTTCATCACCACACCACACACCTCATTTGAGGAAGAATGATGAACATAAATGAAGAGCAAGTATCAATTATCAACATGCTCATTAGAGAACAAACTTACACATTGCAAAAGTGGTATTTCCCACATGTGATATAGATGGGAGGGATGGACATATGAAAACTCCTACACTTTACTAAGGATGTCCATGCCAAGTTTCACCCAAATTCAAAACCTTTTGAGGTCAGTTTGGGTATAGTTAGGAAGAGGGCAGTTTGAAACCATATTCAAATTCAAACGGTTTTTATCCCATGAATTTAAAAATGGAAGGCATATTCTTACTCAGCACATTTTTGTGAGCTCACACACCAATTTTCACTCCATTTGGAGTTGATCTTGACATGAGCTAAGGGGGAGAAATTCAAACTTTATTTGAATTTCAAACTGAACTTGTGCTGAAATTCCTTCAAACCAAACCTCATTTGAACTTTGATCAATTCAAATGGCTCATGGGTGAATAATTTGAATTGCCAAGGGTAGTATGGGGTTCACTGTTTACAACAGTGATTAGGAGTAAATTTCAGAGGTTAAAACTGGAGGTGGGACCCACATGTCAGCCACTGCTCAGATCAAACCGACTGAGACTTTTTCACTCGGGTCGCCGAGCCGCAGCGGTGATCGCCACCGAGGCCAGCCGCCGCGCCACCAGCTGCTTGCCCACGCGCTGGCATGAGGCGGTGCAGAGCCTTCTTAAGGCGCCTGCCCCCTCCTCGGCCGAGGCACCGTCGTTCTTCCCCGCAAGAACTCAGCGCCGGCCGAAAACTTCCGCAGCTCGGACTTAATCGAAGAACGCCGATCGCAGCTCCCTCCTTCCACTCCAGAGCCCCAGCAAGGTACTAGAGACCTTCCTCCGTCCTCCCCGTTGCTAGAATTCGGTTGAAACCGATTGATATCGGCTGTGCCGAAAGATCAAATTCGGGACTTGGAACCGCCGCACCTCGGGCTCTCGTGGACAGCCCAACCAGGGCGTTGTCACGCCCGAGCCAAGGCACCCTTGGACGCGCGGGTGACCGGTGCTGCTCATCCCCGAGCCACAGCTCGAGTGGTTGCTCACCGGTGGCGAATTTCCACTTTTCCCCTTTCTGTGTGCAGAACGACCTTCGGGTACGATTCTGTTTAATTCGTGCTCTAGAAAGGATTAGAAGGCCTCAAGCCGCTCTCACACGAGCTAGACATGGTAACGCACAAGTTGCCTTCACAACTCTGGGCCGGAGAACCTCTGTGCCCGGCGTAATTTGAGGTCTACTACTGGCGGAACGCACGGGCGGCATCGGGCGCACGGTGAAGACCTATTTCGGGCCTTCCCCGAGCTGCCTCGAGCTCATGTCGACCTTCTCTGAGGTCCACTGATGCTCCCCGACCGATTTCCCAAGTAGCTGAGGTGCTAGAGAAGTCAGCCGACATGGCCGAAGTCATTCCAAGGTGGCGGCTTGTCGCCGACCATGTTCCGGCCATTGTCATGAGCAGCTGACCCTAGAATCCTGTTCCCCGAGTAAAAGTAGGCAGGGGCAGCCAGAATCGAGAAGTTTGGAGCTGTACAGCAGCCGGCGGCGAGCTCTCCGGCGAGATCCCTCGGCGGCGGGGCGCGGGTGTCGCGAGGTTGAAGACGGGGGTGGACCCCAGCTGTCAGCAGGAGATATTTTGAATCGGGATCCGGCTGCGACCGGGATCGGGTGTGCTGGCGCGCAAAATCCTTGTGGGCCGCGATGTGCCATCGCCTAGGCGTGCGACGCGTGTCACCTGGGCCCACGCGCGAGTTTAAACTTTTCCCCGATTTTCAGATTTCCTTCAAACTTCAAATCCTCATAACTTTGGCTAGAAAGCTCCAAATTGAGTGAACCAAATTTTGCTGGATTCAGCTCTCTGAGTAATTTCCAGAAAATCAAGTTTCAGTTCATGAAATTCCTTATTTCTCCAGAATTAATTCCTCAAAGTTTAAACTGTTAGGAATTTTAACTGGAGAATCCTTTGGAGGAAAATCCTGAACTTTTGCTGAGATGTTCACCAAAATATCCTTGAACTACCATAAAAATTTCAGATCCATTTGAGCTCATTTAATCCACCTAATGGTGTGATTAGTGAAACTGTTCCAGGGAAAATAGAAAATGTTCAGAAACATTTTCAGAATTTTCTCTAAAATTATTTAGATCATAACTTTAGCTAGGGACCTTCAAATTAAGTGAGACCAACTCCATTAGAACCCTCTGAAAATCTAGTTTTCAGAAAGTCATAGTTTGTTTCAGGAAAATCCCTAGAACACCCTAAGAGTTCCAATTAAGGTCAAGGACATAATTAATTGTGGAGGGCTCAAATGAGCTTTGCTGCAACTAAAACTTGACCAAGTCTCTGTTTAGGTTGTAACCAAGCCACAGTAAAAGTTTCACAGTCATTAGGTCTGTCTAGCAAGGGTTATAGACTTCACAACTTCAAAGTTAATACAAATGCATTTAAATTGATACATATATTGCTCTTATCATGTAGTCGCTAAGGTCGAGGAGGAACCCGAAGTCCTAGACTTCGTTACTCCGGAGGAACAGCTAGCCTACGACCAAGAGCAGCAAGGCAAGCTCCGGTTTGCATTAACCTTTTTACAAATTTTTATTGTTTTGAGCACATACTTGTTTCCTTTGTTCTGTGCATTAGAGTCTTGTTTGGAAATCCAGCTGCATAGCCAAGAAAACCACGGGTTGGGTTTAGGATTGCAAACCCCGTTAGCTACTGCATTGCTAGGATAGAGTAGGATTCGGTACAAGTCGAGTAGTTGAAACTACTTGCGAGAATAGGCTAGAGGCACATTGCTCAGGTAGAGATAGCACATGATACACATGGCAAGAAAATGAGACCGAGCGGAGAGTAAGGGCAGCAGGACTTTGGGGCCTGTGTGCTGTAGCTCCGCTTGTGTCGATTGAGGACCGAGCCGTGTGCGGGCCTGTTGAACAAGCTAGAACAGTACCGAAGACCTACCGGCTATATGGGAACCGGGAAACTGATGTAACTCGGGTAGCCGGGTATTGAGGCATTGCCCGTCGTTCAGAGGGTAGGTTGAGAGCTCGAGGTGTAAATCGGCTGGCGGCACAGAGATGCGCGTGCAGAGACCTCTTGCTCAGGACGATGGGACCGGTTCAATATTTGGCTGACGGGTGAAAGGTAGTTGCGTACGGCGTCCGTGATGGTTGTTGTAGGCAACATCGAGTACGGGCGTACGTGACGGGTTGTTCGGGTAACCCTGCAGGTGTAAATCGATTATAATCGCCGTCCCTCGCGGTCAGTGAGTACCACTTGTTCACTGTACCGTGACGTAGAAAGAACAGGCTAGTCACATGTTAAAATGTTGCTGATTGAGAGCTGGACATTGATTGTTAATGATATGCTGTAGTTTAGAGCTAACTAAAGTTCTTTTCAACTTTGGACAAAGTACATGAGAGAAATGCATTTCTTGTTTGATTGCGGCTCTCTCATGTGCCTTAGCGTAAGGTTCTCCACAACCTGCTGCTAAAATTTGAAAGTAAGGTTCTACTAATTAGGCGAGTCCTTGCAAATGAATTTTACCTCATGTAACCCATTACCCCTCATGTAGAAGTTCCATGTTTAGGTGAGACGGGTCAGACTTGCTGAGCCTTCGTGCTCACTGCTTGTGTTTGAAGCTTTTGCAGGGTTCTATGAGGAAGGGACTCCCGAAGAGGAGACGGAACCCCAGGAGGGGAACCCCGTCGAGTGGGAGTCGTGCACGCCGCAGAGTTAGTGTGCGTGTGTGCTAGCAAGGACACGTTCGAGGGTTGAACGTGCACTTGATGCTTAGTCTACGCCCGCGAGTGTAGACTGAACTTATTTTGCTGTAAACATGTTCATAAAACTGTTTATGTAATAAACTTCCGCTTCCGCTTTGTACCTTTGACGTGTGTTATACGGTGCTGTGCAACGCAGCACCCCTCAGCGTGATCCTGGCTCGACAGGACCAATGGGGTCGTGTCAATTTTCGGATGTGAAAAGAAGTATAAATATCCTCATATACCAAACGTTCACTAATTAGTACCGTGTCTTCAAAATTGTAACCCTCCCACGGCATATAAGCTACTAAAACGTTTTTTCCTAAAGCGAGTTCTCCACCAACTGTAGCTGCTCCCTCCGCTAAAATTTGCCCTTTTTTAATGGATTTACCCCGCGGAACCCGAGGTTTTTGGTGCATACAAGTATTTTTGTTAGAGCGCCGATGGGCAACTAAAGAAATACTTAGAGTCTTCCCACTACTTGATAAAAGGATCTTGTGACTATCACTAGAAATGATCTTTCCCTCGCGTTCGGCTATAATGGAAACCCTCGAATCTAGAGCTGTTTGGCGTTCCAATCCAGTTCCAACAATGCACTTCTCGGACCGAGAAAGTGGAACTGCTTGCTGCTGCATATTCGAACTCATTAAAGCCCGATTCGCATCATTATGCTCAATAAAAGGAATGAGAGAACCTCCAATAGAAAAATATTGGAAAGGAAAAATACTTCTAACATGAATCTGTTCCCATGCAATAGTTAGGAATTCTTGACGGTATCTAGCTGGAACAACTTATTCTTCCTGAACACCCTGATTCAAGGACAAAGAATTTCCTGCTGCTATCATATAATATTCATCTCTATTTGGTGATAAATAAACCACCTGTCTCTTTTTTTCTTTTGCTTTCTCAGATATTTCATAAAACGGACTCTCTATAGATCCCCACCAGTGATCAATTCTCGCATGAATAGCTAAGGATCCAGTAAGTCCAACATTGATGCCTTCGGACGTGTCAATTGGACAAATACGCCCATAGTGACTCGGATGAATATCTCAGCTCCGAAAACTTGCAGTTCTCCCCGTCAATCCTCCAGGACCCAAACAACTCACTTTTCGCCCATGAACCGTTTGTGTCAATGGATTGGTTTGGTCAAAAACTTGAGATAAGGGGTATGTGCCAAAAAAGGTCTCATAAGTGGTTATTAATAAAATCGAAGTTGAAGTTGGAGTTACCAAAGTTTGTGGAGTCGGTTTCGATTGATGTATGAATACTCTACGGATAGTTTTTTGAACCGCATGTTGTAAACGGCCAAGAGCCAGTCCGAATTGATCTTGTAACAGATCCGCAACCGAACGAATACGATTATTTTTCAAGTGATTCATATCGTCATCGTCAAGTATACCCGTTCCTAATTTCATTCCAATCAAATGATCCGTAGCGGCCAATACATCTCGTGGTAACAAGAATGTATTGTTCTGAGGTATATTAAGATTCAGTCTCCGATTCATATTTCGTCAACCAACTCTTCCTAATTCACATTTTTGTTAAAAAAAATTCTTTTGTAATTCCTCACATAAGGACTCCGAAAATACCAGGTCCCCGCCTACACAAGCAAATTGTTGATAAAACTCCAAAATAGCTTTTTCTTTTGACTCAATCCTCTTTTTCTCCTTAGCATTCGGGAAAGACAAGAAAATTTCGGGGTAGGAAACATTATCTAAAATTTCTCTTAGATTCGAACCCATAGCTGATGATAGAACTAAAATAGATATCTTTTGTTTTCTACTCACGCGAGCCCATATCCTTTCTTTTTTATCATTTGTTAATTCCGATCTTCCTTCCCAATCTGATATTATAGTCCCGGTGTATATAGAAATTCCCTTATGGTCTAATTCAGAGTGGTAGTAAATATCAGGACTTAGCAATATTTGATTGATCACAATTCGGTATATTCCATTTATTATAAAGGTTCCTAAGGAATTCATTATAGGAATGTTTCCAATAGAAATGGTTTGCTTTTGCACATCGAAACCAAAAATTAATCTCGCAGATACATATAATTCAGAAGAATAAGTGAGTGATTCATACACATCATCCCTTTCTTTTATCAAGGGTTCTAGCAATTGATATCCTTTCGCAAATAATTGAAATGCAATTTCGTGATCTGGATCTTTAATTGTTGAAAACTTATCAAGTTCTTCTGCCAAGCCTTGATTAATGAACCTACAAAATCCCTCGAATTGGATCTGACTAAATCCGGGTATTGTGGACATTCCCTCATTTCCATTCTGGAGCATCTTAATCTTAAGTTTCCTATTTATCGAAGAAAAATTCCATTATCAACTCACTCTTTATCAATCCCTACGGATCAATCTAGCAATCATGGAATCTATATTCTGTTTACTGAATCACATGAAATTCTAGGGAACTCCACAAACGTATTTCATATATGTATTTCATACATATGAATAAAGATAATTTTGACGAAAGTTTGACTTTCGCAGAGGTAGAAATGGAATTAAAATGATTTGATAAAAAAGTCCTAGAAAAAATTCTGCCACTTAAACTTTATGATATTCTAATCAGATTGGATAGCAAAGATTTCTCGTTTTATCTCCTTTCTATGAAAGAAATAAAGCCATAATAATTTATAAGCACTAGAAAGTTTGACTTTAGTTCGATTTAGAATTTAGAATATGTAACACCCTGTTTTTTTTAAATGTGCAAAAAGAAAAAAATATAGAAAAGACAACCAAAAGCAAACTGGGCCGAAACCCATTTCTCTCCCCGCCGGCCCACTTTGCTCCCCAGCCCAAAACCCAACATAGGATTCTTTCTCCCTCTCTCTACCTAGTGGGGCCCACATGTCATCCCCACCTTTTCCCCTTTCTTCTTTCCCCTCCCCCACAGCGCCTCCTCCTCCCGATCTTCTCCCACGCCGCCCCGCTCTCCCGAAGCCCCTCGCCGCCGCCTTCTTCTTCGTGTCCGCGCCGCCGCCCCCACCAAACCCGCGCCCCCTTCCTCGAGCTCCATCGCTGCGCCCTCCCCGCTCGGGACCCTACGCGCGCCCGCCCTCACCGCCGCCCGCGCCGCAAGCTCTCGCCGCCTCTCCCCTCCACCACCGCGCCTCCTCCCGATTCCCTCGCGCTGCCTCGCTCTCCCACCAAACCCTGCCGCCACCGCCTGCTCAAGCCCGCCCCCAACTCCCTCTCCCGATTGCTCCACTGCCGCACCCTCCCCTTGAGCCCTAGGCCGCGCCGCACCCCTGCTGTCCTCCCCCCCCCACGGCGCAGCTCCTTCTCGCCGAGCTCGGCTCAAGCCTGCCCCCGGCGCCGTCCCCGCTTCCTCCCTTTGGAGCGCCGCTGCCGCTCACCCTGGGACCCTCCGTGAGCCGCCCCCACCCCTAGCCCTACTGTCCCTCCCTCCGCGTGTCACCTCCCCTGAAGTCGAACCCCACCGCCTGTGGGCGCCGCACCCTCGGCCGGCACTCTCGCCGCCCACCTCGGCTTCACGCCGTGGCCTTCAGCACCGCTTCTGCCTGCGCCCCACCTCCAAGTGCTCAAGCTTGAGGACGTCGCCAGCTCGCTGCTCATCGAGGTCCAGGAGGGGAGGATCGACGTCGAGCAAGTGCTCCGGGAGCACATCGACATCCGCAAGCAGCTCAAGGTCAGCCTCGGCAACTTCCTATTCTTCACCATCCTCGCCGTCACCATGGCTGGGATAAAGGACCAGAAGGACCCCCCTGGCAACAGGATCCACCATGGAGGGTGGATGGCCAAGACCTGCAGGGTTGTCATCGTCTTCCTCATGTTCTTTGTGCCCAATGGTGCCGTCAGCTTCAACGAATCGATATCCAAATTTGGATCAGGGTTGTTCCTTCTCGTTCAGGTAGGGAGACGACGAGTGCCTCTCCCCTGAGAGATGCCGGAGCTTCCACTTTTAGGGATTGTTGCATTCCAGAAGGTGAAGGTGGTTGCCGATGTGTGTTGGATGAAACTGATAAGCAACAATGTGATCTCATGCTTTTACCTGGTGGTCTGGGTGTGGTGCTATACAATCGTTTCCACCTATCTAGTGTTGAATGTTGATGTCAGGGAGGACTTGAGGGCCGAGGATGAGATGTTGAAGGAGCTCGCTGCAGAGGCCGAGTCTTCTGGTGCTGATGTGCGAAGATTGCAGCAAGATAAGTGAGACATTAGATTGTGCTCTCAAATCTATTTAATTACAATAGTTTTGATGCTGATGTGTGAAGATTTTAATTTGCTTGCTACTTCACAGATATGAGTGAGATCTTCGAATTCATCAACTTCCTCTACGACCTCGTATGCTCGCCGTGTTCACGGCTTTCGTCAAGTTGTGCATCAAGGACCTGAACCTGCCGCGGCCGTACCGGGTCCCCGTCGCGCTCATCGCCACCATCATGTGCCTCACGTTGTCGAGGACGGCCTTCGTCAACGCCATCGCAGCCGCCGCCAGCGTCACGCTCTGTTACGGCGTCGAGCACGACAAGAGGTGCGAGTGGGTCGTGTTACTGGCGCCGGTGTCGAAAACGGACAGCTCCCACGAAACGACCGCGCCGCCTGACGCTGCTGACGTCGAGGATGTCTGCACCGGTCTACTCACCGACGACGGCGGGCGGAGAAGATGGTATACATGTACATGTGACGATGAAGAAACAACACAAAGACTTTGAAGATCAAGAGTTCGTCCAGCGGACTGAGCAACGATATAAGAAAAAGGCAAGTGCCCTTGACCATTTTGCTCCTTCTTAGGATTATTAGTTAGAATCTGCATGCATTGTCTTTAACATGAATCCCATGATAGGTTGTTTACTAGAATTTCCATATTATCTCCCTTGTAGCCTGGGTATGGGTTAGCTAGGTTCTACTACATGTCGTTTATTGATGCTTAGCCCGGCTTAGTAGATGGGATGGGAGTAATTTACATTAATGTTTAATTATCATGATCATTGAGATGTTGTGTGGAGATATATATATGGTATATATGTGGGGATGTAGAGATAGGGATCTAGCAGGCTGGTTGGTCTATGGTGGGTGTCGAGTGCATGAGACTCGGGTTTGTGGTTAGTGGCCTGTGTAGATCCTAAGGACCGGTTCGTGAGACCCGTCAACTGGCTTATACAGTGCCACCACAAGAACTGGTATGGGACAGAGTGATTAAGTAATTAGGTGCATTCCCGATATAGTGTGAGTGTGTGGTAAGTGCGGGGAATGGGAGTCGGGCGGGACTACCCTGGGATCCGCAAGGCTCAAGAGGGGGCCACTGCAGGCGGAGGTGAAAAAGACTCCAGGAGGCCGCAGGGGTGAAACCTCAGTGGGCTCATGCTCGTCGGGATTCCCTTTGTAAAGGTCACATCGTGATCTCGTGGCCGCACACCTTAGGAAGTGTGAAATGTGGCTAGCTACCACGGGCAAAAGGGAGGTTTTAGTCCACCTGGCGACAGGGGATGGAATCATGACTTGTGGGTAAAGGGTACAAACTCTGCAGAGTCAAAACTGTCTAGACAGCCGTGCTCACGGTCAAGAGCGGGCTAGTAACTCTCTCATGATTATTATGGTTTGGTTGGTTGTAACACCCCAAAATTTTGATTCAAAACTCTAAACCATGTTAAGAGGGGAATTTAAAATTTTTTGGACGTGTTGCATGTTTTGCAAAAATTCAAATTCAAACTGGAATTCAAATTAAACTCAAATCAGAAAAGAAATAGAAAAAGAAAAAAAAGAAAACTAAAACCTAACCGGCCAGTGGGCCGAACCCACCAGCCGGCCCACCATTCCCCCCCCCCCCGCCAGCCCACAGCCGCGCGCCTCTCCCTCTCACTGACACGCGGAGCCCGCCGTCATCTTCTTCCTCGCGCGCGATCGGCCGACCCCGGGACATCTCTCTCTCTCCCGAATCAAAACTACCCCTTGGAAACCGCGTCCCCCAGCCAAATTTTGGTCCCGGACGACTCAAACTCGATCACAACCGACACACCGCCCTCCCCCGTCTATAAAAACCCCGGCCTCGTTCTGTTTTTCCCACGCGATCGCCGATTTTTCCTCCGGTGAGAACCGAGACTTCTCCGGCGAATTCTGGCCAATCTAAGCTCGGAAATTCCGATCTAACTCGCTGGTCTTGATCCACCGCCTCCGGGGAATCTTGCAGGTGCAGAAAACTCGGTGATTTGCGGTGTAAACGCAGCGCCGACGAGCTTCGCCGTGGTTTTGCCTCGGACCTCGTCGCCGATCACCTTCCAGGACCTCCGAGCTCAAGAAAACCCCCGAGGTGAGATCCCCGACCTCCCCTCTACCGATCTATGCCATAAAATCACAGTTCTAGGAAGAATTCCCGAAGATCCGAAAGTTTCCGGCGAGATCGCCGCTTCCCGCCGCCGTGCGCCGCCGGCAGCGCCGCCCGCGCTCGATCAGAGCGACATGGCCGCTTGTGTGCCGTTTATTTTAAATCGCACGGTAGGGTTTAAATACCCGCGTACCGGTTCGACGTTATAATCTCAGCCGTCGGTTTAAAATCGGACGGTCCACGTCAGCCCCGCGTTATAAAGACTGGAATTCTTACGCGCTACCCCCTGGGGTTCTCGGGAAATAAGAGCTAGCCCCGGAAACTTCTGATCTAGCCCCTGGAACTCCAGAAAATCATGTAAATTCATTTAAAAATCAGATTTAGCCCCTGGACTTAATAAAAATTAGGAAAAGCACCTCTGATAAGTGTACCTAGACCCCTGGAAATTCTGAAAATAATATTATAGACCCTGTAATGGGGTGAGTTTATCTTTTTTTTGCCCTGTTTAGTATTTAAAATTAGGAAATTGAATATGTGGCTAGTGTTTAAAAATTAAAAAGTGGGACAAACATATTGTCATAATTAAATTAAAAACTTTCTCAGTATTTAGAAAACTTTGGAGTAAGATAAAAACATGTTTTGGGCTGAATTGAATCTGTTTAATTTATTATTCACATTTAGGGACACATTTTTAAGTAAAGAATAGTTCTGGAAAATAGGGAAAATAATTGTAAAATAGTTTACATCAGAGGAAAAGGTCTAAAATATATTAGTAAATATTTTAGATCAGAACCTATTCTGTTTAGATGATGTGTCTTGTTATTTTCATAATAAAGTTCACAATTTGGCATAGGAAATAAATCTGAAAATATAGCAACTAGTAAATGATAAATGGAGTTCTAAAATCCAAAGAATTCAGTTTAGGGTTGGTAGAAATTTTGAAGACACATATGGAGAAGGAAAATAACTTTCATGCATACTTGGTAGCTACAAGGTGGAGTAATTGAATATAAGGAACTTATTTAAATTGGAAACTCATATATATAGGATGTAAGTATAAATATGAACACAAAAGTAGGAATCATATACACATGATTAAAAGTGCATGCAAGCCACAAATCAACACACCTAGAGTAACCACAACACATATAATGGTGAATGACTTTCATAAATGTGAATATGTGGTTTGTATGAAGTAAAAGTGTGAACTATGTCTTATGATTGTTGTTTTTCTTTTGCTATGTGTGAATGGTATGATGTAGAACCTGCTCAAGAGCAAGTTATTCCTTTCCAAGACCAGGACTACCCATTTCAAGAGCAGCAAGAAGGAGGCAAGTGTCCTTGACCACTTTGATCCTATGCTAGGATGTGTAGATAGAATTATTTGCATTTTCAAGTTAAATATGAAACCCATGCTAGGAAGTTTCCCTAGAATTGCATTACCTTGTTTCCTTGTAGCTTGGGTTGGGATTTATTTTATCATGTCATTTATTATTATGCATATGCTTAGCCATGCTTAGAATGGGATATTTGGGATATGAGATCATCAGTTTATTTTACCATACTCTTGAATGAGATATTGTGAGTTATGTAGAGGTAGGGATCAAGGCAAGTTGGATGTTTTGGTTGTGTGCTGGGTGCACGAGACTCGGGTTTGTGTTTAGTACTTGCCTGGATCCTAAGGACCGGTTCATGGAGCATGTAACCTGGCTTTACCGTGCCAACCACATGCTGAGATGGGGCAGCTTGGCCAATTAATTAGGTGTATCCCCGGCGTAGTATGGGTGTGTTGGATGGTGCGGGGAATAGGTGTCAGCTGGACTACCATATGAACCGCAAGGCTCAAGAGGGGGCCACTGCAGCGGGGTTGGAGCCTCTTGTATGCTGTTAGGGGTGAAACCTCAGTGGGCCCACGCTCGTCGGGAATCCCGTTGTAAAGGCTTCGTAGTGATCTCCTGGCTACACACCTGGGAAGTGTGAATGTGGTTCGTAGCCACTGGCATAATGGAGGTTCTTTTAGTCCACCCGACAACGGGGGATGAAATCACTACATGTGGGTACAGTGGTACAAACTCTGCATAGTCAAAACTGTCATGACAGCCGTGCTCACGGTCAAGAGCGGCTTGGACTTATTCATGATTAGAGGATTGATGGTTTTGGAAGTTGAGGATGTTAAGCGGGGAGCTTAACATTGGTAATGATGTTATGGTTATTGGATTATGATGATGGGATGGGATATTGGGACCATTTCACCTGTGTAGTAATGTAGGTGCTTAATAAGCTAAGGTGATAGGTATTAATTGCGTAGTGCTTTAGCCATGAGTTCAACCTCTCCTTGTTCTAGCCATGCATGATATAATTTTCCCACACTTGCTGAGTACCATTGGTACTCAACCTTGCATATTTTGTTGGTTTATATTGCTGCTCCGGTCAAGATAATGAGGTGGTGTATAATGACCAAGACTTTGGACCCGAAGAAGGTTTCTAGGTTCATGGAGACCCCCGGGCAACGCCTGTGAAGGAGCCCTCAAGAATAATATTCCGCTGCTAGTTTATTTACTTGTGATGAACTTATTATTGTCCATCGAGACATTTGCGATGTAAGACTTATTTATATTCGACACCTGGCTTGTAATAAATGATGCTTCACTATTTGCCATCACATGTATGAGAAAATGATCCTGGCATACATGTGATATTCATTGGTTGTTCTTCGGAAAAACCGGGTGTGACAGAAGTGGTATCAGAGCCAAGGTTGCCCGTAGGAACGTGGACCTAGGTAGAAATGGACGTATTTAAGGGCCCTATTTTCTTAAAAACTATTTTACAAGGTGTGTGTTGAAAAGTGTTATTTAATGAGTCACTTTCTTCATCTTACCCCAACTTCCATTCAAAATAGGATTTTTGTTTGAGAGTTTATCTAACCTAATTTTAAATTCTTTTTGTTTTAGATGGTTCGCATGATTCGCACCGCTCGCAAGTCCACAGGAGGGAGAGTTCCCGTAGTTGCCCTTGCCGAGAGAGAGGAGAGCCGTCCGGTGACGTACCTTTCCTACGGATTGGCAGTAGGAGGCTTATTGCGCCGTCTTTGGCGTATGCTCGAAGCCGCCGACAATACGGGCAAGCTAATCATCCACTACAACTCCACCAGGACCATCCGTGAGAAGAGGGAAGAATGGAGTTCAGAGATGAGGATTATACACGAAAATCAGCTGCTTAAGATTCACCACTCTCCAGCTTGTCGAGCAACACAGGTCGATACGGAGAAAGATGTCACCTGGGAGGCCATCACCTGCCAGAGCCACATCTATCGTCGCCACTTGGACAAAACTGAGTACATGAATGTCCTCCAACGTGAGAGTGGTACCACGGAGTACAAGCACCCACCAGTGCAGCAAGGGACTTCCCATGAGCACATGGACTTGTGCTTGGAGGATGCTGCTATGCTCAGCACTCGACTGCAGGAGTGTCAACAAGAGCTTCAGGATGTCCGAGACACCCTGAAGGAAACGGAGGCGTTGCTGCGAGCCTGCTTAAGGGCGAGAGAAAGAGGAGATGGGAATGAACTGTGTGTCACCGTGAATGATACCTGGACTCCTGACTCTCCAGATCGCCGAGCGATCAGGCGTCGTCGCACTTCTCCACCAGCAACCTCCCCACCCAAAGCGGAGTCAGAAGGCAGCCGCAATGATGAGGAAGATCCTGAGGAGCCAGCTCAAGAAAACGAGTAGTGTAGAGTCCTTCCCTTAGTTAGCAAGATGTCGAATAGTCGAGTCGTTACGTTAAGTTAATGGTGTGTTAATGCTTGGTGTGTGACGTGAGTTGTGGAAGCCATGAGCAATTGTCCACAGCCTCGTCTTCAGATTGTTTTGCTTTGGTGTGTGAACACACATGAAATAATAGTGCATTTATTTGGTGTGAGATATGAACCCTCGTAAAAGTATAACAAAGCCTCAACACTTCAAAGTACAAACAAATGAAAGTAGTAAGATGATACTAAATGCTTTCAAATTAACATTGGTTGATTCTGCCAAATGGCCGGAAGAGGAAAAGGACGTGCTGCCAACCCCGCCAACAACAACGATGAGGCATGCAACCCTCATCTTTCTGGAGGCCAGGACCGGGGTGGTCGCCGTGAAGGAGTTGATCCCCTCCACCAAATGCTGGAGAATCAGAATCAGCTCATCCAGAACTTGACTCAAGTGGTGGCCAACTTGCATCAAGTTCCACCTCCACAAGCTGCACCACGCCAACCAAGGTTGAGTGAGTTTCTAGGAACTCAACCTCCAAAGTTTGCAAGTGCTTCTGAACCTCTGGAGGCAGATGATTGGCTGAAGACCATTGAAAGCAAGATGAGGATCATCCAGTGCCAAGGGTATGAGAGGGTGTTGTTTGCCTCTCATCAATTGCATGGACCTGCTGCTGATTGGTGGACCGCCTACGTGGCCGCCCATCATGACCCTGAGAACATCACTTGGGAAGAGTTCAAGCGTAGCTTCCGCAACCATTACATCCCAAGAGGTGAACTCAAAAACAAGAGGAAAGAATTTTTGGGGTTGCAGCAAGGTAACATGACTGTGAGGGAATACCTCACTAAATTTACCCAACTATCCCGTTATGCCCCACGAGACATAGAGACTGATGAGCAGAAACAAGACTGTTTCGTGGAAGGACTTACCGCGGAGATGCAGTGTGCAATGTCCTCAAATGAGTATGACAGCTTCCAAAAGGTGGTGGACAGAGCATTTGTGGTAGAAAGGAAGCTAAAGGCCTTGGAAAATGAGAATAAGAGGAAGGCCGGTTGGTCACATCAAGCCTCAGGGAGCAACACTCGCCCACGTCTGATACAGCAACCTGCAGGGCAGACGAACCGTGCAGCGGTACCCTACTCAGCACCAAGAGGGTACAACCCGAACTACAGGCCTCCGGCAGCACCAGCACAGCCGCAACGTCAGTTTGTACAGCAGCCTCGCCCTGCATATCCACCTCGACCAGCAGTGCAAGGACCCCCAAACCAACCCCAAGACAACAAAGGCCAGGCACCTAAGGTTGGTGTGCAATGTTTTAGCTGTGGTGAAGTGGGACACTACGCCCATAAGTGCCCAAAGAAGAAGCCCGCGCAGCCACAACAGCAGAATGTAATGAGAGGACGGGTGAACCACGTCACTATGGAGGAAGCACAAGATGCACCCGACGTGGTAGTTGGTAAGTTTCCTGCCAATTTACACCTTGCAACCCTGCTGTTTGATTCTGGTGCTACCCACTCGTTTATTGCTCAAGGGTTTGTTAAGAAGTATGACCTAGCAACAACACAAATGAACCATATGCTAGCCGTAAACTCTCCAGGTGGAGAAATAAGGACAAGACACATGTGTCCCAAGGTGAATCTAGACACTAATGGGGTAGTGTTTACTGCTAACCTCATAGTGATAGATTCCCAAGGGATCGATATTATTTTGGGCATGGATTGGTTGACCAAACATAAGGGAATCATTCATTGTTCGACCAGAAAGGTGGAACTAACTCACCCTAGTGGCACAAGAGTAAAGTTCATAACAATACACGAGCCTAGGAGGGACATTAAATTAAATCATGTTGAGGTGAAAGTTGAGGAAATCAGGACTATCAGGGAATATCCAGACGTTTTTCCGGAAGAATTGCCAGGTATGCCTCCCGATCGTGATGTGGAATTTGCAATTGAGCTAGTGCCTGGAACAGCCCCGATATACAAGAGACCTTATCGGATGGACTCCAAGCAGCTAGAAGAACTCAAGGATCATTTGAGAGAATTGACGGAGAAGGGGTATATCCGCCCTAGTTCCTCACCATGGGGAGCTCCGGTGATATTTGTGCCCAAGAAAGACGGAACCCAAAGGTTATGCGTGGATTACCGTGCTTTGAATGAGGTAACCATCAAGAACAAGTACCCATTACCTCGCATTGAAGACTTGTTTGATCAATTGAGGGGAGCTTGTGTGTTCTCGAAAATTGATCTCAGGTCGGGATACCATCAACTCAAGATAAGGCAATCTGATATTCCCAAGACAGCTTTCGTATCTCGGTACGGAATGTATGAATACACCGTCATGCCTTTCGGGCTAACTAATGCCCCGGCATACTTCATGTATCTCATGAACAAGGTATTCATGGAATATCTGGACAAATTTGTGGTGGTTTTCATAGATGACATTCTCGTCTTCTCCAAAGATGAAGAAGAACATGAGAAACATCTAAGATTGGTGTTGCAGAGGCTAAGAGAACACCAACTATATGCCAAGTTGAGTAAGTGTGAGTTTTGGCTGAAGAGAGTTCCCTTCTTAGGACATATAATCTCGGAGGGAGGAATCTCCGTAGATCCCGCCAAAATCGAGGATATCCAGAAGTGGAAGACCCCTAAAAATGTCGGGGAAGTTCGAAGCTTCTTGGGATTGGCTGGATACTATCGACGGTTTATTGAGAGATTCTCCAAGATCTCGAGACCTCTCACCAAACTGTTGGAGAAGGGAATCACATTCACCTGGACGCCACAGTGCGAGACGAGCTTTCAGGAGCTAAAGAAGAGATTGACAACAGCCCCAGTGTTGGTTATGCCAGATATGCAGAAGAACTTCACGGTGTACTGCGATGCCTTTGGAAACGGGTTGGGATGTGTTCTCATGCAAGAAGGGCATGTCGTGGCTTATGCATCCCGGCAGCTCCGGAAGCACGAGAAGAACTATCCTACACACGACCTAGAACTAGCCGCAGTGGTACACGCGTTGAAAATTTGGCGGCACTACTTGATGGGGAAGAGGACCGAGATATATACGGGTCATAAGAGTTTGAAGTACATTTTCACACAGCCAGATCTCAACCTCAGACAAAGGAGATGGTTAGAGCTAATCAATGACTTTGATGTGGGCATCAACTATCATCCCAGGAAAGCAAACGTCGTGGCCGATGCTTTGAGTCGGAAAGTGCAGGTCAATAAGTTGAGCTTGAAGGACATGCCTGCAGAATTGAAGGACGTGGTTATAAGGCTCAATCTATGTCTAGTAAATAGTAGTGAAGCCATCGCCATGGAAGTTGACTCCACACTCGAGCGAGACATACGCGAGGGCCAAAAGAATGACGAGAAGATACAAGAGATCAGACAACTCATCAAGGAAAATAAAGCTCTGGGTTTTAGAGGGGACGAACAAGGAACAGTGTGGCACGGAAAAAGAATCTGTGTGCCTGAAGTAAAGGAGATCCGTGAATTGATTTTGAAGGAGGCTCACGATTCCGACTATTCCATTCATCCTGGGAGTACAAAGATGTACCAGGACCTCAAGGGCAGGTATTGGTGGTATGGCATGAAGCGAGATGTCGCGGAACATGTTGCCCTATGTGACACATGTCAGTTGGTGAAAGCAGAACATCAACGACCCGCGGGATTATTGCAACCACTCAAAGTGCCTGAATGGAAATGGGAAGAAATAAGCATGGATTTCATCGTGGGATTGCCTAGGACCCAATCAGGATATGATTCGGTATGGGTCATCATTGACAGGCTAACCAAGGTAGCTCATTTCATCCCCGTGAAAGAAAGCTACAGCGGATCCAAATTGGCAGAGTTGTACATGTCAAGGATCGTGTGTTACCATGGAGTGCCAAAGAAGATTGTGTCGGACTGAGGGACACAGTTCACCTCGAGGTTTTGGCAGAAGTTGCATGAAACCATGGGAACTCATCTGAACTTCAGCTCTGCCTATCATCCCCAAACTGACGGGCAGACGGAAAGAACCAATCAGATCCTTGAAGATATGTTAAGGGCATGTGCACTCAAAAACAATAGGAGTTGGGACAAGAATTTACCGTATGCGGAGTTTTCCTATAACAACAGCTATCAAGCTAGTATGAAGATGTCACCGTTTGAAGCTTTGTATGGGAGGAAGTGCCGAACTCCCCTATTTTGGAACCAAACGGGGGAAAGTAAAGTGTTTGGTCCAGAGGTACTACAAGAAGCCGAGGCGAAGGTGAGGGAAATTCGCAATAACTTGCGGATAGCACAGACACGCCAAAAGAGTTATGCTGATGTACGAAGAAGAGAGCTCGTTTTCAACGTGGGAGACTATGTTTATCTCAAGGTGTCCCCTATCAGAGGACTTCGTCGGTTCAAGGTGAAAGGGAAGTTGTCACCTCGATACATCGGACCCTTTCAAGTTTTGGAGAGGAAAGGCGAAGTGGCGTATCAACTAGAATTACCGGCTCGTCTATCGGATGTGCACGATGTATTCCATGTGTCACAACTCAAGAAATGCCTGAGGACGCCTGAGGAGGTGTTACCCATGAATGAAGTGAACGTAGCTGAGGATTTGTCTTATGCCGAGCAACCATACAAGATTTTGGAGACAATGGAACGCCTCACCAGAAATAAAAGAATCCGGATGTGCAAGGTGCAGTGGAAGCATCACTCAGAAGAGGAAGCCACCTGGGAGCGGGAAGATGAGCTCAAGGCACAATTTCCGGAATTGTTTTATTAGAAACACCAATCTCGAGGACGAGATTTCTTTTAAGGGGGGTAGAGCTGTAACACCCCCAAAATTTTGATTCAAAACTCTAAATCATGTTAAGAGGGGAATTTAAAAATTTTTTGGACGTGTTGCATGTTTTGCAAAAATTCAAATTCAAACTGGAATTCAAATTAAACTCAAATCAGAAAAGAAATAGAAAAAGAAAAAAAGAAAACTAAAACCTAACCGACCAGTGGGCCGAACCCACCAGCCGGCCCACCATTTCCCCCCCCCCCCGCCAGCCCACAGCCGCGCGCCTCTCCCTCTCACTGACACGCGGGGCCCGCCGTCATCTTCTTCCTCGCGCGCGATCGGCCGACCCCGGGACATCTCTCTCTCCCGAATCAAAACTACCCCCTGGAAACCGCGTCCCCCAGCCGAATTTTGGTCCCAGACGACTCAAACTCGATCACAACCGACACACCGCCCCCCCCCCCCCCCCGTCTATAAAAACCCCGGCCTCGTTCTGTTTTTCCCACGCGATCGTCGATTTTTCCTCCGGTGAGAACCGAGACTTCTCCGGCGAATTCTGGCCGATCTAAGCTCGGAAATTCCGATCTAACTCGCTGGTCTTGATCCACCGCCTCCGGGGAATCTTGCGGGTGCAGAAAACTTGGTGATTTGCGGTGTAAGCGCAGCGCCGACGAGCTTCGCCGTGGTTTTGCCTCGGACCTCGTCACCGATCACCTTCCAGGACCTCCGAGCTCAATAAAACCCCCGAGGTGAGATCCCCGACCTCCCCTCTACCGATCTATGCCATAAAATCACATTTCTAGGAAGAATTCCCGAAGATCCGAAAGTTTCCGGCGAGATCGCCGCTTCCCGCCGCCGTGCGCCGCCGGCAGCGCCGCCCGCGCTCGATCAGAGCGACGTGGCCGCTTGTGCGCCGTTTATTTTAAATCGCACGGTAGGGTTTAAATACCCGCGTACCGGTTCGACGTTATAATCTCAGCCGTCGGTTTAAAATCGGACGGTCCACTTCAGCCCCGCGTTATAAAGACTAGATTTCTTACGCGCTACCCCCGGGGTTCTCGGGAAATAAGAGCTAGCCCCGGAAACTTCTGATCTAGCCCCTGGAACTCCAGAAAATCATGTAAATTCATTTAAAAATCAGATTTAGCCCCTGGACTTAATAAAAATTAGGAAAAGCACCTCTGATAAGTGTAGCTAGACCCCTGGAAATTCTGAAAATAATATTATAGACCCTGTAATGGGGTGAGTTTATCTTTTTTTGCCCTGTTTAGTATTTAAAATTAGGAAATTGAATATGTGGCTAGTGTTTAAAAATTAAAAAGTGGGACAAACATATTGTCATAATTAAATTAAAAACTTTCTCGGTATTTAGAAAACTTTGGAGTAAGATAAAAACATGTTTTGGGCTGAATTGAATCTGTTTAATTTATTATTCACATTTAGGGACACATTTTTAAGTAAAGAATAGTTCTGGAAAATAGGGAAAATAATTGTAAAATAGTTTACATCAGAGGAAAAGGTCTAAAATATATTAGTAAATATTTTAGATCAGAACCTATTCTGTTTAGATGATGTGTCTTGTTATTTTCATAATAAAGTTCACAATTTGGCATAGGAAATAAATCTGAAAATAGAGCAACTAGTAAATGATAAATGGAGTTCTAAAATCCAAAGAATTCAGTTTAGGGTTGGTAGAAATTTTGAAGACACATATGGAGAAGGAAAATAACTTTCATGCATACTTGGTAGCTACAAGGCGGAGTAATTGAATATAAGGAACTTATTTAAATTGGAAACTCATATATATAGGATGTAAGTATAAATATGAACACAAAAGTAGGAATCATATACACATGATTAAAAGTGCATGCAAGCCACAAATCAACACACCTAGAGTAACCACAACACATATAATGGTGAATGACTTTCATAAATGTGAATGTGTGGTTTGTATGAAGTAAAAGTGTGAACTATGTCTTATGATTGTTGTTTTTCTTTTGCTATGTGTGAATGGTATGATGTAGAACCTGCTCAAGAGCAAGTTATTCCTTTCCAAGACCAGGACTACCCATTTCAAGAGCAGCAAGAAGGAGGCAAGTGTCCTTGACCACTTTGATCCTATGCTAGGATGTGTAGATAGAATTATTTGCATTTTTAAGTTAAATATGAAACCCATGCTAGGAAGTTTCCCTAGAATTGCATTACCTTGTTTTCTTGTAGCTTGGGTTGGGATTTATTTTATCATGTCATTTATTATTATGCATATGCTTAGCCATGCTTAGAATGGGATATTTGGGATATGAGACCATCAGTTTATTTTACCATACTCTTGAATGAGATATTGTGGGTTATGTAGAGGTAGGGATCAAGGCAAGTTGGATGTTTTGGTTGTGTGCTGGGTGCACGAGACTCGGGTTTGTGTTTAGTACTTGCCTGGATCCTAAGGACCGGTTCATGGAGCATGTAACCTGGCTTTACCGTGCCAACCACATGATGAGATGGGGCAGCTTGGCCAATTAATTAGGTGTATCCCCTGCGTAGTATGGGTGTGTTGGATGGTGCGGGGAATAGGTGTCAGCTGGACTACCATATGAACCGCAAGGCTCAAGAGGGGGCCACTGCAGCGGGGTTGGAGCCTCTTGTATGCTGTTAGGGGTGAAACCTCAGTGGGCCCACGCTCGTCGGGAATCCCTTTGTAAAGGCTTCGTAGTAATCTCCTGGCTACACACCTGGGAAGTGTGAATGTGGTTCGTAGCCACTGGCATAATGGAGGTTCTTTTAGTCCACCCGGCAACGGGGGATGAAATCACTACATGTGGGTACAGTGGTACAAACTCTGCAGAGTCAAAACTGTCATGACAGTCGTGCTCACGGTCAAGAGCGGCTTGGACTTATTCATGATTAGAGGATTGATGGTTTTGGAATTGAGGATGTTAAGCGGGGAGCTTAACATTGGTAATGATGTTATGGTTATTGAATTATGATGATGGGATGGGAGATTGGGACCATTTCACCTGTGTAGTAATGTAGGTGCTTAATAAGCTAAGGTGATATGTATTAATTGCATAGTGCTTTAGCCATGAGTTCAACCTTTCCTTGTTCTAGCCATGCATGATATAATTTTCCCACACTTGCTGAATACCATTGGTACTCAACCTTGCATATTTTGTTGGTTTATATTGCTGCTCAGGTCAAGATAATGAGGTGGTGTATAATGACCAAGACTTTGAACCCGAAGAAGGTTTCTAGGTTCATGGAGACCCCCGGGCAACGCCTGTGAAGGAGCCCTCAAGAATAATATTCCGCTGCTAGTTTATTTACTTGTGATGAACTTATTATTGTCCATCGAGACATTTGCGATGTAAGACTTATTTATATTCGACACCTGGCTTGTAATAAATGATGCTTCACTATTTGTCATCACATGTATGAGAAAATGATCCTGGCATACATGTGATATTCACTTGGTTGTTCTTCGGAAAAACCGGGTGTGACATTGGTGGTCTTGGATTGGTTGGTTTTGGCATGTGGTTGGTAGTTTTGGAAGATGGATACAGTTGGACTTGGAGATACTTGGATACTGGGTTGGGATGGTTGAGACTTTCACCTAGTAAATAGGATGCTTAATAAGACTAAGGTATAGGTTGCTTAGTGTATAAGCCGTGTTTAGCCTTTCTTGATTCTTGCCTCATCATGCATAAAACTTTCCCACACTTGCTGAGTATATTATGTACTCAGACGTTTGTCTTTTTCCTCTTTTATAATTGTTGCTTAGTGAAAAGAAGATCAAATGAAGACGGGGTGAAGAAGGTCACGTAGCTGCCAGTCGATTCGCCTGTGGACAGCACTAGAAGCTTCTCTTCTTCCGCTGCTATCCGACACTCATTTTAAGGTATGAATTGTCATTTATATTCAATATATAACTGTTTATCACTAGTTGTGCTACGTGTATGATGAAACCGATCCTGGCATACACGTAGATGGCGGCCGGTTTTGCTCTTTGTAAAACCAGGCGTGACAGAATAGTACGCTTAGTTTTATTTTCAAAAAGAATTTGAAGGTTCTTTTTTGTTTTGTAGTAATAGAATTGCTGAAAAATAAAGGCTTTCGTTGTAGAATCCTAAAATAAAGTACTTACTTTTTTAAGTACTTGCTAATCTAGTTATCCACCTATTCACATATCCTTTCTTTTTTTATCGTAATTTCACTTGTGTGGGCCAAGAAAAGAAGGTCAGGCCATAATCTATATCGGAGCAAATTTCCTCTTTTTATTCAAGATATTTAATGCAATGAAAAATTAAAGCATGATTCCCCGTAGGGATATGTACATAAGGGGATTCTTAAATAATAATGCTGTTCGGAACTGGAGTTTACCTATATACAGATTAGGGAAACTTTTATTCTATTTTATTATGCCATTAAAGGAGAGAATACCGATTTAAGAGTCTTTACTACTGCAATAAAATATTCTAGTTAATGGTTCCAATTTGTTCTGAATTTTGCAGTCTGTGACTGGAAATCCACTTTTGCTCCTTTGCCATTTCAATAGAATAGAAAGAAAATTCTCCTTTGCCATCTCAATAGAATAGAAAAAAAAAGAGGTTTTAGTAAGAAAATATGGATGAATACTTGTTCTTTTCTCGATTTTAGATTGGATTTTTTGGCGGCATGGCCAAGTGGTAAGGCAGGGGACTGCAAATCCTTTATCCCCAGTTCAAATCTGGGTGCCGCCTGATCAATAAAATACTTAGGATTATAGTACTAATCAAACTAAAAAATTTTATACCCTCATAAGTTGGGGCAAGAGAGTAACTAGGTCTAGCAATACTGGATTTTGAGAATCCATACCATAGTTCTATCCTCAAACGAGGCTTTGTTTTGGCGGCAGTGGCCCAAATGGGGAACTACCAACAAAGATGAGGTAGCGTTTCCTTATTCTTTTATTAATTTGAATTGATTCGGGAATTTAAAACTTCCAAGGATCCCTAAGTCTTTTTTCAATCTAAGATTGAAGAAGGGACTTTGCGAAGAAATATCAATGTACTTCGTACATCTTATGCTACCTACATACACTAAAGTAAAGGCTACTGATTCCGTCGAGAATCGGATTGAATAGGCTGATCTAAAATCAATTTCGGAGTCGTGGAGTGGATAAGGTCTCCTCACTCTTTCATAGAAAGAGAGAAAGTGGGGCAGTAGGGTTTAGGTCAAAAATAAAGATGGGTAAAGTAGGTATCCAATAAATATTTATCTATCCTAATTTTATGGTATATTCTAACGTCCTTTGCTTATAAAAAAGGTAACAAAAGGAAGAAAAAATCTCTCCATTCCCGCGTCTTCTAATCAAGACATTCCCACACTCTTTTCTTTCTTTTTTAAGGAAAAGATATATGTATCATATCTATACTTAATACTCTCTAATTCTACCAGAAATCATATAAGATTTTGATAGGAGTAAATTCCTTTAACTGATTCATCCATAGTCTTAGAGCAGAATTTTGACTCTGTACCCTTAATTCTACTATGATTATTGATCAATAGTAGAATAATTCCTTCATAGAAATAGGAGACATAATTTACATGGATATAGTAAGTCTCGCTTGGGCTGCTTTAATGATAGTCTTTACATTTTCTCTTTCGCTAGTAGTATGGGGGGAGAAGTGGACTCTAGAGATACTACTAATTGATTGAGTAGTCGAATTGTAGTATCAACTTTTTTCTTTAATTGATCATTTTATTTTGTATTAATCATTTTGCCAAACTTTATTTTTTCCCTCTTTCTTTAGTTTTGTTTCACTCTTGTAAAAAACTCTTTTAAGAAAGAGTCGTTCTATTCTACTATGTTTCATTCTACTATAATAGAAATAGAAAGAAATAGAATAGAAAGAGCTATTATAGTAATTAAGAATTTCTACTAGAAGTGACGAGTAAAAATAAAGTTCTTTACATAAGAAAATTACACTTTCTTACATGAAGCTATTCACAACATATCGCACATTTTCTATTTATACTCTTTCCTTATTCTTAGAAATTTTTTTGTTCTTTTTTTAAGGATCTCGCGTCATTTTTAAGTATGAAAGATTCACAGGTTTTTTTCTTTTATTTACTTTTTTTCTTTTATTATATATAGTATAGTCTATTCTCGTATTATTTTTCTCCCTCTCCATGGATTCTTTCAATGAAGAATTGTCTTCGATTTTTTTATTTTTACTTGCTTGAAATTAAGTGGATGCAGTGAAAAAAGAAGTTGAATTAGATTACTATTTCGATCTACTAATCTATTCTATGTAGATTCAAGATAATATAATAGAAAGAATCTAAAGTGTGGTAGAAAAAACTATATGTAGTTCTTTCTACCACACTTTAGGATTCCAACCAGATCCTTTCATTTAAGACTTGGATTTTTATTTTCTTTAATCCCTTTTTCATTTCTTCAATGATTAATTGGAATTCCAATTAATCATTTTGGCTGGCTGTTTTTACATAAATAATAAGTAAAAAGGCAGTAGGAATTAGAATGAACAATGCAGTAGCAATAAATACGAGAATATTTAGTTGCATAACCTCTTTATTTTATTTTTTTCACATCACAATAACTCGGGATGTAATCCCATGGAGAGGAAAAGGGAGTATCCCTGTAAATTCAAGGGGAGAACTTGCATCCTGATAATACTGAATCAATTCAATATTATGAATATAGGATTTATCAAATCAATTCATGGTTGATAGTGGAATAATATAATATAGGAAGATCGTTTATCCATACTAAGACCAAAATAAGTTTTTTGATTGGATTCGGAACCCCTCCATTTTTCATCCTTTTTTCATCCTTTTCTACTTTTGCTTTTCTATATATATATGTATGGCCAAGAATCTTTCTTATCCAATTTCCCTTTCTTTTTTTATAGTTATACATATAATTATGTATGTACGTATTATATAACCGACTTTCTATGGGTCACATAGACATCCAAATAAGCAGTAGAAGTATAAATAAGATGGATCTTAAATAAAAAGATCCAATATTTAGGAAAAAGTGCGTTTGCTTGGTTTTGTTTTTATTTTATTAGGTTACTGTCAATATCTGCTTTTTGGGTCTAAAGATGAGAGCAGATTCATAAAAAAAGGAGTCGACAAATGGACTGATAATGAGGTAGATTCTTTCCAAGAATTTATTGAACATACACAAACATAGTTGGAACTACAAAATGGAAGTGGTGTAGTTTAACCCCTAAAAAGGAACTAACTATATTAAATTAATTCTCTAACAATAAACGAATACAATTTGTGTATGGATTGTATTCCGGTAAAATAACGTAACTCTATTCCTTAAGATAAGAGTCAAATAGAAAGTTAAGATGAGGATGGTATCATCATATCATAAAAATAGAGTAATATTCTAAATTATACTAATCCACGTATGATATGTATGTCTTTCCTTATCAACCGGAAGTAGTTAAAAAAAAATCCTATACAGCTCTCTTTTTATTGAGAGCTGCGAAATAAAAAAAATAAAGTAAGGGTTCTCCATAGATATTTGATCTTGCCTTCTACCCCCTTTTTCAGGGAAATTCTTGATGAAAAAAAGGAAAGATGAGTTTTTCCATTCATTGAACCCTAGTTCGGGACTGACGGGGCTCGAACCCGTAGCTTCCGCCTTGACAGGGCGGTGCTCTAACCAATTGAACTACAATCCCTGCGGGGTGTATGGCATAGCTATTCTTAAATAGAACCCTAAGAAGATTCGTCTGTCGTACTCTAAGAAATAGATGAATCATATACTACTATACCCACATAGGATATGTGGATATAGTGAGAGTGGCATAACTAGTATTGCCGCGATTTTTATCCCTAAAAACAACTGATAATCCACCTTTCAATAAGAAAAAATGTTTTCTTTGTAAGAAAACAATCAGAGAGATATAGCTTAGAAACAAATTTTCCCCTTCTTTTCTCTTTATCCTTTATTTCTATGGATCATATATTTTTTATGGAAGAAAAAAGTGGATTTAGTTCATATTCACGAAGCCCTAGATTTTTGGGCCGAGCTGGATTTGAACCAGTGTAGACATATCGTCAACGAATTTACAGTCCGTCCCCATTAACCGCTCGGGCATCGACCCAGGAAGAATTTATTCTAGGATTTATGATAATCTATAATTAACCTCTTTTTAGAATACTCCATACCCCCAGGGGAAGTCGAATCCCCGCTGCCTCCTTAAAAGAGAGATGTCCTGAACCACTAGACGATAGGGGCATCACTAGACGCTAGTGCTATATAAAACCACTCGTCATTATACTATAATGATAGTATGAGCACTTTTTTAGAATTGTCAATATACTCGAATCGAAGAGTATAAATAGATCAAAGCAAAGAGTCTTTCCTACTTTTCTATTATGCTTTCATAATATTTTTTTTAGTTGATGGTTAGGTTAATTCACGGATCATCCCCTGCTTTTTAGGGAAATTCCTTTTACTTTTAAAGGATATAGAATAAGAATAGATTAATAAAAAGGATTCTGGATTAGTTCAGTACACATATTGATTTGATTGCTCTAACAGGAAAAAGAATCCAATGTCATTTATTTTTTGCAGTTTAAACTCTGTGCTTCGTTTAGTGTTTAGACCAAAAATATGGGCATCTCATACTAAACGAAGTCATAAACTTCAATAAAAAACAGAGACATTTTCAAAAAAAAAAGAAAAAAGAAAAAAGTTAATGAATTTAGTAGAAAAGTAATGTATCGGATTCGAACCGATGACTTTGGTCTTGCCGTGGAATTACTCTACCACTAAGGGAAAAGCCCTTTATCGGATTTGAACCGATGACTTATGCCTTACCATGGCATTACTCTATCACTGAGTTAAAAGGGCTTTTTATTCAAAAATTAGCCACTTTCATTTACCATTATAGATCTACTGCATAATGTACAAAATATATGTATATATTAATGTACATAATATATACATATATAGATATATATGTAGAGATTTTATTTTCTATATTGAGATATAGAAGTTTATTCATGGTGAGGTTCAAAAAGGCCAAAGGGGCAATAAGAACTGCTGTTAAAAAAATGGTGGACTTTGTTTTTTTTATCTTTAGCCTATTCACTTTTCATGTGCTCAGAATGTTCTGCAGAATTAGGACTTTTTTCTTCTATTGGCTGATCTTATGATGAGAACTTTCTCCATTATGTTTTATTTCCCTTAATTCTAATTGGGGGGTATAAACGAATTCGCCCTCTTCATATACCCATATGGCTAGGTATTGTATTAATTTTCAGTGATATACTTCTTATCTGTTTTGGTGCGAGATTGAAACAATTTTTCAGTTTTGGACGGATTTGTTGCAGCAATTTTCAACGGGTACCCTTTGGAAATAGTACCTGAATATTATCCAAAAGGTGTATTTTAAACAAACTATATTGGAGTTTTATCAAGAATTTTATTCTAAAAATTGGACAGTCGAATTTATACTGCATAGTAGAAATAATATTCTACAGCACAAAAAAGAAAAGGAAGAAAGGGATTGATGGGTACTGTCGCCTATATCTCTTAGTGTATATTGTAGGAATAATCAAACTATAGAATACAAAGAATACGATCCTAATCGAAAAGCATACATTTGGTTCATACGCTAGTGGCATGGTAAGAAGAGATTTCTTTTACAAACTAGAGAGGGGCCATCTAAATCCTAAATTAAAGGCCTGCGATTGAAGTACCAACTACTCACTTTTTTCCGTAGGTGCGGATTAAAATAACCGAATCGGTATTCTTGTTTTAATCCTAACCGTTAATTCAAATCTGAGGGTCTAGAAGCGGCCACGTCGCCCCTAACCCTTCTTCCCCGCGCCCGGCGGCAGCGCGCTTGCCGGCGTGCGGCGGCGGTGGCCGGAAAAACCCTATTCCCTCCCACCCTTCACCATTTCTCGATTTTCTTGCGCAAAATGGAAGAGGAGGCTATGGGGAACTCACCTAGAGCGATCTTTGGGACCCAAGATGGCCAGAAAGGTGTCGGTGACGGCGAGTAGTGAAGAACTCCGGCGAACTTCGTCGGGAGGGTTCTCCAAGCGCTGATCTTTGAAGATTTTTGTCGGGAATCTCTCCTTGTGGCCTTGTGATGACGTAGAAGGTATTAGAACTGAAGATCAGAGGATGTTTTTGAAGAATTGAGAATGGGGGCAGTTTTCTTATCGGGAGAGATGAGTGCAGTTTTTGTAACATCCCAAAAATTGTAAACTCAAATTATAAGCAAATGAACATAATGCATGTTGAGGAAACATTCAAATTCATATTGGAATTTGAATTTGAAGGCAGAACAAAAAAAGAAAAAGGGAAAACAAAAAGAGAAAGAGCAACTGGGCCAAAACCCACCAAACCGGTCAGCCGGCCCACGTTCGTTCCCACTCTCATTCCCGCTGACAAGCCGGGCCCGCATGTCATCACCTTCCCCGCCCCCCAACCGCCACGCAATTCCCACGCCCGATCGCACGCCGCCGGCCGAATTCCCCACTCGCAACCGACTGATCCGCCCCCACGAGCGTCAGTTCCGCATGCACGTACCCACCCCAGGACTCCAGGTCGATTTAAACTCCCGCAAACCACCTCTGCTCTCCACCTCGCTCGCAAACTTCCGCCACCGGTGAGCACTGCCGCCCAACCTTTGAATTCCCCTCGGCACAACGCCGTTCTGGTCCATCTAACCGGTTCTACTTCGTCGCAGCATCGAGCACTAGCCGGTGACGCTCACTCCGAAACGATTTGCTGCCAAGAAAACCGACGTCGTCGAGCTCTGGTGAGGTCCAGCCGTCGGTCACCTCTGAAGTCACCGAATTTCCACACCTCGACCCTTTCTGACACTCGGTACACCCTCTGCTAACCACAGGGAAGCCTCACGACCGGAGAACTCGAAGGATCGCCGACCCAAACCGCTTCTCCATCGAGCACCGAGGAGCTACGCCGCCCGTCGCCGTCGCAGAGCCGATTCCAACACTTACGGGGCCAAGAAAATCCCTAGGTGGGATTCCCCTACTCCCCCTCCTTCGAATTGTGCAGAGAAAACGGAGGTCTAGGGCCGGTAGACGAGTTTTCAAGAAACTCCGGCGAGTCCGCCGCCTCCCGCCGTCGTGCGCCGCCGGGCAGCGCCGCCCGCACCGGGCCAGGGCGACGTGGCTCTCTGTGGCCCGTCCATTTTAAATCGGGCGGCCACAATTAGATCTCCCCCATACCCCTTCACGTTATAATCTCGGCCATCCATTTTAAATCCGACGGCTCACATCAAACCCACCAGTTCCCGCCTGAGGAATTTACGCGCTACCCCCTGGCGTTCTGGGAAAAGAAGAGCTAGCCCCCAAGTTTTTCTGGAAATTAGGCAAACTCGTGTATAACACTGATTTAGCCCCTGATCAATTTAAAAATTAGGAAAACCTCTCTGTTTTGCACACTTAGACCCCTGAAAATTTATAAAATAAGAAATTGGACCTCACTGCAGTGTGGATTTGCACATCAGCCCCTGAGGAGTATCAATTTCAGGAATTTGAACATGTGAATAGAATTTAAATTCAAATAAGTAATTCAAACACTTGTGCAATTATAATTCAAATCTTTCTAGCACCTGGAAAATTGTTAGAATAAATTGAGGACTGATTTTGGGCTGCAACGAAATATGACTAAGGGTTCTTTATTTTTGTCATTGCTGAAAATTCATTTTTAGGTTTGAAATAATTCTAAAAAATAGGTAAAAATATATCTAAATTGATCCCATTAGATAGGAAGCCAAAAGATATTTTTTTGAGCATTTTAGATCAAAATATATTATGTATAGGTGATATATTTTGCTGTTTTAGTACTGCAATTCACTTTTAGGCACAGAAAGTAAATATGAAAATATAGAAAATAGGTAAACATAATTAGTAAATGTCATATGAGGTTCTAAAAATCAAAACTTCAAGTTAAATAATGTGTAGAAGACCTGAAAACTATTTTGGACTTGGAATATAAATTTTTATGCAACTTGGTAGTTAAGAAGGGTAATATTTAAATATAGAAAATAGTTCAAATTGAAAACCTAGATTTAGGGTACACTTGGAAATCTGAATATCAAAGTTAGAAATAATATATATGTTCAAAGGTGCATGCATGCATAGAAGCAACCTATCTAGGGTAAACACAAAACTTAATTATGTGTATGACTTTAATGTGTATGTATGTATGACTTGCATGAGTGTATGTGTTGATGATTTCTTATAGAATGTTGTTTTCTCTTGCTATGTGTGTTGTCATGAGTAGGACCAGCCCCAGAGTTGGTTCTCACCTTCCAAGACCAAGACTTTCCATTCCCGGAGCAGCAGAAAGAAGGCAAGTGTCCTTGACCACTTTGATCCTATACTAGGATGTGTAGTTAGAACTATTTGCATTGTCAATTGAAATATGAAACCCATGATAGGAAGTTTCCCTAGATTTTCCTTATCTTGCTTCCATGTAGCCTGGGTTGGGAGTTATTTTATTATGTCATTCATTTATATTACTCATGCTTAGCCTGCTTAGAGTGGGATAAATAGGATATGAGATCATCACCTTGATTACTTTACCCTTGAATGGAATATTATGAATTATGTATAGGTAGGGATCTAGACAAGTTGGATGCTTTGGTTGGTGCTGCGTGCACGAGACTCGGGTTTGTGTTTAGTGCTTGCCTGGATCCTAAGGACCGGTTCATGGAGCATGTAACCTAGCTTTACCGTACCAACCACATGCTGAGATGGGGCAGCTTGGCCAATTAATTAGATGCATTTCCGACGTAGTATGGGTGTTTGGATGGTGCGGGGAATAAGTGTCAGCTGGACTACTTTAGGAACGCAAGGCTCAAGAGGGGGACACTGCAGCGAGGGTTGGAGCCTCCTGGATGCTGTTAGGGGTGAAACCTCAGTGGGCCCACACTCGTCGAGAATCCCTTTGTAAAGGCCTCGTAGTGATCTCCTGGCTACACACCTCGAAAGTGTGAACGTGGTTCGCGGCCACTAGCGTAATCGAGGTTCTTCTAGTCCACCCGACAACGGGGGATGAAATCACTACATGTGGGTACAGTGGTGCAAACTCTACAGAGTCAAAACTGTCATGACAGCCGTGCTCACGGTCAAGAGCGGGTTGGACTTATTCATGATTAGAGAATGATGAATTAGAAAGTTGAGGTTGTTAAGCGGGGAGCTTAACAATGGAAATGAAGGTATGGTTACTTGATATTGAGGATGGGTTAGGGGATTGGGACCATTTCATTTATATAGTAATGTAGGTGTTTAATAAGCTAAGGTGATAGGTACTAATTGCGTAGTGCTTTAACCATGAGTTCAACATTTCCTTGCTCTAGCCATGCATGACATAACTTTCCCACACTTGCTGAGTACCAACGGTACTCAAGCTTGCTTTTTGTTGGTTTTACATTGCTGCTCAGGCTAAGGCAATGATGTGATGTACACCAATCAAGACTTCGGACCCGAAGAAGGATTTTAGGTTCACGGAGTCACCCGGGCAACATCTGTGATGGAGCCCTCAAGAATTTACTTCCGTTGTTTGTTTATTTACATATTGTGAATATATTATCGTCCTTCGAGACGCTATGTAAAACTTTTTTATATTCTAACACTTGACTTGTAATATAATGATACTACCTATTTGTCATCACATGTATGAGAAAATGATCCTGGCATACATGTGGGAGTCACTCGGGTGTTCTACGGAAAAACCGGGTGTGACAGTTTTGGTGGGGAAAATGGCCGGCAACGGATCTGTTTTATAGAGTAGGAATGGGCGGCGGTTGTGGGGGCGCCGGTTGAAGGAGAGAAGCAGCAAATCGGCACATGGCCGGAGTGTTTTTCTCACATGCGATATAGCAGTTGAGAGAAGAGAGAGAGAGGTCGGCGACGGTTATGAAGGAGATGGAACTGACATGTGGCCCCTCTGGCAGTGAGGTGAAGGAGGGCATGTCTTTGGTCTGAAAATTCGAGTGTTACAACCAGTCAAGCACAACGCCAGTGAATAGCCCGGTCAGAAGGAAAACCACAAGAACGTTCCCCAGTGCGTTTTGCTCTGGCCCCTGCACAAAAAAAAAACGATGCCGAGGAAAGATCAGATCTGTCCATTTTTCTCTGGCCGCATGATCTCATAGTTCAGACGACTAACAGAACACGATCGAAACGTATAGCGCATGTAAACTTGCCTTGTATCCTCTGGGCGCTTCCGTAAGGACACATACGGTAAAATACCCATTGCTCAACCCCAAGAACGACGTCAGAAAGATCATGTAACTTTGATCACCGTGCTTCGCAGTGAAATAGAACGCAGGAATTAGAAGGAAACGTGGGAGGGCTGCTGCCATAATGCACTTCCGAGATTTCAGCTTGAAGATGATGGGCACGTATCTGCCGACGAGATCCCACACGTTATAAACTGCAATCAGAACAAGCGCGTACCTGAATCACACAGCAGAAGGGAAAAATGTCAAACGCGTGTCAGACAGTCTGCACAAGCACAAGTTAGTAAAACACGAATATGAGAGAAATCTGACCAAGCTCCCAGGCTGTGTGATCCAGTGTCTTCAGACAAAAATCCAGGGAAAATAGATAGAGTCAAGACATAGATCAGGAAGATATCAAGCGCGTAGTCCATGTTTTGCAGCAGCAGTTGTTTGGTGCTTAACCTTTTTGGATCCTCCTCAACCTGCAGGAAGTAGCACTCATGTTATGTTTCCATGGTTTAGCAGTAAAGCTATCATGTGCATCAGTATGGGGCATACTTGTTCATCATAATCAGTTGGGATTCCTGCAGCAGCTAGGTCACCAGCAACGGTTTTGCTACCTTCGGTAGCTGCCTTCGAGCGATAATATTTGACAATTGGCAATGTGGGGAACACAAATGTGTACAGAAGAACACACAGTAGCTCAAAGAAGCATGATTTCGAAAAGAATATCACTGCATGAAGTAGTTCAAAACGTTGATCTATAATAAAAAATATACGAATTAAAGACAAATTTATTGACTTGTTTGAGTTAACAGAAATGAGGCATACTAGCTCCTTTGCGAAAACCATGTCGTGAGTTCTCAAAAGCTGCTTTCGTAATTAGCCGCAAAGCTGACGTTATTGCTCCTGACGCAGCCAAACCTGCTAAGTAGCACTGCAAACCAAAACATAAGATGAATACGTAAGGTCAGTGGACTATATAGCTGAGATAGTTCTATCAGTCCACAAAATATCGTAAGACACCAATAGTTATTGAAAAGGTCACCTGGATGAACTCTGGGCACATCAAGGATAAGTCACCAACCATACCACCTTGAACATGAGCGTCCGCTATCCCGAATGCTGCACTTATCACACATACACCAACAGAGGCTCCGACTCCACCTCGCCCTTAAGTGGCCACATCCAGCTATTACAGAAAACATGGTGACGTTAGGTCCATATCACTATCCCAAAATCCAATAACAATAGAAGCATATACCACTTTAAGAAATAACCAGGATTTATAATTCATTTACGAAATAAACTTAACTTATGGAAACCAAACTAGTCATTACCACAACAGTCACACAGATTATGTGTAATTTATGAGAATCTGTTTCTGCCTTAGAGAAAGGAACGAAAGTGCTTACAATTATTATCGTAAAAGAACCTAGGAAGAAGAGTGTATATCCTGTCAGGTTCCGGAGTCTGGTGTTGATCCTTGCTTCATGATATGCCAGTAGGACTGTTACTCCAAGGGCAAACAGCTGGTATGCTAGTGTGAGGACTCTGGTTGAGTGGTTCTTCTGGAACAGTTAGCAAGTCATATGTTACAGTCATCAAAAAATTGTCATAACAGGGTTTTATGAATGTATTTTCTAGCTTCCTGTATCATCCGACACAAACGAACATAAAGGAACAGAAGCTTAGGCTATGTTTGACACAACTTCTGTCACTTTTTCATAGAGATAAGCAAAAGTTGTGCCAAACAACATACTTTTGCAACAACTTATTGACTCAGCTAATTCTCATAATAAACTAAAATCATAATATAAGCACACACTGTATTTCACCAACTTTTCAAATAAGTTATTTTTTCAACAAGCTAAAAAAGGGCCTTAAAGCAATGAACAGTAGTGGTTTGATAATAAGATATAAAATATCTACCTGAAGCCTGAAGGGAAATATCATTACTTTTTCAATGTAACTCACAAAATTAAAATCATAATTAAACGAAAAAGAGGGTTTGGTATATGTCCTGATGGGCACACCGTGTTGCTGACTCTGGGAGAATAAGCGATTATGTACTGTTGTTTGTTGACAATGCACGTACTGGGAAGAGGTAGAGGTAGTAATCTTCGATTGTAAGCATACTGTTCCATGGGAAGAGGCACCCATTCCCTAGTATAAAGCAAACAAGCATACCGCAATGCTTTCCCTGTCAAGTCCAAAACCAACATAGTAAAAGGACTCGACTCCTTGGATCACAAAAGCTAGCATAGCTCAAATATAAGGATGTACTTGACGGGCCACTGACCTTGAGTTGAGGTGCTCCTGCACCCTCTGCTGCACCGATCATACTTTGTTAACCTGAAAATTAGTAAGAAATCGTTTCTTTAACCTGAAAATTCCTAAGAAATCGTGGCGAAGGATAAGTGAACAAAGGACTAGAACAGAATAAAGAACTCGGTACACAGACAACCTTGATCTTTGGTGTTCCATCACTAAAGGGATTAAGGAGAGTGAAGAAAAAGAAAAAGGGCAACATTTCAAAAGAGATTCCAAGTCGCTAGTACTCCCTCTCTTTGGTGTTCCATCACTAAAGGGATTAAGGAGAGTGAAGAAAAAGAAAAAGGACAACATTTCAAAAGAGATTCCAAGTCGCTAGTACTCCCTCGGTTCTAAAATAAATGACGTTTAGAACAGCTAATTTAATTCATAATGAAGGGAGTAGATTTTATGTTCTAAATATCATTTATTTCAGAACGGAGGGAGTAATAAAATAGCAAGGTTGGACTTGAAATCCGCAGTGCCTTTTCGGTTAGTGGAATAGTTTATGAGTTCTGATTATACTCCTTCCATTTTATTTTGTTTGATGAATCAATTATCCTGCGTTAGACAAAATGAAACGGAGAGTGTAGAACAGTAGAACACAGTTAATTTGGCATCATCGTCTGAGCGACAGAAACTCCAAACCAGTCACAATCCCGACCCCCGAACGTGACAAGTTTCTCCGCATCAAACAGATAACATAAAACAGGAACAGGCGAGCAGCAAATCAGCGAAACCGAGCGCCGACTTTGGAGGGTTCTGATTTGTCTTGCCCAGATCGCTGGCTTCCTCAATGCTCTGACGTCGATGGATGCATGGTCGGTAGGGAACTAGGGACGCACAACTCAAATCCAGTGTCTGGCCAGCATCTTCGTTTCGCTCGACTATAGCAGACGATCAAGTAACAAACCGGGCGCAGCCAATCCTTCGGCTTCTATCTTAACCAGAGGAACAGGACTCACTCGCAACCCCGATCGCTCGTGTTATTGTGCTGATGGAGTAAGAGAGCGGCGGTGATGGAGAGAAGAAAGCAGCACACTGACTTAGACCAGAGTGGCGGCGGCGGGCAGTGGGCGGGAGGATGAGGATGACTGGAGGCGACAAATCTGACGACCGATCCACCGGAGCAGAAACCTGGCGCGCCGCCGTGCAAAGCTCAGGGGCTCACCTCTCGCCTCCAGTAGACTGGCGTATAGTGTCAGAAATGCGATCACCTCGCGCGGAACTGTTGCTATCCTCGTCGCTGGAATAGCAGATCCGATATCTAGAACTGTGCATGTAAGAATAGAGGGGGACTAAGGGGGTTCTAGATGCACAACACAGAACTAATCTGCTGCCGAACTGCTGTTGTAGACTGATCTTATGGTGGCGTGCGTGTGTAGGAAGGGACAAGAAAAGCTGACATAGGGAAAAGGTGGAGAGAAATTCTAGTAAAGGATGTTTATTTCTTTGACCTCTTGATTTTATATAGTCAAATACAGTTCGATCCAACTTAGATACTTCAATTGTAGCAGATAAAGATATACCATTAAAAAAATCTTACTAGAGACAAAAGTCTGACTTAGACTCTATCTATTTAAGACATTTAAACCAACTCAAATTATTCCACAACAGACACATGTGCCTTGCTGACCGAACTAAGTCCATTCAAGCTGGCCCGCCTAGCTGTGCCCAGCATAAACGTCATCTAACATACACACGCGACTACGGAAGCCGTGAAGCCAAATGTGTCCGTGCCACAAAGTGGTTTGTGCACAAATGGGCAGGTTCCAAGTTCCAGATGCGGCCGAACACGCGTCGCGCCGGCCGGGAGGTGGGCTGCCCCGCTTTTACCGAGCGAGCGACCCATCATCGGGTGGTGCAGTCCATGCATGCATGTCGCGGAGAGCAGCGCGAAACGGGACGAGTTCCGAGCACTCGGCTCGCCGCCCGGAATGGGAGACGTGGGGAGAGGAAGTCAACTCGCAGCTTTCAATCCGACGCGGCAAAGTATACGATGCTAGTTTTTTCTTTTGAGACCGCGTTTGATGCTAGTTGAGCCAGGCACAATACAACCAGACAAAGCAGAGCCGTTGTGCTCGTGCCGTTAATAACTCGGGAGACGAGAGATGCAGCCTCCGTTTCGGCCGTCCCCGCTGTCCCGCACATCTAACTCGGCATATGGGGCCGAGCTTTCGAGCCAAGATGGCGGTCGGTTTGCCTGCCCCGCCCCGCTCCAGTCCACCAGCTACAAGCACCAGTGCATGCAGTGCCCCGTGAAACAAGAAATACGCTTTCAAATAGATTCAGTGTTCAAAATTTGAAGACAGAAGATGATTTCTTTAAACTGATGATGATTTCGGATCGAGCCAAATTACAGCAGCAGTATAACTGCTCGAGGCTACGTACTGAACGAGTGAGCTGAAGAAGAAGCTAGGTTCGTGTTTGACAGAACAGAGATCTTCCGTATGAAAAAAAAATGAAAAACAACGCAGAGATTTAAAAGGCCTAGCCGTTCCCTCGCAGAAAGATAAAAAACCGGGTCACCAGCCCTTGCCGATGAGCCAGAGCCAGTCGAGCACGACGCCAGAGAAGATGCCGCCGAGGAGGCAGACGACGAGCACGTTCCCCAGCGCGTTCTGCTCGGGGCCCTTGTACCCCCTGGGCGCCTCCACGAGCACGCACACCGTCAGGTACCCGTTGCTCAGGCCCAGCACAGAGGTGAGCAGGATCATGTGCCCCTGGTCGCCGTACCTGGCCGTGAAGTAGAAGGCCGGCACCAGCAGGAACCGCGCCAGGACCGCGGCCGTCAGGCCCCTGCGGGAGGTCAGCTTCGCGCGCTCGATCAGCGGCACGTACCGCCCCATCAGGTCCCACGCGTTGTACATCGCGATCAGCACCAGCGCGTACCTGCAGTAATTCACGAGTCCCCTCCTCGTCAAGAAATGGCCAGTGCATGGGTTTCAGGTGCTCTGCTTCATAGTACTACTACTACTGAATTTTGGAGAGCTCATCTCACCATGACCCCAGGCTGTGTGATCCGGTGTCTTCAGACAAGAATCCAGGGAAGATAGACAGGGTCAGGACGTATATCAGGTAGATATTGATCGCGTAGTCGATGTTCTCCATCAGCAGCTCTTTGGTGCTCAAACGCCTCTGTTTATGTGGGTCTTCGTCGGCCTGCACGAGAAATTCTCCATATATCAGAATCTAAGCCGCAGAAGATGCAGAGCCATCGGGTATCAGAGTGTGCACACCTGTCCTTGCTCATCTGTGCTGAGTCCTGCAGCAGCGAGGTCGCTGGCAACAGTCTTGCTCCCTTCGGCAGCGGCCTTCGACCGGTAGTACTTCACGATGGGTAGTTTGGGGAAGACGAATGAGTAAAGGAGGAGACACAGAAGCTCGAACAGGCATGTTATTGAGAAGAACAGTGCTGCAACAAGTAAAGAAAGATGAATTGTTTGTCAGATAGATCATGAATTTTATAGTAAATGTGTATCCATGGAACTGGATCTGATCCCATTTTGTAAAATATTTCAGCAAAGAGAAATACAAAGTTTCCTTGGTGATCAAAGCAGACGCAAATCCATAATTCATTTCAGAGAAAAATTACCTAAGAAGCACATATCTAAAGAACCTATTGTAGCACCCTCATGTTCAGTCCCTTATTTTCCCCTCATCTACTTTATATTCACATTTCCTTAAAAACCGAAAAAGTGCAAAGCTACTAAATCTGCAAATATCTGATAACATCAGGACTCACTAGCTCCAATGCGAAGACCATCCTTTGTGTTCTCGAAAGCTGCTTTGGTGATTAATCTCAGAGCTGATGTTAGAATTCCTGATGCAGCCAAACCCGCCAGGAACGACTGAAAACTCAAAGTAGGATACAGATCATAAAAGGTGAAATATGTTCTTTGATACCTAAAAGGATTACCATATACACCACGAATGACTGAAAACTGACAGTGTGAGATGTTACCTGAATGAACTCCGGGCACATCAAGGAAAGGTCGCCAACCAATGCACCTTGACAATTGCCATCAGCTGTCCCAAAAATAGCACTGATTATGCATACACCAATGAAGACTCCAAGTCCACCCTGCCCTTTAGTAGCAAGATCCAGCTAGAGCAACGAAGATGATTTCATGAGCAATATATAGGACATATTAATTGATCCGTGTTATATGCATCTCTTTTATGAAATGAAAATATCCTTACAATTATCAATGCTAAAGAACCGATGAAGAAAAGGGAAAATCCAGCTAGGTTTCTTCGCCTTGTGTTCATCTTTGCTTCATGGTATGTCATAATGCAGGTTATTCCAAAGGCGAAAGGCTGGTAAGCAAGTGTGAGGACTCTTGATGAGTGGTAATCCTGCAATCAGTCTCAGTAGGCTATAAATCATTACATATTTGATAAACTCTGAATACTAGTGAAACAAATAACACATGGTAAATATCCTCCTTAGCTTCTCAATTATCATATTAAATGAATCGAATTAAGAGAAAATAATAAATCATATAAGTAAAGACGGGTTGAAAATGATTGAGTAGTTCTGCATTGGAATCAAGGAGAAAATCCTGAATTCCATTGTGCCCAAGACTAAAGAAATTCAAGGACGCCTTTTACCCCCCCCCCCCCCCCCCACACACACACACACAAAAGACCATGTTTTCTACCGTAGTGTTGCAGATATCAGTCCAACCATAATTTGAGTTTTGCAAACAAGCATGTACCGGGAATAAAACGGCATAGTAATCTTCTATGGTGAGCATACTGTTCCACGCAAAAAGGCTTCCATTTCCTAAAATCCAGCAGAGAAGTATACCAATGAACTTCCCCTGTCAATGTAACAACAAAACACAGGATTTGATTAGTATACATCAATTCAAATACTCGCAGAATATAGAAAAAATAAAAGGCGAAAGAAAAGAAGCAAAGTTACCTTAACTTGAGGTTCCTCTGCACCAGCTACTTCACTGCTCATGATAATTAACTTCACCAGCGCCTAACAAAAGAGAAAATGAACCGTGGGCAGACTGTCATGAATCATGAGACATGTATTCAGAAATCATAATAAAAAATGCTTTCAAAAAAATCATAATAGAAAAGATCTGGAAAGATTACAGTTGAAGCATTTGTCTGCTACCATAGAAAGCACATGCCTGACAGATGAATGTTTCGAAGGCACACAGTTAAGAATCTGTCTGCTACCATCTTACAGTAAGATGGTCGTCTAAAGATTGAGATTCCCTGGTGGATTCCCCAATAGTATTATTTACTCAAAGAAAAAAAAATAAGGATCCCTAAGTTTGTCAAATCTGTGACGTGTAAAAACTGCACTAGTCAACAAGTCCTTGTGTCTCCACAAAAGGAGTCCACGACACAAGCTCGTGGCGTTGAAAAAATAGAAGTTTCAGACGTGTACAATACTGTGAAGCCAGCAGTCGGAACCTAAAGGAAAGGCCATCCAAACAACATTCCACTACAGCAATTGACAAACAGCGCACGTGTCGCCAGGATAGACACCCTCTCGCAAACTGCAAACTTGCTAAGATAATTACAGCGGAGCAGATCGATCTCTTCAGCTGAAGCACGAGCCCCGAAAATTTCGTCCAAACCAGATTACCAATCAGGGGATAGCCAAGCACCGACACGATCGCCAAGAACGCACGGATTGGTCAAGAAAGCCAAGAACCCAGATTGAATCTTCTTTTTCATCTATATATATCAGCGGGGGGCAATAACTGGATACGGGAGGAGAACACTCACCGGCAGGCGCAGTCGGTCTCCAGCGCGAGCGGCGGCTGCGGCAGCCAAGAACTCAAGAAGAGTAGAAGCAGGGCACGCGGCGGAGGAGTCCGGGGAAGCCGGGGGAGGGCAACCGCCTAGAGTAGTACGATGCTGCGGTATGTCACTGTGTATATATATAGTGTTAGGTATGAAATTTGGCAACAGGGTAGCTGAAGATGGGGTTCGGCAGTTTGAACATTCGAAACAGGCTGGACAATGTTTTAATAACCAGGTGGTAACTACTTGTTTTTCTAAAAAAGGTGATAACCAATTTTTATTGCTTGGGACATTGGAGAAGTCCTTAAGTACCTGTCTGACACAAATCCTTTACAGAAATAAGCAGGAACTATGTCAAACAACATGATTATACAATATCTTATTAATTCAACTGTTGTTCTTGTCAAATAAGCAGAAACCGCTTATATAAGCAGAAACCGCTTTGCACCAACTTGTCAAATAAGCTATTTTTTCAACAAACAAAAACTCTGTAAAACAGGGTCTAAAGCTCCTAGAATTCTCTTGTTCTTGACTCAGAGTAAAGGCTTTTCCCGCTCTAGTTGCTTTCCCTGCATATACGTCAATTCAACGAAAGGAAGCTGTTGTTTTGCCGTTGTTGCGCGTTCAAATCCAACAAGAACTTCAAATGAAATGTCGAAAGATGCATATTATCCTCTAGTAGCTGGGGTTAAGAACGATCCTCTTATCATGGCAGTACCACAACCGAACAAGGAAGCAGGGCAAGCTCTCGCATTGCATGAGAGCATGAGTGCATGGCTAGGTTTCTCTTCATGGCTTTTTGCTTGCCACTTTGGACAAATTTTTCTCGGTCCATTTTGTCATCAGTTGCTTCCAAAGTCGCAACTTTTCCCGCACGCTTTTCGTAGTCAAACGCCGTGAACCTGTGAATGTGATGTTCGTACTACTCTGAAATATTAAAGTGGTGCTTGTTTTTCTTCCCCGGATTAAGCCACTGGCTTTAAAAGCGTTACGCATCTGGTGCCTGTCGATAGAAGGATTGATACGCATTTGCTTGCAGCCACAGGTAATCCAGGACTGAAATAAGGGATGCTGGCAGCCTGTCTTCGTCAGCAGGACTGTACTGGATACCTCCTCCTCCAGTGGCAGACATTCGGAGCTCAGATTATATCAGATAAGTTGAAGCGAACCGTTCTTTAATCGGTATCAAGTTTTCTCATTAAAAGACAAATATACCTTATTTTAGCACGAAGGATAAATGTAAAATGTGTGCCTCTTGATCAGTTCAGTTTCAGGTCTCTCTCTCCATTTGTTTGAAATCTGAACCAAACAAGAAAAAGATATAAAAGAAGATAGAAAACGCATCGATAACAGTATAACTCGTAAAAGTACACAGATGAACGCGTGTTTCCATTCATCTTGAAGCAGTTGGAACTGAAATCTGAAAAACCGTAAAAAACGCAATGCAGTTGTAAGCGAACTCTTCAGCAGAAGATGACCCAAGAATTGCTTGGCGCCTGATTGTAACCGCACCTCAGGATGACGACAGTAAGAACGTTTACATGATTTGACCACCACCCTTTGTCTATGCGCCACACCGAGTCGAGAGCGGCCCCGCGGAATACGTCTTCCAAGAGGGATAACGCAAGCAAGTTGCCCAACGCATTCTGTTCGGGTCCCGTCAAATACTGGATTAGTTGAAATCAGCCCATTTTTAGAAATTCCTTCCAACAAGTATACTCGTACCAGCTATACCAGGAAAAGGTAACCGTATTAAAGGTATATCAGGAAAAGCTGAATGTAGTAATCACCGATTCTTAGACTATTGAACCCGAGGAGGCATCCAGTTCCGAGAAGCCAGCAGATGAAAACGCCTAAATTCTTTCCCTGTCACGGAACAATACATGTTTAAGTAATAAGGCTATCAACACTGCAGCATACATGAGATCACAGATGAGCCTGAGTTGTTACTTGTTAGTACTCTGAGATCCTCGTTGTTGTCTTCCATGGCTGCTGTTCAAATCGATGGCCCTACAGATCAAGAAAACAAGCACTGCCGACTCTCAAGTTGCTCCAGAGCTCAGGATATCATGCGAAACTGATGTCTGATGGCAATGTGGATTATATCCGTGGAACAGCAGGGATCCTGCTGGATGTACAGGTGGAAAGCACCTTTTTCCTCCCTCTCGAGCACGCAGGAAAGCACCTCACTCCAAGAACTAGTATTAAGGGGAGGAAACTGGAGAAGGGGGCAAAAGGCAAGCGTCCTTGTGGCTGCACTAGGAAACAAGATGACGAGAGTCGCGACCTGTACCTATACATCTCCTGACACCCTCCCACACGCCACGAGCATGACGAGGTAGATAGATAGAGAAAAGTTTGGTGGTAGAGTGAGGAGTCATGCGGCGAGAGGGGAGGAATACCTGTCCGGCATGCGTGGCCCGGGGGGGGGGGGGGGAGGGGGGGGGGGGGGCTTGTGACCTCGCATGGCGGGCGAAGTAAGGCAGGCGCGCACCAGTCCGTCCGCGTGCGGCGTGCCGGTGCCATCGGCTTGTCGCCGGAGCAGCCCTCGTCGCGCGGCAGGGCACCGTTGGCCGGCGATTGGCGAAGTCGGTGGTGAAAGGTCGGGCTCTTCTGGGCTGGACGTATGGGCTACTTTATCATGGGCCGTTCTCTAGGCTTCTTCTGAAGCTTCATGGGCTGTAGTTTCAAAGACGATGCCACCGAGAAGTGGGTCGACCCAGACCTGATCACGGCCCATCTAAGGAGTCCAAATCGGGAATCCTTTCACGTTGATCGATCCAGATTTAACACGCGCCAGATCAGACGCGTCTCGCCCAAATCTCGCAGTAAATGGTTTCCAAAGTTGTAGATCCTCTCATAACACATTCCCAAAGCAGGAAAAAATCGACATAAATGCACATCGACAATCTTCCCCGTCCAGGGTCAATCCAACGGCGGGACGGCTGTCAACGGGTCCCTCCGTCCTCGATCCTCGAGTAACTCCTTGCTTCGCTCGAGTCGCCAGTAACTCCCCCCCCCCCCCCCCCAAATTAAAGCTTTCGTATCTGACGATATACTCCCTGATACTGTCAGGGAGCGGGCCCCACGACGCGCCACGTTCTTAACCCCCACCCGCACCCCCCTGCCTGCGTTTCTCCTCGCCGAGCCAGTAGCCGCACTGCCCCCTACTTCCATCTAGCATTCCCGATTCCGCCGCCGACGCGCCGGAACCCTAGCCTGCCCGCCGACGCGCCGGAACCATAGCCTACCCGCCGACGCCATGCCTTCGCGCCGTGGGAGGGGGAAGGGGAGGGGCAATCCGAAGGTGAGAGACACCGATGCTAAGCCCGTAGAGGAACCCGTCGAGGCGGAGGGCGCAAAACCCGTGGTGGAGGCCGCCGAAAGCGACGACGGCAAGGAGGAGGAATCCGAGAGCGACGCCGAGGACATGGATGCGGAGCCCAAGGACGAAGCCGGTGAGGAGGAGGAATCCGAGAGCGACACCGAGGAAATGGATGCGGAGCCCAAGGACGAAGCCGGCGAGGAGGAGACGGATGCGGAACCTGAACCGCAAGCCGACGAGACCAAGGCGGAGGCCGATGTGGGACCCGCCGAGACCAAGGCCGGAGCTGACGCCTCGAACACCGAGGATGAAACGGAAGGCGAGGACACCGGCTCCGAGCGCGAGGCGGATGCAAAGGGCGCTGATTCTGCGGCCAAAGCGGAGGAGGCCGACGGCCAGAGTGAAGAGGATGCCGACAAAACCGACAGCGAGAGCGAAGACAGAGCCGGCAAGACCGGTGGCGAGAATGAAGACGCAGGGGCGGACTCCGACACCGAAGGTGACACTCCGGATGAAACCCCTCCTCCATCCCCTCCTGCCCGCGGCCGTCGCCGTAAGCGAGCGGCCACTCCTGAACCAGCTCCCGAAGATGATGAAGCGGAGGAGACCCCTGTGCGGCCGACTCGCCGGCGCCGGCGGAAGTCGGGGGGCCGTGGTGATTCTCCGCCTCCACTGCCTGACCACCTGCGGTGCCGCCGCAGTGATGGGAAGAAGTGGCGCTGCACAGGCCGTGCGCTCCCGACAGTCAGCTTCTGTGAGTACCACTACGCTAGGGCCAACAAGGGCAAGAAGCCACCAGCTGATAGTGAGGTCCTTGCTGTTGCTCTTCAGCGACAGAAAAATATGAAGGGCAGAAGGAGAGTCAATCCGCCGGCATCACCTCCGGCATCCACAAATGACCTGACCAGAGATCTCCCAAATGGGCTTATGACGATCTCACCAGGTAGTAGTGGACCTGCTGCATTGTCGCCTGTGATGACTAAGGTTGGAGTCTATATTCCTGTCCCAATTCAGCGGTGCTACAGATCCAAGAATGCTGAGCCAATGCCAGTCGGTCCTGTGAAGGTCATCTAGCTAAGCTTTATTTGTTCTCCATTGATTGTTTACTTTTGTGTTGGCCCCTAACATTTGTGTCTATTAGGTTGTTCCTCGCAGTATGACAAAGACAACACAGAGAACATGTCACCGTTGCGGATTGAAGAAGGCAGCACGTGTTTCTAATTGCAAGAACTGTGACAGGAATTTCTGCAACCGCTGCGCCAACAAATGGTAAGTCTTGGGTTTGCTTGACATAGCATTATTGGTATGCTTGTTACGGTATTGCCTTGCATCTTTCTGCATCAGTGCATCACAAAGTTATGCTTAAGATTCTAAGTGACACTTAGTGTATATTTCAACTTTGACTGCCAAATATTGAGAATTTGGTTGATCAAATGACTTATTGAATTTTATGTTGCATGATATATAGTTTGTTAGTGGTTGCAGAGGATGTGGGACTCCAAATTGATTATGCAATTTGATCGAGGTTATTAACTTATTTCTGTGTAGTCACGTTACTGTAGTTGTGACGATCAATTCTAGGTTTAAATGCTGTTCAGATTATTAGTCATTACTGAGTTAGAGCTATGTTCCTATAGTGGTTGTAATTAGCTCATGATTGTTATGCCACACCTTAATTTATTTTGCATCGAAATTGAGAATTGTGTTATATGATAGCCTGGAGTCCAGGACAATTAGCAATATGTGACAACTAGTTGGGTATGGGTTACCAGTTACAATCTTTTCATGATTGTAAATTGAGATAGGGAACACATATATTTTGTTTTGTCATGCGATTGTTTGATATAGCAGATATTGTTTGTGCTGCAGCTGATTAATTTGTTATTTGGCATATGGGCTAGTCAGTCACGATTTAAACACCCTCAGTGTCCCTGCATATACCAATCAAATATATTGCATTGTTACTTGGGAGCTTTTTTCTCCCAGTGTTTGCATTTCTTATTTAATATTTATGATACGACAATGGGAATATAACTTAGTTCTACTTAGTTGCCCTTGGAAGGCCTTATGAAACCATTTTCCTTTTTTAGACAAAAAAAGAGTTGCACTGTTGTGTTTTAATGAGGAAAAGATGGTTTTATGTTAACTTGTCAAATTCCAGGGATATTTCATTGTTCATATTGTATACCTTTTGTGTTATACACGTAAAACTTGCTGCACAATTCATATGAGGTAGGGTCTCCTCTGTCTGTGTTATACACATGAACATGAGTTGGATGATTCACATGTCTTGTATTTCACAGGCTAGTGGCCACTGTTTACTCTTTTTTTTCCTGGGATGACACTTGGAGACTTTAGTGAACACTTTACATTGCCAAAAAAATGGTGTCATGTTTTCTTTTCATTTAAGTGTTTTAATTTAAACTGTATTAAGGAATAATATAGAATTACAAGAAATTTTTCCTCTTATTGGTGCTTAAATTTGAAATTTTGTTTGAAAAAAGAATGTGGCATTTAGATCAGGCACTTGTTCCATTATACAAATGATATTCTAATCTGAATGGTAATGTTCTTTTTCATCATATATGGACCTAACATTCACGTGATGTATTACACTTTATTATGTATCACATGTAATCTTCACTTGAAGCCTAGAGCAGAGTAAACAGATCATTGCGGAGTAGCCCCATCTATTCATTTGGCATGGATGTTATTTTTGACTTCATGTATTGTTCTAGAAAATAAGGCAAACAATGTTACACTGCCTTGGCGGTTTCAATGTCGACTAGGCATTCATTGGACTGAAATAGTAAGAGAAGGGAAAAGGATTGCATTTTTTGCCCCCACCAGGTCAAGGCCAGGAAATAGGCACATGTTCTTATAAAGCATTTAAAGATTGCATATCAATGTTGTTAACCACTTAACCTGCATATCTCTATTTTTGTTTTGGCAACTCATCTGCATGGAGGTGTGCACATGCTATCTGTTAAGCTCGTTTTGGATACTCAGAATTTTATTCCTGCAGCTTCCTCATTTCTCCATTGGGAAGTGTGTCATGGGTGATAAATTTGTTTATTTTGACTTATCAATCATGAATGCATTGATATCGTTTTAATCCAGGAATAGGGATAGCTTACCTGCAGCAACTTAGCTAATGTTTATGGCTAGTTCATCTAATTTTAGCAATAACCAATTAACCATGCGGAACTTTGAGATCCATAGTTAATTTATTTGGAAACTAGTTACAAATGGTTGACTAGATCATGTTTTTTTGGTTTGTTATGCATTGTATATTTTTGTTTGCAACCAGCGATGTGTGCTTAATTATCTTGGACTCATGACATTCTGATGTGTGCTTTCAGTTCTTATACATGTTTGGCCCTTACTGTTAGCAATACTTTAGGTATTCTGAGATGTCCAGGAACGAAATAAAGACACGCTGTCCAGTTTGCTGTGGTCGCTGCAATTGTAAACAATGCATCCTTGGTCAAAACAAGGGTGCTATGTGTAAGGTGATCTTTCATTCAATTAAACTGCATTCTGGCAGTGCCATGATGCTATTTTATTGGTGGTATTTATTTGTTGTATATATTTTGATCTCCAGGAATCACCGAGCAACAAAGGGAACATACTCAGGATAAAAATTTCCAATCATCAATTTTACAAGCTTTTGCCAGTAAGACTTAACCAGGAACAGCTCGATGAATTGGAGTTAGAATCTAAGATACAAGGTATGACTGCCTTTTTTGTATCAAGAGCTCCTGTGGTTGTTTGATTTAATTTTCTACTCTTTACAGGTACAAAAATATCTAGTGTTCGTATCCAAGTTGCTGAGAGCGGCCAGAATGAGTCACTCTGCTGGTAAGCTCTCTCTCTCTCTCTCTCTCTCTCTCTCTCTCTCTCTCTCTCTCTGCTGTCACTATCTGTTAATTATAAGTTGGCAGCATGATCCTGAGCTCCTTTATTCCAGTTCTCTTCGTTCATATTGTTGCATATGGTTATGCTGATCGTGTCATTGTTTTAAGCCCTTGTTTTATCAATTTTGTGCCTTCATATATTTGTGTTGCACATGACATAGTGGACTTCATAAACATGTGATCTTAGGTTATTATTAGCTTAAGACCATTACTGTTATAGTTTTATCAGTTATCATTGAATAAAGCCATTCTGTTACATTTTTCTGGTGTGCATTGTTGATGAATCATGAAATCCTCAATGGCTCTATGCATTTTTGGACTATCCAGTATGCCTTCTGTAGCAGATATGCTGTTGTCATGTTTAAGTTAAATATCTTTTTGAACAATATGTATTTATTAATTAAGATACAGTTGCAAGTTCTTATATAACAAAAGATGAAAATATCTTATAAGTGTAATTTTGGAAGCAGCAATAACTGTAAGCTCTATGTGCGCCAATTCTTGAGAAGCTGCCCAGCATGCCCGTTTAAGCTGTGCCTAAGTTGCTGTCAGAAGATACGCGAAGGAAATATGATGGAAAGTACCTCTGAAGAAAAATTTACACAGAGGTTGTTTCAACAAGAGTCTGTCCATGACGATGGTAGCATCACTTGCCCATCAATTGAGTTGGGTGGGTGTGGTGACGCTATGTTGAACTTGATATATGCATCCCCATCTGGCCAGTCTGAAGAAGTCAGTTCAGGAGATGAGCTAGATGCTCCAGGCAATCACTCTGGAGTCCACCTCTCGCCAGCACCAGAGAGTAATGGAAGATTGTCTTCTGCACAGGAGGAAAGCATGTCCACATAATCTTCGAAGATGTAGTTCTTGCAGAAATCCATTAATACCTCGGGTGGGAGTAAATGGGGGTTCTGATGTCTTATAGAAACTGGTATGTCCATACTGAAGCCTGAAAAGGTGGATACTATGTCAGAATCCGGTAGATGGTAGCTGCCTATTTTTAGTGTTGATTATGGCCAATATGACCATTGAGTTTAGGTTTCTGACTGGGGGATGTTCTGAAGTAATTCCTGTGTTGTTCAACTTTCGTCTGGAAGTCATTATGTTAGACACCGCTGTACATATGAGTTCATTTATCGTCATTGAGCTGATTGAAGGTTTGTACTCTGTTCTGAAATAAATGAAGTTTAGAACAGGAAATCTAGTTTGCTTTAAACTAAATTAACTGTTCTCAAAGTTATTTATTTTAGAATGGGTGGATTATTTGTCTGTCGTCAGTATAGAGGTTTGTCAGTCTGCGCGGTATCAGTATTTACTATTCCTAGCACTTTCGTACTCGTTGTCATGTGTGGGTATTTATCATGTAGGTTCTGCCATGCATACAGGAGGGGCAGAGAAGGTAGGGCTGACATGCAATGTTCCATTGGCATTCCATGGAGCTTGACTAAGTTACGGCGGCGGCATACGCGCAATCACATCCCAATATATCTAATCTTGCACTGCTCGCTAGGCGGGGTCGGGGCTGGTTTGTTGGTTGACTCTTGGCTGGAGGTTGAAAAAGACACAGGAGTTGTTTATCGCGATCGGATGGTCACAAAATTCGAGTGTTGAAGAGGGAAGAAACATACAGATCCCTTTTGCGTTGCAAACCCCACGATAAAAAAAATCAAGCTGGCGTCTGCTCTGGACCCGAGTTGCTGGCGTCGGACAAGAACTGGCGGAGATCAGCTCGCGACGAGGCGCCATCCTTGCAGGCCACGGCGGCGGCATCCCTGTGCTCCGTCAACCGCTCCTCGAGCTGCCCCACTTCATCCGAGTCCATGACCAACCTCACCTCGGCCTCCACCTCCTCGGCCTTGACCAACCCCTGCTGCCACCCAACCACCTCAACGCCGATCGCTTCCGTCGCCGAGTTCTACCCGCAGTGAGTCACGAACGCGCCCGTAGCCCGGTGATGGAGCACCTCCACCTGCGGCGCCCACAGCTTGACGACGAGGCCGCGGCCTTTGGTCCTCTCCAAGAACCCATCCAGCAGAAGCGCGTCCAGGTCAAGGTCGGCGCGGGGACCGAACGTCCTCTCCGGGCCCTTCCTGATAGTGATAGGTGCCCGCACCGCCCACAGAAACCGGTGGCCGGACCTCTCCAGGCCGCTGGCGATCTCCCTGAGCTGCTCCTCCGCGTGGCAGACGGCGCCTAGTATCCCAAAGCAGAGGAACTCGTGCTTATCCTCATTCGTCTCGCTTGGCAGCACGGCCAGCGGCCCGACGCAGTACACCGTACGTGTAGGAGTTGGAGGCTAATTAGCGAAAGATCAGGTTTTTGTGAGCGCCAAAACGCGACTCAGTTTTTTTTCATTGATCGTTCTACTTAACACGATTACATAGGTGCTTAAATGCTGGCCTAACACCCCACTAACACACCGTCGTGGTCACCCACGATCCACAAGACCCGGACACACACGTTGTGCACCACGAGCACGTTATTGACTGGTGCTCCATGCTCTGGCATCAACAGACTCCCTGCATGGCCGCTTGCATGGCGCACTTAATGCTAACCGAAAGACTTACCGGACGACAGCTTGATTAAGTCCAACAAACTCCTCCCTAATCTTATGTGGTCCAAGATACTGAATTCCCAACAGGCTACACATTACTCCCAGTTTTTCAACCGACATAGGCTTCGTCAGAACATTGGCTTTTTGCTCTTCAGTACGCATAAACTCCACTGAGATTTGCCCCTCCTATACACACTCACGTATAAAATGGTACCTGGTGCGGATATGTTTGCTTCGTCCGTGGAACACTGAATTCTTCATCAGAGCAATGGCTGAAAGATTGTCCACAAGCAACTTCACTATCTTGAGCTCTTTATCTGTCAGCTCCTCTAACAGACTTCATGCCCTATTCTCAGCCATAGGGCATGACATGCCCTCATTGTTGCTGCAATGAACTCCACTTCACAGGAGGAAAGTGCAATTGTCCGTTGCTTTTGTGAGTTCCATGAAACCAGGTTGTCATCAATGTAGAATGCCATGCCACTGGTACTTCGGCTACCATTTGCGTCCCTGCCAGGTCACTGTCCGAATAGGCAGTGATTTGCAGCTTCTCTTTCCCTCTAGAATACCACAAACCATATTCCAGTGTGCCCTTCAAGTATTGCATGATATGTTTGATTGCCCTTTGATGCATCATCGTTGGCCTTTCCATATATTTGCTGGTCACGCCGACTGCAAAAGATAAATCAGGCCTAGTGTGAAGCAAATACCTCCTCAAAAAACCAATCACTCGTCGATATTCAGTGGGATCAACCGGTTCTCCTTCAGCGTATTTGTGAATTTTTAGTTTGTGCTCCATGGATGCTTTGACAGGCTTACAGTCCCCCATGCCAAACTGTTCTAACACTTTCTTTGCATAACCAATTTGCTTGATGGTGATCCCTTCTCCCTGTTGGTCCACTTTGATTCCAAGATAAAACCGAAGCAATCCTAGATCGCTCATTTCAAATTCAGACTTCATTCTGTATTTGAAATCCTCAATGACCTCCTTACTTGCTCCTGTTACAATGAGATCGTCAACATAAACACCTATGAGAATGGTTCACTGACCTTTTTCCTTCTTGTAGACTGCATGTTCTTGTGGGCATCTGCTGAAACCAAGTGCTTTCAGACTTTTATCCAGTCTTTGATTCCAGGCCCTCGGTGCTTGCTTCAAACCGTACAAGGCCTTCTTCAATTTCAGAACTAGATGCTCCTTGCCTTTCACTGTAAATCCTTCAGGTTGACTGATGTATACTTCGTCCTCCAAGTCTCCATGGAGGAAGGCTGATTTCACATCTAAGTGATGTACCTGCCATCCTCTGCTTGCAGCCAGTGCCAGAATCACCCTCACAGTGTCCAGCCTCGCGACAGGGGCAAATACCTCTTCGAAATCAATGCCTTGCTGCTGAACATATCCTTTTAGCCACTAATATGGATTTGTGCTTGATAATTTTCCCTGTTGAGTACTTCTTCAGTTTGTAAACCCACTTCACACCGATACGTCTTTGTCCTGCTGGAAGTTCAGATAGTGTCCAGGTTGCATTCTTCTCAATGGACTCTATTTCTCTTCTCATTGCTTCCTCCCAGTCAGGTTGCCCTGCAGCTTCAGAGAAGGTCACAGGCTCTTCAGTTTCTGCCAATAGAGCCTCATCATCAGACTCCCCATAATCCAGCTCCACTACCGATGCTCGCTCCATTATTTCTGACAGAGGCTTGTATCTCACTGGTCCTCCATAGGTGCTCTCCTATCCTGATGAAGCTGTGGCTGCTACTCCCTGCACAACTGACTGAATATCATCAACGGGTGAGTTTACTGATCTTCTGTCAGATTGCAATATTCCCGTGCCTCTGCTTCTTGCACTTGCTGGTAGAGAGACAGAACCTGATGACACTCGGCCACCATCATTGCCTGCAGCAGGTGGGGTTTGTGGTGAAGGTGCCATACTTGCTGGAGACGCCGATTGATGATCTATATCATCTTCAGCTACTTGATCATCTGCATACATTCCAGGTAGTGTTGCAGGCTGTTCTTCGAACTCCTCCTCTACAACAAAGTCTGCCACTTCACCATCTCCTGGCTTCCATACCCACTCAAGATTCTCCTCAAAAACAACATCACGGCTTACCACCGGTTTGTTGTGTTGAGGGTCGGACATCCGATGTGCCTTGAACCCTTCTTCGACTCCAAGGTATAACATTTGGTGACTCCTGTCCTCCAACTTCTTTAGGTGTGGTGCCACAGCTTTGACATGTCTGACACTACCAAACACTCGTATGTGCCCAACATGTGGTTTCTTCCCGTTCCATGCCTTAAATGGAGTTCGCACACCCATTGACTTTGTGGGGAGCCGGTTCAGAAGGTACACGGTGTGCCAAATGGCCTCTCCACAGAACCTCCCAGGCACCCTCATGCTTTTTAGCATTGATCTTGCCATCCCCATGACAGTGCGGTTACGGTGCTCCACCACGTAGTTTTATTATGGGGCGTACAACGCGGAGAGATGCCTTACAATCCCAGCAGCTTCACAAACTTGTGCAAACTTGGTTGACAAGATTCCCCGCCACGGTCAGTCCTCAACGTCTTGATCCGACGTTTAGTGATGTTCTCCACTTGAGGTTTGAACTTCTCAAAAACAGAGCATGCCTGATCCTTCGTCGTGATCAGGTGCACCCACATCCAACATGAGTAGTCATCGACGATGAGCATAAAGTACCTGTTGCCGGAGATTGTTGGTGGAGAGATCGATTCGCACAAGTCCATGTGCAGTAGCTCCAGAGTCCCCTCTGCTCGGTACTGAGCCATGGCTGGAAAGGGACGCCGTGCCTGTTTGGCCACCAAACATCCATGGCAGAGCTGGTTCGTGTGTTCTATCATGGACACCTCCTGCCATCCTCTTCTCACCAACATCTTCAAGGCTTAGAAGTTTGCATGCCCTAGGCGCGCATGCCAGAGCCACGCCGGGTCTGTGATCTTCGTCAAGAGACAAGCTGGCTTAGCTTGCTGCAGCTTGATCCAATAAAGACGGTTTGGCGACCGCTTTACCCTCATGATCAGACGTGACGACACATTGTCGAACAACTTCAGTGCATCATCTTCCATCACTACCTTGTGTCCCAATTCGGTGAGTTGGTCGAGACTCACCAAGTTGTTCTTCAACTTTGGGATGAAATACACCTCTTGCAGCAGCCACTGATCGCCATTCCGACATGAGAAAAGGATTGAGCCCTTTCCCATGATCTCTACAGTGGAGCTGTCACCGAACCTTATTTGCCCAGTGACACCTTCATCAAGCTCCTGGAACTTCACCTTGTCTCCCGTCATGTGGCTACTTGCGCCATTGTCAAGGTACCACACGTCCCCCATGTTTGCACCCTCTTCTGTCGCGTGCAGCTCCGGCCACACTCTGTGCTCATTGAGAAAGACCGCATTGCCGCTCTTCTCGAACTTGTCTGGCAGCACCTTCGCTGTTACTGCAAGCATCAATGCAGGCTCTTCCTCATCCTTGGCCAGATTAGCTTCTTCTTTCTTTGGCAATTTGCACTCGCTTGCATAGTGTCCAAATTTGTCGCATTTGAAGCACTGTATGTGGCTTTTGTCTCTGGTCTTGCCACGAGTGTTGGCACCTCCGCCCTTGGACGCAGACTCGTCGCGCCCTCCATTCCCTCGGCCTCTGTCGTGTCAGCGGCCACCCCGACCACGTCCGCCGCCGTCAGCACTCTTGCCCTTTCCGGACGACTCACCAGACTCCTTCTTGTGTCGTGCTTCCCACTCGACACGAGTGAGAAGTAACTGGCCATCACCACTGCCTCCTGCAGATGCGCGGCCGACACGTTCGTCATAAGCCTTCAGGCGGCTCAGAGCCTCTTCAAACGTGATTGTCTTCAAGTCACAGGATTGCTCCATGTCCGCGATGCAATGGATCAATCGGTCGGGCATAGAATCGAGCAACTTCTTCACCTACGCCGCATTCTCCAACGATCCGCCCAGGTTGATGTAGCGGATCGACATCGCTGAAATTCTTCCGGTGAGTTGATCAAGTGTTTCACCCTCCTTCATCCGCAGGCCATAAACTCTCACTTCAGGGTTTACAACCTCGCCTCCTTGACATGATCTGCTCCGACGAATTGCACTTTGAGGCAATTCCAAACCTCCTTTGCCGACTTGTATTTTGCCACCTGCAAAATCAATCCTTCTGGTAGGGCTCGGAGAAGACGCGCCCACGCCTTCTTGTCTTTCCTGCCGTCGACTACGCGCGTGTCCGCCGGATCGATCGCTTCCCAGATCTCTTCCACCTCCAGAACTGCTTGCACTCGGATTGCCCAAGTGATGTAGTTCGTTGCCGTCAGCTGCGGCAGTTGGTACGTCGCCCCGCCACCGTCCCGGTCGAGCGACATGGCGAAGGCTTGGATGAACCGGGGCTGCTGACCTCGGCTCTAATGCCAGATGTAGGAGTTGGAGGCTAATTTGCGATGAATCAGAGGAACAATCAGGTTTTTGTGAGCGCCAGAACGTGACCCAATTTTTTTCATTGATCGTTCTACTTAACACGATTACATAGGTACTTAAATACTGGCCTAACACCCCACTAACACACCGTCGTCGTCACCAACGATCCACAAGACCCGTACACACACGTCGTGCACCACGAGCACGTTATTGACCTGGTGCTCCATGCTATGGCTTCAACAGATTCCCTGCATGGCCGCTTGCATGGCGCACTTAACGCTAACCGAAAGACTTGACCGGACCACACCTTGAAACACACCGGAGGCGTCCTCCTGCGCTCACCGCCGCCGGTGAGTAGCCGTGGGTCCCTGAGCCCCGGCACCGCACGAGGCTCCAGCGATGCGAACATGTTCACCAGGATGTCGTACGTCGGGCTCCGGGTTCCTGCGCGTCACGTTCATCATTTCCTTGTACACCTCGCTCCGGGTTCCTGCGTGTCACGTTCCTCATCGCCTTGTACACCTCGCTCCTCGGGTCCTCCAGGTACTCTGTCATGAGGTGCGACGTCGGCATGGGCGGCACGCCGCGAATGTCGAGAGGTGCGTCTTCTCCGATGATCCCCCTAAAGCTCGGTTGGCCTTCTTCCGTGTGGACGCGGATCCACGGGAGCTGGAGGAACACGACGACCACGGAGGCATTGGTGGCGATTGAAGAAGGTATAGGTCGGGACGCCGAGCTCCCTGGCTACGTCGAGCGCCTCGACGGACGACCCATCCATAACTACCGCGTGGAGGCTCCGGTGAGGCAAGGAGCGGAGGAACTCGCGGAGGCGGTCGTTGCAGCGCCTGACGGTCTCGAAGTAGTCGAGGATCATCCGCGCTTCGTTTTGTGATGGCGATAGGATAATCTGCCGCCGGTATTCTCTCCATCTGGGCCTTTTGTGAGCAGGTGGATAACCAGAATGGGCCTTGGGAAGGGATTCGACGCAGGCCATGGGCTCGGCGAGGTGATTGCTACGATCTATTTAGAGGTCCCATGAGCATTGTCTCCTGTTGATCGAGCACAACTAGATGAACTAGTGCGGCCACGGTTCCTAATTTCAATCGACAACTCGACAGACGATGTTGCAGGCGACACGGGAAAATATGAGTCAATTGCTATTATAACACCTGTTTGGAGCGGCTTCGACAAAATGACACTCACGTCGTGGGTTTCTTTAAAATAACACTTTTATCGTTGACACAACGTTAAAATAGAATTTTAGTCTAATCTACCTCTTTTTAATATTTTTCTTTTATTTTCTAATTACTATATACTCTAAAATGACCATTGTGCCATTCTTTAACATTTTATCATTTTTGGTTGCACCCTTAATCTCTCTTCACCCGCCTCTAGCCTTATGTGGTCGCACCTTGTATAAGCAGCGTATGTTCATTTGATCATTTCGAATTTGGGGCACAGAACCCTTGTGATTTTTACATGGATAGTCAGGAGATTTCACCGGTCTTTTATTCTACATAAATATAATGATTTGCATCTTTGATATGGGTAGCAGCGAAGGAACAGTGAACAGTAGAGATGCATTAGAGTTTGTTATAAAAATGAAGGCTCACAATTACATGCTCTGAAATTATTTCAATATTTTATATATGTGAATATCAATGCCGAGAATATCAACACCAAAAAATATGGTACAAATTATTAATATACGTCAATAAAAACATCACCACCAAGATGTTATGAGACTCTTATTTTAACAAATGATGAATTTACTAGTAAAAAATTGTATTACATCTCATAAATCATGACACATCAGACATCTAAAATTCTCTTGGCCTTTTTTCGAGTCATCTTTCTTGGAGCTGTGGTAGTGGTCTCAAAAGCATGAGAAGAAGAAGTCTCCTGAGACATGTTTTCTCTCATTAGCATGGAAAGACGTCTACACATGAGACAACACATTAGTAAAAGTTATTTGTATCAACACAATGCATACATGACAAAAGTAAGTAATTTTGTATCCTCTTGTCATCATTACAGGACTCTCTTGTATTATTTATTCCCTTGTTTTACTTGGCCTCTCTAGTGTTGAATCTTTAGGAAACCAACCATTTGTAGTATTTTTTCTTGGCTTTCTCTTTTTTAATATTAAAAGAGGTAAAAATAGCACATGAACACAAAAAACATAAAAATAGAAAATTTCAAATCTTGTTTTTTCTTAGTTCCATTGAGTGGACATTTGTAGCTTGTTTTCCTATGTCCCAGCTCTCCAGAATTAAGACACCGCACTTTTCCCCTAATCATTTTCTTTGTCTTCTCATTTTCATTTTCAACATGTTTCGAAGCTGATTTTGAATCACCACTCCCACCTTCAAGACAACTTTTAATCATGTTTTTTCTTTGTCTCCCAGCACTCCTTTTACTAAGTGGTGCACCCACCTCAAATGGCAAGTCAACATTTGGCCACTTTTCTTTGTGAGGAATTGGCTCTACCAATCTAGCATAAGCCTTTCTAAATTTCTCCACGGAGTAATAGTCATTGACGAAATCCTCTATCATCACATTTCTGATCTGTTGGGTTATTATCAAGGACAGGGCATGTTGGCAAGGCTTTCAAGTATGCTGCCACTCATAGCACAAGCACTCATGTAAATGTGCCCTAACACAAACCTACGATTGCAGTTGTCCCACACCTCAGCAACATAATTGTCACCTTTGATTACAGACAAATGACCTAGCCCCCTAGTCTTAGCACATAAGCTTTGTAGGACTGGAGGTAATATCCTCCCATACAACTTTTCTCCAATTCTTCTTCTTTTATGAAAAAGAATCATAATAATCTCTCATATCTTGTCAACAAGCTCAACAACAGGCATGTCTTTTATATCTTTGATCCAATTATTGAAAACTTCATCTATATTGTTTGTCACATAATCACACTTGACATCAGAATTAAAATCAGACCTTCGCCACTTCAGCTTATGATATTTCTGCGACCACTGCTTAGATTCAGAGTTACTTGCATAAATTGCAACCATGTGCATGTCACAAACATCATTTTCATATGCCCTAGCTGCAGGCCACATGTGCCCAATACTTTCACCAAAAAATCTCTTGATAAAATTATGCATTAGATGTCTAAAGCATTCTCTTTGATCAGCTCGTGGAAGCACTTGATGCACTGCATTTAATAGACCTTTGCAAGCATCTGAACAAATAGCAAGTGTTGGAAGATCTCCCAAAGTCTTTTGCAACTGAGCCATAAACCACTTCCAATTATCTTCTGTTTTTGAGTCTATAAATCCAAACGCAACTGGATACATCCAGTTGTGACCATCCACCCCAGTTACAACAGCTAAATGATCATTCCACCTACCATTGAGTGAAGTGGAGTCGATGCAAGCCATGGCCTACAACCTGATCGAAAACCCTCAATACATGGGCCAAGTGCACAAAATAACCTGTAGAAATAAACTCTACCATGAACCATCTTGCAATCAATCTCAATAACACTATCCGATGATCTTTTCATGACCTCCGCCTTCCAATTATATAGCAGCTGAAAACTCTCTTTCTATGTATCATACAATTGTTTCATAGCCTTCCCTTTTCCTTTCCATACAGTGTCATAACTAATAGTGCACTTGTAATCATTTTGTAACTTAATCTGCAACTCCTAAGCACCCATTTGAGAATTTTTCCGAAGGATGGAAACAACTTTGGAAGCAACCCACGTACACGAAGGCGTTGTTGTCCTTCTCCCGCTACTAGACATACATGTGTGTACATCATTCAACACTGTGACCTGTATAAACAATTAAAAAATTGAATATGTCAATTATATATAACAAATACGAAATAACATTCAAGTGTCATGAACTAGTTCAAAAGTTAGTACCATAACAGTTTTGTTGCCCGACTTCTTGAACCCAACAATAGACCAAGGGCAATCAGCACCCTTACAGTATCCTCTGTATCTTGACTTGCTTGTTGCTGAAATACCCAATTCAAATTCTTCATTTATAGCATATTATCTCATAGCCAATCGAAACTCCTCCATAGAAGGGTATATGGTACCTAAAGACATAGTGGGATTATTTTGGTCATACACCATCACCGTCTCTTCTGCAATATAATCATCCACTAGCATAGATGCACCTTCAGTACCCCCTACATTAGGAATTGTAGAAGCAGTTTGTCCATCGGCCCTTGATTTTGATGAAGCCTGCCTAGCCATATCTTCCTCTCTCTCATCCTCGTGTCTTATACCTAAAAGCGAATAAACTTGTTCTTCACAGCCAAGTTCTATCATTCCTCTCTCCTCCATTTCCTCTTGAATTTGCAATGAATCCCAATCTACCAATTAAGGTAAATTTGACAATGGAATTGATGGCTCTAATGCTAGAGTTGTTGCTTGTTCCATTGTTAAACTAAAATCATGCAAATAAATTTGTTAGGAGATGTGGCTACAAAGTTAAATTATAGTTAAATATGGTCCGAATTTCGTGCAACATTGAAAAATATACGTTGTGTTGTCATCGTTGAAGGTTCAATCTATCCCAACTAGCACTCAATGGTACTATAAAAATATGTGATCAATACACGGAATGAACTATAACATTACAATTTTATAACTGAAAGCGCAAATCATGTTTGACGTCCCGAAAAAGCAATTATCATTAACCAAAAAATTTTCTGCCAATAATAAAAAGGAAGCGACAACTACAGTACACAGAATGAACTATAACATTACAATTTCGTAACTGAAAGCGTAAATCATGTTTCCTGCCAATAATTAAAAACAAGTGATAGCTATAGCTATGCAATGTAAAATGCAACCATGTACTGAGATCTCAATTTCTATGAACCAATTCATAGTTACGAGTAATAAAACATGAAGACATAAACATTCTACCCATACATTCAAAAGGTTTCAAATTATTGTGCTAATATCCACTACACAAGTGACAAACACAAAATTCATAAAAAAAACAAAAACTTTTTATCAAGTTTTGAAGAACTATGATCTTCAAGTAAAAGAAAGTTGTAATTCACGTAGTGTAATTCTGAATTTTTCGGTTCTCACCTCGACGAGCTCCTGCTCGTGACTTCGGTTCTCACTGTGCGCGGCGTCCGACGTCGGCAGTCACCGGGCAGGGAGTCGCAGTAGGAGGGGGACGTGCCAGGGAGTTGCATGCGGCGGTTCGAGCATGGAGGCCTGGCGGCGGCAGCTCGGAGGGCTGGCGTCGGCGGCTGGAGGCCTGGCAACGGTTCGGCCACGCAGGCCTGGCGGCGGCGGCTGGAGGCCTAGCGGCGGCTGCCCGCCCTATGAGGCCTGGGTTGGCGGCTCGCCTGTTGGAAATGCGGGGTTAATTTCCTCTCTAATCTTTTTTTATTTTTTTATTCTCAATGGGGGGCTGTATATATAGCCCCGAACTATAGAGTCCTAATCCAATACTACCTAGACTCCTACTCTTATTTGACTTGGACTCTATCTCTAACACTAATTACTCTAGAAAAACAGGATTATATATAACAATCACCCCCTAATCTTATTTTTCTAGCTCACACTCACACTAATTAGGATGGGGACACGTCCATCCTGAACATACTTTCGGGATGGGCACAAGTGCACCCCCAGGATGGTCACATCTACATCCTGCACAACTCAACGCCACTACACCCCCAGGATGGTCACATCTTCACCCTGCACACGCATTCGGTTTGGTCACATCTTCAACCCTAAGATAGGCTCATCTTCATCCTGCACTTGATCTCGGAATGGATGCATCTTCAATCCGATTACACACTCGAGATGGTCACATCTTCATCTCGAGCACACCTTGCTTGTGAGATCAAAACAAAGTATCTTCTGATGCAAAAAGCGCCATCTCATCTTCCTTTTTGTTCTTGGAGCATTCTTTAACAAAGTGACCAAGTTTTTGACAATTGAAGCGTCGAATCTTCGATTTGTCAAATTTCTTGTTCTTCTTCTTTTGATCACTCTCTTCAGCCTTGCACTCTTTTCTTGTCAAAAGAAGCTTCTATCCACCCTTTGCTTCTCTTGCTCTCCACTCCTCTCTTGCTAAAAGGAGTCTTTCTTCATGATATTGGTTGTTGAAACCTTGTACACGCTCCTCATGTGCATTGAGCCTATCGACGAGTTCCTCCACGGTCATTGCTTTTAAGTCCACAAATTGCTTTAATGGTGGATGCAATTTGAAGGAATTTCAAAGGTAGAACTCGCAACAATTTCTTCACGATGTAGCTTTCTTCAACTCTTCCTCCAAGACCATGAATCTTTGTGACAATGATCATCACTCTTGTGGCAAAGTGGTCGATGGAGTCTCCTTCGTTCATGCGCATCAAATCAAACTCGTTCTGCAGAGTTTGGATGCTTGCTTCCATCACGTGTTCTTCACCTAAGAACTTGATTTTGATCAACTCCCATGCTTCTCTCCCTGTCTCCTTAGAAATTCGCATTGGAGTGTCTTTGACAATAGCATGATAGATGGTTGCAAGAGCCAACTGATCTGGCTTTGGATCAACATCACTCTTTGTTTCCTCAACAGCTTCCCATACCCCCCGTGCCTTCAGAAAAACCTTTATCTTGATAGCCCATGTTGTGTAATTGGTCTTTGTTAATAGGGGATATTGCAGCGCCATTGATTTTCTCTCCGTATCGCGTACACCTCCCTGTGCAGCAAATCAATAGACACCTCTGGTGCACTTCGGATGGCTTTAGCAAAAATCAGTTCCTCTGGCCACCTCACCAAGCAGGCCCAGCCCAGCTCAAGTCTGGCCCAACCCACTGCCTCTGTCTCTGTAAGCACAACTCTAGTGCAAACCCTAAACCACCGCCGCCTCTTAGGAACTAGCGGTCACCGCCTCCTCTACCTTGCACACCTTGCCTTCTCTTCCAGCGAGCTCCCGATGCCCGAGCTAACAACAATAGCCTCTTCCCGCTTGGATGAGCGCACCTTGCCGAGATCCACTCACGCACGCACCAATTTCCCTCTGGTGGCGTCGGATCCGCCGCTCACCGCGTGGGAGGAGAGGTGCGACGGCTCTTGGCCTCCTCTCTGCTCCCGACGATGCGCAGCGAGGTCAGGATGCGGGCGCTCACCAGCAGAGCGTCCCGCCCGTGCCCGTCCGCCTCAGAGAAGATGGGATTCGCCTCCTCCTCTCTAGATCCGCGAGCTAGATCGTGAAGCGTCCCGACCCATAAGATCAAAACTAAATATGTAATATTATGCCAGAAACAGAGTTCGGTACATAATATTACAACATAAGTAGAACCACAACCATACAAAGCTTTATTACAACGACATACACTTCAGTACAACAATAATAAGGACTAACATAAGGATGATTAACGATATAAAAACATGGACGACTAGCTCCTCCTCGTACATGGTTCCACAGTAACACCTTGGGTGTGGATGCGACCCTACTCAAAGTCCTACGGGTTGAAGTCAGGATCCTCTAAAGATATCAACAACAGTTGAGTACAAAAGTACTCAGCAAGCTCCACCTCACCCTTCGGGAGGGGAATGAAACAAACATAGATGCAATGCACAACAACAAGAGTAATGCAACCTAATGCAACTAAATGCAACCAAATAGCCCATCCAGAGACATTCCTCACCTCATTCTCACAACGGGTGGCTTCCTAGTTGTTAGGACCACACCATAACCTGTCCTATATCGAGGACACGGTCGTCCGAACATGTTCTACACTCTCCAGAGGTTGTACGATGTACCCACACACACGGACCATCAAAGACAGCCCGTCATAACCGACACCCAATCGAAACATCACCCAGACCAGTCGTCCCCAACCCAAAGTCATGACTTATCTCAATATCATCTCAATTTTCATAAATGCATCTCTCTCTCCACCGTGGACGACTGTCGGGCTAGCCACCAGGCTTAGGCTAAGCCCCGCCCATACAGGATCATGTGGTCGTACTGAAGAAGGTTAGGTGAGATGTCAAAACAAGTCAGTACTTAAGGCTCACCAGGGGAGCCTCCATACTCAAACCACGAGCCTATCATCTTGATAGTACTCACTGTAAGTCTACCACCACGATAGCGCTTACACCAACACTAACCCTTCTGCCCCGGTCTCAACTCATGCTCTCCCCAACCGTGCGACATAAACAGGGCAACATAATCATGCATAATCTCATCATATCAATATGCTGCAAAAGGAGAAACTAGTATATTTACACTCTATCACTCGAATAACTCATGCTCAACAATGCAAAGGCCTAATCTACTGGCCACAATGGATGAACCTCATATAGGAGCAATATGATAAAAAATGGGTGATGGAACCTTCCTTCGCTACCGTCTGCATCGTCGTGCTCTTGGTCACTTGGCTCCCCTGTGTTCTCTTCCAGCACTGGTTCTACACCGCTGTCGGTACCTGAGATATGGGGTACCCCCGCGCACAGGGGAAAATGCCTAAGGAACTCGCCCTTCTCCGCAGGGAGAGCTCCGAAGGCGCCACGCGTCCGGCGGGGCCGGACCTCCCTCTCCTCAGAGGAGAGCTCCGGGCCCACCACGTGGCATACAGAAGCCGGACCTCCCCCTCCGAGGGCGAGGGGTCCGAAGGTGCCACGTATCCGGTGGGGCCGGACCTCCCTCTACTCAGAGGGGAGCTCCGGGCCCGCCACGTGGCCGACAGAAGTCGAACCTCCCCCTCCGCGGGGAGAGGTCCGAAGGCTCCACGTGCCCCGCGAGCCGGACCCTCCTCTCTTGTGAGAAGGGCTCTGGGCCCGCCACGTGGAAGCAGAACGGCGCTGCCTGCCCCCGAGCGATAGGCAGCGGGCGTAAAGACGCCCCATACCTTGCCCGTACAAGGTATTCAAGGCCCGCGTCTTCCCAAGACGCGGAGACCCGGAGCACGCCTGTGTCAGGTGCCGTTGCGCCCAGTCGCATCACAGACTGGCGCGCGATGTCAGAACCTGCCAGCCAATAAACACCGCGACAAGACATTCCATGCCGCCTGCGCCATCATCAACCACTACGAGTAGCGTGCAGCATGGGCAGGGCGGCAAGACGGAGACTCGGAAGCCTTCGCCAGAGACAACTACTGGCATAACTGCAGATACGGTAGATAACAGTCAAATCTCCCCGGGACCACCTGTCGGGTCCCGGGCCCCCGTGTAAGCCACCCGAGTCTTGGACTATAAAAGGCTCGGGTAGGCGACGATAGCAAGGGTTCGCACTTCTGCAACTCATACGCTAGCCATTCACACCCAAGCTGTAACTCACCCCCAAGCTCAGGACTCCGGCCCTGAGCAGCAAGCAATACAGCGAGCTCCATCGCTCGCCGTGCACGTAGGATTTTACGCTCCGGCGGCCTGAACCACGTAAAACTCACAGTGTCAAGCTCTTACTAACTCGTCCATCCGCGCAAGCTCTCCGCAAGGGACTAGCCCCACCGAAAAAAGAACCTCCACGGGCTGCCCAGTGCAGGCCCGGGGGAAGTGTCGACCGAACACTTCGACATTTGGCGCGCCAGGTAGGGGGCTTTTCCCCTTGCGCGACGAGTTTCCGCCGACGAAGATGACCAAGCTTCCCTCAGCGGCAAACTCTCCCCCTTCGCGTTCACAACGAACCGTGACCAGCGGGGAGTACATGTCGACGCACTCAGGACGGAGTGTGTCGGCACAAGCTGGTAGCCAGCAGCCGACTCCGGCTACGCCGACTCCGGCAATGCAGGCTCCGACCAGTGTGAGATCTTCTGCAGCGTTGAGCGTACACCATGGGGGTGCGCTAGCTGCAGCAAGAGCACTGCTGCGCAACCCACCTGCTGGGGACGCGCCCCATTCTGCGACCCAACAATGGGTCCGCGAGGTGGACCGCCTCGTCGTCGCCGCCGCGAACCCTCGGTTTCGGCGAGGGCGACGCCCCGGTCAACCGGCTGTGTCGCTGACGCGCACGCCCACGGTTGACGAGCAAACGGCGGATTCCAGCTCCTCCAGGCTCCCGTCGACGGACCTGAGAAGGGAGCTGGAACGGTGCCACTTGGGCCAGGATGCCCGGGTGTACCTCGAGCGACGTCGAGAAAGGCGTCGCAACCATGAGGTTGGCGACAGCATGACGTCGGCCTCGACACAACCTGGGGGGCAGATCTTCGCCACGCGAGCCCTGCCTCAGGCATACGCCGCGCAACATATGCCACAACCATATGTGCCGCAAGCAGTGCCGCCGGTCTATGGTGCAACCTTGCCCATACCAGGGTACACGGTGCCAAGTGCGAACCAAGTGTTCGCAGCACCAATACCTGCGGCACCAGGAGCTGGATGTGCAGCCCTGGCACCCCACCTTCGCTTCGCGAGGTGGCCGCGCAAGTTTCGGCCGCACCTGCCCGAGAAGTACGACGGTAGCGTCAACCCGGCGGAGTTCCTCCAGATCTACTCCACCGCCGTACTTGCCGCAGGAGGGGACGAGGCTGTCATGGCCAACTACTTCCCCGTCGCCTTGACCGGCCCAGCTCGGTCTTGGCTCATGAATCTCCCCCAGGGGTCCATAACCTCCTGGGCAGAGCTCTGCCGGCAGTTCGTCGCCAACTTCGGCAGCTCCTACACCCGTCCCGGCACGAGCTTGACCTCCATGCCGTCAAGCAACAGCCTGGGGAGTCGCTGCGCTCTTTCATCCAGCGGTTCTCCCAGGTACGCAACACCATCCCGCATATTCAAAGTGCTTTCGTGGTGGTGGCGTTCCGACAGGGTGTCCGGGACGAGAAAATGCTTGAGAAGCTCGCGACCAGAGAGGTCCGCGACGTCTCTGAGCTCTTCAGCCTGGCGGACAAGTGCGCCAGAGCAGCTGAAGGGCGGAACTGGCACTCTCTGCCAACCTCCGAGTCAGGAGGACAGCCCGGGTCCGGCGCTGCTGCCTATGGGGGTGGCAAGAAGGCCAAGAACCGGGGGAGTGGCAAGATGAAGTCATCGTTCGCGGCTCCCGTCGCCGCAGCAGCGACGACTAGTGGAGCACGGGGGCCACGCCCCGACAAAAGGCAGCGGCAGTCACTGGCCCCAGATAGTGACCAGGGCGGGCTATGCCCCGTGCATGGCGCCGGCAACTATACTGCTGCCGAGTGCTGGGATATCCAGAGGCTCGCAGAGCGCTTCCGCAAAGGAAGACAGCAGAGAGCTGAAGCACCGCACTACCCTCAGAGGGATGGCAAGCAGAAGGTCGATGCCCCAGTCACCGCCGCCCATCAGGTGGGATTTCAGGAGCCTCAGCGTGTCATAAAGACAGTGCATAACAGTGAAGACTCCAGCTCCGATGGTGACGGGCCAGGGCGGTAGCCGGCTGCGGCTGCCGTCCCGGGTCAGTGGAGGTTGCACTACTGCGGCGTCAACCTTGGAGAAGCCCCAAGTAGTCGCAGCAGCCCTAGTACCGACTACAATGATGCGAGGTCGGGCCAGCCTCACCCGAGAGCACACCTCCGTGCCTCGGACATACCTCCCGAGGGCCGCCCAAGGTCTGTCGACCCCTTGAAGGCCTTGCCAGAAGGGGAAGACGCCTTAGGTCATCTAAGATGAGCCCGGGTCCACCTACCCCTTGAAGGCCTTAGCCAGAAGGGGAGAACTCCCCGGGGGCCCCAGGAGAAGTCACGTAGGACCTAATCCAGCGTGAAGATAACAACCTCGTCGACTAGACTTGGCTGCAGGTAACACCCCACAACGCAAGGTCTCGGGTGATGCTCTAAGCACTACTGCCAAAGAACCGAACGCGTCAGGGACCTGCAGAAGGGCAACCTGGTGTCGCGGCACACTCTTTCCCGAGAAGGACCCATAAACTCTCCCCCAGCAGGGAAGGTCCCGTCTGAATCATGAAAGTTGCCGCCCCAGGTACACATGCCTTTCAACCGAGTGTGGGGTCCGTTCCCAAAATCCTTGGCATGGAGCAACACTGTAAGTCCTACTCCCCGAGCATCGGTAGAACACGGTCATTCCCTTCTGTAATGAATCCCATAGAATTTAGGAACAGAGCTTGGGGCAGCTAAGTCTCAAGGGACGGTACAGGACTACGTCCAGTTTAGCCTGGTTCCGACCCTAAGCGCGTAGAGTCTTGCTTCCCTTGTAGACGAGGCGGAATATTGCCCCCATGTACAGCCAGAATTCCACCTATGGGCATGAACACAGAAACCTGTTCTACTTAGCTCTCTCTCATGCGCTCATTTAAATTATGCATTAATTTTTATGATCGCACTATCTATGTATGTTCATCGTACATCTATCTCCCCTCTCCCGCGCTCATCCATAGTCAGCATTCGCTATCCTACTGAGGGTGGCCGCGCTTGAGGCACCTGCCGATGGCCGAGTGAGTCTCTCGGGCCTCCCCCAGTCAGGTGTTGCGGTGCCAGTTGGTCACCTCCAGGAAAGGCCTGCGTTGTGCATGGGGGGTCCAGGGTGTGTATCCAGCTTAGCAGGCCATGAGCCCAAAGCATGCGCATCCTGCCCTCCGGAGGTACAGGGGAGTACAACCGCTTTGCCTGGTCATGAACCCAAAGCACGTGCACTCTGCTTCCCCAGCGCATGGCCCGGTACTAGGGATCGGACGACCGTACCCGGACCTCGGAGGGAGCCGGAGCTCCGACGCCTCGAGCACAGAATTGCCCAAGCCCCGTATAACGGATCAGGATCGTAAGACAAATAAGACTAGGAGACGGGAGGGGAGGACCCCCCGAGGAGAATTACGTTTCCTCTGCCTGTGTGCAGGACCTCTAGGTTACGGCAATGGGGACTGCATGAAGCGGGGGGAAAGGAGCTATCAACTACTCCGGCCTAGGACTGGAAGGACCGGGTCCTGCCCCTTCAGCAGGGGCGGGGCCCGAGGGCCCCACGTGTCCAGCGGGCCCGGAGCTCTCACCTCCCCTGAGGGGGGCTCCGGGCTCGCCACGTGGCAGGCGGAAACCAGACCTCCCCCCCGGTGGGAGGGCTCCGAAAGCCCTACGTGTCCAGCAGGCCGGAGCTCCCGCCTCCTAAGGAGGGGCTCCGGACCCGCCATGTGGCAGGCAGATTTGGAGCTCCCCATAGGGCGAGATCCGGAGACCCCCGGGGCCCCTAAAACCGTTAGGGCCCGGTGAAGGTGTCTGTGCAGAGCTCCGAGATTGGAGAAGGCCTCTGAGTACCCTGCGGAGCTAAAGACTCAGTCAGGCAAAGCCAAGAAGGAGAGAAAAAGCATCACAGACACAAATATCTAAAAGAGTCAAACTATGCGAGGCTCCATGAGCTGGACTACAGACTCGATAAAAAGGGAGAAACAAGTCCTAAGGACCTCCCGGCTCCCGCCGGAACCTTGCGGCTACAAGGGCGGCCACATTCTCGACTTCAGCCCTGGCAGCTTCCTCCCGTTCCGCGGCTGGGCCCTCTCTCGCTGGTTCTAGCGAGAAAGAGGGGTCACGGCTCTTGAAGCATGCCAGCACATGTGAGGCGACCTCTAGGGCTAGGCCGCGTCCCTCGGCCTCAAGCTCGCTGACGACCACCGAGTCTAGCCTGTCCAGCTTGGCGTCGATCGACTCCAGCGCGGGGATCATCTCCGCCACCCTCAACGCAGGAGCCGCGGCCCTCACCGGACTGAAGCCAAGAGGGATCAGGGCGGACCCTCCTCGATCCACGAAGCTCGAGACCGCAAGAGCCTCGGAGGACCGCAAGGCCGAGAGCTCCTCCACCTCGCGGCGGGCTGCCTGCAGGGCCTCCAGGTTTCTCTCGGAGAATTCCTTCTCCCTGGCTGCCAAGGAGCTGCCCCGAAGGTGGAGAGTCTTGGTGAGCCGCTCCAACTCAGAAGCCTTGAAGTCGGCGGCCAACTCCCGTTCCAAGACCGCGCGGCGTTCGCGGGAGACCTATTCCTCACTCAGGTCGAGGTCTGCCTTCATAATCTCTAGCTCCTCGATCCGAGCTCGAAGGTCATCCTCGCCCATCGCCAGCTGCGCGGCGACCCTCTCCGCCTCGGCTGTCGTGGAACGCTCCCGTTCCTCAACGGCGAGTTTACGGCGCTCCATCCGCTGCCGTATCTCCTCAGCGGCAGAGAGGCTCTCCTCGACCCGGGCGTGAGCCTCCAGGGCCTCCCTGTTGATCCGCCGCGATTCGGCGTCCATACGGTTGACAGCCCGCTTCAGCCGGTCGAGGAGCACTTCCCTGAAGTCGAGCAACTCCTTCCTGGAGTCGAGCTCGCTCCTGACCTTCGCTGTACGCTCCCGCAAAAGGTTCCCCCAGGTGAGGAGGCGATCCCGTTCAACTGTATACTCCTCCCGCTCGCGACCTAGTGCAGCCAAGACCTGTCGGACGCTCGTCTCGGCAAGCGCGAAGGCATCAGCCAGGGGCAATGGAGCAACAGAGGTCGGGGCAGTTCCCCCGACCTCCTCCATAACCTCGTCCTCAAGAGGAGTCGATGCACCAACAACCAAGACGAGACGCCGGTCAGGAGAAGCCGGCGTCGGGGCTTTGGCAGCCGGACCTGTCGGGCCCTCTTTGGCTTCAGGCTTCTTGACCTGTGGATAGGGGCGAGCCGGGGAAGGCGGCGCTGGAGTAAAGGTCGGGCCGCCTGGTGCAGGGTCGACCTGCGCTGGCTTGGGGGCCGCGGTAGTTGTCCCGGGCTCCGAGCACAACGGCACAGACTCCCCGCAAGTCGGGGATGGCCGAGAAGCGCGGACACTCCAGCGGGCTCTGAACCCCGACTTCCGAGCCGGGGTAGGACTCCCAGAGCCCGCTGCCGTCACTGACGGCCGCTCCGCAGTCGCTTGAACTTGCGGAGCAGGGGACGCCCCAGAAGCTCCCCTCAACGCATCAGCCCGGGGCCTCTTCGAGTCGCCACCGGAAGGAGTGCCAGGCACCCCAGATTCCCGACTTGGCACAGACGCCGCCGCTGGAGGAGATCGAGCGTGCTTCTTCTCTGGTGGCGGGTTGGAGGCCATGGCGAGGGAGGACTCAAGGGCAAGAGGGCAAAAGCACAAGAGTCCGAGAAGAAACGTTGGGAGGTGCGAAGGGAAACCACAATGCGGGTAAGATCCCCTCTAAAAACCTTCCCAGGAGCAATTCCAGGCGATTTGGAACTCTTCGAATACACCGCATCGGCAACCGCTTCGGCTCCTAGACCGAGCACCGATGACAGGTGGACCCAAGCCGCCCGACTGAAGCGGTGGGTCAAGGAGTCAGTCTCCTAAGAAGACAAGCCGGCAAGGCACTTCAGCGGTTCCCGAAGAAAGCGACGCAACATGCAGAAGTGGCAGACTTGGGAACCGCCGCAGTAAAAGCAACCATCAAGTGGGCGCACGCTCCCACGATCCTGCGACCGTTCGTGCTTCGGCAGCGGTCAATGCGGGACTTAGAGAAAGTGCGCGGATCAGAAGAGACGGAGGTCCCACCTCGGGCTCGCTATCTCCCCCGAGATGGGCCCGGGGGCCACTATCGGTACCTGAGATATGGGGTACCCCCGCGCACAGGGGTAAATGCCTAAGGAACTCGTCCTTCTCCGCAGGGAGAGCTCCGAAGGCGCCACGCGTCCGGCGGGGCCGGACCTCCCTCTCCTCAGAGGAGAGCTCCGGGCCCGCCACGTGGCATACAGAAGCCGGACCTCCCCCTCCGAGGGCGAGGGGTCCGAAGGTGCCACGTATCCGGCGGGGCCGGACCTCCCTCTGCTCAGAGGGGAGCTCCGGGCCCGCCACGTGGCCGACAGAAGCCGAACCTCCCCCTCCGCGGGGAGAGGTCCGAAGGCTCCACGTGCCCCGCGAGTCGGACCCTCCTCTCCTCTGAGAAGGGCTCCGGGCCCACCACATGGCAGCAGAACGGCGCTGCCTGCCCTCGAGCGATAGGCAGCGGGCGTAAAGACGCCCCATACCTTGCCCGTACAAGGTATTCAAGGCCCGCGTCTTCCCAAGACGTGGAGCACGCCTCTGTCAGGTGCCGTTGTGCCCAGTCGCATCACAGACTAGCGCGCGATGTCAGAACCTGCCAGCCAATAAACACCGCGACAAGACATCCCATGCCGCTTGCGCCGTCATCAACCACTACGACTAGCGTGCGGCATGGGCAGGGCGGCAAGACGGAGACTCGGAGGCCTTCGCCAGAGACAACTACCGGCATAACTGCAGATACGGTAGATAACAGTCAAATCTCCCCGGGACCACCTGTCGGGTCCCGGGCCCCCTTGTAAGCCACCCGAGTCTTGGACTATAAAAGGCTCGGGTAGGCGACGATAGCAAGGGTTCGCATTTCTGCAACTCATACGCTAGCCATTCACACCCAAGCTGTAACTCACCCCTAAGCTCAAGACTCCGGCCCTGAGCAGCAAGCAATACAGCGAGCTCCATAGCTCGCCGTGGACGTAGGGTTTTACGCTCCGGCGGCCTGAACCACGTAAAACTCACAGTGTCAAGCTCTTACTAACTTGTCCATCCGCGCAAGCTCTCCACAAGGGACTAGCCCCACCAAAAAAAGAACCTCCGCGGGCTGCCCAGTGCAGGCCCGGGGGAAGTGTCGACCGAACACTTCGACAACCGCGCACAAGCAAACATACAAACAAAGCAAATATACATCATTCAGACTTGGTTGCACTAACTATATTATGATATTAGATGATTTTGTTAAGAAGAATCAGATTAGGTGATCTTTGTGTGTGGGTGAGATCTGGTCTAAGGCCAATCAAGGGGTTGCTTAGGGTTGGGTTCAAATCAGCGAGAGTAAACGGGGGAAGGCTGGCCAGAGAGTAAGAAATCGAACGCCGAAGCCATGGCTCACTCGATTAAGCTGCCGATTTTGGGTAGGAAGTAGAGCAACTTCATGGAAGAGTGGCCATGCCACGGGGTGGTCGCGGCCAAACCTGAGGAGAGGGAGAAGGGGGGATGACTCGGGGAGAAGAGTGGAGGTTGGGGTGCTCACCTTGGCCGTGGCTTGGCGGGGCTCGGCGGGAAGGGTTCCTCGTCGGAGATCGATGTTGGGGGAAGGCGCGAGCGCCGGTGCTCAATGGGGCGGGGGAGAAAGTGAGCTCCCGAGCCCCTTTTATAGATGAAGGGGGGAGGGATAGGGATAGGGGTGGAGGAAGGAGAGGTAGGTGAGGTGTAAATAATGCAGGTCCCGGGAGCTTCTCGTGGAGTGGATAAGGATGGGGGGAGATATATGCGGGGTGGTTCCGGAAGATTCTCGTGGAGTGGATAAGGATATGGGGAAGAGATATGTGAGGGGTGGTTCCGGAAGCTTTTCGTGGAATGGATAACGATGAAAGAGGAATGGGTATATGGAGGGTAATTCTGGAAGCTTCTCGTGAAATAGATAAGGATGGAGGAGGAAGGGGTATGTGGGGGGTTGATTCCAGAAGCTTCTTGTAGAATGGATAAGGATGAAAGAAGAATGGGTATGTGGAGAGTGATTCTGGAAGCTTCTCGTGAAATGGATAAGGATAGAGGAAGAAGGGATATGGGAGGGGTGACTCCGGGAGCTCCTCGTGAAATGGAAAAGGATGGGGGAGGAAGAGGTGGGTGATGTGTGGTTCTAGAAGCTTCTCGTAGAATGGATGAGGATGGGGGAGGAAGAGGAAAAGGGTTTGCCTTTAAACAAAAGTAGGGGGTGGCTGCACCAGTTTCGATGAAAGGCATATCTGAAATCGGCCAGTAGTGTGTGTAATTTGTATGGTGGTTAATTCTATAACCCTGATTTATTAGCTTTACGAAAAATGGGGCGTTACAGACCTACCCCACTTAGGATGAATCTCGTCCTCGAGATTTGAGTGGTCTGCAAAGAGATGGGGAAACTCTGTCCGCAATGCATCTTCTCTTTCCCAAGTAGCTTCAGCCTCCGAGTGTCTGCTCCACTGGTCCCGACAAAGTGTGATGGTGTTTGTCCGTGTCCTTCGGGTGATTGTTTCCAGGATCTTTACTGGCACCTCTTGGTAGCGCACATCATCTTGCAGGTCTAGGGTTTCTTGTGCCACCTGTTCCTCGGGAACCGTAGGCATTTTCTTAGTTGTGACACGTGGAAGACGTTGTGCACGCATGACATTTCTTCGGGTAGCTGAATCTCATACGCTACTAAGAAAGGGCCAATGTACCGTGGTACCAACTTTCCACGTACTTGGAATCTGCGTGTGCCACGGATAGGAGATACTTTAAGGTACACATGATCTCGAGCTTGGAAATTGAGTTCACGCCTCCTCTTGTCTGCGTAGCTTTTCTGACGTGATTGGGCGGCCTTGAGATTCGCTCGAATCTCCGCTACCTTGTCCTCTGCTGCCAAGATGAAGTCTGGTTGCTCCACAATACGGTCCCCAACTTCTGACCACATGAGCGGGGTTCGACACTTCCTTCCATAGAGGGCTTCATACGGTGACATCTTAATGCTGGCCTGATAAATGTTGTTGTATGAGAACTCGGCATACGGTAAACTGTCTTCCCAATCCTTGCCGTAGGTGAGAACAGCGGCCCTCAACATGTCTTCCAAGATTTGGTTGATCCTCTCTGTCTGACCATCCGTCTCAGGGTTATATGCTGAACTAAAATCTAACTTGGTACCAAGTGCCTTTTGAAGACTCCTCCAAAACCTTGACGTAAACTGAGTACCTCGATCTGAGACTATCCTCGAGGGTACTCCATGTAGTTTCACAATACGGTCTATGTACAACTTGGCCAGCTTACTCCCATTGTAGGTATTGCGCACAGGAATAAAGTGTGCAACTTTAGTCAGACGGTCGACCACTACCCACACAGAGTCATTACCATTCTTGGTCCTTGGTAGGCCAGTGATGAAATCCATTCCTACCTCATCCCATTTCCAAACGGGAATCGGTAAGGGTTGTAATAGGCCACTCGGCTTTTGATGCTCAGCTTTGACCCTTCTACACACATCACAATAAGCCACGAATTTGGCTATGTCACCCTTCATGCCAACCCACCAATATTTCTGCTTAATATCCACGTACATCTTTGTGGCTCCAGGGTGGATAGAGTAGGCAGAGTTATGAGCTTCATCCATGATCGTATTCCGATAGTGACATTGTGAAGGCACACACAACCGTTTCTTAAACCACAATATTCCATCTCTATCAACTCTAAAGTCTGGTGCCTTGCCTTCACTGGTTTGTTCCTTGATCTTCATTAACTTTTCATCCTTCTGTTGATCCTTCTTAATCTGGTCATGCAGGACACGGTGAATACTAAGGTTGTAGTTGTAGGAGGAGGTACAATACTTAGGTTCAACTTCATCATCTCCTCGCATAGTTGTGATACTTGAGTCACCAAGTGATGACAGTATGCTTTCCTGCTTAGAGCGCCTGCCACAACATTTTCTTTACCCAGGTGGTAGTGGATCTCCACATCATAATCCTTAATTAGTTCCAACCATCTTTGTTGTCTTAGGTTCAGATCAGGCTGGGTAAAGATATACTTGAGGCTCTTGCGATCTGTGTAGATTTCACACTTGTTACCGATCAGATAGTGTCTCCAAATCTTAAGAGCATGCACCACCGCAGCCAATTCCAAGTCATGAGTTGGGTAGTTCTGCTCGTGCGGCCTTAACTGACGAGAGGCATAGGACACCACTCGTCCTTCTTGCATTAGCACACATCCTTGACCGTGTCTACAAGCATCATAATAAATAACAAAGTTCTTGTGAATATCCGGTAAGACTAAGACTGGGACCGTGGTTAGTCTTCCCTTCAACTCACGAAAACTCCGCTCACATGCTTCAGTCCACACAAACTTCTTATCCTTCTTTAGTAGTTCCGTCATTGGTCGGGCTAGCTTGGAAAATCCTTCGATGAACCTCCGATAATAACCAGCCATACCCAGAAAACTACGAATCTCTGAGACCGAAGTTGGTTGCTTCCAAGATGATATGGCTTTGACCTTCTCTAGATCAACTGCAACTCCCTCGGCTGTCAGCACATGCCTAAGGAAACTAACTTTCTGTAACCAAAAGTCACATTTGCTGAACTTGGCATAATGTTGATGGCTCCTGAGCCGGTCCAAAACAACACCTAGATGTTGCGCGTGCTCTGCTTCACTTCCTGAATAGACTAGAATGTCATCGATGAAGACAACGACAAACTTGTCTAACTCTTGCATGAACACCCGGTTCGTTAGGTTAGTAAAGTAGGCAGGGGCATTGGTCAATCCAAAAGACATCACTATGAACTCGAACTGACCGTAGCGAGTCACAAATGTTGTCTTAGGTATATCTTCAGGCTTAATCCTCACTTGATGATATCCAGACCTCAAGTCAATCTTTGAGAAAAACTTGGCCCCCTTTAGCTAGTCGAATAGATCATCTATCCGTGGTAGAGGGTATTTGTTCTTGATGGTCACCGCATTAAGAGCTCGATAATCTACACAGAGTCTCTTACTTCCATCCTTTTTCTCTACGAAGAGGACTGGTGCGCCCCATGGTGATGCACTAGGCCTTATGTATCCTTCCTCTTGCAACTCATCTAACTGTTTCTTTAACTCGGCGAGTTCTGGCACTGCCATTCTATAATGCCCCTTAGCTATTGGGGCAGTTTCAGGAACTAGATCAATGGAGAACTCCACTTCTCTTTCTGGCGGCATGCCTGGCAATTCCTCGGGGAACACATCAACATACTCTATAATCACTGGCACTTCCTGAGGTGTTTCTGCCTTCAAGTGATTTACTACTGGCTCAGACGGGCTGGACTTGACATGACATGTGACAGTCTTCCTATCATGGTTTGTCACTGTCACAGTCCTCTGTGCACAAGCTATACTCCCATTGCTATTGGCTAACCAATCCATACCGAGGATCACATCTCTGCCATGGGAGTCAAGCACTACTAGATTAACCAAGAACTCTACCCCACTTAGGTTTAAAGGGATGTTGTTAACTCCTAGGTGGCAAGGTATATAACCTCCCGGTGATTGAGTCATTAAGGGCCTCTTAAGGGCTACCGTAGATATATCATGTGTCTCTACGAAGTGTGATGATATAAAAGAATGCGATGCACCAGAATCAAATAGTACTGAAGCCAAAACTGACTGAACCAAGAACTCACCAAGTAGAACTCCTGGTGCTGCATCTGCCTCTTCGACGTGGTTTACTGTGGCCTTTTCAAAGGAGTGTTGAGTCCTTGACGGTGCTCCGCGGCTGCCTCCAGCTGGCTGCCTTGGTCCGTTAACTGAGTTGGAGACGACAGATGGTGCTGGCTTAACCTTATGACGGCAGTTAACAGCGATATGCCCACGCTCACGACAGCTGAAACAGATCCTATGGCCACTAGTTTGATTGACCCAAGACTGCTGAGGACGGAATGAGCCATGTGATTTAGCAGGTTGTACCGGTTGCGTGAAGGTGGTGGTTGGTGCTTTGTAGGATACACCACTATGAGCCATCTGCCCAGAGTAAATAGGTTGTTGGGTCTTCTGTACAAAGTAGGTTGGTTGTTGGGTCCTCTATACTGAATAGACATGTTGATTAATCCTCTGAAGTTTCACGTGCTGGAACCCCTTCTTGTCCTCAAATTTCCTTTTCTTCTCCCGTAGCTCATCCTCTATGTTCTTTTCTGTAGTGATGGCCTTGTTAACCAGGGTACTGAAATCTGGATAAACAGATGCTTCAAGAAATCTCCTGATTTCAGTGTTTAACCCACGTAGAAAGGCTTCTTGCTTCTTCTCTTTTGTATCCACAGCGTGGGGGTCATAGTGGGATAACCCGGTAAACTTGTGTAGATACTCCGTCACAGTCAGACCCTTCTGTTTAAGGTTCATAAACTCTTCCCTCTTTAGCTTCACAATGCTACTTGGGATGTGTTGCTCTCTAAACAACTTCACAAACTCATCCCATATCATGGTTCTGGCATGTCGATGCATCTCTCTGTAGCTGTGCCACCAGGCTAAGGCATATCCTCTCAGTTGTTGGACTGCAAGCAGAACCTTATCCTGCTCATTTGCATGCACAACCTCAAATTTCATCTCAATCTCTCTTAGCCAGTCATCTTCCTCAATAGGGTCCTCAGATCCAGAAAACTTGGGCGGGTTCATCCTGTTGAAGTCTGCGATCTGGTGATTGTTTTGCGGCACTTGTTGATGGTTGTTGAGACCATCATTGTTCCGGGCAGCCAGGGTGTTCCCCAGTAGCTCGAGGAGTCGAGTCTGGTGGTCCAGAATGGCGGTCAGGTCATAGTTAGGTGCTTGGGGATGTGGCCGGACAGGTGCACTCTCCGCTGTCTCATGCTCGTGAGGTGCAGGCGGAATCTCTCGTAGTCCTTGGTCCGCCCCGTGTCCATTAGTGGCTCGGCTCGAGTGGCAAGGCATCTGTGACAAGGCAATCGATGGGTTGAGATTTTCTTCCTATTATTATTACTATGGTGCGTCATAATTAGTTATGCTTATTGTCTTTTATTATGTTATTATTTTTTTTTATTTTACTAAGTGTATCTAAACACACATATATAGTTTTATACCACATAATTTACACAAACATCAAACATTGCAAGCAACACACCAAGCATTCATTTATTCATTCGGGCAAGCGGGTACAATATACATAGCGCATGTCATCCCTGGGTCTGTTCCCTTAAGGGTCAGTCGGGACCTCTGCCTGGCTACTGGGTCCTACATCCTGCTCTTCAGGGTCTTCGTTGGTCCCGCGAGGTGAGGTCGGAGGGGTAGGTGGCACAGGCTCACAAATCCTCCTACGGGGGTTGGATAGGTGATATGCTGGAGTTCCTTCTAAGATCAGTGGCTCCGTCGTCGCACCTGCCTGACGGTCCTTCCGCTTGGCCTGGTCTATGAGGTAGACACCCCTAAGCAGTTGGTTGTGACGGTCGGCCTGCTCCCTAAGGTTCTCCTCGGCTAAGTTGACTCGACTTTCGGCGCTGGCAACCCGGGCTTCAGCCTCCGCTAGTGCTAGCTTAGCCTTTCGCCAGCGGGTCTCCAATGTCTCAACACACTCGACGAGGGTCTTCACGCGCTGGTTCAGCTGGTCGCACAAGTCGTCCAGGCTCAATAAATAACCGGACATGGCGACAATGGTGGGGTCGTCTTCGGTCGACCCGAGGCCTTCCAAGTTGCGAATCCTCGCCATCCATGCGGGACGACTACGGTCCAGTGGTGGGAAGTACTTCATGGGTGTGGAACCCAAATGCCAGTCAAACATGTGGCAAAGGTACTTCAGAGCTTTGCTGGCCACCAATTGGCACGTATCTTTTATGCGGCATCCAATGGCAGAGACATTCCATGGCTTCATGTCCAGGAACCTCTCACTGGCACCGATGTGCATAGTGACCTCGCAGCTTTTGGTGCCATGCTCAACGAACTCATGACCCATGTACTCCGGACGGTCTGGAATACCGAGTCGTGTTGTGGCGGCATAGAGCACCTTGGGGAAGCCATCTTCATTGATGCAGAAGGTGGTGATACGGTCGTCCGCCATCTGGCTTAGAACAAGGCACAAGGATTAGATGAGAGCAAAACCTATCACCAAGGCTCTACGGTCCAGATTTCCTACAGGCCAACTATTCTACGGTCTCCTATGGTCACCTAAGTACTAGGGTACGCATCCTACAGCCAAGTATCGCTTTGATACCACTTGAAGCATCCCGACCCATAAGATCAGAACTAAATATGTAATATTATGCCAGAAACAGAGTTCGGTACATAATATTACAACACAAGTGGAACCACAACCATACAGAGCTTTATTACAACGGCATACACTTTAGTACAACAATAATAAGGACTAACATAAGGATGATTAACGACATAAAAACATGGACGACTAGCTCCTCCTCGTACATGGTTCTACAGTAACACCTTGGGTGTGGATGCAATCCTACTCGAAGTCCTCCGGGCTGAAGTCAGGATCCTCTGGAGATATCAACAACAGTTGAGTACAAAAGTACTCAACAAGCTCCACCTCGCCCTTCAGGAGGGGAATGAAACAAACATAGATGCAATGCACAACAATAAGAGTAATGCAACCTAATGCAACTAAATGCAACCAAATAACCCATCCAGAGACATTCCTCACCTCATTCTAACAAACAGGTGTCTTCCTAGTTGTTAGGACCACACCGTAACCTGTCCTATATCGAGGACACGACCGTCCGAACGGGTTCTACACTCTGCAGAGGTTGTACGCTGTACCCACACGCACGGACCATCAAAGACAGTCCGTCATAACCGACACCCAGTCGAAACATCACCCAGACCAGTCGTCCCCAACCCAGTGTCATGACTTATCTCAATATCATCTCAATTTTCATAAATGCATCTCTCTCCTCTCTCTCCACCGTGGACGACTGTCGGGCTAGCCACCGGGGTTAGGCTAAGCCCCGCCCATACAGGGTCATGTGGTCGTACTGAAGAAGGTTAGGTGAGATGTCAAAACAACTCGGTCCTTAAGGCTCACCAGGGCAGCCTCCATACTCAAACCACGAGCCTATCATCTTGATAGTACTCACTGTAAGTCTACCACCACGGTAGCGCTTACACCAATACTAACCCTTCTGCCCCGGTCTTAACTCATGCTCTCTCCAACCGTGCGACATAAATAGGGCAACATCATCATGCATAATCTCATCATATCAATATGCTGCAAAAGGGGAAACTAGTATGTTTACACTCTATCACTCGAATAACTCATGCTCAACAATGCAAAGGCCTAATCTACTGGCCACAATGGATGAACCTCACATAGGAGCAATATGATCAAAAAAGAAGAGGTGATGGAACTTGCCTTCGCTACCGTCTGCAGCGTCATGCTCTTGGTCACTTGGCTCCCCTGTGTTCTCTACCGGCACTGGTTCTACACCGTGCACAAGCAAACATACAAACAAAGCAAATATACATCATTCAGACTTGGTTGCACTAACTATATTATGATATTAGATGATTTTTATAAGAAGAATCGGATTAGGTGATCTTTATGTGTGGGTGAGATCTGGTCTAAGGTCAATCAAGGGGTTGGTTAGGGTTGGGTTCAAATCAGCGAGAGTAAATGGGGGAAGGCTGGCCAGAGAGTAAGAAATCGAACGTCGAGGCCTTGGCTCACTCGATTAAGCTGTCGATTTTGGGTAGGAAGTAGAGCAACTTCATGGAAGGGCGGCCATGCCACGGGGTGGTCGTGGCCAAACCCGAGGAGAGGGAGAAGGGGGGGTGACTCGGGGAGAAGAGTGGAGGTTGGGGTGCTCACCAGGTCGTGGCTTGGCGGGGCTCGGCGGGGAGGGTTCCTCGTCGAAGATCGATGTTGGGGGAAGGCGCGAGCACCGGTGCTCAATGGGGCGGGGGAGAAAGTGAGCTCCCGAGCCCCTTTTATAGATGAAGGGGGGAGGGATAGGGATGGAGGAAGGAGAGGTAGGTGAGGTGTAATTAATGCAGGTTCCGGGAGCTTCTCGTGGAGTGGATAAGTATGGGGGGATATATGTGAGGGGTGCTTCCGAAAGCTTCTCGTGGAGTGGATAAGGATGGGGAGATATATATATATATATATATATATATATATATATATATATATATATATATATATATGAGGGGTGGTTCCGGAAGATTCTCGTGGAATGGATAAGGATGAAAGAGGAATGAGTATGTGGAGGGTGATTCTGGAAGCTTCTCGTGAAATAGGTAAGGATGGAGGAGGAAGGGGTATGTGGGGGGTGATTCCGGAAGCTTCTCGTGAAATGGATAAGGATAGAGGAAAAAGGGATATGGGAGGGGTGACTTCGGGAGCTCCTCGTGAAATGGATAAGTATGGGGGAGGAAGAGGTGGGTGATTTGTGGTTCTAGAAGCTTCTCGTAGAATGGATGAGGATGGGGGAAGAGGAAAAGGGTTTACCTTTAGGAAAAAGTAGGGGGTGGTTGCACCAGTTTCGATGAAAGGCATATCTGAAATCGGTCAGTAGTGTGCGTAATTTGTCTGGTGGTTAATTCTATAACCCTGATTTATTAGCTTTACAAAAAATGGGACGTTACAGATCGGTTTCCTTGAGGTACGCTCGTCCCGATCTTCCTCGAAGAAGTCGCGTGCCCGCGCAAGTTTTCACCTCGGCTGCTTGCCCCCTTCTGTCGCCCGCCCGACCATCTGCGCCGCATGAAACCACCCGGTCTCGCGCCTCTTCTCGGTCGAGTGTCTACCTCGTGCGACCAGATGCGACACTCCTCGGAGATCAGCGACTACCGAAGAGCTAGGGTTGTCCAGGTACTAGATCTAGACCTAGGCTGTGATTACCAATTGTTGGAAATCCGGGGTTAATTTCCTCTCTAATCTTTTTTTCTTTTTTTATTCTCAATGTGGGGGCTGTGTATATAGCCCCAAATTACATAGATCCTAATCTAATATTACCTACACTCCTACTCTTATTTGACTTGGACTCTATCTCTAACACTAATTATTTTAGAAAAACGGGATTATATCTAACATCACTCTCGGTCTGGTGGCGTTCTGTTGGGAGAAGAGAAACAGTAGCGCACGGCCAAAATGTTAGGGTACAGTAAAATATTAAAGAAGGACACAATAGTTATTTTAGGGCATATAATAATTAGAAAACAAAAGAAAAATGTTAAAAAATAGATTAGACTAAAAATCTATTTTAATGGTGCGTCAACGATAAAAGTGTTATTTTAAAGAAGCACGATATGAGTGTTATTTTGTCGAAACCGATTAAAACAGGTGTTATAATAACAATTGACTCTAGATAGAGGCCAGCATGCAGCAGCGCTCGGCGACCGACCGTGGTAGGTCCCGACCGCCGAACCGCTACAGCTTTCTGATCACTGGCGTGGGAAGTTTGGAGAACGAGGCGGCCGGGACAGAACGCGACGACAGGCGAGAACAGCACGCGCGCAGCGCAGGAACCCATGGCCACTAGAAAAGCAGGCTCCCGAGATGACGGACGCTACAGGACACGCAGGCTCCGACGCTCGATCGCCAGGCATGGCAACGCTACCTAACCAAACACGTGAACCGTTTCTTTTTGCGCGAGGACCCAAAAGCTGGTCGACCCGTCTCCGGCCTCTCCATCCCGTTGTTGAGCGCCGGTCAGATTTGCGGGGACGGAAACACCTCTCTGACAATGCATCAGCATCGACCTGGAGTTCAGTTCGTTCGAAAGTTGGTTTCACTAGTTAAGCAAGTGGTAAACTTACCCCCAGCCCCCAGGAGAGGGAAAAAAACGCACCGAGATCAGCCATGTCACATACCTGCTAATCACTCACCACTGTGCAAAGGAAGCTAACAACCGACTCTCCTACTACAAGATACCGTATCAACAAGGCTCAATCGCCCTCGGTTTTTACAAGAACGACGCGTCCCACCTGACGGCCGTCAGGCCGAGCACGAGGCCGAGGAGGGCGGCGGCGACGGCCGGCGGCGTGGCGGCGGCAACAACGACGCCGGCCGAGCTCGCGGCACCGCTGTGCTCGAACTGCAGCGAGTCGACGGCCAGCGGCATGTTCTCCTGGTCGGGGCTGCACCGCGGCGCGCCGTCGCTGCTCTTGCTGCCGGACCCGGACCCGGACTCTGTCGGGTGCGCGGCGTAGAGCATGGCGCGCAGCACCGCGGAGACGGTGGGGATGTAGGCCGTCTTGTTCTTGGCCAGCAGCCACGTCAGCCCCATCAGCTGGCAGTCCCGGCCGAGCATCCGCCGCGCGCGGTCGCCGCCGGACACCTCGCGGCTCACGTTCCCCTTCAGCTGCGACAAACACAAACCGCGGGTTAGCACCGACCTGCAACAAACACAGAGACCTGAAGAAGCGCAGGGACGTTCTTGCAGACTTGCAGTGCAGGTGGTTGAGAAGTTGGTACTTGGTAGTCTCTGGCTCTGCCTGCTCCGCTACTCCTCGTTGCATTTGGCTTCCTCGGCCTACCTCAGTAAATGCTACCCATGCACAACTACCACTTCGGCGGATCGTAGCTTCCTGCCCATGCACAAGCACATTCTATCGATCGACGATGCATCGCTCCTGCGCCCTAGTTCCAGCCAACTCCAGCAATGCAAACAGCTGAAAATTTTCATGGAAATCCAGGCTGTCAAATGCGTGTCTGCCACTGATGTCAAAATGTGTCCTTGATTAATGATTGGGATGCCAACTAAGATACAGGGCACGCAGGTTGACAACAATGTGGTGGTTAATCAACTAAAGCATTTCATGATTGAAAAGGCATTGAACTATGTGACTCAGGATTTGCTGTCTTGATAGTGGTGTAGTTCCAATGCCTTGCTGTTCTGATACTATTGCAGTGTGGCTTCACTTCCAACACTTCTCTTCAGGGTATATGTGGTCCTAAAATAACTGCCAATGCTGAATAACACTAGGTAATGGGGATTGCCATTTCACACGGTGCTTTCAGAAAGGTGGCATGAGTATCAAGTGGCAAATGATTACAGTGATCGGCTCAAGAACGAGCTGCTACTTTCGAGCTTTGGAAACAATGATGTGGTTAGAAAGGAGCTTTGTGGGAAAGGGGATCTCCAGGACGCTATAAAAATGGCCTCTTTTGCCAAGCTTAAAAAGAGGAGCAAAGAAAGTGAAAAGGCATCGATCATAGTGCCGCACCGAGGCTGCTAACGAGTCGGGTCTTGGATGGATGAAGCAATTTACAGAACCTGTCGAGTGTATTCTCACAAATAAACAAGCCAAGATGATTCACCGAGAAAAGCAACATGAATCCAAGAAAGAGAGATACTGCATTGTACAACATGTCAAAGATTTGGGAAATGTGGAAAGAAGAGAGAGACAAGAAGAAAGGCGAACCAAAGCAATGGCACTACTGTAGGACAAGCACGAAAGAAAGGAGGTCACCTTTTGCAGGGACTGGACGCAGCGTGAACAGCCGGCGTAGGAGGCGTTGCGGCAGCTCTTCTCCAGGTCCTTGACCGCGGCGGTGGGCGTGGCGTTCTTGGCGACGGTGCCGCCGCCGACGGCGAACGCGGCGGGGCAGCGGAGCGAGCCGATCTGGTGCAGCCGGATGCCGCAGAAGCAGAGCACGGTGTCGCACGTCGCGTTGGGCCGCGGCAGCGCCACCCCGCGCCGCTCCAGCGCGGCGCCCAGCGCGTCCACGCACCGCTGGTTGTCGTACGGCACCATGGGCCCGTCGTCCCCGGGGCCGAGGCCCTCCTCGCCGGCCAGCGACGGCGACGGCGCCGGGGGCACGGACAGCGCGGTGCGCGCGTGCGCCGCGAAGAGCCAGGCCGCGAGGACGGGGCAGCACCTGCCGCGGTCGAGCGAGCCGGACCCTCCTCCGGCGCCGCACGCCGCGGCCACGCCGCCGAAGAGCTCCGCGGAGAGGTCGAGGTGGCAGGGCGGGGTGGAGGAGGACGGGGCGGAGGCGTTGGACGGCGACTGGGCCTGCGAGAGTGGGAACGACGCCGACGGTACGTCGGAGGCGCGGGTCGCAGCGAAGAGCACGAGGAGAAGCATGGCAGTGAGGTGCGCCGTCATTGCGGCCGGCGAAGAGGTTGCGGTGGGTAGCCGAGAGAAAGTGAGGTTGTGGGCGATGAGCAATGGGCATTGGGAGTTGGGACCGGGTCTTTTATGTGTAAGCGATTGGGAAAGGATGTCTGTTTCGTTTCTCGTTTCAGGGGTTCTTGGGCTTGGGGACGATACAGTATAAAAAACTGGAGAACGATTTGAAATACTAGAACTGTTTATACTGAGTACACACGTATAGACGTGTAGTTATCTAGTAAACTTAAATGTTGCAACCGCAGGACAAAAATAATCAAATTAACATATATGCAGAGAATTTGCTTGTTTTTGGAGGAAAATGTAGATGATTAAGGTTAGGGTTTGCATTGGATTTCGGACTAAAAACAATCTCTTTTGTTTTCTTTCTAGGGGAGGTAAATTTTTTGAACCTTTTGTTTTCTTTCTAGGGAAGGTAAATGAAGATTGACTGCGTAACTTACTCCATATTTTGTACAAACGTAAAAGAAAATGCCAATATTACAACCTTTAAGGCTTTGACTATGAAGATTTTTTATTTTCAATCCTCAACTCTAAAATAGTTCACTTTTAAATTACTATCAAAACTTTTCACTTTTCAGTGTAACATACAAAATATTAAACAAGTATTGCAAAAGATGTGTATAAAGGATTGGGCCAGGATTCGAGTTACACTGGTTCTTCATTGACAATGATATGGCTAAAGTAAATTTGTAGCCACAAAGCTCGTCAATATGAGACATAAATGGTGTTTGCTATGATGCTATCGATAAGGGAGAGCCATGAACAATGTCCATGGCTTGCAAGACTACTACAAAAATGAATTGTGGGAGGGCACGTAGACAACGTGTAAGGGAGCATGCTTAAGCAACATAGCGGAGGAGCATGACGCATGGACGGAGACGGGGATAACAAGAGCCTCACCTATTATAAGGGCTGGGTAGAAGAGATGAAAGGAAGAGCTGTGTTACTACTTAATACTTCCTCAGTTTTAAAATATTTAATGCTGGCTAAATTGAACTAGTGAGGGTCAAGTATTTCGAAATTGAGGAAGCAGCATATAATCTCGATATATTTTGCTTCCAAATTGTGACAATACAGAGTGATCTTGATAACATAGCCTAGAATATAATAAGTGCAACCTTAAAGCCCTACCATCAGGTTATAATGTCGTAGTCTACCTTGTGGAAATAATTGAATTCTAAACCTAAAGATTATGACTAGAAGAAATGCAACAAAAAAGGGCTAAGCCATTAGTTTTTTTAAAGAACCAGCACAAAATCATGCCAATTTCGCTTTATATGGAAGGAGAATAATGAATCCCAACTTTATATAGATGTCCCTTAATCTACCAACTGCTCTTTCAGTATCGAGTTTCTGCGACAGAATAATGAGTATGCGGGCTTATGCGTGTGGCGGGTTCGAGACTGGGGTTTCGATTGGTCAGTGCAGTGGTTGTACTACCGTTGCTGCTTGAGCTGTTCTCTCTGTGCCACGATGATCAGAAGCTACAGTTTGGGTCGAGATCGAAGACCACAAACGAGGAGTGGTCTGCTGAACTGCACGGAGGTAGGGAGCAGTGATCAGGTGCTGCCAGGTAGTACAATGATTCCATCTACGACTAAACAACTGCGAAACGGGCCACGCACTGTCGGAAAGATGAAACTGACAAGAACGTCATCTTCTACATCGATCTTCCGCAAGGACGCTGTTTAAGCTCGAACTGCATTATCTTGTACACGAGTATATCTTTCTGTTTAATGAAATGTGTACATTGAAACTGCATTTTTGTTTGTTTGTTTGTGTGAGGCTTCACTGGAGCATAAGCCGGGAATCATGCGGTCAAACACGCATGATGATGGAGTAGGCTATTTCCAATTTCCCTGTTGCTGCAGTAGCCTGTGAGCGATGATCCTCGCCGTTCTGATTGGTCGAACGGGAAAGATGAAACTGCCAGTTTTTTTTTACTACCAAGACACACCTTTACCTTGAAAGATCAGAGGTAACTTAATGGACACACTTGTGCGTTAGCTTAATATGATCCAGGTCATAAAAAGTTCAGTTTCAGCAAAAGTTCAACAGGATTCAAAGTAACAGAGAAGATACGCTGCTAGGAGTAGGTCACAAGGTCACAGTTGAGACAGGGAAAGAGAGCCCTTTTTTTGGCTGGGCCCCCGTCTCCCGTACCAACCCCTTTTTCACGTGAACGGATGCTGCTGCAGGATTAATTTGGGCTCCGCTGGAACGATCGAGGGCGAACAGCAGCAACCGGCCAATCATCACGGGCGTTTTGTTAATCTGCCAAGACGGTGCAGTGCAGTGTCTATGTCTGGAGACGCGAAACAGTGGGATTCCGGCATGGATCCTCCAAATTCTGAGAATTGCCTCGCACCTTTGTGGCGTTCTGTTCGCGGCCATGTCGCGCGCGGCAGCCTTCGGAAAAGGAAGCTTGAGGTGATCGCTTGCTTGCTTCCCGAAGGGCTTTGCCTCCTTGTCCTCACGCCTGCTGCTGCGCAGTTGTTTCTGATGACCGAAGCTGTATGTCTACTTGTCTGCGGTATTCAGCATGCACGAGAGAGAGAGAAAGAGAGGGAGAAGCATGCACACAGCAGCAGCGAAATTTACAGAGATCAATATGCACCAGAAATCGAGCATTTGACCCCGCACGCCCTAGCGTTTTCCCTCCTTGTTCCGCTCGTGAGTTCTTGATCACCTGCATCAACAAGCTCCAAGGGCCACGTACACCTACTCGACCACACACAGACGATCCAAATTCCAGACAGATTTATCATACTTTTTCGGAAAACGAGAAGCCGGTTGCAGCCGGGTACGTTTGGACTTGCAAACAAGACAGGCACCACGTACCGCATCATGGTCAGCAACAAAAGCCACAAATCCTTGCGAGGATTTCCCCTTTTTTGAGACTTGAGCTGGCCCTTTGCAACTTTGCAGCTTCTGTGCTAGACCTCTTTTGCCCGGGACGCTAGCGAGCAGGGAATAAACATGGCATGTCAAGTCAACTGTCAAGAAGGCCGCACTCTTGTCCTTGATCTTCGTGCGAAAAGGCCGTTAGGCCAGCTCCATAGGTTAATTGTCCTTAGTCAGGCTATGTCACATTTTGGTCTAGGTGGATGAGAGAAAGAGGTGAGAGAGAAGTAGCTAATCGTTGCAGCCGACGATGATTTACAGACTAGCAGCGTGATCAGGAAAAGAGTGAAGGGATTGTAGTAAAATAATCTGACATCAGGGGCCCATCAAGACTATGGGTAGTGTGCTGGAGGTAAGCCAAATTAAGAGCTAGTGTTTTTGTGTTTGTCTCTCTGTGGTATGGTAAATTATAGATCAAAACGATTGGTGATGGCCCTAAGTGCAAAGCCCTAGTACATTTTTTTTTAAAAAAAATAACATTAGCAGGACACTGCAATATATTCTGTCTTAAAAAAGGACACTGCAATATATTCTGTCTTAAAAAAGGACACTGCAATATTGAAGTGTCTCCACCACAGGCTGCACCTGCAAGAAGTCTGCACTCTGCAATATAATGCAAAGCGTTTTTCGAGGAAAGGAAAAGAAAAGAAAAGAAGCCCATGTGTGGGCGTTTGTCATCTAGCTGCGGTCTGCTCTGTTTCATCGACTTGCCAAGGGGCTCCAAGCACCTGTCCCTAGCGGCAGGGCAGGCGCAGGCGCGGGGATACGCGACGGGCGGGATTACGGGGTTTGTTTCTTGTGGGGGCCGCTGCATGGTGACGAGAGCCGTGCCCTAGATGCCCGGCCCGGGCTCGGCGACACTTGACGAGCTTGTAGAGCCGGTCGTGTTCACCAATGATACGGAGGGGAGGCGTTTGTTCTGATGAGCTCACGCGTGTGGTCCATGGGCATGTCTGTTTAGGTTCAGAATTTTTGGATAGCCACGCGTTACGGACGACGCAGAAATACGGTGTAGTCTTCTGGTATTCGTGGCTCCCCCAGCTACGTTTGCACTGTCAAGACCCTGCTCGTTTCTCTCATAATCGTGCGCAGAAACATTCAGCTTGAACGCACAAGATCGACGAGAGGGAGACGTGGTGTGTGCCGCAGCATGGATGGACTGATCCGAACGACCGAACGTGTCGTCTTTTGGCCTCATTTGGGACGTATAGGAATCTCTAGGGCAACAGTTGAATTATCCTAAGGATATGAGAATTATCGATAAGGACTCATTTGAAAGGTAGGATTGAGAAATTGGAGGGAAAGGAGAGTTCCCTTCATTTTTCCTATGGCAGATTCCTGTGAACCGCAGGATGCTACAGTGAATAGATCCACGAGAATCTGAATCCTGTGTTTTTCCTCCAATTCAAAGGAGGCCTTAAGGGAATGCGTGCCATTTCACATCACTCAATCAATAAAGATGTGCGATGCAAAGATGCTGGAGGAATGTCATGTGCTGTAGACACTGCTGTCTGCTCTCCAGGCAGGGAATTCCAGCTGCTATTCGCTGTTACTCTGAAAGTCTGAATCCAGAGTGCATGCCAAAATATGCTAAAAGATGGATGTAAGGGTTAGAAGAATCAAGATATTCCTAGAGTGGTCTACATGTAAACGTCAACTTAAAGTTCTCCAACTACCAAGGAAGGGGTAACAAACAGCTGGTTTCGTAAGAATTATGAATGATTTTAATCTATAGGAAAGTTTCCTACAAAATTCTTTGGAACAAAGGATTGGGCATGTCAAATTCCTATGTAATGGCCTGTTCCATAAGGTTAGAAGATTTCTAACATGAGGTCCAACCTTATAGAAAAATTTCTATCTATCCCTCTTTTATTTCTGTGCTTTTTCTGTGCACCATCCAAATGATCATTCATATGGTTTTCCTGTATTTTCATTGTATTGGATTCGAAGTGTAAGGACACTCCAATCTTTCTTCGGGAAAAGGGCAATGTGGGCTTCCATCCTTCCGTTCCAAACCCTAGCAAAGCTGAAAGCCGGACAGAAACATGATCAAAGTCCACATGCCAGTCTACCATCCCCAGGTCCGATCACTGAGTACAGCACGGCTTTCATTTTTGTTCTACCATTGCAAATAAACTAGTAAACACAATGCAGCGAGACTGAAACATAATTAACAGAGCTAGACAACACACAACAGTCATTAGAAACGGCAGCAAAGTTAGTAGGTTCGAATTATTTGATGTTGAACTAACCAACACCAAATAATTTGAAACGGGGGGAGTATTTTGCTGTGTAAATAGGCTATGTAATATGTAATAGTCTTATCACCAATATATATCCAAAAAAGAGAGAATCTCTGTAAATAGGCTCATTCCATGCTCGTTTCTACACGAGCAGTTGTCACAGAACAAAGTTTTCAGCATGGCCGTGTTTCTCTGAAGTAGAATTTGTACATTAGACAACAAAGCAGCATGCATAAATCTGAAACAGGAATTCTCTCGGATCAGAGGCGTAGCTTGGCCTCGGTGATTCCTTTATAGTGCTAATTTAAGTGTTCATTCCTACGGAACCATGAATTTTAAAATGGCCCCAAGCCTTACTCTGACAAGGGGGTGCGCAAAATTTTCACACTGAGGGTTGTCAAACATGAACCCAGTGCAGCAAGTTGCTTGCAGTGCTAGTTTTCAAAAAGGGGTAGAACATAGTACGTAAGATTAAAGATTAATATCTAATGCCAGGTTGCTTTGAGTAAAGACGTTTCAGCTTCCATGAGTATGTCTTCCACTGCTGCTATACATAAAGATATGTTATGGAGAGATGCAGTGTGGATTAGAGGTTTCAAATTGCCGAACCCTATAGTAAAATTCAACTTACCAGAGCCATGCTAACACAGAACAAAACAACAGAACTACTAACTCGATAGCAAAAAGTAGTGCAACCGAGTGTGCTAAATTTGATGAAGATAAGCCTCATGTTTAAAGGCCACAACAAATCTAAGAGTAACCTACAGAATGTACACTGCCTATGCAGTGAATTATGCCAGGAAGCAACAGATAGTTACTTCACCGGCTTCTGACAACCTTTGTGGAAAATACTATCCTCTTTCTGGATCATATGTCATCTGATCATCTCCATCACACAGAAACAACTTAAAATATTCTTTTTAACTTTTAAGGAACTAAATCATGTAGTATCGTGTAAATAATAGCATATGCAGCACACAAAACTCAAATCAGACGGGCATAATCAGTTGTTGTGTTGTTCCTTACAGCAGTTGGTTTCCTAGAAACAAGGCCAGAACATGTTTCTCAAAAAGATTTGATGCACGAGTCTCTTTCTTGGATGCAATAATTGTTCTACTAATTTATTGCAGCAAAACAACAGACAGTTTTAGACAAATGATGAATGACTAGTTAATGAGAATCAATATTACCTGATACTGTTTGCCTATGAGAAAAAGTCAACTGGTTGCTTGATGTCCTTATCTAGAAGTAAAGTCTTTAACGTGTGCATGATATCAAATCTTGGGTCTAGCTTGCGTTGCCATCCCTACAAAAATATTGCCACGTAAGTATTCTTCTGTAAGAACATAGAGGTCAAGTTAATTTTAAGCAAGGAATATTAAATTTGTCTGTACCAAAAAAAGGTACTCATAGCTGGTACTATTTATCACAGCCTACATCACAAATGTGATGCTCACAAAAAAAATATCCTTCAAAAATGCAGTCACATACATAATCTCATATGAAGTTTGGTCGACTGGAACATGAAATAAAATTCCATTCAGAAATTTAAATCCTTTTTATAAATCACCAAGTTGTTCAGTTTCATTACACCTCATCCTATGGGTTCAATTTTATTAATAAGATAACATCAAATACATTCCGCGTAGTGTAATAGCAAAGATAGAATAAAGGACAATACTGAGTTTTGCCAAAGTGATTTACCTCGAGAACCAAAATGGTTACCATAACTGTACAGATGTTGCCATCAATGTTGACTTTGTGACGGCGAACTGTGTCAAGCAATTGATGCATGCATTCAACAGGATGAAACACATCACCCTCAGGCGTTCCCCAGAATGTAAATGTCTTATCCAGCTCCTAACAAAAATGAAAAAAAAAATCATTATTCATACTGTCTGAAGTCTTAACAGTCAGCAAATGACGACGAAATTGAAGAATCCAATAAAATAAACAAGCAAAAAGCCGCAAGAGAGCATGCATGATAAACCATATGAAGCCAGAGCCAACTAAGATACTGTGGACATCGGTTTACCAACACTTGTATCAGCATACTTCAGGAGATGATCACTCTGGTGACCAGTAACGTTTTGTGGAGTTAGAGCCCCAGGTAAGACTGAGAAACCACTGATTTTGTCTAGTATCATTGCATACATTTAAATAATATCATTATGGAAAATTATCCTAGGCAGTCTAAAACTAGATATGACAACATACAGAAGCATCATGAGCACTACCACCATTCATTTATGTCAGTCAATGCACAACAACAGAAAGACATGCTTAATGGCTTGTCAAAACGGTACTAGTTATTTTAAGACACTGTGTATGAAGTAAAAACAATCACTGAGTATATGAATATAAATAAGCTCTAAATGTTCCCTGCTCTCCTGAAGAATAGTTTGAAACTTTACCTCTGTAAAGGCCACTGGATCTGGACAGCTCTGATTTTTCGATAACTTTAGGGTACAGTTAGCAGCAGTGCGGCCATCTCTGGTAGCCACTGCCTTGAAGAACTGCTGTAAGTTATCACGGTCACCTCGTGTGAGCTCAGCAGTCATGCCCACGTCAAGAAACACAATATGAGGCTTAGGTCGGAAAAATCTTTTCCTCGAAAGCTTGCTCTCATCTACACGAACAAGAATGTTTCCAGGGTGCATATCCGCATGAATAAAGTTGTCCTCCTATATAATGCAGAAAAAATGTTAAGAATTCAAAAATCCACAATACCTACCACATATGGCTGTACCACAGACACAAATTTTTGGAAAAAACAATATAGATGAAATATAAGAATTTGAAAATGCACATACCAGAAGCATCTTCAAGAATGCATATGTCCCAATATGAGCAAGATCCCTTCCCATCCGAGTATTTCCTTTTATTGCATCCATAAAATGAGAAACACTGTCTCCATTCTCAAATGTCTCAACAAGGACAGATGGATGCACAAGGGGATATAAGGGCTTCGGGAACGAAACATGTCTCCATCTGCGGAAGTTGTAAATAAAACGACTCAAATGAGCAGCTTCCCTTGAAAGGTCAACTTGAGACATCATGAATACCGCAAACTGGCGTACACTCTCATCCAGCCTCAGCCAGCTCAATCCAGGGATGACATTAGAAGCTTTTGCTACAAGATTGATGAGTAAAAAGTCTTTCTTGATTGATTCCCCAACACCAGGATGCCTCACCTTAACTGCAACATGCTTTCCAGAACGATTATTTCTAAGTGTAGCCCGATGTATTTGTGCAATGCTCCCAGAAGCTACAGGGTTCTCCTCAAAAGTCTCAAATATTTCAGAAAGCTCACGGCCAAATGCCTTCTCAATAGCAGCCTTGCTGTAACCAAAGCCATGTGCTGGGGCCGCGCTATGAAGCTTTGCGAGCTCAACACAGAGATCACTTGGAAAAAGATCGGGGCGGGTTGCAGCCCACTGGCCCCACTTAATGAATGCTGGTCCAGCCTTTTCAAGGGTCCGCCGAACAAGGCTAAGCCATCTTCTTCTGAATGCAGCACTGAACCTATCAGCAAATGGAGCTAATGCAGTTGCGGGGAAGAATAAGAACATCAAATGCACTGCTCTGATAAGCAAGGTGATGCCCTCCCAGATTGACCAGACCATAGATGACAGAAAGTGATGAGTATCTTGTGCCTTTATGACAATACCATCCATTGTGGGCATATATTGTGAGTCTGCCAGGACAGGCCTCGCAAGTGCCATCTTGCCAAAAACTAGAGCCATGACACCAGGGACAATATGGAACCTTGTAACAGACAGGCTAACAGCACAGGCTGCTCGGCTCAAGAGTGGTAACCTGGGACCGCTATATGTATAGGTATGACTGAGCCTCTTCCATGCCAATTGTGCTCTCTGGATCGCAGACGAATTTTTCACAGCCAGAGAGACTGTGTAGTAGCCTCTGGTCATCCCAGCTCTACACTTGTGATCATCAGCTCTGTTCTTCCTGACAATGACCTTGTAATGTGAGAACATTCTCGAGAAGACAGCTGGAATCTTTCGCCTTGATGACAAGCCATTGTCCCTTACTGCTGTGTAATACCCACTTTGGTGGCTTGGCTGGGAAAATTTTACTGCTCGCCTATTTGTTCCTACTGCCAACAGCCTGCTCATAAGAGGAATAGGTCTGTCAAGAATTTGCTATTTTCCTAGATTAACTGACACTTCCAGAAAGCTAATGTTATAATGCGAAGAGAAAAAATATGTCCACAAAAATCAATTGAGATTCGATCACATTTACAAATTATTCCACAGTGGAAGCCAGTGTTTCAAAAGGGCGCCTGGGCGCCAAGGTGCCCGCCTAGGCGGCCGGGATGGTGTCGAGGCGGGAGCGCCTGGACGCCTAGGCGACACCTTTTAAACAGTGGTGGAAGCAAAATAATTGTGGTCCGTTACCATGATTATGGAACTTGATGAAATTTTGCAAATTACAATGTGTGCTCCACTAATTTGAGCTAAACTAGACGGCCAACTGATCCCAACTGAAGTTTCAACAAGGCTTCACAATGGATTAAATTCAGTAGACTGCACGAAAACAATCTACTGACACGCACAGATCAAAATGTTACGCTTGCAATGTTTAACTGAGTCTGCTGACATACAGAAATCTCTATTCTCACACCTGATCAAAATGCCATGCTTGCATTTGTTTAATTGAGTTTACTGACATGCATAAATCTCTATTTTCACACATATCTTCCATGAATTTAGTAAGTTAAGCTAAACCAGAAGTGCAATTGATGACAACAGTATCGAAATTTCTGAATGCCACGCCCTTGCAACGAGTTAATGAGGCCAAACTCAAACCCTGGGCCACCCGGTATACCCAACTACGCCAAGACGGAGCCGCTTGCTGCAAAATCTGAAACCTCGGACGACCCGCCCTTTCCAGCACCAACCTAGCATGACGGGAAGCAGGGCACGGATCAAGGGACGAGGACAGATCGAGCCGCACGCACCTCTCGCCGACCCCCATTAGCCGCAGCATCGGGGCCCGCCTGCGCCTGCTGCTTCCTTCACGGGGTCAACCCAGCGCAGACCATACAACCCCTTCCACCCCTTTACCTCCCCCGTCGAACCCCGGAACGCAGCGCCGCGGCGCCCCGCCGCACGTGAGGGGGGAATAGGAGACGGACCAGGGAGAGAGAGAGAGGGATAGGGGGGCGGGGGACTCGGAAAAGCGGCGCGGAGACGAGAGGCGGGGCGGCGGCGCGCGGCGGGAGACGAGCTGAGAGATGAGTTTGTGTTGTGTCGCTCGCGTCCGCCCGGGCCGGTAGCGAGGCGGAGTAGGGGGGAGGCTCCGGATCTTCTTTTCTTTCCCTCCCCCGTTTTGTGGAGTTGGGCGGGCGAGTTCGTTCGGGATATTTCTTCGTGTCCCCCTCGCTTTCTTTCTTGGGCGGGAGGGCATCCACGAGGGTTTATTCCCCACGCGCACGACGCCGCGGGCCCGTCCCCGGCTCGGTCTCGAGCGCGCCGACGACTTGGTGTGCGACGCAAGGTCAGCCTCAGCCGTGCCGTGCATACTGGGGACTGACTGCTCTGGATGGGTGGGGCCCATAACACATATACTACTTCTGGTGCATAAAAAATTGTCATTCTATTTAGAAATCATGAGTGCCCAAAAAATTAACATGGAAGCAGAATCGAAGAGTTTGTCTCGGGAAAAAACGTAATAAACGCATCGTACAGTGTGTGGCTAGGAATCGAACCTGCATAAGAGGCCTAAAAACTAGTGGAGGAGACCAGTCAATGCATTAAAGAGAGTACGATAGTAATGGAAAGAATATATTTAATACTTTCTTGGTATACGAGAACATACCCAAAACGATAGTTTTTATGCACCAGAGGGGTACACGAGTACTCACATTTATGAGTTTGTGGGAACTTCGAAGCTTTCATTACGCTCACGTGAGACCGTGCGTAAAGAACAACCAAAAGGGAATCGAGTATATAAAGCTCACGTGATCATCGGTGCGGAAAAGATCTTTCCCGAAAATAATCGAACTTTTTTTATTTTTAGCACTGTTGTTGAAGAATTTAATATTAATAACTTCCAAATATATTTTTTTGTAAAACTAGCCACTCAGTCATCTACGCGCGTGAACGATTTGTCCACGTGGATGCCCTGTCATCCACGCCGTGGACGATTGGGCCACGTATGCAGCCCTGTCGTCCACGGCGTGGATGACAGGGCCACGTGGACAATCCTGTCGTCCACGCGCGTGGATGACAGGCCTGGGACGCTTGATTGCTCTTTGCAGCAAATATTATAAGATTAGGTAACCATCCATTTAAAAATGCTTAAAGACATTTTTACAAAATATTTTTATAGAATTTAATGTAGTATATTATGTTATGATTTTATGTAAGTTGTTTAATTTGATTTTTGTTAAATGGATTCTATGTTACGAAATTTTGAATTATGTAACACGATCACAAATTTTATTATTACTTGTTATGGATGTAAATGTAACTAAATTTAGCAAATAATAGCAGCACTTCATTTAAAACATTCGATGTACGATACATTACAAAGTTTATTAAATTGCAAATATAGATTCTACTGAGTGCTACGGGGATATTTTCCCTTGCGCAATGCATCCGGTCCGACATCCCTTGCGCGACGTGCTCTCTCGCGTAAGCGCTCCCGTTCATCCTCTCTCGCCTGGTGAGAAATGCGTTCTTCCTCCTGAGCCTGGCAACGATACTTTTCGTCGATTCTTTCAAGTTCTTCCTGACGTTTACGCCGACGCTCCGCATGTTCAGCCGCATCTTTCCTCTCCTGCTCAACCCGCTTTTCGAACTCCATCTCGTAGTGGAACTTGTCCCAGACAGCTTTGTGCATCGCGTGTACGTACTCGACGTCTTCCGGTATTTGTTCGTTGTCGATGTTACGGTGAACTCACAAAGGGGCGGTGGAGACTGTATGATTAGTTATGTGTTGTTATCAATATTAGAGCTAAAATACGAATACGTGAAGTAAACATGTTACCTGACGTCTACCATTCGGAAAAAATGGTGTGGTACTATGCGGGGGGTCATATTCATAGTTGTTGCACATCCATAGTCTCAAACCGTAAGTGACTCCGAGCCTTAAATCTTTCACGAACCGACAATCAGTGCCACATAGACACATTGGCGGTTGTAATCCCTCTAGAACGCGAACTCTGTCTTTTTGATTTGGTGGTGAGTACGGTGAGCCCATGTCCGCGAGAGTTGGGTCTGTGAAGTGTGGTTGTGGCGAATGTATGGAGTGTTATTAAATAGACAATCGAGGATAGACGATTCGTCCAATACGTGGATGACTAGTACATCAGTTGTATGACTCGTTGAACAGGTGGACTAGTTGTCCACTATGTGGACGACAAGTCCATTAGCGGTACGGCTAGTCCATTATTTGTATGACTCGTCCATCAGGTGCACGAGTCGTCCACCATGTGGACGAGTTGTCCAGTAGGTGGACGACTAGTCCATCACTTGTACTACTCGTCTATGAACGGTTCATTTCACTACAGTGCAAAAACTAAAGAATAATTATAGTTACTCTCATCCATATTTATTAAAATTCTTAGTAGAAGATCATACATTACAAGAATACATTGCGAGCATACATGTTGCTCCACATTAGTTAAACCTAGTTCTAACGGTTATAGTTTGGCTTGTGGTGAGGACATTCGTAATCCTTGTTGTCGTAGACGGGCGTAGCACCTATGTACTCGAATAGTTATGACAACATTTCCGCTAGTTCACCAACCATCTCTTGGTTTCGATCTTGTAAATATTTAATGTAATCTTCACTTGGCTTAATTGGCGGTGGGTCAACTCAGAGCGTGTATCCGCAATTATCATTATCAAATTAACACTAGTTAAAAATCAAAATATGGTCAAAAATGACAATATTTAACCAAAAAAATAATATGTATTTTAAACTTACTCCACCGTTAGGGCAACGAAAGAATCGATGACCGCTGCCCTCCCTTCCATCCTTCATTTACACAACACAATCAATGCCACAGCGGAATTTGGGTCACTCTTCTTTCGTGCTATCATACGGACGAAGAGGATTGAACACAACAAAATCACTCTTGCTTAGAACTGGGAATCTGTCTACCGGTGGTTCATACCAACCAGCACCACCCACCAAGTAGTCGGAACACACCGACCTAATGTTTTCCACCTCTCTCCTACCACGACCTCTGCTCGCCATTGTTTTAGTACTCTCTTCGCTCACTCTTTATTTGTAATGGTGACTCTTCAAGGCGCTACGACTTTTATAGGGCTAATGTCGTCCACCCCGTGGACGACTCGTTTATTATATGGACGAGTACGACTCGTTTATTATATGGACGTGGACGACTCATTTATTATACGGACGAGTCGTTCACGTCGTAAAAGATTTATTATGTGTGACATAAAGTAACGTGCAAAAGTAGAGATATAAATTCATTATCGTAAAAGATATGATACATAGAGTGAAACAAAAAAATAAATTACATAATAAATCACTGGCTAGCACGTTTTCCACGTACTCCCCTAGCAGCCCTACGCGCCGCTCGTACGTGGTCCGCATCGTAAGTCAGCGGATCAGGAGGGTTCTTGGGCCTAGGAGGTGCTGGCGGGGTCGCGTCGTCCATTGGATGCGTCGGCTCCGGAGCTCCATGCGTCTGAGGTAGTGTGTTCGCCATAGCATCGGTGACATACGCTTCCGAGTCAAAGAAGACTCGTAAATCCTGCTGTGTAGCATCTGACGCGTAAGACGGGTACTCAAAACCTACAAAATATGTTATTTGTCAGATTATTGAATATCTATAAAAATTAATAATATAAATTAAAGTGACACGTACCACTGCACCAGTTGGATGTCCCAACAATATCACCGGGACACGTCGAAGGCACTGCACATAAAACAATATTAATGACTACGTTGAACCTATTTGTATAAATCAGTAATATATATACGTCGTACTTGGCGGTGGAACAATCGTCGCCGGTGCGTAGAACGGCTGTTGTCTGGAGGAGTCTTGACGACAAGACTCCGTGCACGACAAATACATATGCTTGATGGCGTCGGCTATGCACTTGTGCATTTTTTCCACACCGTTGCGTTCTCTTCTACCGGGATGTGCAACACTACAGGAAAAACGATCATTGACGACGGCCAAATTTATTGTCGACGGGGCCGTCGTCTTTAATGTTATTGACGACGGCTTTATCTAGCCGTCGTCAATAACTTAGTTATTGACGACGGCTAGATGAGAACCGTCGTCAATAAATTATTGACAACGGTGGCCGTCGTCTTTAACTAAATTAGGGCCCACCTGAGGAGTTATTGACGACGGTGACCTAGTACCGTCGTCAACAAGACCTTATAGACGACAGTTTCCTAGCACCGTCGTTAATAACGGGGTATATAACCCGTGCGCGAGCCGGGAGGCGGCCAGTGCCGCCTCCCGACTCGCGCCGGACTTCCCCGTCGCCGCCGCCGTCCCGGTCGCCGCCGCCCGTCCCCGCCGCCTCCGCCGCCCGTCTCTGGCCCGAGGTAAGTCCCCTCCCCCTCCCCCTCCGGCCTCTCCCCGGCTTTCGTCGCCCACCGGCCGCGCCGCCCGCCCAGCCCACGGGAGAGCGGAGAAGGTGGGCACGGGAGCAGATAGACGGAGGAAGAGGACGGCGACTCCACCAGGAGATAGCCCCAGCTTGGGCGTCCGTCGCCTTCACAGGTGCCAAAAGTCGCCGCCACCGTGCTCGTTTTCATGATCCGGCGGTGCCGCCGCATAGATGTACCCTAGCTCAACCAAAAGTGTTTGGCAGCTAATGGCAGCACAACAACATCGTATCATCATTGCTTATTTGGCGGCGGCTGCCACATCTGCATCAAATAAATTAATACTCAGCAACCACCAGAGACGTATGGTGTGTGCTACTATGCCAAATATATGTTGAGTAGCAAGATCAAACAATATTGTGGCTTATAAATATGTCTTCAATACCATAACCAATCTATGTTTTAGTTAAATGCAAGCACAAAATCGATTGAATGGTGTATACGTGTCTATGAAATCTACTAGCCAACTGAAACATGCTACTAGGATAGAAAACTCAACAAAAAAAAACATGATATCCAATGCTGTTAGACACTTGACGCAGGGGATACCCATCCATGCCTGCGAAATATAGAGTGCATCATCAGTTTGCCTGTTGAAGTTGTTCTTACTTCCAATCTTTTTTGACATCGTTTTCAGTATCAACAGTCTAATACAAATATTTCCTAGTGAACACAAGGATTGCAGAAGTACTATTGGAGAGTGTAACCTCATTATCAATAAAACGAGGGAGGCACCATCAACAAAAAGCAAAGAAGTTATCTCCCTGCTTCTGCTGATGATCTCGTATAGATATTTTTTCCCGGCCGTTGCGGGCTTGCATGTCATCATGCTGGCAAGTGTCAACAACTCAACATGCAACTGTTGAACGACTGCAGCTAATGCAATCGAGATCATATTTCCATCATCCACTTATCCCTGGAGGAGGGGAGATCCCAATAGGTTGAGAGTGACGTGCTCACATGCATGAGCTCAAGACCTATCATTTGTAGCTTTGTGAGCCCCACACCCCTCCTGTCACTCTCTCTCTCTCTCTCTCTCTCTCTCTCTCTCTCTCTCACACACACACACACACACACACCCCACTGGCTGCCTTAGCGAGCTAGATGCCCACCCTTCAGTGTCCTCCTTAAGAAACCTAGATGGCTACTTGTATCGTTCCCAACTTTTCCCCTCCTCTCTATCTCATGTACACTGATGAGGATGCATGTCTACTCTACACACACTACAGGAAAAACGATCATTGACGACGGCCAAATTTATTGTCGACGGGGCCGTCGTCTTTAATGTTATTGACGACGGCTTTATCTAGCCGTCGTCAATAACTTAGTTATTGACGACGGATAGATGAGAACCGTCGTCAATAAATTATTGACAACGGTGGCCGTCGTCTTTAACTAAATTAGGGCCCACCTGAGGAGTTATTGACGACGGTGACCTAGTACCGTCGTCAACAAGACCTTATAGACGACAGTTTCCTAGCACCGTCGCTGCAAGGCACCGCTGGCCCCTCACGCTGCCACCGCCGATGCCTCACGCTGGCGATTCCTCGCGCCGCCACGCCCCGCCCTGCCGCCGCGCACCACCGTCCCGCGCCCCGCCCCAATGCGCACCGCCATCCCGCGCCCCGCCCTGCCGCAGCTGCTGCCGTCCTGCCCTAAGCCCCGCCCGGCCGCCCCTGCTCGCGTCGAGCCCCGGCCGCGCCTCGGCCGCCGCCGCTCGACGCGCCCCGCCCCAAGCCCCGCCCTGCTGTGCCGCCCGGCCCCGCCCCAAGCCCCGCCCTGCCGCGCTGTCCGACCTTAGTTGATTAATTGTTTAATTAGTATTGTAATTGATTATTGTTTAATTAATACTTTGATTGATTGTGTGATTAGTTACTATATGTAAATAAATGGGTTTCGGCCCGGTCCGGCCTGACACGACCCATTTAGGGTCTATCACGGCTCATTTAGTGGTAATGTATTAGTCGAGACAGGCACGGAGGACGGCAAGCTCCCGCGCGTGGACGGCGGGCCCAGACGGTGCGGTTTCATCTTTGACCCACTTACGACGGGGCATAACGTACGACGGCTAACCCTAAAGGCGTCGTAAGATAATGGCAGGCCCCAACGGGACATAACTTAGGACGGCTGACCCACTTCTTTGTCTCTCGTTCTTTCCTTCTCTCTCGTTCTTTCCTCTCTCTCTTTTAAATGACTCAAAAACGAAAGATTGACGTAAACCTATACAACATGCGTCACCCGTTTCGAACGGGCCCGTCTCACATGTGTTACGCATGTGAGGCGTGTACGTTCGGAATTGTCCCTTTTTGGACAGCCTGGGAGTGACCGAGGGGGCGTGGCATGTGATGAAACGCGGGTTTAGATCTAGACAAGATTTCGACGGCATAACCCTGTTGTTCTCTGTTGCACCATTTTCGGGCGTGCAGTGGAGAATAGCGGGGTTATGCTGCCGAAATTTCGTTTGGATCCATACCACGCGTCTCGTCATGAGCACGCTCCGCTCGATCACTCTTGGGTGGGTTTAGGACCTATCCTTTTCAATAGATGTAGGGCCGTGACATAAATAAATTATAAAGTAACTATAATTTCCTTGACATTAAACTGCAGATTCAAACATGGGTGAGGATCGTAGTTGGATGTATACCGGTTGGAAGAATAGTTCTGGTGGTCACTCAGATGAGTGGTTCGCAAAGACAGATGCTTTTGTAGATCGAGCTTTTTCATTGTCAAAGATCGATAAGGTGCGGTGCCCATGTACGAAATGTCAAGGTGCAAAGTGTTGGGACAAAGTGAATTTGGCGTTTCACTTATGTCGATACGGTTTCATGCAAGATTATGAGGTGTGGACCTTTCACGGTGAGACATCTTCTCAACCCTTACAAGTTTCAGATGAGGATGACAACACGGGGGTCGATAGGATGGACGAGATGCTTGATGCCATAAATCCTGAATTGATGGAGGATCCTCCTCCAACGGAGGTTGAAGCGTTTTTCACGCTTCTCAAAGCTTCAGAAGAGCCGTTGCATGAACACACCGAAGTGACGCTCCTTACTTTCATGACTAGATTTATGGCCATTAAGTCTAAGTATTTCTTCTCCAATAACTGCTACAACGATCTTATCAAATTGATCAGTGATATCCTTCCACAACCACATAAAGTGCCTAAAGATATGTATCAGTCTAAGAAGTTGATTTCTGGTCTAGGTATGAAATATGAGAAGATTGATATGTGTCTAGACAATTGCATGCTTTTTTGGAGAGAGCATGCCAACGAGAACAAGTGCTTAAAATGTGGTAAAGCGAGATTTGTCGAAGTTGTTAATGACGACGGTTCAAAAGTAATGACTCAAGTCGCACAGAAGCAGCCTCGCTACTTGCCTGTCACACCTAGGTTCAAGCGTTTGTTTCTATCTAAAAAAACAGCTAGACACATGAGGTGGCATAAAGAAGGTGTACGTGAGAACAACAGCATGATGGTGCACCCGTCGGATGGTGAGGCATGGAAGGCGCTTGACCACTTCGATCTAGATTTCGCCAATGACGCGAGAAATATTCGCTTTGGGTTGGCGACAGATGGCTTCTCACCGTTTAGTACAAACGCCACACCATACTCTTGTTGGCCCGTGTTCGCTATTCCGTACAACTTACCACCATCGCTTTGTATGAAGTATGAGTTCATGTTCCTATGCCTTATTGTACCTGAACCGGATCATCCTGGTTCACGACTGAACGTGATGATGCAGCCATTGATTGAAGAGTTCAAAATGTTATGGACAGGAGTCGAAGCGTACGACTGTTATAGAAAACAGAAATTCAACCTTCGAGTTGCGTACTTGTGGTTTGTTCATGATTTTCCAGCTTACGGCATGTTTTCTGGCTGGAGCACTCATGGTCGATTGACATGTCCAATATGTGCTTCGGACACGGATTGTTTTCGTCTAAGTCATGGTGGCAAGATATGCTACTTTGATTGTCATAGACGTTGGTTACCGCCAAATCACGTGTTTAGGCAACAGAGAAATGCCTTCAGGAAGGGTACCATTGTAAAAAAGGGACCACCACAACGTCTGAACGGGTCGGAAATTGTTAAACAACTCAACAATCTAGTGCCAGATGAAGGTCGTCCTGGATATTTTGTTGGTTACGGAGAGGATCACAATTGGACTCATATATGTGCACTATGGGAGTTACCGTATATGAAGTCTTTAATTCTAATGCATAACATTGATGTCATGCACCAGGAACGTAACATGGGCGAATGCATCATAAGCACGTGCTTGGATATGACGGGAAAAACAAAAGACAATATAAAAGCTCGGAAGGATTTGGCAGAGGTTTGTAACCGACTAAGTCTTGAGCTCTCCGAAGCTGGTGGCAAACCACGAGCTTCTTTCTGCCTTCGACCAAAAGAAAAGAAAGAAGTCTTCAAGTGGTTGAAACAGTTGAAGTTCCCAGACGGTTTTGCTGCTAGCCTGAGAAGAGCCGTTAATGTTAAGACTGGAAATCTTACTGGTTTGAAGAGCCATGATTATCACATAATCATGGAAAGACTTATGTCGGTTATGTTTCGAGGCTATCTTGACGATGAGGTTTGGAAGGTGTTAGCCGAGCTTAGCTATTTTTATAGACAGCTTTGTGCTAAAGAAATCAAAAGGGAGATGATGGAGAAGTTGGAAAAAGAGATACCCGTGCTTTTATGTAAGATGGAAAAAGTATTTCCTCTAGGGTTCTTCAATCCAATGCAACACCTTCTAATCCATCTTCCATATGAAGCTAAAGTAGGTGGCCCTGTTCAATATAGGTGGATGTACCACATTGAAAGAGCAGTCAGATGTCTAAAACCGATGGTTCGTAATAGGGCAAGGGTTGAAGGATGCATCGCCGAAGCATTTACACTTCAGGAGATAGGATACTTTTCAAGTGTCTACTTTGCAGAATAACACAATGTTAATGCATCGGTGTTACGGTATAATATGGCTGAAGCAACCTCTTGTAGCGAACTCTCACTTTTTCAAACTAGAGGCACCACTGTTGGTAGTGGCATGAGCTATGATGCTTCAGCAGATGAAAAGACAGCTGCTTTGTTATACATGTACGCTAACATAGATGGGATGGACAATTTTTTTCAGTAAGTGGTTGTTCAACATCTATACTAATTTGTGTGGTGTGTTATACATCTACACCAATAATTCTTTTTTGTCCTGATTTAGTGAGTTCGATCGACAAAATTGGAAGTCTAAGCAGCAACCTACTAGCAAGCAAATACAAACAATGCGACACTATGGAGTAAATGGAGGACCTAACTTCCAAACGTGGTTTCGAAATCATGTAACGTTTTCCTTGTCTTGTTCCTCTTAGTAATTATGTTCATAGCATAAAATAGTCTTCTTACTTCATATGTTGGACAGTGCAAGACACAAGTCGGTGTTCATGAAGATTTGCGACAACTGTCCAACGGATCCATTAAAGTTAAACTCTTCGGTCGATATGATGTCAATGGGTTCCGATTCCGTTCAACTCAATTTGAAGCTCAACGTCCTCTAAGGGCAACATCAAACACTGGAGTTGTGACAAGGGTCGCCGATGCCGAAGGACATGAAACTAATTTCTATGGGATCATAAACAAAATCCTAGAATTTAGTTTTGCCGGGAGTAAAGACCTTAAAGTAGTCTTCTTTGACTGTGATTGGTTTGATAATAACAATGGAACTCGACAAAACCAATTTGGCATGGTAGAAGTCAAACACAAGGACCGACTACGAGGCTACGACACCTTTGTCCTTGCACACCAAGTCGAACAAGTGTACTATCTACATTATCCATGCGAAAAACTTAGTGCATGGTGGGTTGTACAAAAGGTGAATCCTCGTGAGCGGTTATATACACCGGACAATACTGGTTACATTGATGAGGCAGATGTTCTTTACCAAGAAGAAGAGTTGCCAGATTCTTTTGTCGTTGAGCCTGGTCTACGACTCGATGAATTAGTTGGAGATGCACAAGATGTACAGACTCATAATGTGAAAAAACGAAAACGGCGAACAACCATGACAAAAGATCGATGGTCTGGTTTACGAAGTAGAGTACATGATCGTGATACTGATGAATTTTGAAATTAAGTACAAGTATCGTTTCTTTCATCTCTTCTTTCGTCTTCTGTATTTTCCTTTAAATTCATTATCAAATTTCCTTTCATCAGGATGTCATCGAGCAGTAGACGACGGGGGACGCGGGGCTTTCTGCCCCCGAGAGCAGACTCCGTTTTCCAGGGCTGTCAGTCTAGCAATGGTAGACTGTCTCAGTTGTTGGGCCTCGACAGAGGCCAGGGGTCACGAGAGCGGTCACGACAGGTAAAGAATATTAAATTACATAAATTATATAAATAACTTTCTTAAATCTATATTACCAATCTTCAAATTTTTAGGACGACTCTACGTCTGAGGAGACAGAGGCCAGGGGTCCTCTTCAGACACCACAGGTTTCGGAGCCTGTTACAGATCCTGCTTCGGATCCTCTTCAGGTTCCAGCACCGCAGGATTCAGACCCCGCTTCAGAGCCTTCCACAGAGCCTGATGTGGAGCCGGCTCCACAGCGGCGTTACAGGAGGAGCCACGTAGTGGCTCCTCCTCCGGTTCCTGCACGGCCAGAAGATCGGGTCGTTATTCGTCCGGTTGGCGATAGGTAAGTAAATCTATAACAAATCAATTTAGATATTTTAACACTTATATATGTACTAATTGAGAATCGTGTATTAGGTCTTGGGCCGATGACTCGTTCACGGGTCAAGGACGCCACCGCCAGGTCAACGCTGTCCTGGGCCAGCTCATCCGTTGTCACTACCCCGGTCTAGTGAACGGACGGGCTGCTACGTCTTGGGACGATTACGCTACGGCCCAGGACATTACCTACGGCAACCACCAGGAGCATGTGTGGCATGAATTCATGGTAAGTAAATCGTCTATTTGTTAAATGCGAACCTATTATATGTTAAATACATTAATTTGTATATTTCTACTTGTAGAAATATTACCGTTTGGAGGACGAGGCCCAGCTGGATCACGCTCGCCTGGTCTTCAACAACAACGCTAGGAAGCTCCTGACGCAGTCGATTTCAACGGCTCGCATTCAGGCTACGAAGGCGTACTATAAGTTGCATCCGGACGAGGGTGAGCCGGGGCAGTTTAGGGATGTGGCGGACAAGTACTTGACGGAGGCACAGTACGCAGAGGTAAATTCTTTATTTTACTTTGCTTCATTATCCAATTTTCATCAATGTTTTCATCCAACAACAAATGTGTGCAGGTCAGCGTACCGTGGCTTGAGTCCTGTCCGGACGCCTACAGTTCCCTGTGTGCTCGTTGGGCGAGCCAGGGCTTCCAAGGCGTGTCGATGACACGCCGACAGAGTCGAGGGACGGACGGGAAACACCGTCTTGGCGGGGACGGCTACGTACGCCTTGCTAAACGGATGGTAAGTGATACTCGAATTATATTCTAGTTAATTTCTATCGCTACCATTGTGCTAACACGTATCGATAGGAGCGCGAGATCGGTCAGGAGCCGACCGCTATCCAGGTGTGGAGGAGGGGTCACATGGGAAGTGACCCCTCGCAGCCTGATCAGCTGTCTTCTCAGACAGCGACAGAGACGTTGGTGAGTTCTTTAGTTGACTTAATTGTATTATCTTTAAAACTTCTGATGACTTTAATTTTCTGTATTTTCAGGAAAAGTATGGGGAGGAGGTGCGGAGGCTTCGAGACGACGATTACGATTGGCAGAACTCGCCGATCGTACCTGAAGCCGTCTATGCAAGCGGTGGCGGTAAACCTCACGGCCGGTGAGTTATGTTGTTTTCATTTACTTTCATTAACTTCGAGATACGAAACTTTAATACTCTTACTTCGTTGTGTAGGTTGGCCATCTTCGATGGAGTAGTAGACTCGAGGGAGGCGCGGTCTTACTCGAGGGCTTCTTCATCGCAGGGTGGATCCAGCAGGCCTGGCAGCCGTGATCTGGAGCTCCAGAGTGTCCAGGAGGAGCTCCAGAGGACGCAGGAAGCGCTGAGGCTCGCGAACGAGAGACAGGCAGCCGAGCTCCGGGCTAGGGACGAGTATCAGCACTCGTACATGCTACAGCTGCAAGCTGCCATGCAGGTAAGTTCAGATCAATGTACTCAACGTTTCTAATATATAAATGACATGTATAATAATTTACTTCATATTTGCAGGCTATGGCCACAGGACAACCCGTTGTCTTTCCTCAGTGGGCGCCGCCACCGATACAGCTACCACAGGGGCCGACGTCAGGAGCACAGGTACAAAATTTCTCATAATAGCTGCAACTAGTTAAATTTGCTCAAATTTAGTTGAATTTGATCAAACTTACTTAAACTTAGAGAAAACTAGTTAAACATCCTCAAACTGAGTAAAATATGGTACAACTTACTCAACTATAGTCAAATATGACCAAACTTACTCAAACATAGCCAAAACTTTTTGAACTAGCTCAAACACAAACACTACTAGTCCATACTTCTCAAACTTAGTAAAATATGAGCAAACTTACTCAAACATAGCCAAATCTAGCTAACTTGCTCAATTTTAACTTGTAATGAGTTTATTTAATCTTATACACATTTGTGAACTTCTAATTTGTCTAACTATACATGTACATCATAGGGATCGGCGACGCGGGCTCAGGAAACTCCATCCCCTCAGCAACCAGCGTTTGGACGAGCGCACGACGACTTCCTGGACTCCGGTGGCAGCGGTCGGGGTAGCGTAGGGTAGTGTGGCGTGCGTATAGTGTTTTTATGCAATTCTGTGATGTATATTTTGATTGCCTGTGATCTGGCCATCGAGCCAGGGCTGGCCTCGAAGCCAGGGCAGGATTTTCTATTTTTTTAAAAAAATTGAAAAGCTTATTGACGACGGTTTCTGGTACTTGGCCGTCGTCAATAAGCCATAAGTATTGACGACGGCCAGGTATCAGAAACCGTTGTCAATAAGCAATTGTTTTTGACGACGGCCTAGTGTAAACCGTCGTCAATAAGCTATTGTTATTGACGACGGCCTAGTGTAAACCGTCGTCAATAAGCTTATTGACGACAGTCTGATTTAGCTGTCGTCAATAAGTTTATTGACGACAGCTAGATTTAGCTGTTGTCAATAAATTTATTGACGACGGTTACCGTCGTCAATAAACTTATTGACGACTAATAATTGACGACAGCTGGAAACCGTCGTCTGTAAACATTTACCGTCGTCAATAAGTTATTGACGACGGTAGTGTCCTTATTGACGACGGTTTCCAGCTGTCGTCTATAGTCCCGATTCCTGTAGTGCAAGCCCTAATCCGCCCTTTGTACCATAGCCCTCACATCGATCTCGGCACTCCTAAGCATCTGAAACTGTAAACGAAAACATGTAAGTTAAACAAATTGTAATAAAAACTTACGCAACTAAGAAAATAGTAATTGGAAACTTACTGCTAGTAAAGTGTTACGATCTCTGTGTCGAGGTACGTGTCTGTCGTCGACGCGACGTGTGCCTCCGGTTCTGCTGGGGCGTACGAAACTCACGTACGTGTATGACAGACGTACCAACGTAGGTACTCATCATACGATTCCGCGATGAACGGGGTAGGCATCCGCGATTACGTCCTAGGGTGCATCTGCCCACTGTGGTACCCAAGCCTCCATGCGAGGCCAGAAAATGGGCGTAGAGAAACCCTTCCGTGTGTGCCTGCGAGAAAAAAATAACGTTTCTCAGCGATTTAAAATTATGTAAGTTAAATATAAATAAAACAAAGTACTTACGTGTGTGCAGTAGGCGACACTGCGAGACCCCTAGGAACTAGGAAGACCTGCTGCCGTCCAAATTGTCGCATAACTCTGTGAGGAGAGTACTCCTCCACGCAGATGTCGTACACGAGAGCCTTCCGTGTCCACCATACGTGCGCATCTCTCGTGCACAACGACGACAACCCAGCGGGTGCGTGACGCTCCACGGCCTCGTACGAGAACGAAGTCCATACGACGTCACTGTCCGTCTGTAGGCGGTCAAACGACATCGTATACTCCGGGTAACCTCTGTGCATGGTGTCGTCACCCCAAGAACGCTGAAAGAAAAAATATTATAACGAAACATATAGTTATGATAATAATGAACAAACATGTTTTACAAGTTTACGTACCTTGCGTCGAGTCCACAATGTACCCATCGTTGGTCTGTCCTCCTCGGAGTTCCCGTACAAGGCATCACCGTATGGGATGACGTCCACCCTAGGCCGACCTATCGAGAAATGCTCGTACGCCCAGAGGATCAGCAACAACGGACAACCAGACAATATGCCATCCGTCGCCACCTATGATCAATAGAAATATTAAATGTCATTTGGTTAAGAAATAACAAGATTTGAACAATATGTTTATTGTAACTTACCTTTGTACATGCCGTACAAAGACCTCGATACGTGGCCGCTACCATAGCTGAACCCCAACTGTACTGCGGAACTACGTGAGGAGGACTGTCCGCTATCTCTCTAGCAAAGTAGATTAGACGCTTATCGACTGTGTCGCCGTGTGAGTCTGTGAACAGTATCCATCTAAAAAGCCACAGAACGTACGCCTCCAAGTGTTTAGAGATCATGTACTCATCCGCGTCTGGGTGGGTATTCTCGGGCTAAAAGGAACAAATAATTATGTATTGTTATATTAATTAGTAATGACGATATATTATATAAAAATCCAAACAAACTTACCTCAAACTGCTACAACCAAGTCTTCGGCGGACAGTGGTCTTGTCTATATGTGATCGGTCTCACCGGTCCGTGCCTCTGAGTGTACCTCGGGTGTAGCACGACGCCAGAGAAACGAGCCTGTAGGTCCTCGTGCCATCCGTCCGCCAAGTCAGATCTACAAATGGAATGTCCGGCGAGCGGAAGCCCTAGCAAGTACGACACGTCCTCAAGCGTGACTGTCATCTCTCCACAAGGCATGTGGAAAGCTTGTGTCTCTGGTCTCCAACAGTCGACCAACGCAGTAAGTAGGAAACAGTCATAGGTTAGTCGCATGGACTTTTCTTTGGACCGTTCCATTACCTGGGGCTTCAACGTCCTACACAGTGGAAGGAGCCCCGTTGAACTCAATCTGCAATACACGATATTAAATTACTACAAAACAATCTAACATTTATTAATTAGTTAATTATATAATTTCGTACATGTCGACCCACCTATCGTCCAAGTGTAACAACGTCTTCGGCACCCTAGGCCACAACTGGTGAGTTCGACGCCTCGAACACTGCTCAAGTACGAGCGGTGTCAAGAGTCGAACTGAGCGTCCAGGAGCTAGGAAGTGGCACTGTCACTCACAGCCATGGCTGCAAGGTTGAAATACATGGAATTGTTATTTATTATTAACTTTTATGTAAAGTCTTAACGAACAATATAGTTTTTAAACAACAAAATCTGTAATATATGGTGACGTTAAAACGAAAAAATTACAATCCCAATTATTGATCATCCCGCCGTGAGCGACGAGCACGAGGACGCCGCCAGTCATATGGATTTTCTGAAGGTCCCGCTTCTACTTCTCCAAGAACATTACACCGAATGCAATTCTTAGAATTATGGTCAACTTCGTTACAGTTGATACATCTCACTTGTTGCGACGATGAACACTCATCCATATCATTTCTTATACGTTGAGTCTTACGACGGCCACGAGTCTGCTTCAAACTCGGATAATCAGGGCCTCTTTCGAATTGTGGTCCAGGATCGTTAGTGAATGCACCAAAAATTCGGTAACCAAATATCTCTGCGTGCCAGGTTATGTGCAAAGTCTCCTTCAAAAAATATTGTGACACATATATACTTGGAGATAATTGACTCTGACTGCAGACAGCAAATGACATGAGAACAAGGTCTATGCAGTAGCTTTGGCTCCATACATGTACATATGGCAGAGTTCTCACGAAGAATGCACTCATGCACAGTCCGTTCACTCGTGGCACAACGTCTGCCTCTGTCTCTGCATGTGATCTCAAACCTGTTCCGCACAGTTCCATTTTTTTTAACACTGTGCAAATGAACCTTTTTAATCTTCTCGTCCATGTAGTCACAAACAAATCTTGAGAAGACTAAATTAGGAACAACCATCAATAGAGAAGCTTTTGCAAAACGCTCACGGAAGTATTTCATCGTTCCATTCAATATTCCTTCAACGATACCAACTAGTGGTAAAACTCTTGACCCACGTAGTACAAAGTTGTAGACCTATATGAAAGTTGCATTAGTTTATAGGCTTACCGTTGTTAAAATGTATCTAAAGTATAACAAATAATTGCATACCTCTGCTAAATTAGTTGTCATAATTCCGTACCAAGCACCATGTGTGTCATATAACAATGACCATTTCTCTTTAGGTTCATTATGAATCCAATGTGAGAAACATCTGATAGATGATCCAGCCCTACGAGATATAGTCTGTTCGGTTGAAGGAACGATCGAGAGTGGATCAGAGGCGTCTTCATTACTACTCCGTCCAAGTAAATCACTGATTTGTTTATTAGTGAGCTCATCAAGACGACATCATAAAGCATTGAACTTTCTCTCTTGATTTTGACTACAAAAACACTTAAACATGGTCATGAGCTGTTTGTTCTTTAAGTGACTATAAAAATTTGCACCCAAGTGCCTCATACACCACGTTGATTGTATGTTCGACCAAACTGGTGTGAGAGAGCTCTCTGCACAGCTGTATTTCATATCCGTTATTGGCTTCAACAAGCCAGCGTGACGGTCGTGTATGACACATACATTTTTTCGGCCTTGAACTACATCAACTCTAATCCGTTTCAAAAACCAGTACCAACTGTCAGAATTTTCACTCTCCACAAATGCAAAGGTCACAGGTAAAATTTGATTATCGCCATCAACTCTAATAGCTGTGAGAATTTGACCTTTGTACTTAATGTCAGGAATGTGCCATCCATATACCAAACGGGACTACAATATCAAAATGCATTTATGCATTGACCTAATGAAAATAATGCACGGTGAAGAATAAGTTTCTCAGTATATCGAGGATTTGGAACATCCACGATATCCATGGCTGTGCCAACATTCCGACTTATGATAGTATTAAGTAATTTCAGAAGATTATCATAAGATGCTTCATAAGTACCAAATCTTGTCTCAATAACCTTCTGTTTTGTCTTCCAAACTTTAAAGTAACTTATTGTGTACTTAAAATCTTGCTAAATTGTGTTAATAATAGATTTAGTCTCAAAAGAAATATTATCAACGATACGAGCATACATGTGATTTGGAACAAACTTGGATGTTAGAACAGTATTGCATATTTTAAGATGTTGCAACTTGCAAGAATGATCAATCACAATAGAACACTTTCAAAGGCTACTCTATTTATCTGCATATCCGCGAACACGAAACGGGCAACTGGTTGATAAGCATCTGACATCATAAAGTTTTTTAGTGGATCGAGAAACTTTAAATGATCTTTTCATTGAAAGAGACCAATATTTCACAGCATCTTGCAAAGCTTTTTTATTTTTGAAAAGAGACTTCGTTGTTATCGTATTACCGTGGTAATCCAACGGCAAATGATAACCTTCGGTTACTCTTAGATTTTCAAAATTTGGATTACTCCAATCGGCAGAGACAGGAGGTTGAACTTCTTCGTCAGATGAATCATAATCAGAAACATTATTATAATCCCTATCCTCAACAACCATCTCATGAACTATATGTTCTATATGCTCTCTTTCATCTACTTGACCAGTTGCCTTAGTAACAACCGTATGTGACAATTCATTATAATCATCCTCTTCAGCTTCACCACCATTATTATCTTCCCCATCATCATTTTGATCATGCGTCTCTTCGACTACTTCCTTGGCTTGAACCCGAATAAGAAATATGAGGGGCCAACTATATTGCATAGCTCTTGAAACATAAGCACGCCATATGGGTGTTCCGTTTAGCGGCAGTAGTTCCAAAAAGTGAACGTCACTTGAACGGCTGATAACTCCGTTTATTTTCAACTCATATTCATCCTCACTCACTTTAAAAACTTTTAACAACCATCTGTATATATCCATAAATATCCGTTCCGTTGGACTAGATATTCTCCGATTTACAAAAGGAAGTCCAGATAGATCTACTCCACTCAAATTGTAGCTAATTTCGTCATCTCCATAGAAGATTTGAAATTCTACTTTATTTGACATACCTAGCATACGTATATACGCAATTTAATAATTGCTACAACAAGAGTAACCATAATTGAATTTGTTTAAAATAATAATATATACTTAACTATAAACTAACTTAACCTAATCAACAGGATAACATAACTAACCTATAAACTTAATTTAAAAAATATTTAAACCTAATAATAATGCTAAGATAAAAATTTAAAGTTTCTACTAAATTTACATAAATTAATTTCACCTAATCAATAGTATAAATTAACTAAACATAATAAACAAAATAAACTAAGATAGAAACCTATAAAAGATAACATAAATTAAAATTGACGAATAATATAAAATTTAGATTGCAAACTAACTAATGAATAAAAATACAATCTAACTTAATTAAAAAAATAATCTAACTAAGTCCTAATATGAATATAACTAAGAATAAACTAGTATTTAAGTATAAACTATCTAAAATGCATAATTAAAATAAGTAATTTCATAGTTTTTTAATTTATTTCTACATTTTTTTACCATTTTATTTTTTCTCTTTTCTTCTCTTCTCTTCCTCTTCTCTTCTCTTCTCTTCTCTTCTCTTCTCTTTCTCTTCTCCCCCTTCTATTTGTTGTGATGTTTGTGGGAGACGGTCCCCGGGGGGCTGTTTATATAGGAAAAATCTGACACGTCGGTTCAACGATCCCGTGACCGTTGGGCCGGCGTGGACGACAGGTTGTCCACGTGGATAAATCGTCCACGTCATAGACGTAGGGTAGCTAGTTTTAAAAAAAATATTTAGATGTTATTAATTATATTTTTTAACAACAGTGCTAAAAATAAAAAAATCAAAATAATCGGCCACCTCCGGCTGCTGGTCAAAGCGGCCCGGCCCAACATATCATTAGATCCAAAGGCCGCAGCCCTGCGCCATTTTATTACGAATGAGACCCGGCCCAGTGTCATATCAGTTCCGGCCCACTTTCATCAGCCTTCGGGGCCGGTAGGAGAACGAGACCTTGGGCCACGTGTGGCTGCTGGGTGTCTCGCCATGACCAATCATGACCAATGACGGGAGAAGATAACCAAGTACTCCCGTGATTCTTCTCCTACACGCCTGGTTGTATGGAGGGGGGGTGGAGAATTCTTCCGTAGGTTTTCGCTTGTATGGAACGGAAGGAAAAGGCACGGATCAAATTCAAAAAGGCACGAGCGAAAGCTGATCCCCTGCGCTTTCTCGAAAAAAAAAAGCTGATCCCCTGCGCACTTGCAGCGCTAGTAGATTACGAAGAACACACAACACTCTTTCTGTCGCCTCCTTTTCCAAGATTCCCCACTACGAGAACACAAGTCTTCATCTAAAACGGAAACCTGAGAAAGATGAGGTAGCATCATCTGATGACCATCTGACAACGCGTACTAGCCTAGCCGCGTGGCGGCCATGCGTGCACCGGAAAGGACAACTTCGGATACTGTAGCGCTCTGGTAGTCATCACGTTTGGCATGGCTGCTCACGGTAGTGCAAAGTCTGGCGAAGCTAGCGTACGTGCTTCCCGTATCATCTCTAGTGCCTAGATTGCTTTTCAGATGTTTGCAGGCATACTATTTGATAAAAAGGTGATTTCTGTAGCGTTCTTTCGGATGACGACGCGCACGTGTCATGGTGGGTAAGGGTTGCGTGATCCGTCCACAGTTCTTTGTACCAAACCATCAACGGAGACAACGTACGAGGGAGAACACGAGCCTACTCATGTACCAGAGGCTGCCTAAGCGTTCATCAGTGGTGTCTCGTTAGTGTGGACACCGGCGAGAGACCAGCGCGCACCTGTCGCCTCGTGGCGTGTGACGACCACACTAGGCCGGTCGCGGAAGCGGATGGGGGGATAAGCGGTCGCGCGAATCGGTCGAGGCCGCGGACAAAAGAGAACTTTCCGTGCCCAGGTCGCGAGGCTTTCCAGGGTCCGGCGGTGGGAAACATGGACGGATCGTCACGGATCCCGCGGCCGGCCGGCCGGCCCGGGCCGGCTGCTTTCTTGGTTGGCCGGGGGCATGGGAACGGGGGGGTCAAGAACGTCATCGCCTGGGCGGCGCTGCGCACTCAGACAGGCACGCGCCCGTCCGGCCGCGTCTTTCACCGCGACCGAGCCGGGAATCTACTCGCACGAAACGAAAGCGAAGCCAGCTCTGATCGATCGAGCCGGGGGAGCCCGGCCTCTAGCGCCCGTGCCTGGCTAGCTGCAGGTGCCGGCTTTTTATCAGTTTCTCCTCTGCGCTGCGAAGGTCAAACCGCGCAGCGCCGCTCGCCCTGCCCTGCCTTGCCCTGCGCCGCGCACAGGCACGTACAGCGACGTATGGGGCGCACAACAACACTGCTCGCTCGCTTTCGGGCCGTGTCGCGTTGCTGGCTACTGCGCGGCCGCTTTCCACTGGCTACCGGCCTGCCGCGTCCCGTACGTGGTCCTGGATCTCGATCCTGCTCGGTGATCAGAGCTGCTGCTGCTGCTGCTGCTATTACTACAACTAGCTGCGTCTCGATCTGTGCGGCCGAGGAAAGCTGGCCGAGCGCACCGGTGGGTGCCCTGACCTGCTCGAGTCAAACCGGCCGATGTAGGACAGCACGAGTGCTCGACCGCAAGTATGTATCGCAGTCGCAGAGAGGCGTACGTAGAACGACCAATCAGCCTTCCCACCATCGCTCAGCATGTCATGCTTACAGTAGCATGATGGTTCCGTCCGGGCTTCTATGCACTGCCATGCTCGGTAAGTGCGGTTTCAGTTAAGCTGAAAGATGCTCTTTCGCGCATGTCTACGACCGCCCGCGCCTTATCGCCTACCGGATCTCGATCTCTCTTCTCGACACGCTACCAGAAGATCACCGTGCCTCAGCGATCGAGTCACGTCGCATACTTTTTTACATGATTGGACGAGCGGACGTTGCCCCTGGCCTTGATGATCACGCCTGCTGCCGATGGGCGCGCACACGGTCAAATTGTCCCACGCATGCATCACCATCGGATCAGTAAAAGGAGAGAAGCGATTCCGTTCCACCTGCTGCGGACGACGCGCATCGCGACGCCTGTGCATACGTACCTTAGAAGGCTAGAACGACGACGCGCGCGGTAACTTAGCGGAGTGAGTAGGCCCACGGATCCGAGCCGGCGCACGTCCGTGTCGACCCGAGGGGAGGTTGTAAACCGGCCGGAGAAGTCAATCGGCCTATGATTGGAGGCCGGGCGACGCGACGGCGACGGACGCGGGACGGCGCGCGCGGATATGGTGACCGCCACGCGTCCCCGCCCGCCCAGGCGTGACGCGATGCAAGAGATCGGCCGCGCCGGCCGGCATGCCAGACCACACCACCGCAGTACGCTACGTACACGTCACTGGCGCGGCAGCGTGGTCGCGCCCCGAGCCTTGGCGCGAGATCGGGAGATGCATGCGCCCAGCTTAGCTTAGCAGCACAGGGGTCAAACGTTGCTGCTTTAATTTGTCCCCGTCCCGCACCGTGCGTGTGGCTAGCCGGCGCCGGGCCTGCTGCTGCTGCTCCGGTCCCTTTCTACACGTGAGCGACGTGGTGACCGTCCCATCGGTATGACGGGTATCTAGTGTACGGCGTACACCTTGGTCCAACTTTTCCGAGCTACGGCAATGCCCTCCACATGTTAATTTGCACGCTCTCTCGTGTTTCCTGACAAACGTTGTACACATCACTGTTCAATTTTTTGCGTCTTCCATATCCAGACTCCTATATGTTTATCTCCCTAGCCTGACACCTGTCTAAGCTACGACGAGCTTATCTCACGTTGTCCTCTTGTTACAGCTTTTGTTTGTAATCATAACACGTGACAGGCTATCTGTCGGTTGTCTAGTGACTAGAAGCAGTAACATTTTGGAATTAGTACACTCATCATGCGCGGAATACTAATCTGTCATAACCACAATAATGAACTCACATCAAAGCCCCACTTCATGGGGTGTGAAAAATATATATTACAAGATAATGCTAGCAACCTACTAGTTCTGATCATATATATAAACAAGATCCCTATAAGGATGATAGACCTGGCAGGCCACACGCCGCTTGTTTTCCTAATAATAAAAAACGAAGACCTGCCCCCAAGACGTTCCGCATTGACTGTCAATGCATGGTTTCCAGAAGGGTACCGGCGGTGAGTCAGAACGAGATATGTAAGACGTGTTCACGATTTTATACACTTATATTATACGAGTAGTACTATGTATAGTCACAAATCAATTCACGCGTTGATACTTAGCAAGGTTGAATATGATAGTAGTTTCTTTGTAATAGGAAGTCAAAAGCTCATATATATATATATATGTGTATATATATATATATACACACACATGTATGTATGTATGTATATGTATATGTATATGTATGTGTATATCCATATTCTATTTGTTTCTCTTCATGACACTGTTGGTGTGGCCGGCTTCAATTCATCCGTCGTGGATTTGATCCAAGAGGACTACTCTTAGATGCTAAGCTTTAGAGCTTGTCTACACGTACGTACATGATTACGTGCATGCAATCGTTATGGTTGACTTGCTCCACGTAGTTTTGCCATGCACTTTCGACAGACTTGGTCTCACCAGATTGGCCTTGCTAGTTGCTACATCTATAGGTAGGCAGTAGGCACACGAAAGCTTGCAAGAAGTCATGGCACGATGAGCCACGCACCCGTTACCTGATGAACATGCCCCAGGTTACGTTACATCAAGGATGCAATATTCTTCTTGATCAGACTTAAAAGTAACTTCCATCAACAGACATATTTATTTGACTTGCAAAACTCAACAGTAGCGTGTGCAATTATATGAATATTTTATCATCAGTTGAGAAAGCAACTGTGTAGGAGGGTGCAGCCAGAGCAGCAATCATAGAAGTTACATTGCACACCGATGCTACTGATCTGTTTGTTCCCATCCAATAAAAACAATTGCTTATCATGTGACCCATCGGTGACGTTGATAGTTACTGGTGGTGTCCTTAATATTCTTGTTTTTTTCTTCCGTCCTTTTGTTGATTATCTACTCCATTTTAATATGCTTGCTGCCACGCAGCAATCGAGCCCCCAATAAAATAAGAGGGCACGAGAAACAAACGAGCGGGTGCGAGAACAATAAACTGGTGCTCTCTATATATATCTCTCTCAAAATAAGTTTATTTTTTTAGGTGTGGTTAAATCTTTCGTTGATCAACAATTTGTATGAATTTGGTCAATTTTAACTGATATTAGACTTATATTTTAGATTCATTATAAGAAATTTATATATTGTTAGAGTCTATGGAATTCTTTAAAATTATTGATCAAACATTTGTTTGATTAAATACAGAAATAAACTTATTTTAAGACGGGAAATAGTATTATAAGAAAAGCAACCGGAGCGCCCTATTTTTCTTCACTGTAGACAAGGGCATGATGCAGAATGAGAGGGACAACGGCCGTTTGCACCAATCATGTAAAGCCACCTTCGCCATATATGCTTCTTCACACTGACACGCACCACGAGTCTAGTCTAAGATGGAAATGGCAACACCGGGAGAAAGAAATTCAGCAAGGTACGAAGCTTCTAATAATAGTAAAAGCACTCACTAATCATGAACTAGATAAAACAGGTACAAATAGTCCTGTACAAAAATTGGCCTTCCTCCTGCTGAGATCGTCTTTTTCCATTGCGCACGGTACGTGATCAAGTGTTTTGATCGACCTGGTTTCCACGGACTCCGTTACATGTAGTCGCTCACGTCAAGGAGCTCGGACAGCTGCATGTTGAACAGAGCGGCGGCGTCGTCGCCGGTCGCGGAGTCGATGGTCGTCGTCCCGCTTGCGCCGTAAGTCGTGGAGTTGCTACTCAACCGGGCCACCGGGCTGGACGACGGCGTGGACACGCCGGAGCCGCCGACGTTGTTGTTGCTGTTCGTCGTGACCGTGCTGCTCCACTGCTGCTGCAGGTTCGACGCGTCGAACTGCTGATGCTGCGCCATCTGCATCAGCGCCGGCATGTCCAGCCGGCTGTCGACGTAGCCGGTAGGCGCTGGCATGTCCTGGAGCTGTTGTTGCTGCTGCGCCGCCATCTGCTGCATCGTCGGGTTCGTGTGGACCAGGCCCGGCATTTGGCAAGCGGTGATGCCGGCGGCCTGCGGCATGAACTGATCACTTTGCGTCGTCGGCGCCACCTGCTGCGCCACCATGGCGGCCGCTGCCTGCGTCATCTGCGCCTGTAGCAGCCACGGTAGTAGCTGCTGCTGGTGGTCGGCGACCGCCGGCGTGGCCGTGCCGGAGAGCAGGGTGGAGGCGAGGCTGAGGAGGTCCGGGTAGTTGGCGAGCGGCTCGAGCGCGCGGAGCGTGTCGAGGTCGGCCTGCGTGGGGTAGTACGCCGCCGCGGACTTGAGGAGGGAGGAGAGGTCGAGGAGGTCGAGGCGCGGCGCGTGGGTGACGGGGTCGATGCCCATGCGGAGCAGGCGCTTGCGGATGTGCGTGTTCCAGTAGTTCTTGATCTCGTTGTCCGTCCGGCCTGGCAGCCGCGCGGCGATCGCTGACCACCTGCACACACTCATCCAGTCAGTCAACCTATGAAAGGAATCATGTATCGGTAACAGGGGAAACTAGTGTAGCTGTCCTGTTGGTGTGTGTCGGTTATACTAGTAGTAGTTCTTACCTGTTGCCGAGGATGCTGTGGAGTTGGATGATGGTCTCCTCCTCCTCGAACGAGAAGCGGCCGCGCTTGATGTCCGGGCGGAGGTAGTTGGTCCACCGCAGGCGGCAGCTCTTCCCGCACCGCGCGAGCCCTGCCACGAGATCGATCGTTGGAGCCAGGTGAGCCAACTACGGAAAAAATAGCACGGCGAGTCGCCTTTCCCGAGACCGGTCGGGGCCGGGAGAGAACGCATATTACCGGCACTCTTGGGGAGGGTGCGCCAGTTGCCCTGTCCGTGCTCCTTGATGTAGGCGACGAGCTTCTCGTCCTCCTCCGACGTCCACGGCCCCTTCTTCAGCCCGCTCTTGTCGCAGCACGGTGCGCGCCCCATCTATCGCAGCAGCGCCGGAGACGGACCGTGTGGGAGGGAAGGCAGGAAAGGCCTTGTCCTGCAGCTGTAGTTGCCCTGGCTGGCTGGCTGCAGGCAGGAGAGCGGGCAGTCGTTGCGCGTCCCGCCACGCAGTAAACCCGGATGGCGTTGTGTGAACTGAGCTCGAGGTGAGGAGGAACGAAGGCAGGAGGAGATCGAGTAGGAGGTGGGGGCGGGGCGCAGGCTTTATAATAAGCGCGCGAACGCGACGGGGAGGGAGGGGGCGGCGAAGTCAACAGGATTCGGTGCCGGCCTTTGTATCCCGCGCGCGCGACGTGGCTGCGAGCGGCGCCCCGGGCCACGGGGACGGGACTGGTTGAGGGAGACGAGGAGCAGAGCGTCAGCTCGGACCAGCTGCGGGCGGGATCCACCATCCTCGTAGTCGTAGGGGGGTAGTAAAAAGTGAGTTGGACCGGCGAGCGCAGAGCACCGCCGGGCGCCAAAAGTGGCCCGGCAGCTGGCCCTGGCGCGCCACCGCAACCTGTCGCGCGTTCTGGGCAAAGGCGTCAGTCAAGCAGCCGAGGAACAGGGCAGCGCAGAGTCCCAGTCCTCGCGGCGGCTCCGCGAATCAGCTCCGTGGGGATAATCTGGCGGGTCCGTTCTCCGTTGCTGTCGCTCGCCCCGGGCGGGGATGTAATTGTTTTTTACTGCTCGCGCGGTACTCTGGTAGAGGACCACGAATGGCAGTTTTACCGGAGGACGGAATCGTCGTGCCTTCTTGCCTGGAGTTGAGCGGGATTTAGCGGTGACGGCGTCAAGCATCGAACTTATCATCTTGGCGGTAAATGGTAATAGCGGTTGGCGGTAAATGGTAATAGCGGGCGACAGCGGTGGGGTGGGCAAAAGATGCGACAGGCTACGACAGCGTGAAGTCACGGGTGGACACGTGTTGCGCTTAGTTGGGCTATGTTTGAGGTGAGGTTGGTGTAGAGGAGCGTTAGATTCACATCACACGGCTAGATAAATTAGGCTGGCTGAAATACGTGTTGCCTCCATTAGACATTTGAGTTTAGACGCGACATATAAGAACCAAATGGGACATGTCACCAAAAAGTTAAACAAAGGAACTTGCACCGGATGGGGTAGGGTTTAGGGTTTTATTCTATTTTATTTTCTGTGTGTGCAACAACCAGCCAAGACTGATTGATCACACTTGAGAAGTAGAAACTGATAATTAGTTTCTAATTAGTGGTTGAGAAGTTTTCAAGTGTGCTGGTCGCCTTCCGCCAACCGCATGCCCTTGTACGGCGAAATTCAGTTGAATAGTCCTCATCTATAGGCACGCCACATAAGGAAGGGGCCAAGCCAAGGTACAAAACGGCTGAGCAGTGTGGTACTGTGGCGCGAAGAAAGGCCAAGATCGGATTTCGCATGCTCTGTCTGTTCCAAGGGAAAAAACGGACAAAGATCCACGGACGAGAAGAGATTCCATTTGGTCCCGTGGTGCACATCGTCCTCCTCCCGCCTTTTCCCGATCGCCTGCCACCGCGCACGGCTGACGGCACCCAGCGCCGGCCACACGTCTCCGGCCAGAGCCAATCGGCCAATCCCCACTGCCTCTCGCTCACGCATGCCGCGCCCAAAACCGGCGTCGTCCGCCTGCATGCTGGACGCCTCGCGCTGCCACCGGTTTAGATCTGCACTGCGCCCAGCCGGCCCCGGCTCCGCTTCCGTTCATGCATCGAGGCAGCCGCCGGCCACCGCGCAGAACGGACGCGCGTGAATGCGTGGCCTGCAGAAGGCACGCTCGCTCGTAGTCGTTCCTGATCAGAACGCCGCTGCCCGCTCGCTCGTTCGCAGGACCCGCAGGCGAGAGATCCTAACGTAACGATCACACACTTTCCTCGTGTCCCTTCCAAACAAACAAAATAAAAACTACTCCTTTTGAACGAGATCTCGCGATCGAGTAGAAGTCGCCGTGACCCGCCGTCGTTGCCGCGTGTGGCGATCGGTGTGCGCTGGCCGTGCGGCTGCCAAGTGTGGATGTGTGTGTGTACAGGCGTGCCACCTGCTGATGTTGGCGTTCGTACGGCCGCTCCACACGGATGCATCGTTGGATGGTCGAGTCGAGCGACCGATCCGTGAGCCACGGCGCGTGCGTGCGTGTCTCTCGGAGCGCAGCAGCGCCAGGTCGTTTCCTCTCGGATAATACTTGTTAGTTGAAAGCGAAAAACAAATGTCAAAAGTTTGCCCCGTTAAAAGCCGAGGCGCGTAAAGCTAGGAGATGAAAGCGACAGGGCCCAGGGGAATGGAAAAGGCGACCAATAAGCGTGAGAGGAAAGTTTCATCTGCTGCTGCTACTAGTAATCATGCAATCGAACGAGCGTTTCATAATAAAATCATCGGAAGTGTGCTGTATCTGTGATGGTCGGATACTAATTATCTTAGAGTATAATATATATTTTTCCATAAGCAATCAGAGGTGACACAGCCTCCCTTAACATAGTGAAAAACTGAATGAATTTAACTCTCGTGGTTATTACCTCGAGCACCAAGTCCTGCTGGCAGTACGAACGGGAAATTAAATTTTCCTGATTTGTACGGGTATATCATACTGTTTCTTGTAAAACTTAGTACGATTAATTGCCGCGACTAGAACCGCCTTAGGGCATCTACCATAGTTTAGACGACAACCCTCTATTGGTTTTTTAATGCAAATAATATTACTCCCTCCGTTCCCTTTTTAATAATCTTCGTATTACTAAAAATAATTTTCCACAACTGATCTTCAGATTTGAGTCTAACAGTGTTGGTCCTCCTCGTCCTATGTGCACGCGGTTGTTGGTCTAGATGGCTACTTAATACAGCAAGAAACTATTGTTCTGGCCGAATAGTTAATATAGCATGCAACGAGCGACAATTGCTCCTTGGTCTCTTTAAGAGGTTATTTGGATACAACTAAATACTCTCCATTTGAAATGAATTGAGAAGGATTAGAGTAAAAATTAGTTTATTTTTTACTCCACTCCATTTTAATGCACTTTATTTCTTATTATCAAAACAAGCTCTAAAAAGGGACCGAGGGAGTGCTAATTACTAATTGCATGTAGACAATGCATACAAAGATTAAATTGTTGTCTAGAATTGTAAGTTGTCCGAGCTATCCTATCTTGCATCTTGCACAATGCCGTCTCTTTCCTCATTTATTACACACTCTCTCCTTATTTATTTTTTGCCATGCCCTTATAGGCTCAAATTAATTGCCGTTATACATGCCTTTAGTAGCACGAAAACCATGAAAATTCTTGGTACGCTTTGTATTTTCATAGCGACGCGTGTCTCGGGCCCCTAGCCCCCAGTGTCTATGTCAGTTGACTTTGAAACAAAAGATCACAATAATTGCTGTACAAAGAGCACGTCCACTAGTACATGACAGTAGATGCGGTGGACTTTAATTAATACTTGATCAAGGTTTTGACCGCCCAAGACACCCGGGCCACGAAATTAAGCTAGAGAGATATGTCTTTTTGTTAAACTAACATAACAGAAATAATTTTTCCTCACAAAAACATGACAAATTACTCCATTTTCTCGATCAGCTTATACATTTGGAACTATCCACCAAATGATGATATCATTTTCAAGACGATCCAGAAGGCTCTTCTAGCTATTTTTTATGAATATCGTCAGCAATTTGAAGAAGTGGCGGTAAACTAATTGTACTTATAAGAAAATTTGGATGACAAAAACAATTATAAAATGTGGTATAATACTATAGTACCGAATTTCGTGTTTGTGAATATCTGCGTTTCTACAGTGTTTCACACGCAAAAGCTATTTTTTTCGGTGTCCTAACATTGGTGCTAATTAATTGGTCTAACACCAATTATTAGCCAGGAATTTAACCTACGGCCTCCTCAACCTAGATAGACAGTAAATAAGGGTCTGCACCGTCTGCTCGCATGTAGCATTAAATTGGCTATGGTGTGAATGTGCGTGAATATAACTGCTATTTAAAGAAAAAATGAGCCAGCTCCTAGATCTCTGTAGGCCAGCATGCCTGAATGAAACAGGACGATAAGGAAGATGAAAAGGCTACAAAGAGTGTAGTTTAAGAAACAATTTACGTATGACGTAGGGAAGAGGGAGACGAAGATCTCATCAACTCCACCAAACACGCAACTAATTAGAACAGTCAAATCATTTGGAATGATTGTAATAGCAGGGCGTTGGTCAGATTAACATGCTCGTCGTTATACCCAACCAGCGGAAAAAAGAACTAGCAGTCACTCCCTAATCGAGTTTACCACAGCACTAAGCACTCGTGTTAAATTAGTTTAATGGGGCAAGTGGATGCCAAGTCCAAATTAGGCAACACAAGTTCACAAGTTTGCTCCACTAACGGTACGGATTGACACGATTTTCCGTGGACACTTGGGGAGTTTAATTTCCATATACTGCGACATCATCTCTTATGAAAACAACCTCGCATCTAATTTTAACTCTTCCTCTTTAGACTAGTCCTCAGCCTCGTCGTTCTCGGGCTAATTCAGGAGAGCGAATTGGTGATAAAATGGTATTCCCCCGTTCTGAAATAAATGATGTTAGGACAAAAACCTAGTTCAATTTAAACTAAATTAGTTGTCCTAAGACTGCTCGCACTCGTGGCCCTCTATATCGGATCTCTAAAAGAATATTTCTAGTTCTTTACAGCCACCTCTAAAAGATTCCCACGTAAAGTTCAATTCTCTGCACTCGTTCACCTCTAAATCAGACCTCTATATCGACTATCATCTATTTTCTATGATATAATATAACTAACTCATCTTTTATATTATTACATATAACTATTTTTATGTTAATAATATTATATTTACAACTTATAAAAAATCACCAATTTTTTATTATTTTTTTGCTCCTTTCTTCTTATTTTTTTCCTTTTTCTTTCTTTTTCCCTTTTCCTTTTACTTCTCTTCTTTCTTTTTCTTTTCTTTTTTCTTTCCTTTCTTCCTCCTCTTTTTCTTTCTCTCTTTCCTTTTCCTCTTCTACCGGCGCTGCAATGCAGCTCTTCATTTGGCGCTGCCCTGTAGAAGCCTGCAATTTACAGGCACCTTTGCAGGTCCCGCTGCGGATAACCGCAGACCTGTACGCCTGTATATTCGGCGGCCAGCGCTGTTTACAGGGCGCCGCTACGCTCAACCTAAATATTATTTACACTACAGCAGTACGACTCACTTACGACGGCTAAAACCATCGTAAGTAAACTCTAAACCGTCACAATTAGCTTAATTACGGCGGATTAAGCCTAATTATGACGTTTTTAGCCGTCGTCAGGATTTGGTCGTAAGTTACGCAACTTATGATGGCGACCCGTAACCGTTGTATGTAAGCATCTGGACCACGTGGTGGGCTGGGCCATACCACTTACGACGGTCTGGACCTAGCTGTCGTAAGTAGACTGCTAGGTCCAGGCCGTCGTAAGTTATTTGGGCTTACTTACGACGGCCTGTATACAAGCCGTAGTAAGTTATGGTTTTAACTTTTTTAAAAAACAGGAACTAGCTGCCCTGACACAGTTGCCAGCCGAGACAAATCAAAACGGCATTCACACAGATAAACAATACAATGCAGATTCAACGGTTCATTCATAAAGTCTAAGAAAATCTAAAAACACAAGACTACACACTCCCCTCACGACTACCTCCGGAGTTGTGAACGTCGTCTTCGCGTGTCCCTCCCAGTATCGGTAGCTGCGGAGATGGAGTCTGAGCCTCCGTCGGTGAACCTTGCAAAGTAAATAAAAGTTAGACATGTCTCGTTCTCTCTCTCATTCTCTCTCCCTCATTCTTTCTCTCTTTCACTCTCAGTACTCCTCTTTCACACTCTCTCTCTCTCTCTCGCTCTCGTTGTCCCTCTCCCCATCCCCCTCTCCCTTCTCCCTCTCTCGCTCTCATTGTCCCTCTCCCCATCCCCCTCTCCCTTCTCTCTCTCTCTCGCCCTCGTTGTCCCTCTCCCCATCCCCCTCTCCCTTCTCTCTCTCTCTCGTTCTCGTTGTCCCTCTCCCCATCCCCTCTCCCTTCTCTCTCTCTCTCTCTCTCTCTCGCTCTCGTTGTCCCTCTCCCACCCCCCTCTCCTTCTCTCTCTATTTCACTTTCTCTACTCCTCTTTCACTCTCTCCCCACTGTCACGGCCGGTTTTACAAAGAGCAAAACTGGCCGCAATCTATGTATATGCCAGGATCGGTTTAATTCATACACGTAGGACATATAGTGATAAACATTTATATATCGAAAATAAACAACATATATACCTTAGATAAGCTTCGAATAGCAGCAAAAGGGGAGAACTAGTCGGGCCGTCCATAGGCGAATCGACTGGCAGCAATGTGACCTTCTTCGCATCCTCTTCATTTGATCTTCTTTAGTCTGAGCAACATTTATAATAAAGGAAAAAGACAAACGCCTGAGTACATAGAGTACTCAGCAAGTGTGGGGAAGTAGATGAAATGCAGGCATTTAACAAGAAAGGCTAGACACGGGTTAAGCACTAAACAACCTATCCTTAGTTTTATTAGGCGTCCTATTTATTTAGTGAAATTCCCGCCCAACCCAAATATATCTCCAAGTGATCTCCACTATCACTGTAAATCTCAATCTCAATCCACCATCCCAAACCACACCAAACCAACCCCGCTAATCATGAGAGAGTTACCAGCCCGCTCTTGACCGTGAGCACGGCTATCTAGACAGTTTTGACTCTGCAGAGTTTGTACCCTTTACCCACAAGTCATGTTTTCATCGCCCGTCGGCGACTCAAGAAACTCCTTTCCGCCCTCTCACACTCCCTATGGTGTGGGGCCAGGAGTACACGACAAGGCCTTTACATTGCACTACCCAACCCATGCACACCCGCTAAGGATTCACCGCTGCGACACTCTGAAACCTCTGCCGCAGAAGCCCCCTCTTGCGCCACTTACACATCTCTCTGGTGTACACAAGGAAAGATAGGAACAACTTAATTGGTCACACTGCCCCATCACAGTTCTTGTGGTGGCACTGTATAAGCCAGTTGACGGGTCTCACGAACCGGCCCTTAGGATCTACGCATGCTAACTAACCACAAATCCGAGTCTCGTGCACTCAGCACCCACCGTACCCCACCAGCCTGCTAGATCCCTATACTACCCACCTCATACACCACATACATCACCACATCATCACCAACATCATGATATATTGAAATTAAATGTAATAACTCCCATCCCGACATCTAAGCAGGACTAAGCATGGAAATAATGACATAAAGTAAACCCTAGTCTACCCATCCCGGCTACAAGGCAAATTTTGGAAATACTAGTAAACAACCAACACATGGGATTCAATTTAAGACCTAAGCATGCAATTCTAACTAAAATCCTAAAAAGGTGCAAAGTGGTCAAGGGCACTTGCCTTTTTCTTATATTGTTGCTCAGTCCACCCTCTTCATCTTCAAAGTCTTAGGCTTATAGGTCGAACATATGCTCAGAGGTTGATTCTGTCCACATCATTGTAGGTGAAAGAAAATAACAAGGAAACAAGTAAGAAAAGCTAAGCCACTCTCAAGCATAGGAATTCATCCACGCATAATTAAGTAGATCTTATATTTTCACCTCACTGTGTGCATTTCATTATTCAGCCCCATGCCATGTTTTCTTTCCAATAGGTGCAATTTCTTTCTTTTATATATGTTCATCCTTAATTTGTCCTTGTGAGAGTGTGTCATGTGGAAATAGCAGTTTTTAGGGCCCTAGATGTGACTTTCAGCACATGGTGGTGGTGTTCTAGTCATTTCAGCACTATACAGGTTTTAAAATGTGAACTTAAGCATACGGCAGGGGCGGCAGGGGCATTATGGTCATCTTCAGCATGCTGCAGGGTCACTTTGGGAAATTTCAGAACTGATCAGGGAGTTTTCTGCAAAAATACAGCAGGGTTTTTGGGCTACACATCAAACTAGCATGTCCTAGTGTGTTTTGTGTAAACTCAGCACTAAAAACAGGGTTATAATGGAAATTCAGCATGATCATGGGCTTATTTGCTAAACTATAGCAAGGATCAAAGGGCTAAGATGTAATTTCAGAACGCCCTAGGGTACTTGGTGAAATTACAGCAGGGCTCAGGGGTATTCCTGCTAAAATCCAGGGGTCAAAAGATCATTTGATTCCTAATCTCAGAGTTTTAAAGTAGTAAAACAGATTATCACGGGAGTCTATTTACATAAACTGACCGATTTGGTGGTGTTTTGCAAAAGCAGAAATGTCCAGGGGCCTAAAAAAATATTGTTTCTAATATTTCCAAGGGCTAACTCATTAACTACAGTGATTACATGGACCCAATCTCCCTTACCGAGAGTTTTGGTGGGGCTAGAAATCATTTTTCGACACAGATCCTAATTTCTCCACTGCCGAGTGCCTAATCCGCAGAAGTCAGGGTCAGTTTTACGCCATCCCGAGAATTCCCAGGGGTATGGGTGCAAAACTCACCACGGGAGACATCCAAATCAGCGGGGACCGTCGGATAGGGGATCGGCGGTGCCGGCTTTAAACAACCAAACCGATATGGGATGTCTAATCCTAGCCGTCCAAACGAGATCTCGTTGTGGGGGTTATACCCGAGGGTCTTCGGCCATCGGCGCCATCTTCAAGCGACGGTGCGCCATGGGCGCGGCCCTAAACTTCGTCGGAGTTTGTTGATCCTCAACTACAAGCCATTCTATGCGCAACCAAGCAACGAAAACATAAGAGGCACGTTGTGGAACTCACCTAGGGGGGGTATATTGGCTTGGAATGGCTTGGTGAGGGCTCGCAAGAGCATTGCCGACAGCCCGGGGACTGCCATCGTCCTGTTAGCGTTGAAGAGCTGTCCAACCTCCTCAGCTTTCTCCTCGGTGACCTAGTTGTGCTTGAGCGACACGGCGAGCACCTCCGTGAGGGTCATAAAAGAGTGCAGTAAGCTAATAACAAAACGTGCGAGTTGTCCTACCTGCGCGGCATCGAGTCCACTCATGTGTGCTATGTCGCAGAGCAGCAGCGCCTCGACCTTGTCGACGACAGCCCTGAGCCTCGCGTAGTCGATGTACCCCGTGGTGGAGTTGACCGGATACGGCAGGCACTCGAAGCAGATCGAGGTGGCGGAGATCTTCCCACCGAGGCGGTAGACAGGTCGGCCGTCAGCTCTCTCTCTCTTGCGGTGCACCAGGAGCAGGTGCGGGCGACGGCGGCGTAGGAGGTGGCGAAGGGGTGGAGCTTGGCCAAAGACGAGCGGCGAGCGGTGGCGGTCAGGGCGCGGGGCAGGGGTGAGGAGGCGGTGAGCAGCGAGGCGCGGGGGTGGGGGCTCGTCGGACGGAGGGCGCGGATGCCGGAGCTGCTTCGAGGGGGGGGGGCGAGCTCGGCGGTGGCGAGGTCCATGGGGCGAGGCGGCGCGTAGATGGTGGCGGCCGAGAGGGAGGAAGCGGGGAGGGCACCGAGGGTGGGCTCGAGCCGGGCTTGGCGGGGAGGAGCAGGACCGTGGGGTGTCGGTGGAGGCGCGCGAGGCGGCAGCGGCGCTGGCGACAGTTGGGGGAGGCGCGCTGGTCGGGGGCGAGGTCGACGGCGCAGGAGGAGGAGGGTGGGAGGTGCGGCGCGGCCTAGGGCGGTGATGGAAGGCGGCGTGGGCAGCACTGAGGAAGAAGGCGACTCCGGCTAGGGGAGAGGACGGGGAAGGGGGCCGGGGAGAGGAGGGGCGGCGGGGTAGGCGGCCGTGGAGGAGCATGCGCGCGGAGGTGAGGGAGGAGGCGAGCGGGGGGCGGCGGTGAAGAGGAACGGCGGGGCACGGGAGGGCGCCGGCCAGGGGCTCGGGCGCGGGGGTGCTCGTGCGCGGAGGCGAGGGAGGCGGGTGACGACGCGGGAGCGCTGGGCACGGAGTCCGGGGAGGAGGCGACGTTCAGGGGAAGGTCTGAGAGAGGAGGCGGCGGGCTAGTGCGGCTGCGAGCCGGGAGAGCAGGGGGAGGCTCGGGAGGGAGAAGGAAAGAAGAAGAGAGAAAAAAAAGTTAGGGTTGGGGGAGTATGTGGGCTGGGCCGAAAATAAAAATCTGGGTGTTACACCCACCCTCTATCTCTTTCACTATCTCTCCCCCCTCTCTCTATCACTTTATCTCCCCCACTGTATTAAATAGTATTAAAGATTTATACAGTGCCATTTGTACATGTGCTGGGGGCGGCTGTGACGAGGACGCCTATGGCGGCTGTGGCCACGAAGGAAACGGGAGCTCCTACCCACTCTGTCAAGCTAAAGCATGTCATTGCAACATATTAGAACACATGTATATTACTGAAATGCTAAAAATTTGAAATACAGTAATTTACATTACTTACCTCCACCGTTGCTTGCATCTGGGCCATGAGGTTGGCCTGGTACTCCTGGACGGCCCTCGTCTTGTCGAGCTTCTCTTGGGTCCACGCAAGCCTATCCTCCATGGCACGAAATTCGAAGTCCCTCTGCGACAGACGGTTACTCGACGGACCAATGGACGAAGCCTCTGTCGATGGAGTGCCTCTCGAACACCGCTAGGGATGGCAACGGGTACCCATTACGTGTTTACCCACGGATATCCGACCCGATGGGTACGGGTTTGGGTATAAATTTATACCCGCGGGCACGGGTTCGGGTAACGAGTAGAATCCAATGGATATTTCTTATTGGGTAAAAAAATTCCATACCCATATCTGTATACCCGTACCCGATCTCTAACATGCGGGTCCAATACAATATATATAACTAGTTCTAGAGTTTCTTGGTCCTCTCCTCTCCACCTCCCTGCCTTCATGCACAACGCGCCAGTGCCGCAACCGACTCCCGACCTCTGTCCTTCTCGACGAATACTAAGCTGTTTTAAAACTGAATGGATGTTTGATGCAATGTATTGTTTTGTTTAAGGGTTTCGGGTAACGGATATACCCGCGGGTAAAAAATATCCGCGGTAACGGATACGGGTAACAATTTTTACCCGTTGCGGGTAACGGGCACGGGTTCGGGTACGGATTTTATCCAACGGGTACGGGTAAACAAGAGTAATATCCTCGGGTATTTTACCCGTTGCCATCCCTAAACACCGCACCACCCTCGAGTTGACAACTCCATAAAAAATGGCAAACCTGAAAGATAGAAAAATAGTAAGTAGAAGAAGGAAATTTAAAAAAATGAAACTGTTGATCAACTCACCGTCCATAAGCCTTCCCGCCGCCGCTTGCGTACACGACTCTAGGATCGATTGGCACATTTTTCTAATCGTAGCCTTCGTCGTGTATCTTCTTCACCTCCTGCGCGTACTTTTCCTAAAAAAACAAAGAAATGATGCAAGTGTATGAGTACTAGTATTACTTATAATTAAATTGATGAATTTTGAAAACTTACCAGTCGGTCGGTCGCGATCTGACTACACTGCCCAGGCTGGGAAGGGTCACTTCCCCTGTGACCTCTCTTCCAAACCTCGGTCGATGTCAGCTCCTGACCAGTTTCTCGCTCCTGTAGATACGATTTAGTTGAAGAAATATATTATCAACACATGAACGAACATTAAAGTATACTTACCATGTGTTTACCCATACGCACGTAGCCATCATCGCCGTAGTTATGTTGGTCGTCTGTTCCTCTGCAGCCTCGAGCCCTCGTGGAATTACTGATGAAGTTCTCGCTAGCCCAGTACCGACAAAGAGATCGGTACGCGTCGGGCTAGCTCTCTAACCAGCTAATAGTAACCTGCACATATTTAGTATTTCATAAGTATTATTAACATAAGTAATTGTTAGAAATAGTTAACAATAATAACTTACCTCCGCGTACTGCTCCTCGGTCAAATATGTGTCGGAGTCCTTCCTAAACGGACCCCTTGGTGTTGCTGATGCCACTTGCTGTACTCGTTGATGGCCTGGATGCGGGCGTACGACAACGCCTGCACCACGAGCTTCCGAGCATTGTTGTTGAAGACGACAATCACATGCTTCATCATGCTCTCGCTCGAGTCCTCTAGCTGGCACCAAAGCTTTTAGAAAACAAAATTTTGATTAGACCGCACGAATATTTAAATGAGTGTAAAAAATGCAAACATTTAAACTTGCCATAAAATTGTTCCACACGGCCCCCTAAAGGGTGCCGTGGACCTCGTGAGGGACACGAGCGTAGTCGTCCCACGGTAAAACAGGGACACCGTCGATGATACCGTGATAGTGCAACCGCACTAAAGCCTTGATGACACCGTTAACCTGCTTGTGGTGTCCCTGGCCCGCAAACAAACAGTCGTGCCAAGATCTGCAAAATTTGTTAACTTATTATGTATCGGCAGACAACATCCAATATATAATACTATACAATTTATTTACTTATCTCCGAGTGGACGAATGGTGATCCCCTCACGAAGAAAGGAGGAGGAGCAGCATTTGGGTCCTCCTCATGCGTCGCCTCATCGGCGGCACCACGTCCGGTGACCCGGGCGGCTGGTCAGCACTAGAGCCCGAAGGATCCATGCTCGCCGGCTCCGAGGGCTGCGTAGCTGGCTCCGAGGGCTGGGTAGCCACAACCTCCGGCTCCGACATAGAAGACTCTGAGTCGGACTGCAAAAATAAATGATTCATAAGAAAAATAATTAATAAATGCAATTTCAAATAACGTTATTGGCAGCTGAAATTTACCTCCATGCGCTGAAAGGCCACAACTCGGTCCGAAAAGTCTGGAAGGTGCCTCATTAGCTGAGAGCGTCTGCTCGCACCTGACGAGGTACCTGAGAAGACCAAGTCCCGGGGCTGAGTGAGTGTCGGTACTCTACGAACCGGGTACCCTCGCGTCGTGGATAAAAAGCACCTTGGGCCCACCTTCCCGGCTAAGGCAGGCCCTAGCGTAAGACATGCGCTCTAGGCCCCCTGGGCTGTCCCGGGATTGCCACGTGTCTTCAGGCCCTGAGCCTGAAGACCGGCCGGGGGTGGCTCGGGTGCTGTGACGTGTCCAGTGGTGTCAGGCCCCATCTTCCATCAAGGAGGGCTCCGGAGGTGCCACGTGTCCTGCAGCTATGGATCCGACCTCCAGCATGGAGGCCTCTGGTGCTGCCACGTGGGCAGCGACTTTAGGTGTATCTTCCCCCTCGGGAAGGCTCCGAATGTGCCACGTGTCCTGCAGCTCCGTATCCGACCTCCAGCATGGGAGGGCTCCAGTGCTGCCATGTGCCCAACAACTCTATACCGCCCACTTCTTCACAAGACAGCTCCGGTGGAGACGCGTGTCTAGGGGGCCATCCGCCCGAACGTCACTCCGATGTGCAACGGGCTGATAGCCAAGGAGTAAAGAGGAAGGAGCGCTGCCATACCGGGCATTGAAGGCTCGTGCCGTCCCCAGAAGTATGGTGCATGATGCACGCCTCCGTTTTCTGTCTGTTCGCCATTACGGTGAAAGATAGGGCGGCGAGGCGTGATGGTGCGACAGTGCCTCCCAACGGTGCTGAGCCGCCCTGCAGAGCAAGAGGACGCGACGACAAGACGGATGCTTCATCATCACCTGCTACACGGACAGAGGTGCTCGGCGAGACAGGAGGCGCACCGTAACTCCACCGACAACGACAATACATATAGCTGTAAATGCCTATAACCTATTTGTAAGATGCAAATAGCCGCGGGGCCACCTGTCAGACCCCAGCTCCGAAAGCAGGTCAACACATGTGTTGCCACCTCCTTAGTGAGGGCTTTTCCCTCCGTCTCCTGCAGGTCGACGACAACGTCTTCCAACGCTGAATCTTCGAGCCTGCAGAGTCAAGCGTAGGGAGCACTTGGCTTATCTCCTGCGAAGGCTCGCCGACGCGCACCGGGCTGAAGCCGAAGGGCACCAGAGCTGACTCAGCACGGCCCAAGAAGTCCCAGACTTGCTGGACCTCTGCCGTGCACGAGGCCCGAAGCTCCTAAAGTTCATGCCGAGCCGCTGCCAGGGCTGCTGCGTCGCGCTCAGAGAGTCTTTTCTCCTCGGCGGCCAACACCACCGCCCGAGCATCGAGCTCGCGGTCCCGGTGCTGCAGTTCCTTCTCATGGAGCGAGACGTTGGACTCTGCAGCCCGAAGGTCCTAGCTCTCCTTCGCCTGCCTCTCCCGGTCCTTGTTCAGAGAGGCCAGCTGGCGGTCCAAGTCATCGGACCGAGACTTCAGCTCGGCCTGCTCCCGCTACGAGCGCGATGAAGCCTCCTCCTCCTTCGCCGCTAGCTCGCGCTCACGACGAGTCAGCACTAACCGCAGCTCCTCTAGGGAGGCGAGGCGACTGTTGGCTGTCCGGTGGGCCTCCTGGGCTTCTGCATAGAACTTCTTGGACTGCTCGTCGAGCCGATCGACCAAGTTCCACTGCCTGTTGGTCAATTCTTGCTCCTCTCGCAAACGAGCCTCTTTCGCCTCCAACCTCCTCTGTGTCTCCTAGGTCCGGAGCTTGAGAAACCTTTCCTAGCCAGTCAGACGCTCCTCCTCCTCCCGGATGCCTCCTCGCTCCTGGTCCAGCGACAGCAGAACCCAACGAAGACTTGCGTGAGCCAACGCCACGGCCTCAGACAAAGGGACCCGCTAGACGCGTGCCGGGGCCTCCTGGGCATCATCCACGGGAGGAGGCACGGGAACGCAGAGCCCCGCGGAAGCTTCGGCTTGTCCCTCAGTAGAGGGCAAGTGAGCTCCTAGCTAGGGAACGCAGCCCTACGAAGTAGGAGCTGTGCCATCTGACATGCCTTCATCAGCAGCGGGAGCGGGCTCGATGCCGTGAACCGGTGGAGCCTCACCAGCTACGGTCGGCTCAGAATCAGGCTCCGGAGCCTAGTATGATGGAAGGTCTTGGCTGGAGTCCACTGTGCAAGGGGCCGCCGTGGGGACATCCACAGAAGAGATAGAAGGCGTGGACATCGTTGGCACGGGAGGGTCCCGTACCCTGCCTTAGAGCAGTCCCGGAAGCTGCCGGCGGACCGCTGGGCATCACACGCACCGAAGTGCCCCCAGGAGCCCCTGCGTACGGAGCCCTGCGCAGAGGACAGAGATCAACAGACGACCTCAAAACAAAGAAAAAACAGGACAAGCAGTAAAGGACGGCCTCGGATGACTTACCTAGGGCTGACAAAGTCCCATGAAATTGCCCGGAGACGCTTGCTCCGGCCCATAGAGCCACTGGAACCTCCGACTGCAACCGACCTCTTTGCTGACGGAGGACGTACTGGAGTTGCAGGAGTACCTCCAATGGGTGTGGATGCGGGACCGGTCGCGCCGCTCTCGGACACACTCCCGAGTATAACCTCGGGCGCGCTTGGGACCGCTGCGGGCATCACAGGGCCAGGAACGGAAACAAAGCTCCCGTCCGTACGAGTTAGCCTCCGCTTCTTCCCAGGAGAACTAGGCTGGGGGTCCACTGGCGTATTCCCCTTTCCTTTGTCCAAAATTGGGGTAGAGGAAGTCGGAGCGACGAAACCCGACATGGCAATATTTGGAGCAGACGAGGAGGCACACTTCCGTCACTCGCTTCAGTCACCCCAGGGATTGATATCCCGTGGGAAGCATCGCCGATCTGCCGGGGAGCGACGTCGATGTCGTCCAACGTCGGCATCGCCCTTAAGAACTGCGATCTTAGCCCCTGGTTCATGAAGATGGGCAGACACGACGCCGGAGGGATAATGAGGTCATCGTAGATTGGGCCAACCCTAACGTCGGCACATATTGTCCCCATCAAGGCGTCCAGGAGCTCCGTCTTCTGGTTGGTTCCGGGACCACGCTCCAGGCGGCTGGAGTCATTGTCGCTAGTGTACATCCAAGCCGCGCGACAACGGCTCTGGAGGGGAGCGATCCGCCGGCCCAGGAAGTCGGCCAACACCATCAGCGAGGACAAGCCCTGGTCTGCTAGGAACTTAATACTTGCCAGCACCGGGGAATAGATGCTCTCAAGGTGCGGTGCATCGTCCCAGTCGGTTCGCGTGGTCGAAGGAGGAGAAGTTGGCAGATCCAGCCGATCGTAGACATCGGTCTTCACTCTAGTGCTCCCACTTGCTAGAAGATAAGGGAGAGATGTACGTTGTCAAGGGCCTGGTGCGGTGTTTGAAGTAGTAGGCACCTAGGAAGCTCGAGCTCCTCCCCGACGACCGGAGGACGAAGAACATCCGGAACAACCACACCGATGGCCACACCCCCACAAACATCTCGCAACGATGGACGAAAATCGATACCAGCACGAGGGAGTGTGGCCTCAAGTGCTGAAGCTGGATCCCGTAGGACTCCAGCAGAGTCAGAAAGAAGGATGAAACAGGGAAGGTGAGCCCCACCAGAATGTACTCGAGGAAGACAACGATCTCGCCGGGCTCAAGGTCTACGAGTGGGAGGGATCCGTAGAGAACCCTCCCAACGTACTGAGGCACCTGCAAGCCGACCAAGCGCCTCACGCGCCTCACGTTGCTAGCGCTCTTGAGACGAGACTCTTGGAGGTTCGACGCCATTGGAGCTGGAGAGAAGATGAAGAGCAAGAAGACAAATGGAGGGGAGGACTCCTGCTAGCGACAGAGGGTCTCTTTATTTGCCCCACATCCCTCGAGGACTGCCAATCGAGACGTGCCCAAAATAATCGCACCCATGCAGACCAAACCGTTGAGAGCGGAGGAATGGGGCCCACTCTACAGTCAGTGTGAACAAAGGGCAACACGGTTAAGGTTGGGGAAAGGTGGTTCCCCGATAAAGCCTGACAAAAGAGAACAGAGGTCTTGCAGGGAACTGATGCAGACAGTGCAACAGGTTCTTGAAACGTGCACCCCCATGACCCTTTAGCGATGAAGAGACTCATGTTCATGACGACAGGGAAGTCTCTTTGACCGAGGGCAAGCAACCTCTTCGTCTCCCAGGAATGACCGCTCGCCCAATACATGGGAATCACGTTGTCGCCTCGATTCCCAGAAAAAATTGCAAGTTTGAAACCACCACGCGGAAGAGATAGGGGCCCCACCCGCGGGCTCAATACCTCACCCAAGATGGGCCCGGGGGCCACTGTCGGTACCCTACGAACCGGGTACCCCCGCGTAGCGGATAAAAAGCACCTGGGCCCCACCTTCCCGGCTTAGGCAGGCCCTAGCATAAGATATGCGCTCTAGGACCCATGGGCTATCCCGGGATTGCCACGTGTCTTCAGGTCCTGAGACTGAAGACCGGTCGGGGGTGGCTCGGGAGTTGTTACGTGTCTAGTGGTGCAGGGGCCCATCTTCCACCAAGGAGGTCTCTGGAGGTGCCACGCGTCCTACAACTCCGGATTCGACCTCTAGCATGGAGGCCTCCGGTGCTGCCACGTGAGAAGCGACTCCGGGTGTACCTTCCCCCTGGGGAAGGCTCCGGATATGCCATGTGTCCTGCAGCTCCGAATCCGACCTCCAGCATTGGAGGGCTCCGGTGCTACCACGTGCACAACAACTCTAGACCGCACACTACTCCACAAGATAGCTCTGGTGGAGACGCGTGTCTCGGGGGCCATCCGCCTGAATGTCACTCTGACGAGCAACGGGCTGATAGCCAAGGTGTAAAGAGGAATGAGCGCTGCTAGGCCTAGCATTCAAGGCTCGCGCCTTCCCCAGAAGCATGGTGCGGGACGCACGTCTCCGTCCTCTGTCTGTTTGCCATTACGGTGAAAGACAGGGCGGCGAGGCGTGATGGTGCGACAGTGCCTCCCAACGGCGCTGAGCCGCCCTGCAGAGCAAGAGGATGCGGCGACAAACGGATACTTCATCATCACCTGCTACTCGGACAGAGGCGCCCGGCGGGACAGGCGGCGCACCGTAACTCCACCGACAACGACAATACATATAGTTGTAAATGCCTATAGCTTATGTGTAGGATGCAGATAGCCGTGGGGCCACCTGTCGGGCCCCGGGCCACCTTGTAATTGCCCCGTCCTTGAAGCTATAAAAGGACTAGGGCAGCCTCCGGGCAAGGGTTCACAATCCAGCCAAGTCATTCTCACACACGAGCAAGCAATACATCAAGCACTCCCGTGGACGTAGGATTTTACGATCTGGCGGTCCGAACCACGTAATCATCGTTTCTCTCTCGTCGTTGTGCCATACCTTCGAGATCCACTAGCCCCACCAAAAAAGAACCTCCGCGGGCTGCTTCCGAGCAGATCGGGGGAAGTGTCGTAGAGAACACTTCGACAGTGTGGAACCCTCTCACCCCCTTCCTCCCTTTCCCCTTTCCATTTGACGACGACATTTTGATGCTATGAGTAATTGATAAATGTACTAAGATAATATATAAAATTCATGATAAGTTAGTGAAGAAAACATTACTTCATCAATTTCAAAGTTCATCAACGTCACGATCATGTACCCTACTCTGTAAACCAGACCATCGATCTTCTTTTTTAAGAGTCTGGACTAGATTTCATTTTGTTTTTGTTTCCGCATATCATAAGTCTCGACATCTTGAGCATCTCCAACCAAGTCATCGAGTCCTACACAAGGCTCGACGTTGAACGACTCTAGCAACTCTTCTTCTTGGTAAACCTCATCAACTTCATTAGTATAATGGTATCCATCATCTCCTCAAGTGTATAACCGCTCATTAGGATTCACCTTATGTATCACCACCAAGCTTCGAGTTTTTTGCATTGATAAGGTAGATAATAAACTTGCTCCACTTGGTGAGCAAGAACAAATGAATCGTATCCTCGTAGCCATTCCTTATGTTTGACTTGCACCATGCCAAATTGGTTTTATCAAATTCCATGATTGTTATCAAACCAACCACAGTCAAAGAATACTGCTCAAAAATCCTTATTACCAATAAAAGCAAAATTAAGAATTTTTTAATGATCTCATAGTAATTAGTTTCACGTACTTGAGAGTCGATTGCACTCGTCATAACTTCGGTATTTGACGTTGCCGCGAGTGGACGATGAGATTCAAATTGAGTTGTATGGAATCGGAAGCCATTGACGTCATATCGACCGTAACTTCTAACTTTAACCAATTTGTAGGATAGTTGTCGCAAGTCTTCATGGACGTTGGCATCTTTAATGCACTGTTCAAAATAAAGAAGTTACAAGAAAACTTTGTAAATAATCGTAAGTTATAAGAAAAATTTATAAATACTCATAAGTTATAAGAAATTGTTACATGATCACGAAACCATGATCAAAAGTTAGCTCTTCCATTTATTCCATCTCGTCGCATCACTTCTACTTGTTTGCTCGTAGGTTGCTGTTTATGTGTCCAATTCTGTTTGTGAAACTCTCTCTACGAAAAGAAAAATTTTAGAATAGATTTGTTTCATTTATGATGAGTACCAAAAATATAGGATAAACACTTACTCGAAATATTTGTCCATCTCATTTATATTAGCATACATGTATAGGGAAACATCATTCCTTTCTTCTGTGGTAGAGTTGTAGAAATTGCAACTGCCAACTGCAGTGCCTCTTGTTGTAAAAATGGAGAGCTCTGTACAAGGAGGTTGATCATCCATATTGTACCGCATTTGCCGAAGTATTGACGTTGAGTTCTTGTGCAAAGTAAACACTTGAAAAATATCCTACTTACTTAAGAGTAAATGCTTCGACGATGCACCCTACCTTTGCCCTATTACGAACCATTGATTTTAGATATCTTAGCACTCTTTCAAAATAATACATCCACCTATATTGCACGGGACTACCCACTTTAGCTTCATATGGAAGATGAATAAGGAGATGTTTCATTGGATTGAAGAAGTCTGGAGGAAAAAATTTCCATCTTACATAATAATACCAATATCTCCTTCTCCAACTTACTCATCATCTCTATCGTGATTTCTTTAGCACAGAGCTGTCTATAGAAGTGGCTAAGCTCGGCTAGCACCTTCCACACTGCATCGTCAAAATAGCACCGAAACATAAAGGTAGAAGTCTTTCCATGATTATGTGGTAATCATGACTCTTCAACCCAGTTAGTCTTCCCGTTTCACATTCATAGCTCATTTCAGACTAGCCGCGTAACCATTTGGGAATTTTAAACTTTTCAACCATTCGAGTACTTCTTTCTTTTCTTTGGATCGAAGACAGAAGAAGGCACGTGGTTTACCACCACTTTCAGAAAGCTCAAGGGTTGGACAGTTACAAAGCTCAGCCTGATCCTTTCATGCCTTTATATTTCTTTTGTTTTGCCCGTCATGTTCATGCATGTGCTTATGATACATTCCCCATGTTACCATCTTGATGCTTGACATCAATGTTGTGTATTAATATCACCGACTTTACATATGGTACCTCCCATAGTCCATATACATGAGTCCAATTGTGATCATCTCTGAAGCCGACAAAATATCCAGAACGATCTTTATCTGGCAACAGTTTATCCAATATCAGATATTTCTGACCCGTTAAGACGTTTTGGTGGTCCTTTAGTAACAACGGTGTTCTTTCCGAATACATTTCTTTAGTGCCTAAACATGTGATTCGAAGGAAGCCAACGTTTGTGATAATTAAAGTAATATATCTTTCCTCCATGAGTAAGTCGAAAACAGTAAGTGTCAGAAGCACATATTGGACACGTCAAACGACCGTGAGTGCTCCATCCTGAAAACATGACATACGCCGGAAAATCATGGACAGACCACAAATAAGCAGCTCAAAGGTTGAATCGTTGCTTTTTGTAATTGTTGTACGCTTCGACTCCTGTCCACAATATTTTTAATTCTTCGATCAGCGGTTTCAACATCACGTTGAGACGTGACCCAGGATGATACGGCCCAGGTAAAATGAGGCTAAGGAACATGAACTTATACTTCATACAGAGGGCCAATGGTAGATTGTATGGAATGACAAAGACAGACCAACAGGAGTATGGTGAAACATTTGTACTGAACAACGAGAATCTATCTGTCACCAACCCAACCCAAACATTTCTCGCATCACGACCGAACTATAGATTAAACCGTTCCAGCGCCTTCCATGCCTCACCGTAGGACGGGTGCGTCATGACTTCTTTGTTCTGACATACACCATCTTTGTACCATCTGTGTCTGGTAGGTTTTTTTGAAAGAAACAAATGCTTTAACCGAGGTGTCACAGGTAAATATCGAAGCTGCTTACGTGCCACTTCTGTCATAATATTTTCACCATCTTCATTAACGACTTCGATATACCTCGATTCACCACATTGTAAACATTTCTTCTCTTTCGCATATTCTTTTTAGAAAAGCATGCAGTTGTCTGGACACACATCAATCTTCTCATATTTCATATCGAGACCCGAAAGCAATTTATTCGCGTGATACATATCTTTAGGCACTTTATGGAGTCGTGGAAGGATATCGCTGATCGATTTGATGAAGTTGTTGTAACAGTTATTAGAATAGAAATACTTAGACTTAATTGCCATAAGTCGAGTCATGAAAGTGAGAAGGGACACTTCCGTATGTTCATGTAGCGGCTGTTCTGAAGCTTTGAGAAGCTCGAAGAACGATTCAACCTCCGTTGTAGATGGATCCTCCGTAAGGTTTGGTTGTATAGCTTCTAGCATCTCATCCATCCTATCACCCCCCGTGTTATCATCAATGTCCTATTCCACTTCTTGTACAGTTTTAGAAGCTATTTCACCATGAAAGGTCCAGACCTCATAACATAGCGTGTAACCGTTTCAACACAAATATATCAAAAGTTCCACTTTCTCCAAAACTTGGTATTCTGGCATTTCGTACATGGGCACCACATCTTATCGGTATTTGACAACGAAAATGCTCGATCTACAAAAGCATCCGTCTTAGCGAACCACTCATCTCAATGACCACCATATCTGCTCTTCCAACTAGTATACATCCAACTGCGGTCTTCACCCATGTTTTACTCTGCAATATAAAGCTAGAGAAATTACGTTTACTTTACATCTATTGAAAGGGATATGTCCTAAACCCACCCAAGAGTGACCGAAAGGAGCGTGCTTATACCGAGACGCGAGGTCCGGATCCAAACAAAATTTCGGCAGCATAACCCCGTTGTTCTCCAACTGCACGCCGGATAATGATGCACTAGAGAACATTAGGGTTACGCCATTGAAATTTCGTCCGAATCCAGACTCCGCGTCTCGTCATAAGCACGCCCCCTCGGTCACTCCCAGACTATCCAAAAAGGGACAATTCCGAACCTACACGGCTCACATGCGCAACGCATGTGAGACGGCCCGATCTGAAACGGGTGATGCATATTGTATAGGTTACGTGAATCTTACTTTTTGGAGTGGTTTACGAGGGAGAGGTAAGAACGACAGACAGAAGGAAAGAATGAAAGAGAGACAATGAAGTGGGCCAGCCGTCCTAAGTTACGCTCCATCGGGTCCCGCTAGTGATGACGTACGAGCCAAGTTTCGCCGCTATGGGCTTCTTGATCGAAATCGTGAAGAAAATGGTTCCACAGTGTTCTCGACGGTGCTCTACTTTGTTAAAACGCGACAATGTAGAAAATTGACTTTTAGACGTCCCAAATGTCGGGCCATAAATGAGCTGTGCCGGACTGAGCCGGCCCAAAGCCCGTTTATTTACATATCGATATTATACACTCAAGCAATAAAATTAAACTCAAATTTCTAACAATTTTCAAGTAAATAATAAAATAAATCAAATAAGTAACAAATAAACACACTAAATAATAAACAAAGAAAATCTACACCTAAATACTCAAATAAGAAAACTAAACTAAAATTTACACCCAAATTTACACTAAGTAATATAGTTAACAAATTAAATAACTAAATAATCTCCAATATTAATCAAGTAACCAAATTATAAAACAAATATTAAACTAACAAATTAACTAATCAACTAAACTAATAATCGACTAAACCGAAATAAAGTAACCTAATTAAGTAACAAGTTAACTCACTAACTAAACTAATTAATAAAGTAACTAAATTAATTAATAAATGAACTAAATAAATAATTTATACGATTAATAAAACTTACCTCGGAGTGACAGCGAAGCGGGGCGGGCTCGGGGCCAAGCGGCGGCGGTGGTGCGGGCTGGGCGGAGGCGATGCGCGCGAGGTCGGTCGGGCTCGAACGGTGGCGACAGGGTCGGGCGGCGCTGGGGCAGGCGGCGGCGGGGCTCGGTTGGGCGGCGCAGCGGGGCCGAGCAGCGCGGGAGGCGAGCAACGCGGGGCGGGGGGAGGGGGGGCTGCGTCGGCGGCGGCGGCGCTGGGGCTCGGGCGCGACGGCTGGTGGCTGGGCGGAGGCGGCGGGTCTCGGGCGCGACGGCTGGGCGGAGGCGGCGGGGCTCGGGCTGAATGGCCCGAGCCATTCATCCCGAGCCCGGGGCGTCGGGAGTGGATATAAACCGTCATTTATGACGGCCTAGTAACTTACGACGGCCCATGTGCGTGGCCGTCATAAATTACGTCTTAATTATGACGGGTCTTTAACTTACGACGGCTTAGTGTTTTGGCTGTCGTAAGTAATGTCTTAATTAAGACGGGCCTTCTACTTACAACGGTCCTGGGCCTACGACCGTCGTAAGTAACATAACTTACGACGGCCGACTAGACCCGTTGTAAGTAACATGGCCGTCGTAATGTTACGTGTTTCCTGTAGTGTAGTGTGAGTTCAGAACAGAGGGAGTACGTGTCATCGCTGTTTAATTTAGAACGAACCCCTTATCACTGTTTAAGCGTGTGTAAACTTCCTACATATGCTAGCTGCTATTCAATAATTGAGAAATAGACCTGTCGAGATCGGAGATTCTTAGGTGCACCGATTCGATCTCTAAACGATAAATTCTATGCGAGCCAGGATTTTCTGGGAACACACAAAAGCTTTGCACGATGCATTGCATTCTAGAGGTAAGATTGTAAGAAGAAAAACGAACATCCAATCAAATCTCACCGTACTGCGGCGGAGACCTGTTCATGATCGTACCTGCCAAGTGCCAACTAAAGCACAAAAGCACGGAGGACAATAAAAGAGCTCAACTAGGAAAATGAACGGGATATTCCACTGCATTGAACCTCAAACCACACTAAAAATTCCTAACTAACAACATTTTTCATTTAAAATAATTTTAAGTTTCTAGCTAACGTGTAAGCAAAATAAATTATGCGCGAATCTTATGTCTCAAGCTAAGGTTTAACTCTTGCTGAGCTCAATTGTACGTGCCAGACCCAACAAATTAGGAGGAAATCTAGCAGCAGGCGGCTGATCAGATTTGCAGACGTAATATGACAGTGCCCCATGATGGGCGCCCTGTTGTGCACCTGTTAAAGCTCCAGCGCGCAATGCGTGCGGGTGCATCCAACCTGAAGCTACCTGCAGCATATTCTTACTGATCAAGCGCTCCTACTTACGTACTTTAATCCTGCCCGTACACGGACCGCGATAAAATACTGCAAATTTAAATTCATTTTGACGATCCAGTGAGATCACACATGTCCCCTGCTCCCCTGCAACTTCCAGTAATCTCTGGTCGTATTGTTTCCTCTAAAAGAATCACTGGTCGTATTTTCAATAATAACATACCGATCACACACTACGTATATCCGTATATTAGAGGTGGGAGATGGGCCGGGCCAAATTCGGGCGGGCCGAAGCCCGACGGGCCGGCACGGCCCAGGCATGAAAATGGCCCAAAATAGATTTGGGCCGGGCCGGCCCAGCACGGGATTTTGGGCCGTGCCGTGCCCGGGTTCAGAGGCTTCGGGCGGCCCGGCCCAAAATTGAGTTTCGGGCCGTGCTCGGGCCGGCCCGGCCCGAAATTGGCCCATCGGCCCGAAAAGGCCCATCGGCCCGAAAAGGCCCGAAATGCCTGGAAAAGCCCGAATTTTTTGATTTTCAGTGGATTTTTTAGATTTATTTGGATTTTTTTGGAATTTTCCTGATTTTATATGTATTTTTTATTTTTTCGGTTTTACATATTTTTTTGGATTTTTTTATTTACAGCTTTTGTTTTGAATTTTTTCGATTTTACAGATTTTTTTAGAATTTTTTTTGAATTATTTGGGTTTTTCTGTTATCAGGCCGTGCTTGGGCCGGGCCCGCCCCGAAATAGGCCCGTCGGGCTGCGTGCCGTGCTCGGGCCGCCAGTTTGGTAATTCGGGCCGACCGGCCCGGCCCGAAAAGGCCCGACGTGCTTTCGGGCCGCGGGCTGAATCGACACGAAGCACGAAAATTTCGGGCCGTACCGGCCCGACTCCCACCTCTACCGTACATGCAGATATACTAGTAGTTAGTCCTAGTTACCCTGGCTAGGTACGGGAACGACTAGAATAGAAACAGTCATTTGGTGTAATCGTGCAAAAATCCCTTCTAAACCACACGATCTACATCCTACGGTGAGTGTATTTTTACACTTAAACCCTCGCACCTGGCAATATAAGTTGAAAAATTGAAGTGTGCAGGTGGGAAGGTCTAGATGTAAAAATACACTCACCGCAGGATGTAGATCGTGTAGTTTAAAAGAGATTTTTGCACGATTACACCAAATGCCTGTTTGCATTCTAGATGTTCCGGGCTAGGTACTAGGTTTAGTAGCTTTAGAATTTGATATGTTTCAGCATTACACAAGATAAACCGGCTCGATTAACTTGGAGAAGTAAACTTCTAAACGGCGTCCCCGGCGTGTCTCTCGCCATGGAGACACCGGCCACCTGCACTAATACTCAATTAGCTAGCTCGAATTAACTATGGTTTCGTCAAGACTGCACACTACTAGTCACCCGATTAGAACCCTGACGTGGCACAGCCGTATCAATATCCCCCGGTGTAATCCTTGCCCAGAATTAGTATGGACCGGTACGTGTTTGCCCCGTTCAATTAAGTCACATGGCCACCGCGGCTTCCTGACGTGACAGAGTTGTTACGAATAGCGCGACGTGCACACGCACGACGAGCCCTACGTGTCCGCGGCCGAGCAATAAACAATCGGCGAGCATGATGCACGTACGTACGCGCGCCCTGCTGACCTCCGTGCGTTCCCGATCGAGTTGTTAATGATCCCCGTACGTGGCTGGGCGGTTCGCGAAGATGATCTCCGACGATCCGCCGGTGAGGTCACTGGTCGCGCCTGCTTCATCCAAACGTTGACGTTTATCGTATTCAAATCCTGCTCCCTCTCTTCCGTCTAAATTTGGTTTTCACTTATTCGTTTTCTATATATGTATGAAGGGGAAAAGTACCGGGAATGGTTTTAAAATTGGGGGCTGGAGAGACATCGTGCGTGACGACTGATGTCCAGTAGTCAAGGTGCTGCACTGTCGCCGTGTGCAGTGTCTCGACCAGATCGTTCTTTTTAGATACTGTATAATAATGTATAGTGTAGTTTATACGAGAGGCAAGCAACGAGCTCTGACTGACTCTGCTGTAACTTGACAGTTGGATCGTGTGTCCTTTTGGGGTTGACGTATAACACTTGCATTGTATGTGTGATCTTATGGATCAGGACCGCCCCAATGGGAAATGAAGTCATGCATGCAATGGAGAGGATTACAGCTGGATGCGACGGCGAGAGGTAAAATGCTAAACAAGTAGTACACACGAGAGATACCGTCATACTACTCTTTATGGCGTACGTAGCTTAATTACTAACCAATAATATTCTACACCTCTCCGACTTTCGCTAGAACGTTCATCTAGGTGGCTAGGTGATTAGGTATGATTGTGTTTTTGTTAAATCTATCATTTGTGGCGATCTCTAGCTAATTCATTCTTTTTAATTAATGTGCGGTGTGATCTATCTCTAACAATTGTCGTTCTTTTTATGTGTATGCTTCGGTATTTCCGACCGTTCATAGATCACGTGGTTAGAACGAACGAACGCTTGCGGCTCCCTTTCGATCTGAGAGCCATGTGTGTACCGTCGATCGGTGAGGTGTCCAGTGAACAGCAGCAAACTTTGAATCAACCATACAACTGTTCTTTGCTTGCGTTTCCAGCTGTTGCATCACTAACCCTACAAAACAATCCCCAGATGTGGAGCCGGGATGAGGCGTCTGTGGTTGAGTGCGGTTCTGACCTGGACTGGACATGATCCGCTCGCTCTCCCTCCATACACGACCGATGCCCGTAGTTAGCTCGGAGTAGATGGCGGGAAACCATTTTACTTTTGCCTCGCCGTCACCTCATGCATGGCCCATGCATACGCGAGAGCACGTACTTGCTCCCGCCATTTGTTTATGTTTACGTGGCTCGAAATGGCAAGCCGAGCGTATGTTATGCGGCATCATTTGATTGACATCTGGATCACCTGCGAATAGTTGGTGGCGCGCACGGCACACTTGGCTCCTCCTCCATGCTCGAACCGGCCGGCGGCCACAAAAGCTTCATGAGCTCGATCTGTGGGCGACAAAAAGAAATGGAGAAATGGTCATTTCTTCGAGACCTGGAACGCTTAAGGCTTATAAAATAGCGTCTTGATGATTCGAGGTTATTCGCCTGTTGACATCTGTTTTCATCTGTTCAAACATCAGCCGGCCTGTCGTGCATGGTGAAAAAGACCAAATGTCGCTACAGTACTGCAGCTATCTATCTATCTCAGTTCACACGGAGCCAGCTCGTTGATGCAATTGAAGGATGCCCTCTCAATCATTATAGGATAAAAGTTCCCTTGAAAAGCTAATATGGATTGTATTTTAGCAACAAAAAACTACCCCTCCATTTCAAAATAAATGGCGTCCCTTAATTTATTTTTGAAGTAATCAGCTTCATTTATTTCGAAACGGAGGGGTATGAATTTGTTACTTTCTTGGGGAAGTTTGGGTCTAGAGCAGTGATAAATTCTCTCCACTTATGTCAATGGAGGTTGTCGGTACCCTCGATACGGGGTACCCTCGCGCACAGGGAGAAATGCCTAAGGACCTCGCCTTCTCCGCAGGGAGAGCTCCGAAGGCACCACGTGTCCAGCGGGGCCGGACCTCCCTCTCCTCAGAGGAGAGCTCCGGACTCGCCACGTGGCCGGCAGAAGCTGGACCTCCCCCCTCCGTGGGGGGAGCTCCGAAGGCTCCACGTGTCCCGCGGGGCCGGACCTCCCTCTTCTCAAAGGAGACCTCCGGGCCCGCCACGTGGCCAGCAGAAGCCGGACCTCCCCCCTCCGCGGGGAGAGCTCCGAGGACTCCACGTATCCCACGGGGCCGGACCTCCCTCTCCTTAGAGGAGAGCTCCGGGCCCGCCACGTGGCCAGCAGGACAACGCTGCCTGCCCCCGCGTGGTAGGCAGCGGGCGTAAAGACGCATCATACCTTGCCCGTACGAGGTATTCAAGACCCGCGCCTTTCCAAGACGCGGAGACGCGGAGCACGCCTCTGTCAGGTGCCGTTGTGCCCGGTCGCACTCACAGACTAGCGCGCCGTGTCAGAGCCTGCCCGCCAATAAACACAGCAACAAGACATCCCCTGCTTCCCCTGTCATCATCAACCACTACGACTAGCTTGCGGCATGGGCAGGGCGGCAGAGCGAAGATTCGGAAGCCTTCACCAGAGACAACTACCGGCGTAACTGCAGGTACGATAGTCGGTAGGCAATCTCCCCGGGACCACCTGTCGGGTCCCGGGCCCCCTTGTAAGCCACTCGAGCCTTGGACTATAAAAAGCTCGGGTAGGCAACGTTAGCAAGGGTTCGAACTCTGTTGGCTCGCACTCTAGACATCACTCTCTCTCAAGCTCAGGACTCCGGTTCTGAGCAACAAGCAATACAGCGAGCACCTCTGCTCACCGTGGACGTAGGGTTTTACGCTCCGGCGGCCTGAACCACGTAAAACTCGCCGTGTTAAGCTTCTCTCTCACTCGTCCCTAACGCGGAAGCTCTCCGCAAGCGTCTAGCCCCTTCGAAAAAGAACCTCCGCGGGCTGCCCAGAGCAGGTCCGGGGGAAGTGTCGACCACACACTTCGACAGAGGTCATGAGTTTGAACAAGCGTTGCAAAATAGGAAAGGAAAAGGTTGCATAAAAATTCCTTTCCTCAGATCTCACAATGTATGAGAGCTTTCAGCACTAGTGTTACACCTTTTTTTGATTTCTTAGGAAGAAAGCCAAGTTGTGCACCATTCCACATACGTTTTCACAGTTGTATGAAACTCTAGATCCCTTCGATTGGTCCACTTGTACATAAAGGACATGTGATTTCCGTTCGTCAGGCAGGCAATGATGCCGGAATCATTGACTCGAAACAACAAGCATGATCCGTATCTGAGATAACAAGCGACAGGTGATCTCAACGAAATTTTCACCGTCCTTGCATACAAAAATTTATTCTGGCCAATTTCAGGACATGCAAGTGCCTGGCAAAAGTCAGCATGGAAGCCAACAAGTCATCTACTGAAATTCGTAGAAAGCAGACATGCCGTTGGAGCAAAGTAGCGTTAACATATATATGGACAATACTTCTTCAGTGAATTTCGTGCCGATTACCAGTTTTTTGGGGCTGAATATGCATTCATGATTCAAAGTTGTCAGTTCTGCATTAGAAGCTGCACAGGTCGTTATCCATCAGAGCTGCTGTCCTTTCGGTATCTTTTTCTTCGGTTTGAATCGGTGGCCAAACATCTATTGCATGGCGCAGTGCCGCCAGATTAGTCCAATATTTCTCTTTTGCAGGACTCAGGCATGCGTGAACGTCATATCACCACGGGAGCAGAGAGCATCAGGGTAACACGACAGATTCACACATTGTGAAGGCAAAAGGTTCTAGAATTTTGCAAACGATTGGGTATAAGACCTACGAGCATTGCGGCTCGCATGTATTGCTTCTGAATGAAGCTCTTAAGAACTATATGAGCAAATTACTGCAGGGCAACAATGTAATTTTACTGATGGAATTTTTATGGTAAGACAAAGGAATTATGTTAGCTGGGCAATAAACATGCTTGCAGTTTCTCAATCAAATTGTCAAACCAAATACCGCTTGATGGTCAATGAGGTAGTTTTTTCTTCAAGAAAGCTATGTATTGATGTGTGAAGCTATGCAACTATTTGTAATTTGCTGAGATCATTTCAACAAGCTTGTCATGCAGAGCACCGTTTGTCACAAGAACACCGCCGGAAGGGTAGATGATTCTACGCGAAGTTAGGTCAGCTGCAAGATCCAACGGTTTTCCACTCCAGTCACTGATCTGTCAGTTTCAGAGGTACAAAATCACCATGGTTGTAGTGATAATATGGTTGATGGAGTAAAATTAACATATCAGAGGCTTGCTTGTGTTAACAAGCAAGGTATGTACCTGGCCCCCGGCTTCCTGCACACAAATAACCCCAACAGCATGATCCCAAGACTACGTGAACAGTATGGAAAGAGAGGGTCAGCGAAACAGTTATCTAAGTCAACATGTTTAACTTATGCTCATGCAGGAACAGGGAACTGCAAGCAACAAGGCACCTTGATTTGAGTTGTCGCTCGTGCTCGAAGGACAAAAACTGAAGCTTTCCCAGAGGCCACCGTCAGGTACTTGCACAAGCTAGAAATCAGCATCAAGAAGAGCACATCATTTTAACTCATGCACCCACCAATGTAAATAATGATTTGATCTACGACAGTCATTGTCAACCTCATCAAGGTGCATTTCTAAGAAATCTAAAAGTATTATGAAATCAGGGCAGTCACAAGAATATAAAATGATATTTATCATTTTGGATTATGCTGAAAACTCTATATAGCAAGCAAAAAAGCTTTGTCAACCTCATCAAGGTGTGTTTCTAAGAAATCTAAAAGTATTATGATATCAAGGCAGTCACAAGAATATAAAACGATATTTATCATTTTGGATCATGCTGAAAACTCTGTGGGATGACCCTGCGGCCTGGGCGGCCAGGAGAGGGGGGGGGGGGGGGGCGAATCCTGTTCCCCCCTGTTTTGTGCGCACCCAGGTCAGGGCTGGTCAGCCCGACTTGGTGCGGCTGCACCATGTTCAAGGTGGCAGCCCAAGTTTAGATATTAATCTGTTTTTCCTTAACAAGCCAAAACACCCCAAAATTGAGAGAGTTAAATAAAGAAAAGTTCCTCCACCCTTTTCTGCCCTAGCCGCCTCTCTCCCTCATTGCAGCCGCCGCCGCCCCCTCTCTTCCCCAGGCCGGCGCCTCCACTAGAACCCTAGCCGCCACCAGGGGCTAGGGTCTGTCGCCGCCCAGGTCTTCTCCAGCCGCCGGGTCTGCTGTTCCAGCCGCCCCTCAGGGCTGCTGCTCCAGCCGCTGCCTAGGGCATCATCTTCCTTAAGCTGCTGCCTCCCTCCTTAACCCTAGCCACCACCAGGCTTGGTTCAGCCACCATCAAAGCCAGGTCAGATTGATCTGCTAGGGTAGATCAGTTTGTATAGCAAGAACAGAGAAGTTTTTGGGGCTGGAATTGCAACATTCGTGGTATCAGAGCCGGTTTCAACCCTAGGCTGAATTCTGCAAGATGTCGCCTACACCTACAAGCAGCGGCAACGCCATCAGCCATGGCACACCCTCACCGGCAGCTCGTGAGGTGAACACCGGGACAGGGTTCCCCGTGCTCACCAAGACCAACTACGCGGAGTGGGCTGTTATGATGAAGATCAAGCTGAAGGCACGACTGGTTTGGAACGCCGTGGAGGAGGGGAACGTGAGCGAGCAGGAAGATATGATGGCGCTTGATATCTTGGTCAGCACTGTCCCGTCCGAGATGATCACGACGATCAAAGAGAAGAGAACGACGAAGGAGGCATGGGACATGATCGCCATCATGCGGGTCGGGGCCAATCGCGTAAAGAAGACAACAGCACAATAACTCCAAAAGGAGTTCGAAGACGTTGTCTTCAAGGATGGCGAAAGCGTGGACTTCTCCCTCCGTCTGAGCGGCATGCTATCACGGCTTGCGCGCTAGGGGAGGAGATAGGAGAAGAGAGGGCCGTGGAAAAGCTCCTGCGAAGCGTTCCAGAACGCTTCCAACAGATCGTGGTGGCGATCACCTTGTCGGAGGTGACAGGCGTCTCAGGGCGGCTGAGAACGCCTTCGACTCGACGCAGCGGAAGGGAGTACACAACGGCCAGCTGTACCTCACTCGGGAGGAGTGGGAGGCACAACGAAAGGAGCGGTCTACCCAGTCCGCGGGTTCTTCTAAGAGGGGCGGCCGAAAGGGCCCGCCCAAGAAGAACGGAGGCAAGAAGGGAGGTTCCGGGAAGGATATTCCGCGGGACCAGTGCAGGAAGTGCGGGAAGAAGGGCCACTGGGCCAGGGAGTGTCAGTCGAAGCCTAAGGAGGAGCCGCAGCAGCAGGCTTTCGTGGTGAAGGCGGAGGAGGAGGGCGCCTTGTTTATGACAAGGGTGGCCTCAATACAGGAGGAGCCTGTACAAGAACGTCCTACGCGCCCACTGGAGATAGTGGAGGGACGTGTCTTCGCTCACCGCAGCAACGACGACGACTTTGACGACACTCGTTGGTACCTCGACACGTGCGCGACCAACCACATGACAGGTTCGCGCGCCGTCTTCTCCGAGCTCGATGAAAACATTATCGAAACCATCAAGTTCGGCGACAACTCCGTCGTGCGTATCCAGGGGAGGGGTACGGTCCTATTCGCCGTCAAGACGGGTGAGCACAGGAGGCTCACCGGCGTCTACCTCATCCCGCGCCTCACCACCAACCTCATCAGCGTCGGCCAGCTGGATGAGGATGGCTACAGCATCACGGCTCACCGGCGTCTACCTCATCACACGCGTTCAGCGCGACGACAACAAGTTGTACTCCATCAGGCTTAACATCACACGTCCGGTTTGCCTAACCGCGAGGCGTGATGATGTTGCGTGGTGTTGGCACGAACGCTTCGGACACGTCGGCTTCTAGGCGCTTCGGAAGTTGGCACGAGAGGAGATGGTGCTCGGGCTTCCGCAAATTGATCACGTAGATCAATTGTGTGAAGCTTGCTTGGTCGGGAAACAGAGGCGCTCCAGCTTCCCCAAGCAAGCTCGGCGGCGCGCGAAGGGCGCGCTCGACCTTGTCCACGGCGACATCTGCGGGCCTAACACGCCGACGACTCCAGGTGGCAAGATGTTCTTGTTGCTAGTGGATGACATGAGTCGCTATATGTGGCTCTATCTTCTAGCAACCAAGGACAAGGCGCCCGACTTAATTCAGCAATTCAAGGTAACAGCTGAATTAGATTCTGGGAGGAGGCTGAAGCTACTTCGTACTGATCGTGGAGGGGAGTTCATCTCATAGGAGTTCGGCGAGTACTGTGCTCAGCGCGGAGTACAGCCTCAACTCCGTATACGCCACAGCAAAACGGGGCTGTGGAGCGGCGTAACCAGACGGTGGTCGGCATGGTGAGGAGCATGTTGAAGGCGAGGATTTCCCTTTGGGAAAACCTATTGGATATTGGTATAGGGACCTGGCCTAAGAAGCGCCATCCCAAGATCGGACTCGAGGGTACCATCGTAAGCAACTCGGTGGGTACCAGAGCTATAGAAGAAGAGCCCTATAAATCAAAAAGCTAGTCTCACTGGTTGGAATGAATCGTTATCTTGTTCCTGGTCAAGCTCCCGTACCCGCTCCCATCAATCAAGTAGTAGGTTGGTTGAGGGGCCTCGGTATCTCTATTTGCTATGAGAACGGTATGCCCGGGATTTTTTGGGGTGAGGCAGTTATCCTGACTGTCTATATCTTAAATCGATCCCCCACCCGCGGCCTCGACGGGAAGACACCATATGAAGCTTGGCATGGAGAGTGACCAATCGTCAATTATTTCCAAACTTTTGGGTGTGTGGGGCATGTCAAGAACACGTGCCCCCACCTGAAAAAGTTGGAAGACCAGAGTACTCCGATGATTTTTCTTGGCTATGCTGCAGGGACGAAGGGCTATCGGATGTATAATCCGGCTGATGGGCGCACACACATATCACGTGAGGTGATATTCGATGAGGCGGCCAAGTGGGACTGGGGAGAAGGAGCAGGAGAAGAGGACTACACCGCCTTCCACGTCGACTCCTTAGGTCCAGCATCTGCTGGACCTGCTGTTCCAGCACCCGAAGAGGTACTGCAGGGTCCGAAGGGGCCGAACAACACCCCAGCAGTGCCCAAAAGGGGCACAGAAGGGTCTGTCCAGACCCTAGAAGTTTTTGCGCTAGCCTCCAGACCTGCTGGAGAGAGTCCAGCACCTGCAGCGTCGCCCCAAAGGTCCCTGCAGGGACTATCCAGCGCAAATCAGGGCTGGGACAGTCCTGCACGGGGGTCAGCACCAGTGGGGGGGTTCCGGACTTGAAGATTCCAGCACCTTCGTCACGCCCCGGAATCCTCCACGGCCCATCTGCTTCGCCACACCGCTGTCGGACCCCGGCAGCAACGTCGTCAACGCCTACTACGATGACGGCGCGAAACTACGGTTCCGCACGATGCGCAACATACTCGGAACCCTCACCCCTCCTGGTCGGGCTGAGCACCCACCAAGCTTGGAGGAGGGGGAGCTCATGTTCACCACCGCGGATGAGCCCACGTCCTTCGCCGATGCTGAGGAACACCCGTGCTGGAGATGGGTCATGCTCGAGGAGATGGAGTCTATATAAGAAAACAAGACTTGGCAACTTGTTGATCTTCCTGCAGGACACAAGCCCATTGGCCTTAAATGGGTGTTAAAGGTGAAGAAGAACGAGCATGGGGAGGTGGTGAAGCACAAGGCTCGATTGGTGGCAAAAGGCTATGTCCAACGACAAGGAATAGATTTTGACGAGGTATTTGCTCCTGTAGCTCGTCTCGAATCTGTTCGCTTGCTCCTTGCAGTTGCTGCGCGCAAGGGGTGGGAGGTACACCACATGGACGTGAAGAGCGCCTTCCTGAACGACGACTTAATGGAGGTGTACGTCTCCCAACCCGCTAGCTTCATCATCGACGAAGCCGAACACAAGGTGTATCGGCTCAAGAAGGCTTTATATGGACTTTGTGAGGCGCCCAAGGCCCGGAATGTCAAGCTCAAGGATAGCTTGCTATCGCTTGGTTTCCAGAAGAGTACGAGCGAGCATGGGATCTATTTCTGTGGAGCTGAAGATGAGAAGCTCATCTTCGGCGTGTAAGTCGACGATCTTGTGATCGCAGGAGGAGACAATCTCAAGAAATTCAAAGGGGAGATGATGAAGAGGTTCAAGATGAGCGACTTGGGTCTCTTGTCATATTATCTTGGCCTGGAGGTGCGGCAAACTGATGCAGGGATAAGCGTTGGGCAGGCGGCCTACGCTTCCAAACTTGCCACTAAAGCTAGCCAGGAAGGATGCAACCCCTATGCATTCCCTATGGAGCAAGGCCTCAAGCTTTACAAGACAAGTGATAGCCCGTTGGTGCATGCAACGGACTATAGGAGCTTGGTTGGAGGGCTGCGATACTTGGTGAACACACGTCCCGATCTCGCCTACTCGGTCGGGTACGTGAGTCGGTTTCTAGAGGAGCCCAAGGAGGATCACTTTGCTGCAGTTAAACGCATTGTACGCTACATAGCGGGTACAATCAAATATGGAGTCTTCTATGCAAGAGGAGACATGGAGCTTATTGGGTACTCGGATAGTGACTATGCAGGAGACGTGGAGGACCGTAGGAGCACAAGCGGGGTGCTGTTTTGTCTTGGAAACAACCCCGTTTAATGGCAGTCCTGCAAGCAGAAGGTGGTGGCCTTGTCCTCTGGTGAAGCAGAGTACATCGCAGCAGCTCAAGGGGCATGTCAAGGTGTATGGATGGCACGGCTGATGGAGGACTTAGCTGAAAAATCGAAGGCGCCGGTGCTGCGGGTTGATAACAAGTCAGCCATAGACTTGAGCAAGAACCCGGTACACCATAACAGAAGCAAGCACATCGATGTCAAGTACCACTACATACAGGAGTGTGTGGACAACGGTACTATTGTGCTTGAGCAAATCTCCACTCAAGACCAGATGGCGGACATCTTGACCAAGGCACTTGGAAGACAGAAGTTCGTGGAGATGAGGAGAATGATCGGGATCCTGGACGTGGGTCAGCGTCAGGATCAGGAGAAGAATGTGGGATGACCCTGCCGCCGGGCCTGGGCGGCCAGGACAGGGGGGGACGAACCCTGTTCCCCCCTGTTTTGTGCGCACCCAAGTCAGGGTTGGTCAGCCCGACTTGGTGCGGCTGCACCATGTTCAAGGTGGCAGCCCTAGTTTAGATATTAATCTGTTTTTCCTTCTCCTATTGTAATAGCTTAAGACTCTTGTAGGGGGGGGGGGCTATATAAACAAGCCAAAACACCCCAAAATTGAGAGAGAGTTGAATAAAGAAAAGTTCCTCCACCCTTTTCTGCCCTAGCCGCCTCTCTCCCTCATTGCAGCCGCCGCCGCCCCCTCTCTTCCCCAGGTCGGCGCCTCCACTAGAACCCTAGCCGCCACCAGGGGCTAGGGTCCGTCGCCGCCCAGGTCTTCTCCAGCCGCCAGGTCTGCTGTTCCACCCGCCCCTCAGGGCTGCTGCTCCAGCCGCTGCCTAGGGCATCATCTTCCTCAAGCTGCTGCCTCCCTTCTTAACCCTAGCCGCCACCAGGCTTGGTTCAGCCACCATCAAAGCCAGGTCAGATTGATCTGCTAGGGCAGATCAGTTTGTACAGCAAGAACAGAGAAGTTTTTGGGGCTGGAATTGCAACAAACTCTATATAGCAAGCAAAAAAGCTTAGTATCAACAGCTAACCTAAAGATGGGGAGTAAATCAGTCAGTATGCATAAATGCCTTTTGCTCACTATTATCACCATATGTTGTAGGAATTCAAACAATGCTTGAAATGCCTTTGCTCACTCATTAGCATCACATTTTAACTGGCTATAGGGTTTATAATAAACATCATTTGCAAGCAGTGCATCAATAATGAAAGTGCAACTGACCTGCCACAGAAAACAGGTAGGAGAAGAATTGTATTCTCATCTCTAGGATCAGAATCGTCTGTTGTTGAACTGAAGAGAACAGATAATGGTATCATATTCCAGGTTTGGCTATCAGGAATGCAATAGCGTGCCATGTGTACAACTGAGCAGGGATCAACAAAGCATCTCTTCCAAATATCCCGCGCTTTAGTGAACTGGTCAATCTCACCATACAGGTGCTTAGACCAAGTACCACGGCCTATATGAGAAACCATCAGAATCCCTCGGCTGTTAGACCCAGTAGCTCTGCCATCTTTCTCGTCCAATATGGTGTCATTAGTCCAATTTGGACATCCCATCACTCCAACAGTTACCTCTCCATTCACCACAAGAGCCAGACCTACCTTAAAAAAAGAAGACAAACGTGCACATCAGAATGGGGGAAAAACAACCTAGGAGGGGAAAAGATTAAAAATAAAACTAACAAAGAATAATAAAACAGATTTCACTGAAGAATTCAGAATTCAGCCAGTCTCTGTTAAACGGCAACATCACTAAAAACTCTGCCCCACAAAAAAGTTGCATGAAACACTCTTAACCTCAATTAAGCGAAGGTTGTGTACATTGTTATGCATGTTTGGTACCAGTGAGAGACTATATGGAAATCTTCATGTTACATACCTCAGCATGATACAAACTTTGCGATAAGTAAAGAGCCGAGAACAAAAACTTATGGCTTCAGATGCATGCATTTGAATCATTTATGCTATGGGTGGCGACTGACAGAGATCATGAGGCAAATTACAGTATGATGTCAAAACAGAAGATCGCAAGAAAGTGGACATAACTATCTTAAACATGGGCACCAAGAAAACTCAGGACAACATGCTTCTGGAATGGGAAGGAATTTTCAATATGAAAATATGTGCTAGTTACTAAGGTCTGTTTGCTTGTGTAATTTAAGTAGAACATTTAGAAGCAGCTCGACAGAGTATATCATCAGTATCTAATAAACAAATTTTTTGATAAAAATATGGTCAACAATATGTAATGATGAGTCTTACAAAGAAATCATTGGGAATCATACCACATACAAAGCATCATCCCCTCTCAGGAAACCCTTGGTGCCATCAATCGGGTCAAGTACCTTCAAACCACAACATCATCTTTATGAGAAATCAAACACGTGCAGGTTAATGGATAAGTGATTCAACTTCCCATATCTGGATTATAAATGAGACATGGCAGCTTATTCTTACCCAATAAGTAGCAGGATTTGAATTGAATGATACAGCATCCTTGCCTCCTCTATCAATTGCCCTTAACACAGCATTACGAGTTAACAGTGACTTGCTGGTACTCACTTTGTCTGTAACTGCACTAAAAATTGAATCCACGAGTACATCACCAGTGCTATCGTCATCTTTTGATGACCTTAAAGATGCCGAGTCCTCTTCTGCCACCAGAGGTATTGACGGGAACAATCGCTGCAGTTCTTTCATAGGAACATGGTGAAAGAGAGCATTAGACAAAGTAATAAATTTGAACTTTGAAAGTTTGATGTGGATTACCTAAACTAACAAGGGCCTGTACTCCAAAATCTGCAATAGTAACAGGAGTCTGGTCATTCTTTTCAAGAATACTTCTGCCATCTGAAAACAGCGATCTCTTTACCTGTCAAGACATATAACCGAACAGGGAAAACATAGCTCAAATATTTTACCAATAAAATGTCAGTAAAACATTTACATTTGTTCTACAATAAACGGATGATACCTTTTCAAAACAAACCCTGTCAAGCTCCCAAATCTACTCAGCTCCTTCAGTCAGCTTATCGGAAGGCTTTACCAAAGCTATTGGTGCATAGAGAACCAAGGCTGCCAGGATGCCCCTAGGTAGGATTGTTTATATTTGAGTAGACTGGTCCGCATGAGGTTTGATCTTGATTAAAGATTCCAGAAGGTAAGAACCCTAAAACATCATATTTCCTAGAGGGAGCTCTTGCATCGAACAAATTTAATGGTTTTAACGCTCTCCAGTTTAATGTTTTTTTTATATAAAGAAAAAGTATTGTAATCTTTATTGCGGTTCAAGGATCAAGCTAGTAGGCTATATAGTGCTAAAATTCCTTTCCTCGCGCAATGTGTCAGTGCCAATAATGCCCGGTGCGCGATCTGGAACATATAAAATCGCCCCCCACCGTGACACTGAATTCTAAGCACGACTGCCAACATCAATTGATCCCGCCAAACCGATATTTACCCTGCGCACGTCTTTAACACCCCCCAATTTCATCAAACGGGCGAATCGATAGTAGAGGGGATAAGGTCAACCCACGTCGACGCAGAGGCGGCAGGCGCGCTCCACAACGGCGGCGGCCGCGGATAGCTCGCGGTGGTGGGAGGCGCTCTCAGGCGGAAAGGGGAGCCGGTAGTCCTCCTCCAGAGCCGACAGCCCCGCCGCAGCCCTGTCCAAGAATGAGGGCGACTTAGAAAAAAAAAACGAGTTGGCGACGCGGTAGGAAATCGAGCACGACAAGCGCGCGGCGCGCAGGGTGGAGATAGGAGCCTGGGGGGTCGCGAGCCCACCTTAGGGAGAGACGTACGTGGCGGGGGGGCGGCGCGGGGAGCAGCCGGCAGCGGCCGCCGAGGAGGAGCCGGTGCGGCGGGAGCGAGAGGTGGTGGAGCATGGTCGTGTGTGTGGCGGAGCGAGGAGACCGAAGTCAGAAGCCCGGCCCGGCCCCGAGCCCCCGATACGGCCGGGGAGATATACGTACGTATTGGCACACGGCACGTATATTTGCGAGGAGATACGGATACCGGATCTTGTACTGCCCAGTTGGTCCTCGATTGAGCCACATGTGTTGGCTACTGGGCCATCAACGATTCAACGCGGCCCGTTACTAACGTGGGCTCGGGCCTGATGATATCCCAGCCGCAGGCCATCGATCCAACGGCCTACGTGACGTCCACCCTGGTCGGTAAATGTATCGTCCGGGGTGTGGTCGGGGGAATCAAATATTGACCAGAGCGCGCCCTGGCCGACGCCTGCGCGGCCATCCCCGGCTCCCCTCCGCCGCCGCGGCCTTTGGTGCCAACACGCTGTGGTGAAGTGAAACGTCTTCGCCGGCAAGGTGGCTGTCGTGTCCGTCTTCTTGTTCTTGATCGCCATCGAGACGCAAGGAAGACAGAAGCAGCAAGCTTGGTGCGGTTGCCGTCGTCGCCCTTCAAAACACGGTACCAGATAAATGAAACTTTCCAGATTATGGTGAATGATATTTCAAACACCGACCACCGTGGATCCCGTTCGCCGTGGCGTTCGTCGTCGTTGGCGTGGGCAGCAATGGGCTATGGGGAGAAGCGCGAGCTTGCCACACGTCTTGACTGGCCAGAAGGGCCGCCGCACGTTCAGGTTCAGGTTGTCTTCCTCACCGCCGTCATGGCGAGGAAGATCCGAGAAGTAGTTCGGTTCCAGTGCCGTCACCGTGCAATGATCAGTCCGTACAGGAATGACAGGCAGTGGATTTGATTGTCAGATGGAAAGGTGCACCAAATCATCGAAGCTGCTAGGTCGGTGCTGAATTGAAATGTCTTTCATAGAAGAAACAAGTTTCGAAAAAAGGTCGGTGCTGAATTAGAAGAGTGGTGTGGAAAACTTTACATCCAGGGAAGAATTCAGTTCGATCGCCGTTCCATTATGAGCACGAAACGACGATGACAAACGAAGACGATTGATTTCGCATTGCCACTTGCATCGGTTCTTCCACGCGTCAAAAGCTGGGCAATATGTGCTCGCATGAGCTCGCGCGGCTCGTCAAAAGCAGAGTTTTGTATCGCCTCAAAATCGATCGATGTACAAGTGAATGCATTAATTCATCACTGGTTCGTTCATTATATTACAAATCACCGAGTCCCAGAAGCTCTCCTAACATTAACAGAGATCGTCCCTGTACTAGCCCTCTCGCTCACCACAGAATCAAACCACTCACCCATCTCCGTCTGATAGAGAGATCGACCCCAGTTAACTCAAAGATAGAACGCATTCATTCTGATCGATGGACGGAGAAGTGGCCTTAAGAGGATCCGGAGGAGAAGGTGTCGAAGATGGTGGTGTGGAGCGGGTCGCTGAGGTGGGTGGCCCAGTTGTTGAGCGGCCCCTTGCCGGTGGCGGCGGCCTGCACGGCGAAGCCGAGGAAGGCGACCATGGCGAGGCGCGCGTGCTTGATCTCCGCCAGCTGCAGCCGCTCCTTCTTCTCCGGGTCGGACGCCAGGCCCAGCGGGTCGAAGTAGGAGCCGCCGGGGTAGAGCCTCTTCTCCGCGTCGAGCTCGGCGTTGCGCTGGAACTCGATGTAGCCGATCACCAGCACCTCGATCCAGATGAGCGTCGGGATGGAGAACGGCAGCGGCTGCCCCAGGTAGGACGACCCGTCCACCAGCTCCACCTGCCATCACATTCAATTCACAGGTTGTTGGTTTGATTTGTGTTGTTCATGTTCACCACTCGGAAATTATCGATGGATATGCGTCCCAGTAAATAAAAAAAATAACATCGACGCATATATATGTACCTTGCCAGCGTCCTGCCAGGTGACGCCGGTAAGCCACTCGACGGAGAGGGCGCCGAGGGTGGCGAGCATGGCCCAGCGGCCATGGATGAGCTCGCACTCGCGGAACCGCTGGAGGCCGAACACCTCGCTGTAGGGCTGTAACGGGGTGGACTTGACGTCGGAGCTCTCGAACCGGGTGCCGATGACCTCGCCGGCCAGGTTCTTGGCCAGGTTCTGGTCCAGCGAGTCCGGCTCGAACTGCAGGTACTCCACGGGCTTCCCAAGCCCGAACGGGTCGAACCCGTAGTCGCCGACCAGCGATCCGTCGAGGTAGTCCGGCGCCACCGCGCCGGGGAACCACAGCGGCCGGTCGGAGCCGCCGGACGGCGTCTTCGCCGCCTTCTTCGGGGCCGCCTGCTTCTTGCCGAACCCAAACCGCGCCACGATGCGCCCGTTGTGCGGCGCTGGGTCCACCAGCCGGGTCCCGAGGAACGTGCTCGCGGCGGCTGCCATCGACGTCGCCATGGCTGTTCCTTCCTCTCCTCGGGGTGTGACGAGGTGGTGGTGGTGAGCGTGTCCGGTGGTGGTGTGTGGCGGGGGCTCGTCACGGGGTACCTTATTATAACAAATTCCAGGTGTTATCTCGTGCGTGGCAGATCGGACGGCCATAGCGAAGATGTGATCTATTTGACGGACGCGATGGGCCCTGTCTTATCCAGGTCTTATCTGTATGATCCAATGGATGGCGAGCTCGCGAAGACCGTCGGGACACGTGGAGGGAGGTGATTGGAAGATGACCCTGGATTTTCTTCTGATGTGTGGTCTTCGGAGTGCCTGGGGACGGGAAATATCGGGTGAAGAATCTAGGTCAATTTGTGGCTTCGGCGCCGATGCCTGTGAAGCCGCTTTACACCTTTCACAGCATAACAGTCACTAGTTCAGTTAAATTAATATCTTCAGTAAAAACTGAATTTCGTGTGTCAGCTGCCGGCCTAAAATGTTGATCCCTAGGTGAAAAATACACAATCCTATCCGCAATCTTGCACAAATAAGTTATTCTGGTGCATTAGATCAAAGGTCAGGTAGTCTGAATTTCGGGATTGAAACATTTTAATGTGCTGATTTATGTTCATTGTTAAACCATTTCGCCATTTCGCACAATGTTTCACACACTTGGATCCAGCACACAATTGCCTTTTCCTGATCCTTTTCTACGTTATCCTTTTCTTTTCAGACAATGGAGACAGGTAGATTCCCACTAAAAAAAGACAGGTAAATCCAGATTCAGATAAACCAACTGTCCACTGGCTTCCGTTTCTCAACTTACCACCAAGAAAATACAATACATACGAGTTATCTTTCTCAGATTGTGAGCAACATTGTAACTCACACATCTCTTCATATATTGTCAAAGAAGTGAAGAAGATGATACATTTGCCGGTCTGGAAAGCAGGAACATCGCAAGAAACAATTCAATTTCCACAAGTATTTGAAATGGTTCCCACGTTCCAAAGGGGGGCGTTAATAGTAAGAACAATCTGGATCCTTTTGTAGGACAGAATACTATACCACAAGACGAGCAACCAAATATGCTCTAAAAGGAGGGGGGGCATTAATACAGTTTCTCGACACAGCCCGGATGTAATGTCAACTCTGTTATCTGAAGGAAGGTCTCTTCACTGCAAAAGGCAGGGTTAATACCTTGTGGAATAAAGATTTCCATCAAATTTTGTGACAGCTTCGTTTGGCTTTGAGATTTCTGATCTTTCTTCTCTCTTCTTCTTTTCCCTGCCAATACAGTTTGGGCTAGCCAAGTTAGACACATTGGAATAAACAGTCTCAATCCAGTATAAAAATGGGCAAGAAGACCATGTAAAGAGAGGGGGATAGGAACCAAGCAATTGGTAGTTCTTCCTAAAAAAAAAGAAAAAGAAAGATCCAAGTACAAAAGGGGTAAAGTTCAGGAAAGAAGTTGTGGACAGTAAGAATTTGATCACGACCTAACACCTCATATATTTTAACAAATAATCATTCAACTGAACAAACAAATTCGATTTGAATGGTAAAAAAGGTGGGAGGTTGAAGAATACTGCTGGAGGAAGTGATTACCTAGCCACAAATTCCTTGAGAAGTTCCTTGGCTTGAACCAATTTCGAGAGTATGTTGCGGTAAACATCAAGGTCCCTATCCACACTTCTTTTATTGATATTTAGAGCAGTGCAAAGCTATTAAGAAAGAAAGTCAGTACATGTAGGTGATATTAGGAATGTAACAATAAAAGAGTGCATTGCATTTTCAGATCATCACCAAGCTCAAGCTAATAGCTCAAAAGCTCTGCTTAAATGTCCATTGCACATTTTAAAAATACTAGTCAGGATATGCCAGGACACCCACAGCCGCTTTTACGTATCCGCAGTTCCGCACATACGTTAAAGTTTATTTATCGAGAGGCGCAGGAAGAATTAGACAAACCAAGACCAGCACACGGTACTCCCCCTGGTAGAATATACAATTAGACAAGCCAAACCCGACACGTGATAATCCTCCTGGTAGGATATACATGAGGTTCCAACCTGACTGGAAGGAGTAGCATCTAGTGGTCCAAAGACAGAGGAAACAGAAAGGAAAACGAAAAGTAAACTGGAAAATGTGACAAACTTAATGATAACTTACAGAAATGACAATCTGCCGCGCCAAAGCACCAAGCAAAATCATTATGAATACAGATAGGGAAGTGTCATTTACAAGGTAAACCTACTGTACTGTGTAGAAGGCACATCACCATACCGAAGGCATGGCAGGATCAAACAAAATTCGCAGAAATTCGGCAGGAAATATAAAAAATGTAGAAACAATTACTAACTTCCGTAAGAGCATGCCATAGTGGCTAACATATTTGCTACCTCAGCCCTGGAAAAGATAACACTTAAGCACCCTAAATTATTCGTTTAGGAGGCCAGTACACAAGCACAACTACACAAGCTCCGCAAAGTAAGATCTGGCTAATGAACCCAAAAAATAATTTATTTACTTTCTAAAAAGGAACACTGCATGAATCTTAAAGCAGTTGCAGATATTAAATATTAGGTTTAAATCATGCCAGCAGACTATGATAAGTTTTTTGCTCTTAGAAAAAAAATAGGCTGTACAAAAAGCAAGTCCTTCGGGAGAAAATATAATCTAGAAGAAAATAGCAAATACAAGGAAATACAAGATGACAAGAAAGTTTAATAATGGAAAGAACAACCTTGTCTAGTACTGTTGGCTCCGTTGCATTAGAAAGCTCAAGCAAGCGGAACAAGCCAACTGCAAAGAACCGGCTGTAGCTGAAGTTTCCCTTGCCCTTTGCCCTTTCTGATATATCTTTTAGAATAGCCTCTATTTCTCCATCTCTTGAAGAAAAATCAACTAATGAATTACCATTCTGGGAACGTGCCCATTCTTCCATCTTTTGTGCATCAGCTCTGGACAGAGAACACAAAAAAGCTAAGATGATAGTTCCAACAAAAAACATTACTTTCTAAGGAAAAAAAATCATGACACCAAACAAAGTAAACTAGTAACCGGAAAGAGCAGAAGCTTTTATCAATGCCAACTAGACAAGAAAACAGAGCAATCAGTAACCTAAAAAAAACACAGCACATATAGTTGCCTTGGCGCAGCGGTAAAGCTGTCGCCTTGTGACCATGAGGTCACGGATTCAAGTCCTGGAAACAGCCTCTTGCAGAAATGTAAGGAAAGGCTGCGTACAAAAGACCCAAGTGGGTTGGACCCTTCCCCGGACCCTGCGCAAGCGGGAGCTACATGCACCGGGCTGCCCTTTCTTTCTTTTTATATAGTTACTAGTATAGCTGGGAAAAATCCAGGAATGATATTCAAAAGTTGAGGTGTAATATATTTCTTCAGGCTTGGACAAATAGAGGTTGGAACCAAATTGAAAATTTAAGGTGTGCAAGCTAAAATGACCTTTAAAAAGCAGGCACATGGGTTATGAAAAGCACCTGTACTGCTCAGGGTCTTCAGTTAATGCCGTTATATATGCCTTGAAGATGGCATCCTTGTCCTCATTGCTGGAATAACCTTCCATGAGCTGATCATAGACGGTGACAAAGCCAAGAGCAAACACAGGGTCATAGCGATAGGTCCTTTTGTATCGCATTAGATGTTGTTGCACCAAAAGTTCTTGTAGGACTGAACTGTAAATGCTCGGGATTGGGCGTTTGTATGACTTGAGGAAGCTCATCTTTGTTTCCGCGACAGTAGGAGGAACATCTGTGCAAGATTCAACGCAGATGAAATGAAAAGGATGAACCAGTAATTTTCTATGCTATGCACATAAGCAAGATGTTCCACATCGAGAACATACTGGACAGTACTGGAGGTACAATGATCTAGTAGCGCTTGCTTGACGAATCATTTGAATGTAGGCAGAATGAAATTACACAAGGGTGAGAAGCAGAAAAAGTGAAAAACATGAGAGGATTGGTGGATTTAGATGAATCTGAAATACTTATGTTTCACTTCCACTGATAATTGACAAAAACGTCTATGTTCACCATTTCACCTCCAAAGTACTTAAAAAATAATTCCCAATTGTAATCGAATAGCATGTGAAGGTGATGAGCAGAGAAACATATTCAAGAAATGGACAAATGATCCAGGATCAGACAACAACAAGCAACCGTACTAAGCAGGGACATTATCTATCCGATTAATACCAAAGGAACGTTCCAGGTAGATTAAGCTAAAAGTAGATCAACTAGCCCATAAAGTAGCTCTGTTAATAGAAATTATTATGCAGTGGCCTGGAAAAACTGTATGATTAACATCAATCTCTTTTTGTATGAAATCCTACACGTCCAGACTTAATAAAATGTGTTGCAGCATTTTCTGAGCAATGGGCAGAGCAAAGTGGGACTAAGATCCAGACTAAAACTCAATCAACAAAATAAACTTCTGCCTTTCAAGAATTCACTTAAAAAAAGATTACTGCACCAGATATTGTCATGTTTCTAGCACAAGCAAATATTGAAGGAACTCAACCGAACCAGGGATGGGTGGATGGATTAGCAAAGCACAAGACAGTGAACAAACCCATGCAGAGCTCATTAGCGAGACAGAAATATCTGGATTTGACAGATCACAGTAAAGAAAGATTGCCCATAACAAGACCATTTAGAGCGATCCATCCAAGCAGGCTAGGGTTAATCGCCAGAATAAGTCGAGTCAGTTCACTTGCTCAGTTGAGGGGAGTACGAGAAGAATTCGAAACGCGTTCTTTGGCGGGAGAAAGCAGCGGTGCCGGCTATTCCAGGAATCGCACATTGGCAAGCGAGACTCGGGAGGATGAGAAGTCGACATGGCCGTGCGGGATTCTCAAGTTCGAGATAGCCTTGCAGCTAAAAAGCCCCAGCTACTTCAAACAAGCTCGCCCTTCCGGTGCGGGCAATAATATAGGTAGAGAAAGCTCACCGCCCGCCGTGGCGACGCAGCGCACCACCGTGCGCGAGGCCCGTCGAGCCCTCGCGCTTAGCACCACGGCGCCGGAGATGGCCGCCGCAGTCGACGGCCTCGAGTCGGCGGCTCTGCGCAACGCCGCGAAGGGAATCGAAGATATGGTCGCCATGGGAGATTCCTCTGGCCTCGTACCGGTTGTTTCGCCGAACGCGGCGGCGGGTGGTCGGCGCCGCCGGCGAGGGCAAAATGGTAAATGCAAGGGGCGAGCGGGAGGAAATGCTATCGCCCGGGTATGGAGCGATGGGATCTTTCTTATCCAAGTCGGCCTTTACGCAAGTTTCCCGGCCACTATAACATTGCCACGTGGCATGCCATTCTTTTGATGAGAGATCTCGTCTCCTGTTTTCGACACTTTCGAGTTTTTGAACGATATTTATGAGCTTATGGATTTGGATAGGACTTGGAGGGTAGTGATTTGATGGATTCGGTTTAGACTTCGACAATTACTCTTTCTGTTTTATTTTAAATGATATTGATTAGTTTAGTTTTGAACAAACGCCATTTAAGATAAAACAGAGAGTAGAAGTTTCTCCAATAGTTCAATATTTAGTTCATGGAGGGTTTGTATCATTATTACTCATGACATAACTTGACCAATAAGTCCAAATTTACCTAGATCAAGCCAGAAAAATAATTGTTGAATAACTCATGACCTAACAAGTAAACTTAAAGATGCATCCTTACTCGAACCACTACTGGAGGATAAATTAGAGATAAATTTTCATATCAATATCTTGTTGTACTGATTAGTAAACTCTCTCATGTAACTCTAACCCTAAATAAATAAGACGGGTGGGAAACTCATTCAAAAACTAGTTAAGTCGCTTATTCTCACTATGCAACCATCATCATTAATACAATACACAATACATATGGTATAACCTTCAAGAAGGATCTTAACTTATCTAAAATCTTGACGTCTTGTGTTATTATCAACCTCTTGGTCTCTCACCAAACCACATAATTTATTGTCAATAATAAGCATCGACAAGCTCCTCGTTAGCAGTGTGTGTACACAACAAATGAGTTTGAGAATGTTTTCTACATATGTTTGCTTTTTTGCTAATTGGTTTTCTACTTGAATGTGGTGTCCTGTTTTTAGAGTAGAGTTCGATTCTCTTGGTAGATGGATATTATAATTACATCTTTATCTTTGGTCCTTCACATTTCATATGTTATAGAAAAATTTATAGAGAAGTTTCAATCCTCTCATTTCCCTCCATCCATCAATGGTGCAGCCCTTTAATAAGACTGTAGTCCACTAAGGCAACACCTTTTTCTCACCTTCTCGCCCACCGTCGTCATCCTTGCCCTCACTCTGACCCCGCCAACTGCGTCCACCACCCTGGCTGGTGACACTCCATCACCTCACCTCCCATAGGCTACCGTTTCACCTTCGATACTTATTTCTAACCCCGATGCTCTTTGGCGAGCACTTAAACCCTAAGACCACTCCATCAAAAAAACTCACCAGAGATGAAAAAGAAAACTTAAATCTCATAAAGGTATAGAGAAACGGATGACAACATAGGTCTAATAAAAAAATCGAGTTACACATCTCCACTTTTTATTTTTTGCCCTTTTAAAATGGTTTGGATAAATTATAATCCTAACAAGTACCTCAATGACCCACATTGGCCGGAGATGAAAGTAGAGATGTCAATGGGTCGGGTTCGGGTCGGGTGGAGCAAAAACCCGCCCGAAACAAAAAATGTTGCGGGTGGAATTTGAGACCCGCACCCGCGGGTGAAAATTCACACCCGCACCCGTCGGGTTTCGGGTGCCCGTCGGGTTTGACTTTTTTTATAAACATACTAGAACATTTAATAAAATAAGTCTAAAAAATCATCCATTTTGAATGACAATACAACAAAAAATATTAAGTTACTTATAAAGATTATAAATATAGGTCTTGATGAGTAATATGAAACAATTAAATAATATAACACAATCGAATTTGACTTTAAAATTATAAACATAAATTATTTCGGGTGCCCGTCGGGTACCCACGGGTGTAAAATAAAACCCGCACCCGCACCTGCGACAGGTCGGGTCGGGTGCGGGTTAGACCCACGGGTAAAAAATCCCACCCGCACTCGCACCCGTCGGGTGCAAAATCCGTCGGGTACCCACACCCGCGGGTGCAATTGCCATCCCTAAATGAAAGGGCAAAGTGAAAGCAAACATGTTCACTTTCACCGTTTCACAACTCATTTCCTCCCTTCCACCGTTGGTGCATCCATCAAGGGCCCATGATTAGCTTCACTGTGCCAGCAGCAGCATCAAGCCGCAGTCCACAGGCCACGAAATAAAAGTCAACCGGAAAGGACGAGGTAAAAGGGGGCGAGATCAAGGAGGCAAAATGCACTGTAGCGAAAAGCTGAGGTGAAACGGTGAAAAGAAGAGATGGCTTTAGAAGACGGAGAACGAGCACTGCCAGACCACAGCCCCTCTGGTAACTTGTAATTTATCTAGGCTCATGGCGATCTCCAGCGAGGAGAGGCACGCGACCGCCGGCGGCGACTCTGGCGGTGGGAAGCTCTGGAAGCTCTGCCGCATGCCCTTCCGGCACATTGGCGGGGCGCCGGTGCCGCAGTCATCGTCGTCCGGGATTCACTACTCCGCCGGCCGCTACGGCCATGACGCGCCCCCCGTCGCCGGGGACGGTGCCGGAGGTGCGCAGGGGGCACAGTCCGCGTCGATCTCGTCCGTGGCCAAGGCTCTGCTGCCGGCGCGTCGGCGCCTCCGGCTCGATCCGGCCAACAAGCTCTACTTCCCTTGTGAGCGCCCCAAAGCTCATAGCTTTATTTCAGTCCTCTTTTGTTTAATTCCGCGCCGTGGTAGAGAGATGCTTAGGAAGCTGCGATATTTGCCTGATCTGCTGGTGTCGCATGACTTATAGCCGTTGGTTATGTGATGTTTTTCCTAAGTAAATCTTGTTTAGGTTCGCGCGATCTCCGCTGATTCATGAAGTGGGAATTGGTTGGCATGGAGGTATTTGCCATATTTGACAGCTTCATGGCGATTGAGATGCTTATTAGTTATGGAGTATACTGTTTGGTTTCGATTTTGGTTGGGGAGCGGGAGAATTTCCATCTTGGGCTCCGTTTGCCACCAGGTTTTCTTGATCTTTGCGTAGTAATTGAATTTCATTGATGTAGGTGTTGGATCTAAATCGTAGTGAGCATTTCTTGAGCAGAACTCCTGATACAAAGTGATAGACTTGAAATCTCTAGTACAAGTCTCAATATAATGAGCAAGGTTTCTTGTGTGCTAAGATATCATGTGTATGGCCTTGATGAGGTATGTTGGCGTAACCGCCAGTAGCAACAGTAGCGCTTAGGCTGTAGGAATCATGTCCTGATAGGGGGAGGGGCATGAGATTTATCCCACTTTATACTTCAAGTTTATGTGGTTTATTGTTTAATGCTTGAAGGAAAAGTTGTTGTGACTGAATATGCAAATGAAATATACTTGTAAAGGCTTCATTTGTCAAGTTCACTGTTGTAGAATACAGAACAAAATCCAGAATAATGTTGCGGATATCTTTCAGTACGCTTAGATTCTGTTAGGTATTTTTGAATTGTCGTTGTGAGACATGCCGTTATGGGAGTAAGGCAGTTACGGCAGATCCTGGTGTCTTGGTACACTTTTTTGTTCCGTTTGTGGTAAAGCGATAAAATAGATCAGCAAGCATCCAAATGTGTCCTATGAAAGCCTAGTTTTCTAGGACACACAGTAACGCCAAGTGAACTATTGTGTATCTGTTACACATCTGATGTCGAGTGTACGACACACTCTTGCCCTAGAAAACCTCCGCCCGTGTGCATAATCACTTTGATTCCTTTTATTCTAATTACCATGAATAACATAAAAGAGCAAGAATGATATTTTGGTTTCCCCTCCTAATTATTTAATATTTGCTCTTTTGCGAAGAGAAAATCATGTCATCCCGGTGTTTCCTTGTGTAGATGAACCAGGAAAGCAAGTGAAAAGTGCAATCAGGATAAAGAATACAAGCAAGTCCCATGTAGCATTTAAGGTGTGTATGCTATACCCATATGTGTGGGAGCTTACAGCACTGGTTCTGTCCTTTATGCTATACCCATATTGCATTGCACAGTTTTGTTCCAGCAGATGATGTGTTGATAAAGCAGTGTTTGACACACTCAAAAAAGGTTTCTGTTGGTAATTGTATTATTCTGACTGTTAACTGGTATTTTATTCTGTAGTTTCAAACAACTGCGCCCAAGAGCTGCTTCATGCGTCCTCCTGGAGCCATCCTTGCCCCTGGGGAGACTATTATAGCAACTGGTAATGCGATTAAACCTTCAGTCTGCAATTGAAAAATAACAGGGATTCTCTGTGTTCCTTTTTGGCTAATCTTTGTCTTCCTGACTTGCAGTTTTCAAGTTTGTGGAGCACCCAGAGAATAATGAAAATGTTCTACAGAAGTGTAAGGTCAAATTTAAGATTTTGAGCTTGAAGGTCAAGGGACCAATGGAATATGCACCAGAACTGGTTAGTAGTTTTTTTTTGTCTTGCGTTATTGCTTGATTTTCACCAAGCTATAGAGGAGATTTTTTTACACTGGTAATCATAGGTCCAAATGTTTGAGACTTCCTTGATTTGATGATTAGTGGTTGTTAGACACTGTAATTAGGGGTGTGTCACAGGGGTATATTAGTCATTAGAGAGGGATTAGGGTTAGGGGTAGTTTAGTCTTTTTCCCCTCCTAATCCCTCTATATAATCACACCTGTACCCTAGCTTTTCTGTCATCTCAATACAATCATCATTAGCCCTCTTTCATGGTATCAGAGCCAGAAGTCTCAAGTTCGAATCCTGGCGGGCGCGATTTATTAAATAAATTACAGCCGACTCATATTCCACGTTTGCGGCACGAGGGAGCATGCACGTGTGGAGGAGTGTTGAAATATAACTGAATTTCCCACCCTTCCCCATCAGCTTAAGCTTAAGTTTTTGGGGTCAACTGGTCGGTGCATAGTAGCTTAACATGGTATCAGAGCAGTGACACAACTTACCTCCTACTGTACGTCGATGACATTGTACTAACAACATCTAGTCCGACTCTGCTTTAGCGAACCATTTCTGCCTTACAGCAGGAGTTCGCTATGAAGGACCTGGGCCGTCTCCACCACTTCCTGGGTACTACGGTCGAGGACCGACCAGGCGGCCTATTCCTTCACTCAGGCGAATCTCTCCGCCACCGACGGGGCACCCGTCTCTGACCCCACTTCTTACAGGAGCCTTGCAGGTGCTCTCCAGTACCTCACCTTCACCAGGCCGGATATCTCATATGCGGTCCAGCAGGTGTGCCTCCACATGCATGACCCGAGGGAACCGCACCTCACCGCTGTCAAGCGGATTCTTCGGTACCTACGAGGCACCCTCGACTACGGTCTCCTTCTTTGGCGTGACACGACCTCCGAGCTGGTCGTGTACACAGACGCTGACTGGGCAGGCTGCCCGGATACACGACGCTCTACTTCTGGGTACGCCGTCTTCCTGGGCGGCAACCTTGTCTCCTGGTCCTCGAAGCGACAGCCCGTAGTGTCGCGCTCGAGTGCTGAGGTGGAGTATCGCACCGTGGCTAACGGCGTAGCTGAGGCCTCCTGGCTTCAGCAGCTACTTCAGGAGCTCCACACTCCCGTCATCAAGAGCACCCTCATCTACTGCGACAACGTCAGCGGCATGTACCTCTCCACCAACCTGGTCCAACATCAGCGCACGAAGCATGTGGAGATCGACCTTCATTTTGTTCGTGAGCGGGTTGCACGGGGCGAGGTTCGGGTACACCATGTCCCGACGACGACGCAGTTCGCCGACATCTTCACGAAGGGCCTCCTGTCGTCGCTTTTCTCTGAGTTTCGGTCCAGTCTCAACATCTGCAGACTGCGGGGGGTGTTAGACATTGTAATTAGGGGTGTGTCCCAGGGGTATATTAGTCATTAGAGAGGGATTAGGGTTAGGGGTAGTTTAGTCTTTTCTCCCCTCCTAATCCCTCTATATAATCACACCTGTACCCCAGCTTTTCTGTCATCTCAATACAATCATCATTAGCCCTCTTTCAGTGGTGATTAGAGGTGTGTAGTAGGGCAAGTTTAGAAATTAGAAGTGAGTGGTTTGCTCAGAAGTGACAACTCTTGGTGGGAGGTCACATTGTGGAACTCTACAGGGGCTACATATGAAAATTTGCTGAGTGATGGGAAGGCCATGTTTGCTGTTCGCATTGTAATAGCAAGGCCATACGGTGGAAAGGGAGAGAACACATTGTTAGCGTGCACTTTTCGGAGATTAGCGGAGTAGAGGTTCCATTTGAGCCTGTTATCTAAACCATGCACACCAAATTGGATAATTGATTTGCGGGTGCATGGTTTATAGGGACCACGATACGTCCATACTCTAAGATGAGTTGGTTCATCGGGGGATGATATTATGAGTTTGGTACGATGACACTATTCCTCCTTACTTTATAGCCATATATATGCTTATGAGATTTGAAGTGAAGCCAGGTGCTTCAAACCAAACACTCCATTGACCTTTCGATTCTCGAACCAAACTCCAAAATGATTAGAGACTGTTAGGGGGACAAAGGATTCGTGGGTTAACAGATTATTGAATAACCTCTAACTTAATCCCACCTTTTGCTCCTTCCATGTACTTGCGTAACTAGTTTCCTAATACGATGGCTAATTAGAAGGGTACACCGCTATTTTCTAAAAGCAAATAATTTCCTAATAGGCACCCGAATATGTCTGTAGTATGTGGATGAAGATGGACCCTGGGCAGAAAATGGAGATGCAGATAGTATGTGGATGAAGATGGCAACTTGCATTAGGAAGGTAGCTAGTGAGGTGTTCGGTGTGACAAAGGGAAAGAAACTTGTAGATAAAGACACTTGGTGGTGGAATGAGGATGTACAAAAGGCCATTAAGGAGAAGAAGGAGTGTTATAAGAGTTGGCATAATGATAGAAGCGCAAGCAACATGCTTAAGTACAAAGATGCTAAGAAGAATGCAAGACGGGTTGTGAGTAAGGCAAGAGGACAGGCCTATGATAAGTTATATGAGAGACTAGGGACAAAAGAAGGTGAAAAGGACATATACAAGGTAGCAAAAATCCGCGAGAGAAAGATGAGGGATCTCAATCAAGTTAAATGCATCAAAGATGAGACTGACCGCATTCTAGTGAAGGATGAAGAGATTAAGAATAGATGGCGTGATTACTTTAATGGGCTATTCAATGATGGGAATGGGAGCACTATGGTTGAGTTGGATGACTCATTTGATGACTCCAACAGGCGGTTTGTGCGGAGGATACAAGAGTTTGAGGTTAAGGAGGCCTTAAAGAGGATGAAAGGAGGAAAGGCCCTCGGCCCTGACGATGTCCCTATTGAGGTGTGGAGATGTCTTGGGGACGTCGCAATAGTATGGCTCACAAAGCTATTCAACCACATTTTTCGGTCAAACAAGATGCCTGAAGAATGGAGGAAAAGTATATTAGTACCTATCTTCAAAAATAAAGGAGATATTCAAAGTTGTACTAATTATCGAGGTATTAAGCTTATGAGTCATACTATGAAGCTTTGGGAGAGAGTGATTGAACACCGCCTGAGGAAAGTGACCAATGTCACTAAAAACCAGTTTGGTTTTATGCCTGGGAGGTCTACAATGGAGGCGATTTTCTTGCTTCGTCAGCTTATGGAGAGATATAGGGAGCAGAAGAAGGACTTGCATATGGTGTTCATCGACTTGGAGAAGGCGTACGACAAGATACCAAGGTCAGTCATGTGGTGGGCACTAGAGAAACATAAAGTGCCAACAAAGTACATTACCCTTATCAAGGATATGTACAATAATGTTAGGACAAGTGTGCGCGTAAGTGATAGTGAGACTGATGCATTTCCTATCACGGTAGGACTACATCAAGGATCAGCTTTGAGCCCATACATCTTTTCCTTGGTGATGGATGAGGTGTCGAAAGATATACAAGGGGATATCCCTTGGTGCATGCTCTTTGCTGATGATGTAGTGCTGGTAGATGAAACTAGAGATGGTGTTGATAAGAAATTAGAGTTATGGAGACAAACCTTAGAGTCCAAGGGGTTTAGACTTAGTAGGACTAAAACCGAGTATATGAGGTGTGACTTTAGTGGTGTTGGTCGTGAAGAAGGAAATGTTAGTCTACAAGGACAAATAGTACCTAGAAGGGACTCTTTCCGATACTTAGGATCAATGTTACAAAGCAATGGCGATATTGACGAGGATGTTTGCCACAGGATCAAGGTAGGGTGGATGAAATGGCGGCAAGCCTCTGGAATCCTATGCGATAGGAAAGTCCCACAAAAGCTAAAAGGGAAGTTCTATAGGACGGTGATCAGACCCGCGATGCTCTATGGGGCGGAATGTTGGCCAACTAAACGGCAACATGTCCAACAAATGAGTGTCGCAGAGATGCGAATGCTACGGTGGATGTGCGGGCACACGAGAAGAGACCGAATAAGGAATGAGGCGATTCGTGATAAGGTAGGGGTGGCGCCGATTGAAGAGAAGTTAGTCCAACATCGACTTAGGTGGTTTGGACATATCCAACGGAGACCTCCAGAAGCACCGGTTAACAGTGGGATTTTAAGAGGTAGAGAAAATATTAGGAGGGGTAGAGGACGACCAAGGTTGACTTGGGAGGAGGCGGTAAAACGAGATTTGAGAGATTGGAATGTATCCAGAGACTTAGCTCATGATAGGACCGCATGGAAAGTAGCAATTCATGTGCCAGAATCGTAGTCTTGTTTTTTTTCTTTTTCTTTTTTTTTCTTTTTTCTTTTCTCTTTTCTTTTCCTTTTTTCTTATTTCTTTTCTCTTTTTCCTTTTTCTTTTTTTTTTCTTTTTTTTTTCTCTTTTTTTTTCTTTTTTTCCTTGTTCTTATATCTCTTCCTCTCTTTTACTTTATTGATATTGGGTTTCATGTCTAGCCGACCCCAACAGGCTTGGGATAAAGGCTTGGTTGTTTGTTGTTGTTGTTGTTGTTGTTGTTGTTGTTGTATTAGTTTCCTAATACGATGGCTAATTAAAAGGGTACACTGCTATTTTCTAAAAGCAAATAATTAATTAATGCGGTTATCGTGGGCCCGCATTTTGGTACTTTGCATCTTATGCTTCTGGCCTATTCTGCATTTAGTGTTTTGAAATGGATTAGACACGGGGCAATTCATGTTTCTAGTCCTTGATCCACAGCATGGTACGAGTGAGATGCATATTCTAGTGTTTTGGAAACTATGCATCTTTTTTCTGTTATTGTTGATATCATATGGATGCAGCTTTGTATCCCAGTTATCACTAACGTTTTTGCAGAGACTAGTTTATTTGCTGTTTGAAAGAGTGACTTATTTTTGTTGGTTACAGTTTGAGGAGCAGAAGGAGCATGTTGTCGTGGAGAAGATCCTGATGGTTGTTTTCTTGGATACTGAGAATCCCAGTCCTGTATGTAAACTATGAGAACAATATTTTTTTGTATTTGTAATTGCTTTGACAGACGTTGAAATAATGATAATCCGACACTTATTTATTCTTTCTCAAAGCAACTGGAAAAGCTCAACAATCGATTAGCTGAGGCAGAAGCTGCGCTTGAGGCACGGAAGAAACCTCCGGAAGAAAATGGCCCTAAAGTTGTCGGTGAAGGACTTGTTATTGATGAATGGGTATAATTCGGGCTGACATGAACTGTTTTTACTCTCTGTTTGGTTCATGTGTTCTGTTCTCCGTGTCCTAATATCCAGACTTCATGTGTTCACTGCAGAAAGAGAGGAGGGAAAGGTACCTCGCGCAACAGCAGGTTGAAGTGGTGGATTCTGTGTAAATTGTGCCTTCTGCTCCTCAGAGTCTATGCATGTGACTTCAGCAATGGTTGTGACATTCCTGTAAACTTAGGTTCTGTGGTAGTGTAGCATGTTATTAATCTAGGCTTGTGCTCCCATTATCAGTCCCAAAGGTCAAGCTAACCTCCGGGTATTCTCAGTATTTCCATGTGTATCTGCGTTAAAAAATGTGTTGCCGGGTGCTAGTGCTGTATGAGGTTGCCGAATGAAATAAAGCGTATAATTGTCAGAACATGCTGGAAAAGAGTGGCAGCAGCCACCGCCTATGGTCATCACCGCGCTCCTGCGCGGGAAAGGCTGGCACCAAAGCCCAAAGCTTCCCATGCTAGATAGAGATACTTCTCGGTAAACACGTTTAAATCGCCTGTGCAGTGGAAGCGAAGGCCATTGTATTTCTGAACTGCGCATGCGAAAAGCTGCCTTTCATAGGCAGCGGAAATATGAGATCACGTGCCATTTTGGTGGACGCATCGCACATCACAGTGGAAGAACAAGTAGCAATGTGCATGCACGTAGTGGGTCAGAAATGGCCTATTGCTAAACCGCCTCCTGCACCCCTGATACCTAAGCTCGATAACTCATATGTTAACCTGCGGAAGAGACGAGGAATTTGCCCATGCTTCGTACCGAGGAAAAGGTCAATATTGGTGTTTACTTGGCACGCCCTGACTGAAGACCTCCCTATTGGGGTGGTCTCTGGCACGACCACGTGCCCCTGACTCCGGGCCGGATCTCCTCGCCGAGGAGCGCTCCGGAGCCGCCGCGTGTCTCTAGCCCGAACCTGCCCGCCCCCCATGCTGAGGCGAGGTCCGGAGCTGCCACGTGTCTCTAAGCTCCGGGCCGGACCTCCCCGCTGAGGAGGGCTCCGGAGCCACCACATGTCCTTGGCCTCGAACCTTGCCTCCCCGCTGAGGCGAGATCTGGAGTTGCCACGTGTCCCTAGGCTCCGGGCCAGACCTCCCTGCTGAGGAGGGCTCCGAGGCCGCCACGTGTCCTTGGCCCCGGAACTGGCCTCCCCGCTGAGGTGAGGTCCGGAGCTGCCACGTGTCCTAAGCTCCGGGCCGGACCTCCTCGCTGAGGGGGGCTCCGGAGCTCCTTCGTATCCCACGATTCGTCATGGTCCGTGAGCCTCAGAAGTCAAGTAAGACATGCGTTGTCAGGCCGCACATTCAAGACTTGCGCCTTTCCTAGAAACATGGTGCGAGGCGCACGCCTCCGCCCCCTCCTTTCCATCATTACAGTGACAGGACAGGGCGGCGAGGCGTGACGACGACACAGTGTTGTCCAATGGTACAATGCCGCCTACGACAAGATGGGGCTTTCACCCACCATCATCAACCACTACTCGGTCAGGGTCACCCGACGTATCAGGCGACGCGCCTTAACTCCACCGACAGCGACACTACATGTAGCTGTAAATACCCTAGACCATTTATAGGGTAAGGACAGCCACGGGGCCACCTGTCAGGCTCCGGTCCACATTGTAACTGCCCAAGGACCGAAGCATCCTCTGAGCAAAGGGTTCGTAACCTAGCCAACTCACACACTCACACGTGCAAAGCAATACAACAACTCACTCCCGTGGACGTAGGATTTTACGCTCCGGTGGCCCGAACCGCGTAAATCTCTGTGTTCACCGTGTTCAGCAGCCTCGATCAGTAGAGACGTTAGCCCCTACCAACAAAGAACCTCCGCGAATCGCTCCAATAGCGGTACCAAGGGAAGTGTCGTAGCGAACACTTTGACAAGCACACCTCTCCCCGCACGCCGGTGCGGCTCGCGCGGGCCGTCTGGATGCCGAATACGCTCGCACCGGGTCCAACACCCCGCTGTGGACAACCTAAGGCTCTCCGCACTCATATAATCTAAAAATCTACTCTAAAAGTATTTTCTCACCTCTTTCCAGCACACTCTAAAAGATTTTTCTATTTCCAACACGCGCTGTCGCACTCGTCATGCTCTAAAATTATATCTATATCAATTATCATTCATTATTTAATATTTATTTTTATTTATTTGTTTTGTTTTTTTCCCTCTCTTCTTTTCCTTCTACTCTCTCCTCTTTTTCCTCTCTTCCTTCCTTCTAATTTCTTTCCTTTTCTCTCTTCTTTACTTTCTATTTTGTTTCCTCTGTTCTTTTCTTTTTACTCTCTTTTTTCCTTATAATTTCTTTCCTTTTTTCTTTCTCTTATATTTCTTTCCTTGTTTTCTCTCCTGTCTGTTGCCTTTTCCTCACTTCATCTTCTTCCCAAGCCTTCTCCATTCTTCTATCGCCGTCTAACTTCTCTTCTGTCTAGCCCACTCCAATCCTCCTCCGTCCGATGCCGTCCTCGCTGCAACTCCCGCCGCACCGCCTCGGTTTCCCTCTCTCGCCGCCACCGACCTCCTCTCCGCTTCTCGCACTGTCGGCCCTCCTCGCGTCACTCCCCTCGCCCGCGTCGGCGCCATCCTCGCGCCGTCCCCTGTCGTTGTGCTGCCCCCTCGCCATCGTCGGTGCCATCCTCGCGCCGCCACTGTCACCATTCCCGATGTCGGCGCCGTAGGCGGCTCATCGCTGTCTCCACCTCACGTCCTCCTCGCCGTCTTCCCTCTGCTGCGTCCTCGTCGACCCAAAAATAGTGGCGCGTTGTGGTCTCCGGATTCCAGCTCCGTCCCGGGCTCCTCCATATTGCCTTCCTCCTCTGCGCCAGCCTTCTCCTCCATGGTGCCTCCCTCCTCCTTGGTCCACGCCGGCCTCGTCACCATCTCACCTCCTTCCTCGCGAGCGTGGAAGGCAACGGCAGCGCTTGTCCAGCACGTATTTCGTGCGGGCGAGCGGGCGTACAACTGTAGCGACTGCCCTTTTAGCGTTGCCGTTACAGCACACCGGTACAACTCGTTTTTGAGGTTCCTACTGAAAGTATCCAGGAGCGCACCCTTTACCGCACATCAGTGCGAGCAGCCTAAGCTTGATAACCCATACGCTAACGTGTGGAAGAGACATGAGGAATTCGCCCATGCTTTGTACCGAGGACAAGGTCAATATTGGTGTTTACTTGGCACGCCCTGACTGAAGATCTGCGGGGTTTCCTTCATGCTAGCTTCTCGTGACAAAACTCTTGAGAATTGGGTTTACGAGTTCCTGTGTGGCCAAGATGACCAGTAGTGGTAGTTGGAACTTCTATTTTGTGGTGTTTTGGGCCTTCCCTTGCTAGTTGCTGCTACACGTGGATGTGATCATCAGCCTATACTACAACCAGAACTGCTTTTGCTCATACTGATTTGGCAATCCATGGTGACAGTTCTTTTGGACAGTGAAGTGGTGATCCATATAAACCAATATATGGGCATGATACTTTGTGTGTTGGTACTCCCTTCGTTCTTTTTTTAGTAACGTTGGTTAGTTCAGTATGAAGCTGACCGGATCATTATTATGAAGAAATTGTTTACAATTCACCACCTGTTTATTATGTGTTGGAAACCGAACAGACCCTAATCACTTCAACTGGGGTCTGAGTGTTCGTTTTTTCCTGCTTTCCAAGTTCCTGGGTTATTTAACTCTTGGATGGTCACATGTCTTAGACTGACTTGAAACACCTAAAAGAGTTGCCATATATGGATGCTCCAATGTTTGGAAATGTCTCCAACAGATTACCTAAATAGATTGGAAAAATGGGGATTGAGGAAAGAGGATATCTAAAATTGGGTGCTCTCCTCATGCAAAACAAAATAGGTATGTTGTTGAAGATTAAAGCTAGGCAAACCTAAAACTAGACACTTAAATATCTATTTGCCTACTTATTTTGCCAATTCATTATTGGAGTTAGCCTTAGAGATGATACGCCCGGATCAGGATCCACGCAATGCAAAGGAGTCCCTTGTAACTTGTATGCAGATGAAGGGCTGAGGTAGCTTGCAACTTTTTCAATAAGGCTTAGTAATATTTAACGGTGGAAAGAGTAGATGAGAGACCCGCCTAACGCCACCGCAACCCTCGGCGGCCACCCCGCCACTGGTGGACACGCCATCGCCACCGCCGCTCGCCATCCCGGCTTAACATCCACAACACTGCCGCTTCCGCCCTCAAGTCCTGGGTCACCTTCGCCGCCGTCCACCAGTCCACTTCCAACGCCACTCCCCTCCTGACAGCCGTTCTGCTCCTAAGCCCTCCCCAAGCTGCCTAGAGGCTGCTCGCCGCGGCAACCTCGACAGCCAATCCATCACCGCCAACCACCACGCCCACTGCGCCAAGCACCACGACCCCTATGCCATCGGCCCCGCTCTCAGCCACCCCATCGCCGTCAGCAACTACGGCCCCTGTGTCACCGCCCATCCTCTCAACACTACAGATAAATAAGTGTAAAACCGTCGCAAATAATCAAATTGCGACGGCTTTACTTATTTGCGACGGTTTCCGGCTGTCGCTTGTTTTTTGTCGCAATTAACTTTATTTGCGATGATCGTCGTCGCAAATAAACTTGTTTACGACGGCTTAGACTGGCCGTCGCAAACAAGAGCTCGGGCCCAGTCGATGGGCCCGACTCGACAATTTGCGACGGGCAGCAGTGGCCGTCGCAAGTAAGTACTTAATTTGCGACGGCCGGTGGTGTCTGTCGCAAATTACGTAGGTTAATTTGCGACAGCTGCACACTTATTTGCGACGGTACTGTATAAAAACCGTCGCAAATAAGATTTTTTATTTTTTTTAAAAAACTGAACATTCTGGCCGGCTCGATGGCCAAAAACACAACACATAGAAAATAGACATAACAACAGTAGTAACAATAGACATACAACATCTCCATCGATCACAACACAAAAGTCTCACATCTCATCACAAGAATAGAAAAATAATGAAAAGAGGCTCTCTGCTAGCGTCCACTTCCTCCAGAGCCACCAATATCCTCGCCGCGCGTCAGTCCAGGTGCCGGTATAGACGACGACAGAGTTTAAGCCTCCGTCGCCGATCCCTGCAACACATAGAAATTGTTGGACATATTAATTTGTTTAGAAACTAGAATTGACTAAACAAGCTAGAATTGATCATATTGAACTTAGTTTATTTAATTTGAGTTAGATTTGCTATATGTTTGATTATGTAAGACTAAGTAAGACTACAATACCTAAGTAAGACTATAATTTGTTTGGCATGAAAGTAAGACTACATTTTATGAATTAAGATTAAGTAAGAACGTTTTTTATTACCTGAACACCCGGAGAAACGTGCACCGGCGGCGGTAGCTCCAGTTCCGGCGGTGGAATCGACGGTGGCAGTGGAGGAAGCTCGAGGTGCAACCCCTGGACATCGCACCCTTGAAAGAAACTCTGTGGTTGCAAAAGTTGCAGATTATTACATATTATTAAGAATGCGTTAAATTTAAATTACATTAGCTTACCATCATCGTCTGCCGCTGCATCTCCATCGTCTATCGCATCTGCTCCATGCAGGCTCGCTGGTAGGATATGGTGACCTTCATCGCCGCCCTCTGCGCCTCCAGGTCCGACTGAAACTACTCGCGACTTTCCTGGACCTGACGGGCGAGAGTCTCCACCTGCGAGATACGACGACTCGGGCCCACCGACGAAGACTGTGTGGAGCTGTCTCTCGCAGGTCTCGCCGCCCTCGAGTCCAGATCTCAGCAGGAGTCGGCGGCACCCCCGTCTCGCGCTCCTGTCAATACGTGTTAGTACGAATAATATATTATTAATACATAAACATAAGTTAGATACACTTACCATGTGTTTAGCTAAACGCAAGTGGTTATCTTGACCGTGTTTGTGCTTCCCCTCGACCCCTCTGCACCCTCGATCCCTCTGGTACTTAGCCTTGAACTCATCGCTAGCCCAGTACCGACAAAGGGCCCGGTATGCATCGGACCGACCCTGCAACCAGCTCACGTGGCCCTGCACATAGTTGTAGGTCGTTAAAAATATCATTGATGTATTTGCTCCATGCTCAGAAAAAAATATTTACTACACCCCACGTACCTGCGTGTACTCTTCCTCTGTTAGGTGCCTCTCGCTCTCCTGCCGGAAGTGTAGCATGTGGTGCTGGTTTGTCTTCAAGTGCTCGTTGATAACTTGAATACGAGCGTTCGACAGAGCTTGCCGAACCGTCTTCGCAGCGTTGACGTGAAACACTTTCCTCGCATCCTCCAACATGCGAGGGTCGTCCGAGTCCTCTAAAATCTACCTTTCCCGTGATAAATATTGAAAGAGATGTACATTAAAAGAGTTTCAGAGTTAAAACTTATAAACTTTATTTAACATACTTACCATAAAATCAGCCCATACGGCCTACTGAACGTTGCCGTGCTCCTGGTGATGGGCGCGTGCGTAATCCTCCCAGGAAGTAGCAGGCACCCCATTGATGACCTCGGGATAGTGCAAACGCACTAAGGACCCGAGGACACCGTTCACCGGTCCGTGGTGTCTCTCACCGGTGAAAGACGCGTCGTACCAAGCGCTGCAAGACATTTATTAATTCATTACTTAAGTAACAAAAAAGAAACCAGAATTTAATACTACGATTTTATTACCTGTCTCCGACCGGACAAATCACGATTCTCTGTGAAGGGACCGCAGGAGGACTGAAAAAGTGAGTCCTCCTCGTCCTCCGCGTCTGCTGGCGCACCACGTCTGGTGACCCGGAAGGCTCTGGAACAGAATGCTGAGGAACAGACGTCTTTGGAACAGAAGGCTTGTCAGCCAAGGGCTGTCTGGATGAGGGCTAGCTCAGCGAAGGGTAGCCAAGCTCAACTGGCACCGTAGCCACTGAGTCAGTCGGTGAGGACTACGACATTCAAATGATTCATAAGTAAGTTTAATTGGAAATTGAATTTGAAGAATTTGTCAAAGAATACTAAAATTTACCTGTGTGGACTGCTGTGACGATGTAAGGGACTAAGTTTTTGGCACATATTCAAAGTGTTCATCACCACACACAACCTTCATTTGAAGAAACTTGATGAACACATTTAAAGAGCAAGTAACCACCATCAACATGCTCATTAGAGAATAAACTCGCAAAATGCAAAAGTGACATTTCCCACATGCATCATCTAGGGGCTGAGCATATGAAAAACTCCAACACCTTGCTAGGAATATCCATGCCAAGTTTCACCCAAATTCAAAACCTTTTTGAAGTTCTTTTGGGTATAGCTAGAAAGAGGGTGGTTTGAACTTAAATTCAAATTCAAACTGTTTTCATCCCATGAATTCAAAAGTGGGAGGCATATTCTTACTCAGAATATTTTTGTGAGCTCACACACCAATGTTCACTCCATTTGTAGTTGATCTTGGCATGAGCTAAGTTTAGCAAATTCAAACTTTATTTGAATTTCAAACTGCATATGTGCTGAAATTTAGTCAAACATAAACCAATTTGAATTCTATCCTATTCAAATGGCCAGGGGTAGATAATTCAAATCATCATGGGTATAAGGGGGATTACTGTTTATAACAGTAAGAGGGAGTTAAGTTCAGAGGTTAAAAGGGAGATGGGACCCATATGTCAGCCACTGAAACAAACTCAACCGACTGAAACTTCAGCACTCGGGTCTTCGGGCTTTCTCCGAGGGCGCCACCGAGGGGGAGCCGCCGCGCCACCAGCTGCTTGCCCACGCGCGGGCGCAGGTCGGCGGTTCTGATCGCTTCTTAAGGCGCTCCTCACCTCTACCGAAGCCACCCTCATCTGCTTTTCCCTCGCGTGAACACTGAGCTGAAGCTCTTCCCTCCGCTGCTCTGACTGATCAAGAGAACGGCAAAACACCCACGCCCTCTCCTCCCCGAGCTGCTAAACACTGCCCTGAGCTCCGCACACACCTCCCCGACCCGGAAACAAGCAAGTTCCGGCCTTCATTGCCCGAAAACGACTGCAACAGCGGCGACCAAACGTCAGCCGACGATCGGGTAATCGTGGACAGCCCTCCACAGGGGTTCTCACGGTCAAGCGATCCAGGCCACAGGAGCGCGCTAGGTTGGTGCTGCTCTCCTCCAATTCTTGGAGCAAACCGTGAAACATCGACCGGGAATTTCCAGATTTTGCTCCGACGGCCTCAACCCGAGCTTCCGGTACGGTTTCTTTGAATTTCCGCTCTCTGATCCTCCTTAGGTTATCAAATCTTGCACATAGACACTAGACTAGCCGGCGATCATTTTCCTTTTAGCATCTGTTGCATGAAACCGACTAGGAGCGACGGATTTGGAGCTCGATCAAAGGCCTTCATGGCGGGCACAATCGGTCACACAGTGCCGACCAACTTACCGCCATTTTTGAACACCTTTGAGGACTTGTCCAGATTCCTAGAGGTGCACTGGTGCTGCAGAGCTCGTCGGTACAGGTTTTGGCGGGGTAGAACTCCCGGCCAACGCTGCCGAACCTCAACAGAGGCCGTTGCACGTTGCCGGCCACCTTCCGGTCATCGGCAGTCGCAAAGCACCTCACCATCGTGTTCCCCGGGGTCCTAAACGCACTGGCGGCAAGTTTTAGCTCGGACAGTGGCCGGGAACGGCCGGCCGGCGAGCTACAGCTTGCTCCGGCGAGCGGAGAGCGCGGGCGCGCGCTGGGAACCGGCGGGAGGAAGACGAAGGGGTGGGTCCCGGCTGTCAGCGACAGATATTTTAAAATCGGGATCTGCTGTGGCACGGATCGGGTGCGGCTGCACGCGAAGGACTCAGTAGCTGCTTGTGTCAACCGATGAGGAGCTAACACGTAGCCCCGGATCCCATGCACAGTGATTTGAACTTTTCCCGATTTTCAGATTTAGTTCAAACTTTAAATCCTCATAACGTTTGCTAGGAAACTTAAAATCAAGTGAACCAAACTTTGTTGGATTAAACTCTCTGAGCACTTTCCAGAAAATCATGTTTCACTTCATGAAAATCCCTATTTCTCTAGAATTAATTATTCAAAGTTTAAACTGTTTAGAATTTTAACTGGAGAACCCTTTGGAGGAAAATTCTGAAATTTTGCTGGGATGTTCACCAAAATATCCTTGAGGTACCATAAAAATTTCAGATCCATTTGAGCTCATTTGATCCACCTAATGGGGTGATTAATTAAACTGCTCCAGAGAAAATGGAAAATATTCAGAAATATTTTCAGAATTTCTCTTAAATTGTTTAGCTCATATCTTCAGCTAGGAACCTTCATATTAAGTGAGACCAACTCCATTATAACCCTCTAAAAATCTAGTTTTCAGGAAGTCATGGATTGCTCCATGAAAATCCCTAGAACACCCTAAGAGCTCTAATTAAGGTCAAGTACATAATTATTTGTGGAGAGCTCAAATGAGCTTTGATGCAAATAAAACTTGGCCAAGTCTATGCTTAGGTTGTAACCAAACCACAGTAAAAATTTCAGATTCATTGGGTCTGTCTAGTGGGACTTATAGTCTTCACAAGTTTAAATTCAATTCAAATGCATTTAAATTGATAAATATACTTGTTATCTCATGTAGTCGCTAAGGTTGAGGAGGAACCTGAAGTCTTAGACTTCATTAATCTGGAAGAGCAGCTAGCCTACGACCAGGAGCAGCAAGATAAGCTCCGGTTTGCATTAACCTTTTTACAAATTTTTACTTTTTTGGGAACTTTCTTTGAGTACCAATTACTTCTTGCATTAGAGTCTTGATTGAAACCGAAATGCATAGCCAAGAAGGTCATGGGTTGGGAATAGGATTGAAAACCCCGTTTAGCTACTGCAATGCTAAGATAGTGCAGGATTCGGTAATAGTCGATGTCGGTACCCTCGATATGGGGTACCCCCGCGCACAAGGGAAAATGCCTAAGGGTCTCGCCCTTCTCCGCAGGGAGAGCTCCGAAGGCGCCGGACCTCCCTCTCCACAGAGGAGAGCTCCGGGCCCGCCACGTGGCCAGCAGCAGCCAGACCTCCCCCCTCCGCGGGGAGAGCCCCGAAGGCGCCACGTGTCCCGCGGGGCCGGACCTCCCTCTCCTCAGAGGAGAGCTCCGGGCCCGCCACGTGGACGATAGAAGCCGGACCTCCCCCCTCCGCGGGGAGAGGTCCGAAGGCTCCATGTGTCCCGCGGGGCCGGACCTCCCTCTCCTCAGACGAGAGCTCTGGGCCCACCACGTGGCCAGCAGGACGGCGCTGCATGCTCCCGCGCGGTAGGCAGCAGGCGTAAAGACACACCATACCTTGCCCGTACAAGGTATTCAAGGCCCGCGCCTTCCCAAGACGCGAAGACGCGGAGCACGCCTCTGTCAGGTGCCGTTGCGCCCAGTCGCATCGCAGACTGGCGCGCCGTGTCAGAACCTGCCAACCAATAAACACAGCGACAAGACATCCCCTGCCGCCCCCGCCGTCGTCAACCACTACGACTAGCTTGCGGCATGGGCAGGGCGGCAGAACGAAGACTTGGAAGCCTTTGCTAGAGACAACTACCGACATAACTTCACATACGATAGTCGGCAGGCAATCTCCCCGGGACCACCTATCGGGTCCCGCCCCCCCCCCCCTTGTAAGCCGCTCGAACCTTGGACTATAAATGGCTCGGGTAGGCAACATTAGCAAGGGTTCGAACTCTGGGAACTCGCATTGTAGGCATCACTCACCCTCAAGCTCAGGACTTCGGTTCTGAGCAACAAGCAATACAGCGAGCACCTTTGCTCACCGTGGATGTAGGGTTTTACGCTCCGGCGGCCTGAACCACGTAAAACTCGCCGTGTCAAGCTTCTCCCTCACTCGTCCCTAACGCTGAAGCTCTCCGCAAGCGACTAGCCCCTCCGAAAAAGAACCTCCGCGGGCTGCCCAGTGCAGGTCCGGGGGAAGTGTCGACCACACATTTCGACATTTGGCGCGCCAGGTAGGGGGCTTTTCCCTTGCGCGACGAGCTTCTGCCGATGAAGATGACGAAGCTTCCTTCAACGGCAAGCTCTCCTCCCCCGCGTTCACGACGGACCGTGACTAGCGGGGAATACGTGTGGACACACTTAGGACGGAGTGTGTCGGCACAAGATGGAAGCCAGCAGCCGACTCCGGTAACGCCGACTCCGGCGATGCAGGCTCGAGCTAGCATGAGATCTTCTGCAGTGCTGAGCTTTACCCACGGGGGCGCGCTAGCTGCAGCAAGAGCGCTACTGGGCAATCCACCTGCTGGGGACGCGCCTTAGGCCATGATCCAGCAGTGGATTCACGAAGTAGACCGTCTTGTCGTCGCCGCCGCAAACCCTCGACTTCGGCGGGGACGACGCCCCGGCAACCGGCTATGTCGCTGACGCGCACGCCAACGGTTGACGGGCATATAGCGGACTCTAGCTCCACCAGGCTCCCATCGACGGACCTGAGGATAGAGCTGGAACGATGCCACTTGGGCCAAGATGCCCGAGTGTTCCTCGAGCGACGACGAGAAAGGCGTCGCAACCAAGAGGCCGACGACAGCATGACGTCAGCCTCGACCCTGCCTGAGGCGCAGACCTTCGCCACACGATCTCTGCCCCAGGCATACGCCACGCAGCATATGCCACAACCATATGCCCTGCAAACGGCACCCCCGGTCTATGGCACAGCCTTGCCCATACCGGGGTACACAGTGCCAGTAGCGAACCAAGCGTTCATAACGCCTGCAGCAACAGGAGCAGGATGTGCGGCCCTGGCGCCCCACCTTTGCTTCGCGAGGTGGCCGCGCAAGTTTCGGCCGCACCTGCCCGAGAAGTACGACGGCAGCGTCAACCCGGCGGAGTTTCTCCAGATCTACTCCACCGCCGTCCTTGCTACAGGAGGGGACGAGGTCGTCATGGCCAACTACTTCCCCGTCGCCTTGACCGGCCCAGCCCGGTCTTGGCTCATGAACCTCCACCAGGGTTCCATAACTTCCTGGGGAGAGCTCTGCCGGCAGTTCACTGCCAACTTCGGCAGTTCCTACACCCGGCCTGGCACGGAGCTCGATCTCCACGCCATCCAGCAACAACCTGGGGAATCGCTGCGCTCTTTCATCCAGCGGTTCTCCCAGGTACGGAACACCATCCCACATATCCAAAATGCTTCTGTGGTGGTGGCGTTCCGGCAAGGCGTCCGGGACAAGAAGATGCTCGAGAAGCTCGCGACCAGAGAGGTCCGCGACGTCTCAGAGCTCTTCGGCCTGGCGGACAAGTGCGCCAGAGCAGCAGAAGGGCGGAACTGGCACTCCCTGCCAGCCTCTGAGTCAGGAGGGCAGCCAGGATCTGGCGCCGCTTCCTATGGAAGCGGCAAGAAGATCAAGAACCGGGGCGATGGCAAGTGAAGTCACCGACCGCGGCTCCCATTACCGCAGCAGCGGCACCCAGTGGAGCTCGGGGGCCGCGCCCCGACAAAAGGCAGCGACAGTCACCGGCCATAGATGGTGACCAAGGCGAGCTATGCCCCGTTCATGGCACCAGCAATCATACTGCTGCCAAGTGATGGGACATCCAGAGGCTCGTAGAGCGCTTCCGCAAAGGGAGGCAGCTAAGAGCTGATGCCCCGCCCCTCCCTCAAAGGAAGGGCAAGCAGAAGGTTGACGCCACAGTCAGCGTCGGCCACCAGGTGGGCTTTCAGGAGCCTCAGCGCGTCATAAAGACGGTGCACATCGGTGAGGACTCCAACTCCGGTGGTGACGAGCCGGGGCAGTAGCCAACTACGGCCGCCCCAGAAAGTCCGTGGAGACTGCACTGCTGCGATATCAACCTTGGAGAAGCCCCAAGTAGTTGGAGCAGCCAAAGCACCAGCCCCGACGGTGCAGAACCGGGCCAGCTCCACCCGAGTGCACGTCTCTGTGCCTCGGCCGTACCTCCTGGGGGCCACCCAGGGTCTCCCAACCTCTTGAAGGCCTTAGCCAGAAGGGGAAAGAATCCTTGGGTCTCCCAAGGAGGGTCCGGGTCCTCCTACCCCTTGAAGGCCTTAGCCAGAAGGGGAGGATACCCCGAAGCTCCCAGGAGAAGCCGCGCAGGACCCGCTCCAGCGTGAAGATGACGACCTCGTCGACGAGGCCCGGCTGCAGGTGACACCCCACAACGCACGGTCTCGGCTGGTGCTCTAGCACTACCGCCAAAGGACCAAGCGCGTCAGGGACCTGCAAGAAGGCAACCTGGTGCCGCGGCACACACTTTCCCGCGAAGGACCTATAAACTCTCCCCCAGCCGGGAAGGTCCCTTCCGAGTCACAAAAGTTGCCGTCCCAGGTACACATGCCTTTCAACCAAGGATGGGATCCGTTCCCAAACCCTTAGCATGGAACAACACTGTAAGTCCTACCTCCTGACGTTAGTAGAACAGGGCCATACCCTTCTGTAATAAATCCCATAGAGTCTAGGGACAGCGCTCGGAGCAGCTAAGTCTCAGGGGACGGTCCAGGACTATGTCCAACTTGGCCTGGTTCCGACCCTAAGCGCGTAGAGTCTTGCTTCCCTTCTTAATGAGGCGGGTCGTTGCCTCCATGTACAACCTGACTCCCCCTATGGGAATTTACACAGAAACCTGTTCTACTTCGCTCTCTCTCATGTGCTCATTTAAATTACGTATTAGTTTTTATGACCGCACTTTCTATGTATGCTCACCGTACATTTAGCTCCCCTTTTCCCGCACTCATCCATAGTCAGCATTTGCTATCCTACCGAAGGCGGTTGCACTTGAGGCACCTGCCGATGGCCAGGGGGGCCTCTCGGGCCTCCCCCAGTCAGGTGTTGCGGTGCCAGTTGGTCACCTCCAGGAAAGGCCGACGCCGTGCATGGGGGGTCTAGGGTGCGTATCCCGCTTAGCCGGCTCTGTACCCAAAGCGTGCGCACCCTGCCCTCCGGAGGTCCAGGGGAGTACAACCGCTTTGCCTGGTTCCGTACCCAAAGCCTGTGCACTCTGCTTCCCTGGCGTACGGTCCGGTACTAGGGGCCGGACGGTCGTACCCGGACCTTGGAGGGAGCCGGAGCCCCGGTGCCTCGCGCACAGAATTGCCCAAGTCCCGTATCCCGGACTAGGACCATAAGCCGAATAAGACTAAGAGACGGGAAAGGGAGGACCCCCCGAGGAGAATCACGTTTCCTCTACCTGTGTGCAAGACCTCCAGGTTATAGCTACAGGGGCTACATGAGGTGGGGGGCAAGGAGCCATTGACTACTCCAGCGCCGGACCGGAAGGTCCGGGTTTCGCCCCTTCAACAGGGACGGGGCCTAAAGGCCCCACGTGTCCAGCAGGGCCGGAGCTCCCACCTCCTCAGGAGGGGCTCTGGACCCGCCACGTGACCGGCAGAAGCCGGACCTCCCTCTCTGGGGGGGGGGAGCTCCGAAGGCCCCACGTGTCCAGCGGGGCCGGAGCTCCCGCCTCCTCAGGAGGGGCTGTAGACCCACCACGTGGCCGGCGGAAGCCAGACCTCCCCCTCCGAGGGGGGGGGGGGCTCCGTATGCTCCACGTGTCCCGCGGGGCCGGACCTCCCTCTCCTTAGAGGGGAGCTCCGGGCCCGCTACATGGCCGGCAGATCCGGACCCCCCCATCCTCTGGGAGTGAGCTCCGGAGACCTCCGGGGCCCTTAATACAGTAAGGACCCGGGGAAGGTGTCTGTGCAGAGCTTCGAGATTGGTGAAGGCCTCTGAGTAACTTGCGGAGCTAAGGGCTCGGCCAGGCGAAACCAAGAAGAAGACAAAAGCGTCACAAACACAAAGGGTCACAAGAGTCTATTTATTCATGGCTCCATGAGCTAGACTACAGACTCGATAAAAAGAAAGAAACAAGTCCTAGGGTCCTCCTAGCTCGCGTCGGAACCTAGAGGCTACAAGGGCGGCCACATCCCCGACTTCAGCCCTGGCAGTCTACTCCTGCTCCGCGGCAGGGCCCTCTCTCGCTGGCTCCAGTGAGAACGAAGGGTCCCGACTCCTGAAGCATGCCAACACATGCGTGGCAACCTCCAAGGCCAGGCCCCGTCCCTCTGCCTCAAGCTCGCTGGTGACCACCGCGTCTAGCCTGTTCAGCTTGGCGCTGATTGACTCCAGCGCGGGGATCACTTCGGCCACCTTCAGCGTAGGAGCCGCCGCCTTCACCGGGCTGAAGCCAAGAGGGACCAAGGCGGACCCCGCCTGATCGACGAAGCTCGAGACCGCACGTGCCTCGGAGGACCGCAAGGCCAAGAACTCCTCTACCTCGCGGCGGGCCGCCTGCAGGGCATCGCGATTTCCCTCGGAGAATTCCTTCTCATTGACCGCCAGGGAGCTTTCCCGAAGGCAGAGAGTCTGGGCGAGCCGCTCCAACTCAGAAGCCCGGAAGTCGGCAGCCAACTCCCGATCTAGGATCGCTTGGCGTTCTCGGGAGACCTGCTCTTCCCTCGTGGCGAGGTCTGAATTCCGGGCCTCTAGCTCCGTGGCACGAGCGCGCAGGTCGCCCTCGCCAGCCGCGCGGTGACCCTCTCTGCCTCGGCTGCCACGGAGCGCTCCTGGTCCTCAACGGCGCGCTTACGGCGCTCCAGCCTCTGCCGTATCTCTTCCACGGAAGAGAGGATCTCCTCGGCCTGGGCATGCGCCTCAAGGGCCTCCTTGTGGAGCCGCCGCGTCTCGGAGTCCAGGCGGTCAACAGCCCGCTTCTTCCGGTCGAGGAGCGCTCCCATGATGTCAAGCGACTCCCGCCTGGAGTCGAGCTCACCCTTGACCTTCGCGGTCCGCTCCCGCAAAAGGTTCCCCCAGATGAGGAGGCGATCCCTCTCAACCGCCTGCTCCTCTCGCTCACGACCAAGCGCGGCCAGAACCTGCCGGACGCTCGCTTGGGTGAGCACGAAGGCATCCGCCAGGGGCAGTGGGGCAGCAGAGGCCGGAGCGGCACCCCCGATCTCCTCCATCACATCGTTCTCAAGAAAAGACGACGCGTCGGGGGCCGGGATGAGACGCCGGTCAGGAGAAGCTGGCACCGGAACCTCGACAGATGGACCCGCCGAACCCTCACTGACAGCTGGCCCCTCAACCGGTGGAGAGGGACGAGCAGGTCCGGTTGACGCTGACAAAGAATCCGGGCAGACCGGAACAGGAAGAACTCGCGCTGGCTTGGGGGCCGCGGCAGTTGTCCCGGTTTCTGAGCACAACGGCGTAGACTCCCCATCAGTCGGGGATGGCCGAGAAACGCGAGCACTTCAACGGGCCCTGAACCCCGACTTCCGAGCCGGGGTAGGACCCCTAGAGCCCGCCGTCGCCGCCGACGGCCGCTTCGCAGTCGCCTGGACTGACGGAGCAGGGGACGCTCCAGAAGCTCCCCTTGACGCATCAGCAGGTTCCCTAGAGACTCCACTGCTTGAGGAGGGAGGGCGCGACGTCCGGGAACCTTCGACCTGTTGTCGCTTAAGAGGAGTCCTGTCGGATTGAAGAGCCCGGGACCTCTTTGGGTCGCCACCGGACGGAGCACCATCTCCAGAAGCAGGAGGTGCAGGCACCCTGTTTCCCCGACTTGGCACGGATGCCGCCACCAAAGGAGATCGAGCGCGCTTCTTCTCTGGGGGCGGGTTGGAAGCCACGACAGGGGAGAGCTCAAGGACAGGGAAGACAAGGGCGCAAGAATCCAAGGAAAAGCGCTGGGAAGTGCGAAGGGAAGCCGTGATGTGGGTAATATCCCCTTTTTAAAACTTCCTAGGTGCGATTCGAAGCGATTCGAAACTCTTCGAATACACCCCATGGGCAACCGCTTCGGCTCCAAGACCGAGCGCTGATGACAGGTGGACCCAAGCCGTCCAGCTGAAGCGGTGGGTCAAGGAGTCAGTCTCCCAAGGAGATGAGCAGGCAAGGCGCTTTGGCGGTTCCCGAAGAAAGTGCCGCAACATGCAGAAGTGGCAGCCTTGAGAACCGCCGCAGTAAAAGCAACCATCAAGTGGGCGCACGCTCCCACGATCTCGCGACTGTTCATGCTCCGGCAGCGGTCAAGGCGGGACTTAGAGAAAGTGCACGGAACAGAAGAGACGGAGGCCCCACCTCGGGCTCGCCATCTCTCTCGAGATGGGTCCGGGGGCCACTGTCGGTACCCTCGATATGGGGTACCCCCACGCACAAGGGAAAATGCCTAAGGGTCTCGCCCTTCTCCGCAGGGAGAGCTCCTAAGGCGCCACGTGTTGAGCGGGGCCGGACCTCCCTCTCCGCAGAGGAGAGCTCCGGGCCCGCCACGTGGCCAGCAGCAGCTGGACCTCCCCCCTCCGCGGGGAGAGCCCCGAAGGCGCCACGTGTCCCGCGGGGCCGGACCTCCCTCTCCTCAGAGGAGAGCTCCGGGCCTGCCACGTGGCCGATAGAAGCCGGACCTCCCCCCTCCGCAGGGAGAGGTCCGAAGGCTCCACGTGTCCCGCGGGGCCGGACCTCTCTCTCCTCAAAGGAGAGCTCCGGGCCCGCCAAGTGGCCAGCAGGACGGCGTTGCCTGCCCCCGCGCGGTAGGCAGCAGGCTTAAAGACGCACCATACCTTGCCCGTACAAGGTATTCAAGGCCCACGCCTTCCCAAGACGTGAAGACGCGGAGCACGCCTCTGTCAGGTGCCGTTGCGCCCAGTCGCATCGCAGACTGGCGCGCCGTGTCAGAACCTGCCAGCCAATAAACACAGCGACAAGACATCCCCTGCCGCCCCCGCCGTCATCAACCACTACGACTAGCTTGCGGCATGGGCAGCGCGGCAGAACGAAGACTCCGAAGCCTTCGCTAGAGACAACTACCGACATAACTTTAGATACTATAGTCGGCAGGCAATCTCCCCGGGACCACCTGTCGGGTCCCGGGCCCCCCCTTGTAAGCCCTCGAGCCTTGGACTATAAAAGGCTCGGGTAGGCAACGTTAGCAAGGGTTCAAACTCTGGGAACTCGCATCCTAGGCATCACTCACCCTCAAGCTCAGGACTCCGGTTCTGAGCAACAAGCAATACAGCGAGCACCTATGCTCACCGTGGACGTAGGGTTTTACGCTCCGGCGGCCTGAACCACGTAAAACTCGCCGTGTCAAGATTCTCCCTCACTCGTCCCTAACACTGAAGCTCTCCGCAAGCGACTAGCCCCTCCGAAAAAGAACCTCCGCGGGCTGCCCAGTGCAGGTCCGGGGGAAGTGTCGGCCGCACACTTCGACAGTCGAGTAGTTGAAACTACTCGCGAGGACAGGCAGAGGCACTCGACTCGGGTAGAGATATGAAATGAAACACATGGCAAGAAAAATGAGACCGAGCGGAGAGTAAGGGCAGCAAGACTTTGGGGCCTGGGTTCTATAGATCCGCTTGTGTCGATTGAGGACCGAGCCGTTTGCAGGCCTGTTGAACAAGCTAGAACAGTACCGAAGACCTACCGACTATATGGGAACCGGGAAACCGATGTAACTCGGGTAGGTGGGTATTGAGGCATTGCTTGTCGTTCAGAGGGTAGGTTGAGAGCTCGAGGTGTAAATCCGGTGGCGGCACTGAGATGCGCGTGCAGAGACCTTTTGCTCGAGATGATAGGACCGGTTCAATACCTGGCTAACGGGTGAAAGGTGGTTGCGTACGACGTCCGTGATGGTTTCTGTAGGCAACATCGAGTACGGGTGTACGTGACGGGTTATTCGGGTAACCCTGCAGGTGTAAATCGATTATAATCGCTGTCCCTCGCGGTCAGTGAGTACCACTTGTTCACTGTACCGTGACGTAGAAAGAACAGGCTAGATACATTCTAAAATGTTGCTGACTGAAAGATGGACTTTGATTGTTAATGATTTGCTGTAGTCTAGAGCTAACTAAAGTTCTTTTCAACTTTGGGCAAAGTACATGAGAGAAATGCGTTTCTTGTTTGATTGCGGCTCTCTCATGTGCCTTAGCGTAAGATTCTCCACAACCTGCTGCTAAAACTCGAAAGTAAGGTTCCACTAATTATGCGTGTCCTTTGCAACTTATTTTACCTCATGTACCTATCACCCCTCATGTAGAAGTTTCATGTTTAGGAGAGACGGGTTAGTCTTGCTGAGCCTTTGTGCTCTCTGCTTGTGTTTGAAGCTTTTGCAGGGTTTTATGAGGAAGGAACTCCCGAGGAGGAGGTGGAACCACAGGAGGGGAACCCCGTCGAGTGGGAGTCGTGCACGCCGCCGTGTTAGTGTGTGTGCGTGCTAGCGGGGACACGTTCACAGGCTGAACGTGGACTCGATGCATAGTCTACGCTCGTGAGTGTAGACCAAACTATTTTGTTGTAAAAATGTTCATAAACTGGTTTATGTAATAAAACTTTGCTTCCGCTTTGTACCTTTGATGTGTGTTATCTGATGCTGTGCAACACAGCATCCCTCAGTGTGATCCTGGCTCGACAAAACCGTGGGGTCATGTCAGCGTGGTATCAGAGCTCGCTTGAGGTTTAACGCACTACAAAGATCATCTTTTTCAAAAATCCTGTGAGGAACGAGTTAGTAGCCCATATAAGGATGTTATTAGTGTATAGAAAGTGGCATACTAACCTAATTGCTTATGTCGGAAAATCGTGCATCTCGGGATGTTTTATGTCTTGGGGGGGTGCACGTTTTAAGTATGACATGTGATGATCGCTGCTGTTTTGAATTTCAGAATGACTCGTACTCGGGCCAACCCGGATGTTGGGGGTTCCAGTCAGGGGGGAGAGACCTCCCAACAACCTCCCGAGGACTCCTCGGGACAGCAACAGCAACAACCGCCACCGCCAACGGTTACTTTGGCTGACATTGTGGCAGCAATGGCGGACTCTCATCAGCAGCACACGGAGTTGCTGCAAACCCTCATTACGAATACGTCTCGACCAGAGAGGCGTCAAGATCGTAAGGAGCGTCAACGGAGCTTATACTCCGACTTTCTAGCTACTCATCCCCCGGTGTTCTCAAGGGCGGATGAACCCCTCGATGCGGACAGCTGGCTCCGTACGATGGAAATGAAGTTCGGGCTGCTCCAAGTGAGTGAGCAGCACAAGACTCAGTTAGCGGTCCAACAGCTCCAGGGATCCGCGAGCGCGTGGTGGGCGAACTACTATGCTTCACAGCCCACCGACCGAGTTATGACCTGGGCGGAATTTCGGACGGCCTTCAGGGCCTATCACATACCGCCGGGTCTCATGAAGGGGAAGACGCAGGGGTTCTTACGCCTGCAACAAGGGAGCCGGAACGCGCTGGAATACTCCAGGGCGTTCAATGATCTTGCGCTCTACGCGTCGTATCACGCCGATACCGACGAGAAGCGACGGGATCACTTCTACTAGGGGCTTAACCCGCCCCTAAAAGACAAGTTGGCGATGTTTAATCGCGGCAGCCTCAACGACATAATTGATGCTGCGATTGTTCAAGAAGACTCCGGCAAGGAGTTAGCGGCGGTGGAGAGGAAGCGAAGCGCGCCGTAGAGCAGCGGAGAAGGAGGCCGTCCTTCTCAAAAATACCGGATGGTGAATCGCCCACCATCGGGTCCACGCTGGCAGCCACCACAGAGGTCGATGCCATTCCGCAGTCGGCCCTATTCTCCACCGGCATTCCGGCCAGCACTGCCATTTCCACCTCCGCAACAACAACAACAGCAGCGGGCGATGCCGCGTGCGTATGCACCTCAGCAGCGCATGCCGGGCTTTCGTCTCCCAAGCAGCGGCCACATGCTATAAATGTGGTCGTCCAGGACACTTCGCCAGCAGTTGTCTGGAGAGGCAAGGCGGCGGAGTTGCACCGCAACTTCCGGGGAGGAATCAGCCCCGGAACTCTACTAATGCGCGGGGGGCAAACCCTAGGCCCGTCACCGTCCACCAACTTGCCATAGAGGACATGCCGGAGGGTGAGCCAATCCTTGCGGGCATGTTCCAACTCCACCAGCATCCCGCCATAGTATTGTTTGATTCAGGCACCACGCACAATTTTATTAGCCAAGCTTTTATTGCTAAACACAGCTTGCAAATAATACCCACCAATAGTCCATATTTGATTTGTTCACCAGGTGGGAAGATTTCAGCAAGCGTAATGGTTTCCAAAGCACCATTATGCTTAGCAGGTAGAGTGTACCCTACGTCTCTCATAGTTCTAGAGGGACAGAAGGTCGATGTCATCTTAGGGATGTCGTGGTTAATCCGTCACGGCGCTGTTTTAGACACCGTCCTTCGAATCGTGCACTTGAACTCAGAAGTGCACGGATCTCACTCCTTATTTCTGGACAGTCCAGAAATAAAACTTCCAAGTGTCTATCAATCCACAACTATCAGATTGGAAGATATTCCAGTGGTCCGAGAGTTCCCTGACGTGTTCCCGGAAGATTTACCGGGGATGCCGCCCAATAGAGAGGTGGAGTTCAAGATTGAACTTGCACCGGGAACCATGCCAAAATATCCCGAAGGCCATACAAGATGGCGCCCAAGGAGTTGGCTGAACTGAAGACTCAGCTAACGGACCTGCTGGAGAAGGGTTTTATTAGGCTGAGCTCCACACCATGGGGCTGTTCGGCATTATTTGTGAAGAAGAAGGATGAGACGTTGTGGCTTTGTGTGGACTATCGTCCATTAAACGCCGTGACCATCAAGAACAAGTACCCGTTGCCACGGATGGACATGTTGTTTGATCAGTTGGTCAAAGCAAAGATCTTTTCCAAGATGGACTTAAGATCCGGGTACCATCAGATTAAGATACGGGCTGAGGATATTCCGAAGACGGCGTTCTCGACGAGGTACGGACTTTATGAGTACCTGGTCATGTCCTTCAGCCTCACCAACGCTCCAGCTCACTTCATGTATTATATGAACTCGGTGTTCATGCCGGAGCTGGACAAGTTTGTCGTGGTCTTCATCGACGACATACTGGTATATTCCAAGTCGGAGGAAGATCACAAGAAGCATCCGCGTATAGTCTTGCAACGGCTGCGGGATCACAAGCTATACGCGAAATTCAGCAAATGCGAATTCTGGATATTGCAAGTGCCTTTTCTCGGGCATATCATCTCAGCAGAGGGCATCGCTGTAGACCCGAGCAAGATCACACAGGTGCTGAATTGGAAATCCCCGAGAACTGTTCACGAGTTATGGAGTTTCCTCGGACTCGCAGGATATTATCGGAGGTTCATTCCGAACTTCTCGAAGATTGCCAAGCCGATGACGGAGCTGCTGAAGAAGGCTACCAAATATGTTTGGAGTCCAGCATGTGAAGCAGCATTCAAGGCTTTAATCAAACACCTAACATCAGTACCGGTTTTGGCACAGCTAGACACAACAAAACCGTTCGATGTGTACTGCGATGCATCCAGCACTGGGCTCGGATGTGTGCTGATGCAAGACCGAAGAGTGGTCGCGTATGGGTCATGGCAGCTTAGAAACCATGAGCAGAATTATCCAACTCACGACTTGGAGCTCGCTTCCATGGTACTCGCACTCAAAATGTGGAGGCACTACCTACTTAGTAACCTCGTACATTTATATACCGATCACAAGAGACTCAAGTACATATTCACTCAGAAGGAGCTGAACATGAGGCAGCGAAGATGGTTAGAGTTGATAAAGGATTACGAAATAGAGATCCATTATCACCCCGGCAAGGCAAACGTAGTGGCGGATGCGCTGAGCCGCAAGTCACACGTCAACAATCTGACCATCACACCATTGGAAGAGAGCGAACCACCACTGCATGTGATTCCACATGGAGCTCTCTACAACTTAGCTTTGATCCCCACCATCCAGGAAGAGATAGCGGCAGCCCAGAAAAATGACAAGGGCATGTGACATTTGCGGAGACGCATAGACAGTGGGGAGCTGAAATGTTTCCGGAAAGACGGAGACGACGTCCTATGGTTCAAGGACCAGATCGTCGTACCCCGTAACTCGGAATTACGGAAAAAATCTTTGATGAGGCTCACTTGTCAAAGTTTTCTATTCACCCCAGCAACAACAAAATGTACCAAGAACTCAGAAGCAAGTTTTGGTGGATACGGATGAAGCGGGAGATCGCAAAGTATGTGTCCGAGTACATGTCGAAGGGTGAAGGCAGATCATATGCGGAAACCGGGACTGCTGCAACCACTAGGCATTCCTGCCTGGAAATGGGAGGATGTGAGCATGGACTTCATCGTCGGTTTACCCACCACCTTTCAGAACATGATTCTGTGTGGGTGATCATCGACTGGCTCACCAAAGTTTCCCATTTCATCCCAGTCAACACCAACTACAACGCCAAGAAGTATGCTGAACTGTACATCTCACGGATCCTATGCTTGTACGGCGTATCCCGTACCATGATATCGGATCGGGGCACTTTATTTGTGTCCCTTTTTTGGGAGCAGCTACACGCTGCGTTGGGGACGAAGCTGATCTGTAGTTCAGCGTACCACCCGCTGATGGATGGGCAAACCGAGCGGGTAAATCAAATTTTAGAAGATATGCTACGAACTTGCGCTATCAACCACATCAAGAATTGGGATGATCACTTGCCGTTGGCCGAGTTCTCGTACAATAATGGGTACCAAGCCAGCATCAAGATGGCGCCTTACGAGGTGCTATACGGGAGAAAATGCCGCACACCATTAAATTGGTGTCAGTCTGGCGAAAGGGTTACCTTCGGGATTGATCTTGTCAACAACACGGAGGAAAAGGTTCGACTGATTCAAGCGAACCTAAAAGCTGTCCAATCCCGACAGAAACAATATGCGAAACGGAGAAGACGCCCATTACAGTTCGACGTCGGGGATCACGTATACCTACGTGTGTCTCCAATGAAGGGCGTGAATAGATTCGGGGTGAGAGGAAAGTTGGCACCCCGATTCATCGGTCCATTTCAGATTCTAGAAAGATGTGGATTAGTAGCATACCGGTTGAAATTACCAGAAGCACTTTCCGGTGTGCACGACGTCTTTCACATTTCCCAGCTGAGGAAGTGTCTTAAGCTATCAACTACCATTCAGCTGGAGGACATAGAAGAACTGAAACCGGATCTCACGTATCAGGAGGAACCGATTCAGATTATTGACGAAAAGGCCCGAACCACACGCAACCGTACGTTGTGGTTCTACAAGGTTCTATGGAATAATCACTCCATGGACGAAGCGACATGGGAGGGCGAAGGATTCCTTCGCGCTAACTACCCCGACTTTTTCACGTCGCATCTACGGTAATTTTCCACCGTCGTCTCTCTCATTTTCACCTTATAATCTCGGGACGAGATTCTTTTAAGGGGGGAGGAATGTAAGGGCCTAAGTTTTTGGCACATATTCAAAGTGTTCATCACCACACACAACCTTCATTTGAAGAAACTTGATGAACAAATTTGAAGAGCAAGTAACCACCATCAACATGCTCATTAGAAATAAACTCTAAAAATGCAAAAGTGGCATTTCCCACATGCATCATCTATGGGCTGAGCATATGAAAAACTCCAAAACCTTGTAGGAATATCCATGCCAAGTTTCACTCAAATTCAAAACCTTTTTGAAGTCCTTTTGGGTATAGCTAGAAAGAGGGTTGGTTTCAACTCAAATTCAAATTCAAACTGTTTTCATCCCATGAATTCAAAAGTGGGAGGCATATTCTTACTCAGCACATTTTTGTGAGCTCACACACCAATTTTCACTCCATTTGGAGTTGATCTTGACATGAGCTAAGTTTAGCGTGTGTCAACCGATGAGGAGCTGACACGTAGCCCTGGGTCCCACGCGCAGTGATTTGAACTTTTCCCGATTTTTAGATTTAGTTCAAACTTCAAATCCTCATAACTTTGGCTAGAAAACTCCAAATCAATTTAACCAAATTTTGTTGGATTCAGCTCTCTGAGTACTTTCCAGCAAATCAAGTTTCACTTCATGAAAATCCCTATTTCTCTAGAATTAATTCTTCAAAATCTAATCTGTTTAGAATTTTAACTAGAGAACCCTTTGGAGGAAAATTCTGAAATTTTGCTGGGATGTTCACCAAAATATCCCTGAGCTACCAGAAAAATTTCAGATCCATTTGAGCTATTTGATCAACCTAATGGGGGTGATTAATAAAACTGTTCCAGAGAAAATGGAAAATGTTCAGAAACATTTTCAGAATTTCTCTTAAATTGTTTAGCTCATATATTCAGCTAGGAACCTTCAAATTAAGTGAGACCAACTCCATTAGAACCCTCTAAAAATCTAGTTTTCAGTAAGTCATGGATTGCTCCATGAAAATCCCAAGAACACCCTAAGAGCTCTAATTAAGGTCAAGTGCATAATTATTTGTGGAGAGCTCAAATGAGCTTTGCTGCGAATAAAATTTGGCCAAGTCTCTGCTTAGATTGTAACCAAACCACAGTAAAATTTTTAGAGTCGTTGGGTCTGTCTAGTGGGACTTATAGTCTTCACAAGTTTAAATTCAATTGAAATGCATTTAAATTGATACATATACTTGTTATCTCATGTAGTCGCTAAGGTTGAGGAGGAACCTGAAGTCTTAGACTTCGTTACTTCGGAAGAGCAGCTAGCCTACGACCAAGAGCAGCAAGGCAAGCTCCGGTTTGCATTAACCTTTTTACAAATTTTTACTATTTTGAGAACTTTCTTTGAGTACCAATTACTTCTTGCATTAGAGTCTTGATTGAAACCCAAATGCATAGCCAAGAAAGCCATGGGTTGGGAATAGGATTGAAAACCCCGTTTAGATACTACAATGCTAATATAGTGTAGGATTCGGTACAAGTCGAGTAGTTGAAACTACTCGCGAGGACAGGCTAGAGGCACTCGACTCGGGTAGAGATAGCAAATGAAACACATGGCAAGAAAAATAAGACCGAGCGGAGAATAAGGGCAGCAGGACTTTGGGGCCTGGGTGCTATAGCTCCGCTTGTGTCGATTAAGGACCGAGCCGTGTGCGGGCCTGTTGAACAAGCTAGAACAGTACCGAAGACCTACCGGCTATATGGGAACCGGGAAACCGATGTAAATCGGGTAGCTGGGTATTGAGGCATTGCTTGTCGTTCAGAGGGTAGGTTGAGAGCTCGAGGTGTAAATCGGCTGGCAGCACTGAGATGCGCGTGCAGAGACCTCTTGCTCGGGACGATAGGACCGGTTCAATACTTGGCTAACCGGTGAAAGGTGGTTGCGTACAACGTCCGTGATGGTTGCTGTAGGCAACATCGAGTACGGGCGTACGTGACGGGTTATTCGGGTAACTCTGCAGGTGTAAATCGATTATAATCGCCGTCCCTCGCGGTCAGTGAGTACCACTTGTTCATTGTACCGTGACGTAGAAAGAACAGGCTAGATACATATTAAAATGTTGCTGATTGAAAGATGGACTTTGATTGTTAATGATTTGCTGTAGTCTAGAGCTAACTAAAGTTCTTTTCAACTTTGGGCAAAGTACATGAGAGAAATGCGTTTCTTGTTTGATTGCGGCTCTCTCATGTGCCTTAGCGTAAGGTTCTCCACAACCTGCTGCTAAAACTCGAAAGTAAGGTTCCACTAATTAGGCGAGTCCTTTGCAACTTATTTTACCTCATGTACCTATCACCCCTCATGTAGAAGTTTCATGTTTAGGAGAGACGGGTCAGTCTTGTTGAGCCTTCGTGCTCACTACTTGTGTTTGAAGCTTTTGCAGGGTTTTATGAGGATGGAACTCCCAAGGAGGAGGCAGAACCCCAGGAGGGGAACCCCGTTGAGTGGGAGTCCTGCACGCCACCGTGTTAGTGTGTGTGCGTGCTAGCGGGGACACGTTCACGGGCTGAACGTGGATTCGATGCATAGTCTACGCTCGTGAGTGTAGACCGGACTATTTTGTTGTAAAAATGTTCATAAACTTGTTTATGTAATAAAACTTTGCTTCTGCTTTGTACCTTTGATGTGTGTTATCCGATGTTGTGCAACGCAACATCCCTCAGCGTGATCCTGGCTCGACAGGACCGTGGGGTCGTGTCAGACGAAGCCCTAGAGCTGCTCTGAGCGTACCTTAGCAGCTGAGAGCGTCTGCTCCCGGTCGATGAGGCACCAGCGAAAGCGTCCTCAGCTCTAGAGGGGAAGAACCCCCTCGTCGCCTCCATCTTCTTACTCTTCTTTGACGCCATCCTGATGTAATCGATAATCAGTGTCCTACTTCTTAAACATCTAAAAGATATACATAATTCATGTTACTATCTAAAAGAAAACGTTACTTATAATCACTTTCAAAATTCATCAACATCACTATCATGTGCCTACTCCTTAAACCAGCCCAACGATCTTCCATCGTGATCTTCCAGCCCAACGATCTTCCATCGTCGCAATTAACTAGGGATGACCGGCCCGCCGCGCCCCGCCGCGCGCCTTTTGCCACAAATAAACTAATGACCAACTTAAACTATAAACACCCTAGTTAATTGTCAACTTAAACTATAACTACAAAACTATAAATTAACTACAAAAAACAATTTAATTGCCAAATTAATTACAAATTACTCTAGAACAATATTCAATTAACTCTACTCTAACTAACAATAAGAAAAAAATTAAAAAAATGCATGAACATAGGTTACCGAGAGGCGCCGGGCACCGAAGGCGGGAGGCGGGGGCGGCCGGGCGCGGGAGCCGGGAGGCAGGGGGCGGCCGGGTGAAAGTTGCCTAGAGGGGGTGAATAGGCTAATAAAACCTGAAATTAAAATAAACAGCGGATAAAACCAGAGGAGGCCAGACTAGTCCGGTATGAGGTCGGACTAGTCCGGTCTGAGCCTAATTTGTGTTTTAGGTTTCCTTTTAAGTTCGTTTGAGCTGAAAATATATGGTAGTCAAATGATATCACAAATTAGTTGAGAATAATTAGTTTGCAAAATAATAGAACAGTTTGCGGGAAATAACACAATGAATGCTTGATAAGTAATTCTAGTGAGCAAGTAAGATAGTATAGAGGACAAGAGACACGATTTATCCCGAGGTTCGATTCCACACAGGAATCTACGTCCTCGTTGAGGAGTCCACCAAGGACCGGGTCTTTTCCAACCCTTCCCTCACCAAGCGATCACCAAGATCAAGCCCGGGCTTTCTCACTGTCAATCGAATGTGAATAAATTGCTCTTAGGGGCAACTCACACTTTGAGGCTCCCTACACCAACCAAGTAGTTCTAGAATTCAAAGTACAGCTGTTAAGAACTCAAAAACAGTTAGAGTGCAAGAGAATCAAGCCGAGAGCTCAAAACGTCGGTCACCACGTCTTTCCTCTCACAAAAACCACTAACTCCTTAAGATCCGAACTTAGGGGTCTAGAAGGTGAGGAAAGAGGCTTAGAAGAGCCCTAGAAATGAGTTTTCAGCGTTTGGGTTCATGTCTTTACAATTCTCAGCCGGGGGGTCTCCTTTTATAGAAATCCCGGCATTTAGCCGTTACCAACTAAAGTCCGGACTAGTCCGGTCCCAACCCCGGACTAGTCCGATCTTTAGGGACCACTCACGTCACAGCTTACCAAATAAAGTTTTAGTGACCGTTGGATTCAAACGGTTATGAATCCCCGGACTAGTCCGGCCAAGAGCGGACCAGTCCGATCTCAATCAGGAACCTTTGTTCCGTATGAGAACGGACTAGTCTGGTATGGGCGGACTAGTCCGGCCCGAAGGGCGGACTAGTCCGGTCTTACCAGACTTAGTCTAAGAACTCTCTAATCTAGGGCTGCGGACTAGTCCGGCCAACTTCGGACTAGTCCGAGCTCGCACAGGAACCTTTGTTCCGTCCTAAATCGGACTAGTCTGAAGGGAACGAACTAGTCCGGTCCATGGAGCAGACTAGTCCGATGTCACTCAGAGACTTCTTCTCCGGACAACAGCGGCTTAGTCTGCTTAGCGGACTAGTCCGTCCTCTTGGGCGGACTAGTCCGACCCTCTGAGACTTAATCTCATAACAGCTCTGACTCACAAGATAACCGGACTAGTCCGGCCTGGGACGGACAAGTCCGAACTCACTCAGAGACTTTCTATCCGGTCTAAAACGGATTAGTCCGGGTAGGAACGGACTAGTCCGGCCATTTGCCCGGACAAGTCCGGTCCTCCCTTTTCTTCATATCTATGACTACTTCGTCTCATGATTCTAACGTTCTATCCTTTGTTTGAGCTCTCTAGTGATTCTCAAGCACTCTAAAAGAGAAGACCCTATAGACAACTAGAAAAATGTGAAGATTGATAGAAAAAGCTATTTTCTACTCTTTCAAGTCTTCTTCTTTTCCTTTTGCTTCTTGAGAGACTCCATATCCATTATTTTGATAAACACATGTGCTCATACTCAGTAGAAACTTATTAGCATCTTAATTGTCGTCATCAATCAGCCAAAACCACGGGGATTATCTAGATGCACTTTCAATCTCCCCCTTTTTGGTGATTGATGACAACTCATTAAGATTTTCGAAAAGTAGATATAGTAGATTGTTTTCATAAAGATTTACTCCCCCTAGATGTGTGCATAATGGATTATCAAGAACGAAAGAAAAATATGCACAAGAGTGAGTTTATGGGGAATTTCATGCTTACATGTATAGTGGTGGTGTGACTATGTCGGTACCCACGATATGGGTACCCCCGCGCACAGGGGAAAATGCCTAAGGATCTCGCCCTTCTCCAAAGGGAGAGCTCCGAAGACGCCACATGTCCAGCGGGGCCGAACCTCCCTCTCCTCAGAGGAGAGCTCCGGGCCCGCCATGTGGACAGCAGCAGCCGGACCTCCCCCCTCCGCGAGGAGAGCTCCGAAGGCGCCACGTGTCCCGCGGGGCCGGACCTCCCTCTCCTCAGAGGAGAGCTCCGAGCCCGCCACGTGGCCGATAGAAGCCGGACCCCCCCTCCGCGGGGAGATGTCCGAAGGCTCCACGTGTCACGCGGGGCCGGACCTCCCTCTCCTCAGAGGAGAGCTCCGGCCCCGCCACGTGGCCAGCAGGACGGCGCTGCCTGCCCCCACGCGGTAGGCAGCAGGCGTAAATACGCACCATACCTTGCCCGTACAAGGTATTCAAGGCCCGCGCCTTCCCAAGACGTGGAGACGCGGAGCACGCCTCTGTCAGGTGCCGTTGCGCCCAGTCGCATCGCAGACTGGCACGCCGTGTCAGAACCTGCCATCCAATAAACACAGCGACAAGACATCCCCTGCCACCCCCGCCGTCATCAACCACTACGACTAGCTTGCGGCATGGGCAGGGCGGCAGAACAAAGACTCGGAAGCCTTCGCTAGAGACAACTACCGACATAACTTCAGATACGATAGTCGACAGGTAATCTCCCCGGGACCACATGTCGGGTCCCGGGCCCCCCTTGTAAGCCACTCGAGCCTTGGACTATAAAAGGCTTGGGTAGGCAACGTTAGCAGGGGTTCGAACTCTGTGAACTCGCATCCTAGGCATCACTCAACCTCAAGCTCAGGACCCCGGTTCTGAGCAACAAGCAATACAGCGAGCACCTCTGCTCACCGTGGACGTAGGGTTTTACGCTCCGGCGGCCTGAACCACGTAAAACTCGCCGTGTCAAGCTTCTCCCTCACTCGTCCCTAACGCTGAAGCTCTCCGCAAGCGACTAGCCCTTCCGAAAAAGAACCTCCGCGGGCTGCCCAGAGCAGGTCCGGGGGAATTGTCGACCACACACTTCGGCATTTGACGCGCCGGGTAGGGGGCTTTTCCCTTGCGCGACGAGCTTACGCCGACAAAGATGACGAAGCTTCCTTCAACGGCAAGCTCTCCTCGCCCACGTTCTCCAGATCGCGCGGTACCGGTAGATGCCCTGGCGCCACCGGTCCGTGCATGGGAGCCCGAGACAAGCGCTCCGACGCTACCCCAGTAAGTTCACCATGCTTAATTAGGTGTTTATTTAAATTACACATTAATTTATATGATCACCTCCCCACGCTCTAGACAGTGTACATCCATTGTACACTCGGCTCCTCTTTCCTGCTCTCATGCATAGTCGATATTTGCCATCCTGCTGAATGCGGTAGTGCTTGGGGTACCTGCTAGAGGCCCGGGGGCCTTTAGAACTCCCCCTGTAAGGGTACTGGAACGTCAGTTGGTCTCCTCCAGGAAAAGACCTACGCTAGACCGGGGGGTCAGTAGCCTTGCTTTGCCCGGTACTGCACACAAAGCATGCACAATCTGCCCCCCCCCCAGCGCTACGGTCTGAGTACCGGGGGGCCGGACGGTAATACCCTGACTAGGGCTGGGGGCCAAACCTCCGGGACCAAGTGCACTAGATTACCCAAGCCCCGTATTCTGGCCCGGGACAGTAAGCCAAATGAGACTAAGGGACAGGAAAGGGAGGGCCCCTGAGCAGCGCCGGACCTCACCCCCTCAGCGGGGGTGAGCTCTGAAGCCGGACCGTGTGCCCTACACTGGGCTAAGGTCCGATGCCGGACGACACACCTATCACAGGTGTGATCTCCGAAGCCGGTCGCCACCCCACAGGGGTGAACACCGAAGCCGGACCATGTGCCCTACACTGGGCTAAGGTCCGATGTCGGACGACACACCTATCGCAGGTGTGATCTCCGAAGCCGGTCGCCACCCCACAGGGGTGAACACCAAAGCCGGACCGTGTGCCCTACACTGGGCTAAGGTCCGATGCCGGACGACACACCTATCGCAGATGTGATCTCCGAAGCCGGTCGCCACCCCACAGGGGTGAACACCGAAGCCGGACCGTGTGCCCTACACTGGGCTAAGGTTCGATGCCGGACGACACACCTATCTCAGGTGTGATCTCCGAAGCCGGTCGCCACCCCACAAGGGTGAACACCGAAGCCAGACCGTGTGCCCTACATTGGGCTAAGGTCCGATGCCGGACGACACACCTATCGCAGGTGTGATCTCCGAAGCCAGTCGCCACCCCACAGGGGTGAACACCGAAGCCGGACCGTGTGCCCTACACTGGGCTAAGGTCCGATGCTGGACGACACACCTATCGTAGGTGTGATCTCCGAAGCCGGTCGCCACCCCACAGGGATGAACACCGAAGCCGGACCGTGTGCCTACACTGGGCTAAGGTCCGATGCCGGACGACACACCTATCGCAGGTGTGATCTCCGAAGTCGGTCTCCACACACAGAGGGTGAACACCAAAGCCAGACCGTGTGCCCTACATTGGACTAAGGTCCGATGCCGGACGACACACCTATCGCAGGTGTGATCTCCGAAGCCGGTCGCCACCCCCAGGGGTGAACACCGAAGCTGGACCGTGTGCCCTACACTGGGCCTAAGGTCCGATGCCGGATGATACCCCTATCACAGGAGTGATCTCCGAAGCCAGTCGTTACCCCCAGGGGTGAACACCGAAGTCGGACCTTGCGCCCTACACTGGGCTGAGCTATGAAGACGCACATCACCCCTCCGCAGAGGCGAGCCCTGATGCCGGACCTCATGCCCTCCGTGGGCCTGAGCTTTGATGACTTCCGGACCTCCGCCCCCACAGTTGGGCCGAGCTCCGATGCCAGCCCTCGCCCTCCTTTCAGAGGCGAGCCCTGATGCCGGACCTCACGCCCTCCGTGGGCCTGAGCTCCGATGACTTCCGGACCTCCGCCAACACAGTTGGGCCGAGCTCCGAGGCCAGCCCTCGCCCTCCTTTCAGAGGTGAGCCCTGATGCCGGACCTCACACCCTCCGTGGGCCTGAGCTCCGATGACTTCCGGACCTCCGCCCCCACAGCTGGGCCGAGCTCCGATGCCAGCCCTCGCCCTCCTTTCAGAGGCAAACCCTGATGCCGGACCTCACGCCCTCCGTGGGCCTGAGCTCCGATGACTTTTGGACCTCCGCCCCCACAGCTGGGCCGAGCTCCGAGGCCAGCCCTCGCCCTCCTTTCAGAGGCGAGCCCTGATGCCGGACCTCACACGCTCCGTGGGCCTGAGCTCCGATGACTTCCGGACCTCACGCCCTTCGTGGGCCTGAGCTCCGATGACTTCCGGACCTCTGCCCCCACAGCTGGGCCGAGCTCCGATGCCAGCCCTCGCCCTCCTTTCAGAGGCGAGCTGAAGCGTCCCGACCCATAAGATCGGAACTAAACATGTAATATTATGCCAGAAACAGAGTTTGGTACATAATATTACAACACAAGTGGAACCACAACCATACAGAGCTTTATTACAACGGCATGCACTTTAGTACAACAATAATAAGGACTAACATAAGGATGATTAACGACATAAAAACATGGACAACTAGCTCCTCCTCGTACATGGTTCCACGGTAACTCCTTGGGTGTGGATGCGACCCTACTCGAAGTCCTCCGGGTCGAAGTCAGGATCCTCTGAAGATATCAACAACGGTTGAGTACAAAAGTACTCAGCAAGCTCTACCTCGCCCTTTTCGGGAGGGGAATGAAACAAACATAGATGCAATGCATAACAATAAGAGTGACGCAACCTAATGCAACTAAATGCAACCAAATAACCCATCCAGAGACATTCCTCACCTCATTCTCACAACAGGTGGCTTCCTAGTTGTTAGGACCACACCATAACCTGTCCTATACCGAGGACACGGCCGTCCGAACGGGTTCTACACTCTGCAGAGGTTGTACGCTTTACCCACACGCACGGACCATCCACGACAGCCCGTCATAACCGAAACCCAGTCGAAACATCACCCAAACCAGTCGTCCCCAACCCAATGTCATGACTTATCTCAATATCATCTCAATTTTCATAAATGCATCTCTCTCTCTCCACCGTGGACGACTGTCGGGCTAGCCACTGGGGTTAGGCTAAGCCTCGTCCATACAGGGTCATGTGGTCGTACTGAAGAAAGTTAGGTGAGATGTCAAAACAACTCGGTCCTTAAGGCTCACCGGGGCAGCCTCCATACTCAAACCACGAGACCATCATCTTGATAGTACTCGTTGTAAGTCTACCACCACGGTAGCGCCTACACCAACACTAACCCTTCCACCCCGGTCTCAACTCATGCTCCCACCAACCGTGCAACATAAACAAGGCAACATCATCATGCATAATCTCATCCTATCAATATGCTGCAAAAAGAGAAACTAGTATGTTTACACTCTATCACTCGGATAACTCATGCTCAACAATGCAGAGGTCTAATCTACTGGCCACAATGGATGAACCTCACATAGGAGGAATATGATCAAAAAAGGGGTGATGGAACTTGCCTTCGCTATCGTCTGCAGCGTCGTGCTCTTGGTCACTTGGCTCCCCTGGGTTCTCTTCCGGCACTGGTTCTACACCGCACACAAGCAAACATACAAACAAAGCAAATATACATCATTCGGACTTGGTTGCACTAACTATATTATGATATTAGATGATTTTTATAAGAAGAATCGGATTAGGTGATCTTTGTGTGTGGGTGAGATCTGGTCTAAGGCCAATCAAGGGGTTGCTTAGGGTTGGGTTCAAATCAGCGAGAGTAAACGGGGGAAGATGGCCAGAGAGCAAGAAATTGAACGCCGAGGCTATGAATCACTCGATTAAGCTGTCGATTTTGGGTAGGAAGTAGAGCAACTTCATGGAAGGGCGGCCATGCCACGGGGTGGTCGCGGCCAAACCCGAGGAGAGGGGGAAGGGGGAATGACTCGGGGAGGAGAGTGGAGGTTGGGGTGCTCACCTTGGCCGTGGCTTGGCGGGGCTCAGCGGGGAGGGTTCCTCGTCGGAGATCGATGTTGGAGTGGGGGAGGAGACGCGAGCGCCGGTGCTCAATGGGGCGGGGGAGAAAGTGAGCCCCCGAGCCCCTTTTCTAGATGAAGGGGGAAAGGGATAGGGATGGAGGGAGGAGAGGTAGGTGAGGTGTAATTAATGCATGTTCCGGGAGCTTCTCGTGGAGTGGATAAGGATGGGGGGAGATATGTATATGAGGGGTGGTTCCGGAAGCTTCTCGTGGGGTGGATAAGGATGGGGGGAGATATGTATATGAGGGGTGGTTCCGAAAGCTTCTCGTGGAGTGGATAAGGATGGGAGGAGATATATGTGAGCGGTGGTTCCAGAAGCTTCTCATGGAGTGGATAAGGATGGGGGGAGATATGTATATGAGGGGTGGTTCCGGAAGCTTCTCGTGGAGTGGATAAGGATGGGGGGAGATATATGTGAGCGGTGGCTCCGGATGCTTCTCGTGCAGTGGATAAGGATAGGGGAGGAAGAGGTAAAGAGTTTGCCTTTAGGCAAAAGTAGGGGGTTGCTGCACCAGTTTCGATGAAAGACATATCTGAAATCGGCCAGTAATGTGCGTAATTTGTCTGGTGGTTAATTCTATAACCCTGATTTATTAGCTTTACGAAAAATGGGGCGTTACAGACCTACCCCACTTAGGATGAATCTCGTCCTCGAGATTGGAGTGGTCTGCAAAGAGATGGGGGAACTCTGTCCGCAATGCATCTTCTCTTTCCCAAGTAGCTTCGGCCTCCGAGTGTCTGCTCCACTGGACCCGACAAAGTGTGACGGTGTTTCTCCGTGTCCTTCGGGTGACTTTTTCCAGGATCTTTACTGGCACCTCCTGGTAGCGCAGATCATCTTGCAGGTCTAGGGTTTCTTGTGCCACCTGTTCCTCGGGAACCCGTGGGCATTTTCTTAGCTGTGACGCGTGGAAGACGTTGTGCACGCCTGACATTTCTTCGGGTAGCTGAATCTCATACGCTACTGATCCTACCCTTTTTAGGACTGAGAAAGGGCCAATGTACCGTGGTGCCAACTTTCCACGTACTTGGAATCTGCGCGTGCCACGGATAGGAGATACTTTAAGGTACACATGATCTCCAGCTTGGAAACTGAGTTCACGCCTCCTCTTGTCTGTGTAGTTTTTCTGACGTGATTGGGCGGCCTTGAGAATCGCTCGAATCTCCGCTACCTTGTCCTCTGCTGCCAAGATGAAGTCTGGTTGCTCCACAATACGGTCCCCAACTTCTGACCACATGAGCGGGGTTCGACACTTCCTCCCATATAGGGCTTCATACGGTGACATCCCGATGCTGGCCTGATAACTGTTGTTGTATGAGAACTCGGCATACGGTAAACTTTCTTCCCAATCCTTGCCGTAGGTGAGAACAGCGGCCCTCAACATGTCTTCCAAGATTTGGTTGATCCTCTCTGTCTGACCATCCGTCTCAGGGTGATATGCTGAACTGAAGTCTAACTTGGTACCAAGTGCCTTTTGAAGACTCCTCCAAAACCTTGACGTAAACTGAGTACCTCGATCTGAGACTATCCTTGAGGGTACTCCATGTAGTTTCACAATACGGTCAATGTACAACTTGGCCAGCTTACTCCCATTGTAGGTAGTGCGCACAGGAATAAAGTGTGCAACTTTAGTCAGACGGTCGACCACTACCCACACGGAGTCATTACCATTCTTGGTCCTTGGTAGGCCAGTGATGAAATCCATTCCTACCTCATCCCATTTCCAAACGGGAATCGGTAAGGGCTGTAATAGGCCACTCGGCTTTTGATGCTCAGCTTTGACCCTTCTACACACATCATAATAAGCCACGAATTTGGCTATGTCACCCTTCATTCCAACCCACCAATATTTCTGCTTAATATCCACGTACATCTTTGTGGCTCCAGGGTGGATAGAGTAGGCAGAGTTATGAGCTTCATCCATGATCGTATTCCGATAGTGACCTTGTGAAGGCTGTAACACCCCAAAATCCTGTCAAGAGGGGAATTTAAAAATTTTTGGACGTGTTGCATGTGTTGTTAAAATTCAAATTCAAACTGGAATTCAAATTAAACTCAAAACAGAAATGAAAAAGAAAAAGAAAAAGAAAAAACAAATCTTCCCGGCCAGTGGGCCGAAACCCACCAGCCGTCCCACCCAACTCCCGCGCCAGCCCGCAGCCGCGCGCCCGCGCCCCCTCTCGCAGACAGGCGGGACCCACCTGTCATCCCTAACCATCGCTCGTCCAAACCCGGGACTGTTTCCCCCTCGCGCGCGCGATCTTAACCGACCGGATTTCCGCCGAATTCTGGTTCCGGAGGACTCCAACTCGATCTAAACTAACACGCCGCCCTCCCCCGTCTATAAAAACCCCGGCATTGTCCCGTGTTTCCCCCACGATCCGCCAATTTTCTTTCCGGTGAGAACCCGAGCTTCTCCGGCGAATTCTGCTCGATCTACGCTCGGGAATTCTGATCTAACTCGCTGGTCTTGATCCACCGCCTCCGGGGAACCTCGCAGGTGCAGAAAACTCGGTGGTTTGCGGTTCAAACACAGCGCCGACGAGCCTCGCCGTGAATTCACCTCGGACCTCGTCACCGATCGCTTTCCAGGACCTCCGAGCTCAAGAAAACCCCCGAGGTGAGATCCCCGACCTCCCCTCCACCGATCTATACCATAAAATCACAGTTTTAGGAAGAATTGACGAAGATCCGAAACTCTCCGGCGAGATCGCCGCCTCCCGCCGCCGGGCAGCGCCGCCCGCGCTCGATCAGAGCGACGTGGCCGCGTGTGCGCCGTCTATTTTAAATCGCACGGTAGAATTTAAATCCCCGCGTACCGGTTCGACGTTATAATCTCAGCCGTCTGTTTTAAATCGGACGGTCCATGTCAGCCCCGCGTTATAAAGGCAGGGATTCTTACGCGCTACCCCCTGGGGTTCTCGGAAAATACGAGCTAGCCCCGGAAACTTCTGATCTAGCCCCTGGAACTTCAGAAAATCATGTAAATTCATTTAAAAATCCGTTTTAGCCCCTGGACTTAATAAAAATTAGGAAAACCCCTCTGTTATGTGTAGTTAGACCCCTGGAAATTCTTAAAATAATATAATAGACCCTGTAGTGGGGTGAGTTTACCTTTTTAACCCTATGTGGTATTAAATTTAGGAATTTGAATATATGTTTGATATTTAAAATTTAAAAGATGGGACAAACACTTTGTAAATGCAAATTAAAAACTTTCCTAGTACTTGGAAAACTTTGGAGTGAGATAAAAATAGATTTTTGGCTGAAATGAATCTGTTTAATTGATTATTCACATTTATTAGTTATAAAAGGACATATTTTTAAGTAGAGAATAATTCTGAAAATTAGTAAAATAAATGTAAAATAGTTCACATCAGAGGAGAAGTTCAAAAATATATTATTATATATTTTATACCCAAAATCTATTCTGTTTAGATGAGGTGTCTTACTATTTTTATAATAAAGTTCACATTTAGGCATAGGAAATAAATCTGAAAATATAGCAAACTAGGTATGAATAACTAGAAAATGATAAGTGAAGTTTTCAAAATCCAAAGAATTCAGTTTAGGGTTGGTAGAAGGACTGAAGACACATATGGAGTAGGAAAATACCTTTCATGCATACTTGGTAGCTAAAAGGTGTAGTAATTGAATATAAGGAATTTAATTAAATTGGAAACTCATATATATAGTATGCAAACATAAATGTGAATACAAAAGCAGAAATCATATACACATGTTTAAAAGTGCATGTAAGCCAAAAATCAACACACATAGAGTAACCACAACACATAGAATTGTGAATGGCTTTCATAAATGTGAGTGTGTGGTTTGTATGAAGTGGAAGTGTGAACTATGTCTTATGACTTGTTGTTTTCTTTTGCTATGTGTGATGGTATGAGTAGAACCTGCTCCAGAGCAAGTTCTTCCTTTCCAAGATCAGGACTACCCATTCCAAGAGCAGCAGGAAGGAGGCAAGTGTCCTTGACCACTTTGATCCTATACTAGGATGTGTAGGTAGAATTATTTGCATTGTCAACTGAAATATGAAACCCATGCTAGGATGTTTCCCTAGAATTGCATTACCTTGTTTCCTTGAAGCTTGGGTTGGGATTTATTTTATCATGTCATTTATTATTATGCATATGCTTAGCCATGTTTAGAATGGGATATTTGGGATAAGAGATCATCAGTTTATTTTACCATACTCTTGAATGAGATATTGTGAGTTATGTAGAGGTAGGGATCAAGGCAAGTTGGATGTTTTGGTTGGTGCTGGGTGCATGAGACTCGGGTTTGTGTTTAGTACTTGCCTGGATCCTAAGGACCGGTTCATGGAGCATGTAACGTGGCTTTACCGTGCCAACCACATGCTGAGATGGGGCAGCTTGGGCAATTAATTAGGTGTATTCCCGGTGTAGTATGGGTGTGTTGGATGGTGTGGGGAGTAGGTGTCAGCTGGACTACCATATGAACCGCAAGGCTCAAGAGGGGGCCACTGCAGCGGGGTTGGAGCCTCTTGTATGCTGTTAGGGGTGAAACCTCAGTGGGCCCATGCTCGTCGGGAATCCCTTTGTAAAGGCTTCGTAGTGATCTTCTGGCTACACACCTGGGAAGTGTGAATGTGGTTCGTAGCCACTGGCATAATGGAGGTTCTTTTAGTTCACCCGGCAACGGGGGATGAAATCACTACATGTGGGTACAGTGGTGCAAACTCTGCAGAGTCAAAACTGTCATGACAGCCGTGCTCACGGTGAAGAGCGGCTTGGACTTATTCATGATTAGAGGATGAGGACCTTGGAGGGTGTGAATGTTAAGCGGGGAGCTTAACATTGGAAATGATGTTATGGTTATTTGATTACGATGATGGGATGGGAGATTGGGACCATTTCACCTGTGTAGTAATGTAGGTGCTTAATAAGCTAAGGTGGTAGGCCATACTTGCGTAGTGCTTTAAACCATGAGTTCAATCTCTCCTTGTTCTAGCCATGCATGACATAACTTTCCCACACTTGCTGAGTACCATCGGTACTCAACCTTGCATATTTGTTGGCTTGTATTGCTGCTCAGGTCAAGATAATGAGGTGGTGTATAATGATCAAGACTTTGGACCCGAAGAAGGTTTCTAGGTTCATGGAGTCCCCCGGGCAACGCCTGTGACGGAGCCCACAAGAATAATATTCCGCTGCTAGTTTATTTATTTGTGATGAACTTATTATCGTCCATCGAGACGTATGCTTTGTAAGACTTATTTATATTCGACACCTGGCTCGTAATAAATGATGCTTCACTATTTGTCATCACATGTATGAGAAAATGATCGTGGCATACATGTGATATTCACTCGGTTGTTCTTCGGAGAAACCGGGTGTGACAAAGGCACACACAACCGTTTCTTGAACCATAATATTCCATCTCTATCAACTCTAAAGTCTGGTGCCTTGCCTTCACCGGTTTGTTCCTTGATCTTCATTAACTTTTCATCCTCCTGTTGAGCCTTCTTAATATGGTTATCCAGGACAGGGTGAACACTAAGGTTGTAGTTGTAGGAGTGAGGTACAATACTTAGGTTCAACTTCATCATCTCTTCGCACAGTTGTGGTACTTGAGTCACCAAATGATGACAATATGCTTTTCTGCTGAGAGCGTCTGCCACAACATTTGCTTTACCCGGGTGGTAGTGGATCTCCACATCATAATCCTTAATTAGTTCCAACCATCTTCGTTGTCTTAGGTTCAGATCAGGCTGGGTAAAGATATACTTGAGGCTCTTGTGATCTGTGTAGATTTCACACTTGTTACCGATTAAATAGTGTCTCCAAATCTTAAGAGCATGCACTACCGCAGCCAATTCCAAGTCATGGCTTGGGTAGTTCTGCTCGTGCGGCCTTAACTGACGAGAGGCATAGGACACCACTCGTCCTTCTAGCATTAGCACACATCCTAGGCCGTGTCTAGAAGCATCACAATAAATAACAAAGTTCTTGTGAATATCCGGTAAGACTAAGACTGGGGCCGTGGTTAGTCTTCCCTTCAACTCACGAAAACTCCGCTCACATGCTTTAGTCCACACAAACTTCTTATCCTTCTTTAGTAGTTTCGTCATTGGTCAGGCTAGCTTAGAAAATCCTTCGATGAACCTCCGATAATAACCAGCCATACCCAGAAAACTACGAATCTCCGAGACCGAAGTTGGTTGCTTCCAAGATGATACGGCTTTGACCTTCTCTGGATCAACTGCAACTCCCTCGGCTGTTAGCACATGCCCAAGGAAACTAACTTTCTGTAACCAAAACTCACATTTTCTGAACTTGGCATAAAGTTGATGGCTCCTGAGCCGGTCCAAAACAACACGCAGATGTTGCGCGTGCTCTGCTTCACTTCGTGAATAGACTAGAATGTCATCGATGAAGACAACGACAAACTTGTCCAACTCTTGCATGAACACCCGGTTCATTAGGTTCATAAAGTAGGCAGGGGCATTGGTCAATCCAAAAGACATCACTGTGAACTCGAACTGACCGTAGCGAGTCACAAATGCCGTCTTAGGTATATCTTCGGGCTTAATCCTCACTTGATGATACCCAGACCTCAAGTCAATCTTTGAGAAAAACTTGGCCCCCTTTAGCTGGTCGAATAGATCATCTATCCGGGGAAGAGGTTATTTGTTCTTAATGGTCACCGCGTTAAGAGCTCGGTAATCTACACAGAGTCTCTTGCTTCCATCCTTTTTCTCTACGAATAGGACGGGTGCGCCCCATGGTGATGAACTAGGCCTTATGTACTGTCGGTACCCTCGATATGGGGTACCCCCGCGCACAGGGGAAAATGCCTAAGGATCTCGCCCTTCTCTGCAGGGAGAGCTCCGAAGGCGTCACGCGTCCAGCGGAGCCGGACCTCCCTCTCCTCAGAGGAGAGCTCCGGGCCCACCACGTGGCATACAGAAGCCGGACCTCCCCCTCCGCGGGAGAGAGGTCCGAAGGTGCCACGTGTCCGGAGAGGCCGGACCTCCCTCTCCTCAGAGAGGAGCTCCGGGCTCGCCGCGTGGCCAACAGAAGCCGAGCCTCCCCCTCCGCGGGGAGAGGTCCGAAGGCTCCACGTGTCCTGCGGGGCCGGACCCCCCTCTCTTCTGAGGAGGGCTCCGAGCCTGCCACGTGGCTAGCAGAACGGCGCTGCCTGCCCCCGAGCGATAGGCAGCGGGCGTAAAGACGCCCCATACCTTGCCCGTACAAGGTATTCAAGGCCCGCGCCTTCCCAAGACGCGGAGACGCGGAGCACGCCTCTGTCAGGTGCCGTTGCGCCCAGTCGCATCACAGACTGGCGTGCAGTGTCAGAGCCTGCCAGCCAATAAACGCAGCGACAAGACATCCCATGCCGCCCCCGCCGTCATCATCCACTACGACTAGCATGCGGCATGGGCAGAGCTACAAGACGAAGACTCAGAAGCCTTCAGCAGAGACAACTACCGGCATAACTGCAGATACGGTAGATATCAGTCAATCTCCCCGGGACCACCTGTCGGGTCTCGGCCCCCCTTGTAAGCCACCCGAGTCTTGGACTATAAAAGGCTCGGGTAGGCGACGTTAGCAGGGGTTCGCACTCTAGCCATTTGCACCCTGGGTTCGCACTTTGCAACTCATACGCTAGCCATACACTCTCAAGCTGTAACTCACCCCCATGCTCAGGCCTCCGGCCCTGAGCAGCAAGCAATACAGCGAGCTCCATAGCTCGCCGTGGACGTAGGGTTTTACGCTCCGGCGGCCTGAACCACATAAAACTCGCCGTGTCAAGCTCTCGCTAACTCGTCCATCTGCGCAAGCTTTCCGCTAGGAGACTAGCCCCGCCGAAAAAAGAACCTCTGCGGGCTGCCCAGTGCAGGCCCGGGGGAAGTGTCGATCGCACACTTCGACATTTGGCGCGCCAGGAAGGGGGCTTTTCCCCTAGCGCGACGAGTTTCCGCCGACGAAGATGACCAAGCTTCCTTCAACGGCAAACTCTCCCCCTCCGCGTTCACGGCGAACCGTGACCACTGGGGAGTACATGTCGACACACTCAGGACGGAGTGTGTCGGCACAAGCGGGTAGCCAGCAGCCGACTCCGGCAACGCCGACTCCGGCTATGCAGGCCCCGACCAGTGTGAGGTCTTCTGCAGCGCTGAGCGTACACCATTTGGAGGTGCGCTAGCTGCAGCAAGAGCGCTACTGCACAATCCGCCTGCTGGGGACGCGCCTCAGGCAGCGACCCAGCAGTGGATTCACGAGATAGACCGTCTTGTCGTCGCCGCCGCAAACCATTGACTTCGGCGGGGACGACGCTCCGGCCAACCGGCTGTGTCGCTGACGCGCACGCCAACGGTTGACGGGCAGACGGCGGGTTCCAGCTCCACCAAACTTCAGTCGACGGACCTGAGGACAGAGCTGGAACGGTGCCACTTGGGCCAAGATGCCCGAGTGTTCCTCGAGCGACGTCGAGAAAGGCGTCGCACTCAAGAGGTTGGCGACAACATGACGTCGGCCTCGACCCAGCCTGGAGGGCATACCTTCGCTACGCGAGCTCTGCCCCAGGCGTACGCCGCGCAGCATAAGCCACAACCATGTGCTCTGCAAGCGGCGTCCCCGGCCTATGGTGCAACCTTGCCCATACCGGGGTACACTGTGCCAGGCGCAACCAAACGTTCGCGGCACCAGTACCTGCACTGGGAGCCAGCAACCGGCTCTGGCAGCGCCGACCCCGGCAATGCAGGCTCCAACCAGCGTCAGGTCTTCAGTAGCGCTCGGCGTACCCGACGGGGGTGCGCTAGCCGCAACAAGAGCGCTACTGCACAATCCGCCTGCTGGGGACGCGCCTCAGGCAGCGACCCAGCAGTGGATTCGCGAGGTAGACCGTCTCGTCGTCGCCGCCGCAACCCCTCGACTTCAGCGGGGACGACGCTTTGGCCAACCGGCTGTGTCGCTGATGCGCACACCAATGGTTGACGAGCAGACGGCAGATTCCAGCTCCACCAGGCTCCAGTCGACGGATCTGAGGACAGAGCTGGAACGGTGTCACTTGGGCCAGGATGCTCGGGTGTACCTCGAGCGACGTCGAGAAAGGCGTCGCACTCAAGAGGCTGGCAACAACATGACGTCGGCCTCAACCCAGCCTGAAGGGCGGACCTTCGCCACGCGAGCTCTGCCCCAGGCGTACGCCGCGCAGCATAAGCCACAACCATGTGCTCTGCAATCGGCGTCCCCGGCCTATGGTGCAGCCTTGCCCATACCGGGGTACACTGTGTCAGGCGCAACCAAGCGTTCGCGCCGCCAGTACCTGCACTGGGAGCTAGCAACCGGCTCTGGCAGTGCCGACCCCGACAATGCAGGCTCCAACCAGCGTCAGGTCTTCAGTAGCGTTGGGCGTACCCGGCGGGGGTGCGCCAGCCGCAGCAAGAGCGCCACCGCACAATCCGCCTGTTGGGGACGCGCCTCAGGCAGCGACCCAGCAGTGGATTCGCGAGATAGACCGTCTCGTCGTCGCCTCCGCAAACCCTCGACTTCGGCGGGGACGACGCTCCGGCCAACCGGTTGTGTCGCTGATGCGCACGCCAATGGTTGACGGACAGACGGCGGATTCCAGCTCCACCAGGCTTCCGTCGACGGACCTGAGGACTGAGCTGGAACGATGCCACCTGGGCCAAGACGCCCGAATGTTCCTCGAGCGGCGACGAGAAAGGCGTCGTAGCCAAGAGGCCGGCGTCAGCATGACGACTGCCTCAACCCTGCCTGAGGCGCAGACTTTCGCCACGTGAACTCTGCCCCAAACATACGCCACGCAGCATATGCCACAGTCATATGTCCTGCAAACGGCGCCCCCGGTCTATGGCGCAGCCTTGCCCATACCGGGGTACACTGTGCCAGCGGCGAACCAAGCGTTCGTGGCACCAACACCTGCAGCAACAGGGGCAGGATGTACGGCCCTGGAGCCCCACCTCCGCTTGACGAGGTGGCCGCGCAAGTTTCGGCTGCACCTGCCCGAGAAGTACGACGGCAGCGTCAACCCGGCGGGGTCCCTCCAGATCTACTCCACCGCCGTACTTGCTGCAGGAGGGGATGAGGCCGTCATGGCCACCTTGACCGGCCCAGCCCGGTCTTGGCTAATGAACCTCCCTCAGGGTTCCATAACTTTCTGGGGAGAGCTCTGCCAGCAGTTCATCGCCAACTTCGGCAGCTCCTACACCCGTCCCGGCACGGAGCTTGACCTCCAAGCCATCAAGCAACAACCTGGGGAGTCGCTGCGCTCCTTCATCCAGCGGTTCTCTCAGGTACGCAACATCATTCCGCATATTCAAAGTGCTTCTGTGGTGGCGGCACTTCGACAGTGTCCAGGACAAGAAGATGCTTGGGAGGCTTGCAACCAGAGAGGTTTGCGATGCCTCCAAGCCCTTCAGCCTGGCGGACAAGTGCGCCAGAGCAGCCAGAGGGCGGAGCTGGCACTCACTGCCAGCTTCCAAAGCCGGAAGACAGCCCGAAGACGGTGGAGTTCAAGCTGAGCTCCCGACCACGTCAGACAGCCAAGAGCAAAGCACTGGCCGACTTTGTGGCTGAGTGGACGCCAACGAAGGCTGACCCAGGGGACCGCGAAGACGGTGAACCAAAGTACCGAGCTCCGGTCTTCACCGGGCCTCACTGGACGCTCTTCTTCGACGGCTCCTCGCGAAAGCAGGGGGCCGGTGCCGGCGTACTGCTTCTCATGCCATCGGGGGAGCAGTCTGGGTACATGGTGCGTCTCAATTCCAAGGCAACCAACAACTTGGCAGAGTATGAAGCACTCATCTTTGGCCTAAAAGACAGTCCTGTCTCTGGGCGCTCGCCAGTTGTTGGCGCAGGGCGACTTCCAGCTAGTTATCAAGCAAGTTAAGGGTGAATGCCCCTACAATGACCCACAGCTAGCTGCTTATCTGCTTCACGTGCGGATGTTGGAGAAAGAATTCCTCGCCTTGGACCTGCGCCATGTACCGCGCGCTTGCACGGCCGCAGCTGACGACCTCTCAACGAAAGCCTCCATCGAAGCCCCTGCGCATGAAGGAGTCTTCGAGAGGACGTTGCTGCGGTCCACAGCCCGGCCCGCCGAGTCGGGCGAAGGGGGCTGAACTAGTGCCTCGAAGCTAAGCAGTCCCGGCGGCCCTGGATGCCGCCAAAGGATCGTAAGAGTCACTCGGGACTCCGTGCAACCCAGCGCTCAAGATCCAGAAGCTCAAGTAGTCCCGATGCATGGACCACGGAGGTCCGGGGTTCCTTGAAGGACATCCTTCCTGATGAACGTGCATCCGCTGAACGGGTGGTGCGGATGGCTAAGTGCTACGCGCTGGTATCTTTACTGGCGTGGCGCCACGACATCCTATTGCGCTGCATAACCCAGGAGGAAGGCTGCGATTAGCTCGCAGTAGTCCAAGGAGGCGAATGCTGAGAACGCTCATCGTCCCGCACGTTGGTCGGTTAAGCCACCCGGCATGGCTCCTACTGACCGAGAGCCACCTAGACGCCGTAAAACCGGTTAGGGATGCAATGCGTGCCAGGTCCACGCCAAGCAGACCCACACAACCGGTGCAGACGCGCACCCAGAGCCGTCGAGGGATACCGGCTCCTCCATGTCGAGGGCCAGCCGGACTTCCCAGGGCCGGGTCACGGGAACTACCCTTCCACATGGTATGCGAGGCCGAAGCCATGCTTCCCCCTGATATAGCCATGGGGGTCCCCCCGTGTCCGGCGTACGACGAAGCCACGCATGACCCGCTCTGCGTGAAGACAGGCGCTCTGACGCTACCCAGTAAGTTCACCATGCTTACTTAGGTGTTTATTTAAATTACGCATTAATTTATATGAACACCTCCCCACGCTCTAGACAGTGTGCATCCATTGTACACTCGGCTCCTCTTTCCGGCTCTCATGCATAGTCGATATTTGCCGTCCTGCCGAAGGCGGTAGTGCTTGGGGTACCTGCCAGAGGCCCGGTGGCCTTTTGGATCTCCCCCTATAAGGGTACTACACCGCCAGTTGGTCTCCTCCGAGAAAAGACCTACGCTAGAACGGGGGGTCAGGAGCCTTGCTTTGCCCGGTCTTGCACCCAAAGCATAAGCACTCTGCCTCCCGGCGTTACGGTCTGAGTAAGGGGCCCGGGCGGTTACACCCTGACTGGGGCTGGGGCCAGACCTCCGGGACCAAGTGCACTGGATTACCCAAGCCCCGTATTCCGGCCTGGGACAGTAAGCCAAATGAGACTAAGGGATAGGAAAGGGGGGACCACTGAGCAGTTCCGGACCTCCGCCCCCACAGCTGGGCCGAGCTCCGAGGCCAGCCCTCGCCCTCCTTTCAGAGGCGAGCGCTGATGCCAGACCTCACGCCCTTCGCTGGCCTGAGCTCCGATGACTTCCGGACTCCGCCTCCAAAGCCATGCCGAGCACCGAGGCCAGCCCTCGCCCTCCTTTCAGAGGCGAGTGCTGATGAGGGACCTCACGCCCTTCGCTGGCCTGAGCTCCGATGACTTCCGGACTCCGCCTCCACAGCCAGGCCGAGCTCCGAGGCCAGCCCTCGCCCTCCTTTCAGAGGCGAGCGCTGATGCCGGACCTCACGCCCTTCGCTGGCCTGAGCTCCGATGACTTCCGGCCTCCGCCCCCATAGCTGGGCCGAGCTCCGAGGCCAGCCCTCGCCCTCCTTTCAGAGGCGAGCGCTGATGTCGGACCTCACGCCCTTCGCTGGCCTGAGCTCCGATGACCTCCGGACCTCACGCCCTTCGCTGGCCTGAGCCCCGATGACTTCCGGACTCTGCCCCCATAGCTGGGCCGAGCTTCGAGGCCAGCCCTTGCCCTCCTTTCAGAGGCGAGCGCTGACGCCAGACCTCACGCCCTTCGCTGGCCTGAGCTCCGATGACTTCCGGACTCCGCCCCCACAGCCGGGCCGATCTCCGATGCCAAGCTTCACCCTCTCCTAAGAGGCTGAACACCGAAGCCGTCAAGACCCTGCCAGCACAGGAAGTACTCAAGACAAGAAAGTGAGCGGATCAGAAGAGACGAAGGTCTCACCTCGGGCTCGCTATCTCCCCCGAGATGGGCCCGGGGGCCACTGTCGGTACCCTCGATACGGGGTACCCCCGCGCACAGGGGAAAATGTCTAAGGATCTCGCCCTTCTCCGAAGGGAGAGCTCCGAAGGCGCCACGCGTCCAGCGGGGCCGGACCTCCCTCTCCTCAGAGGAGAGCTCCGGGCCCACCACGTGGCATACAGAAGCCGGACCTCCTCCTCCGCAGGAGAGAGGTCCGAAGGTGCCGCGTGTCCGGAGAGGCCGGACCTCCCTCTCCTCAGAGAGGAGCTCTGGGCTCGCCGCGTGGCCAACAGAAGCCGAGCCTCCCCCTCCGCGGGGAGAGGTCTGAAGGCTCCACGTGTCCTGCGGGGCCGGACCCCCCTCTCTTCTGAGGAGGGCTCCGGGCCCGCCACGTGGCCAGCAGAACGACGCTGTCTGCCCCCGAGCGATAGGCAGCGGGCGTAAAGACGCCCCATACCTTGCCCGTACAAGGTATTCAAGGCCCGCGTCTTCCCAAGACGCGGAGACGCGGAGCACGCCTCTGTCAGGTGCCGTTGCGCCCAGTCGCATCACAGACTGGCGCGCAGTCAGAGCCTGCCAGCCAATAAACGCAGCGACAAGACATCCCATGCCGCCCCCGCCGTCATCATCCACTACGACTAGCATGCGGCATGGGCAGAGCTACAAGACGAAGACTCAGAAGCCTTCGGCAGAGACAACTACCGACATAACTGCAGATACGGTAGATATCAGTCAATCTCCCCGGGACCACCTGTCGGGTCTCGGCCCCCCTTGTAAGCCACCCGAGTCTTGGACTATAAAAGGCTCGGGTAGGCGACGTTAGCAGGGGTTCGCACTCTAGCCATTTGCACCCTTGGTTCGCACTTTGCAACTCATACGCTAGCCATACACTCTCAAGCTGTAACTCACCCCCAAGCTTAGGCCTCCGACCCTGAGCAGCAAGCAATACAGCGAGCTCCATAGCTCGCCGTGGACGTAGGGTTTTACGCTCCGGCGGCCTGAACCACGTAAAACTCGCCGTGTCAAGCTCTCGCTAACTCGTCCATCTGCGCAAGCTTTCCGCTAGGAGACTAGCCCCGCCGAAAAAAGAACCTCCGCGGGCTGCCCAGTGCAGGCCCGGGGGAAGTGTCGAATGCACACTTCGACATGTACCTTTTCTCTTGCAACTCATCTAACTGTTTCTTTAACTCGGCTAGTTCTGGCGCCGCCATTCTATAAGGTCTCTTGGCTATCGGGGCAGTTCCGGGAACTAGATCAATGGAGAACTCCACTTCTCTTTCTGGCGGCATGCCTGGCAACTCCTCAGGGAACACATCAACATACTCTTTAATCACTGGTACTTCCTGAGGTGTTTCCGCCTTCAAGTGATTTACTACTGGCTCAGACAGGTCGGAGTTGACATGACATGTGACAGTCTTCCCTTCATGGTTTGTCACTGTCACAGTCCTCTGTGCACAAGCTATACTCCCATTGCACTTGGCTAACCAATCCATACCGAGGATCACATCTATCCCATGGGACTCAAGCACTACTAGATTAACCAAGAACTCTACCCCACTTAGGTTTAAAGGGATGTTGTTAACTCCTAGGTGGCAAGGTATATAACCTCCCGGTGATCGAGTCATTAAGGGCCTCTTAAGGGCTACCGTAAATATATCATGTGCCTCTACGAAGTGTGATGATATAAAAGAATGTGATGCACTAGAATCAAATAGTACTGAAGCCAAAACTGACTGAACCAAGAACTCACCAAGTAGAACTCCTGGTGCTGCATCTGTCTCTTTGGCGTAGACGTGGTTTACTGTGGCCTTTCCAAAGCAGTGTTGAGTCCTTGACGGTGCTCCGCGGCTGCCTCCAGCTGGTTGCCTTGGTCCGTTAACTGAGTTGGAGATGACTGATGGTGCTGGCTTAACCTTGTAAGGGCAGTTAACGGCGATATACCCAGGCTCACGGCAGCTGAAACAGATCCTCTGGCCAACAGTTTGATTGACCCCAGACTGCTGAGGATGGAATGAGCCATGTGATTTAGAAGGATGTACCGGTTGCTTGAAAGTGGTGGTTGGTGCTTTATAGGATACACCACTATGAGCCATCTGCCCAGAGTAAATAGGTTGTTGGTCTTCTGCACAAAGTACGTTGGTTGTTGGGTCCTTTGTAATTTATAGACAGGTTGATTAGTCCTCTGAAGTTTCACCTGCTAGAACCCCTGCTTGTCCTCAAATTTTCTTCTCTTCTCCCGTAGCTCATCCTCTATGTTCTTTTCTGTAGTGATGGCCTTGTTAACCAGGGTACTGAAATCTGGATAAACAGATGCTTCAAGAAATTTCCTGATTTCAGTGTTTAACCCACGCAAAAGGCTTCTTGCTTCTTCTCTTCTGTATCCACAGCGTGGGGGTCATAGCGGGATAACCCGGTAAACTTGTGTAGATACTCCGTCACAGTTAGACCCTTCTGTTTAAGGTTCATAAACTCTTCCCTCTTTAGCTTCATAATGCTACTTGGGATGTGTTGCTTTTTGAACAACTTCACAAACTCATCCCATATCATGGTCCTGGCATGTGGATGCATCTCTCTGTAGCTGTGCCACCAAGCTAAGGCAGATCCCCTCAGTTGTTGGACTGCAAGCAGAACCTTATCCTGCTCGTTTGCATGCACAACCTCGAGTTTCATCTCAATCTCTCTTAGCCAGTCATCTGCCTCAATAGGGTCCTCAGATCCAGAAAACTTGGGCGGGTTCATCCTGTTGAAGTCTGCGATCTGGTGATTGTTTTGCGGCGCGGGCTGATGGTTGTTGAGACCGTCGTTGTTCCGGGCAGCCAGGGTGTTTGTCAGTAGCTCGAGGAGTCGAGTCTGGTGGTCTAGAATGGCGGTCAGGTAATAGTTAGGTGCTTGGGGATGTGGCCGGACAGGTGCACTCTCCGTTGTCTCATGCTCGTGAGGTGCAGGCGAAATCTCTCGTAGTCCTTGGTCCGCCTCGTGTCCATTAGTGACTCGGCTCGAGCGGCGAGACATCTGTGACAAGGCAATCGATGGGTTTAGATTTTCTTCCTATTATTATTACTATGGTGCATCATAATTAGTTATGCTTACCGTCTTTTATTATTGTTATTATTATTTTTTCTATATATATTTTTTCTATTTTACTATGTGTATCTAAACACATATATATAGTTTTATACCACACAATTCACACAAACATTGCAAGCAACACACCAAGCATTCATTCATTCGGGCAAGCGGGTACAAGATACATAGCGCATGTCGTCGCTGGGTCTATTCCCTTAAGGGTCAGCTGGAACCTCAGCCTGGCTACTGGGTCCTACATCCTGATCTTCAGGGTCTTCGTTGGTCCCGCGAGGTGAGGTCGGAGGGGTAGGTGGCACAGGCTCACAAATCCTCCTTCGGGGGTTGGATAGGTGATACACTGGGGTTCCTTCTAGGATAAGTGGCTCTGTCGTTGCACCAGCTTGACGGTCCTTCCGCTTGGCTCGGTCTACAAGGTAGACACCCCTAAGCAGCTGGCTGTGATGGTCGTCCTGCTCCCTAAGGTTCTCCTCGGCCAAGGCGACTCGACTTTCGGCGCTGGCAACCCGGGCTTCAGCCTGCGCTAGTGCTAGCTTAGCCTTTCGCCAGCGGGTCTCCAATGTCTCAGCACGCTGGACGAGGGTCTTCACGCGTTGGTTCAGCTGGTCGCACAAGTCGTCCAGGCTCAATAAATAACCAGACATGGCGACAATGGTGGGGTCGTCTTCGGTCGACCCGAGGCCTTCCAAGTTGTGAATCCTCGCCACCCATGTGGGACGACTACGGTCCAGTGGTGGGAAGTACTTCATGGGTGTGGAACCCAAATGCCAGTCAAACATGTGGCAGAGGTACTTCAAAGCTTTGCGGGCCACCAATTGGCACGTATCTTTCATGCGACATCCAGTGGCGGAGACATTCCATGGCTTCATGTCCAGGAACCTCTCACTGGCGCCGATGATCACAGTGACCTCACAGCTTTCGGTGCCATGCTCCACGAACTCATGACCCACGTACTCCGGACGGTCTGGAATACCGAGTCGTGTCGTGGCGGCATAGAGCACCTTGGGGAAGCCATCTTCGTTGATGCAGAAGGTGGTGATACGGTCGTCCGCCATCTGGCTTAGAACAGGGCACAAGGATTAGATGAGAGCAAAACCTATCACCAAGGCTCTACGGTCCAGGTTTCCTACAGGCCAACTATTCTACGTCTCCTATGGTCACCTAAGTACTAGGGTACGCATCCTACAGCCAAGTATGGCTCTGATACCAGTTTAAGCGTCCCGACCCATAAGATCGAAACTAAACATGTAATATTATGCCAGAAACAGAGTTCGGTACATAATATTACAACACAAGTGGAACCACAACCATACAGAGCTTTATTACAACGGCATACACTTTAGTACAACAATAATAAGGACTAACATAAGGATGATTAACGACATAAAAACATGGACAACTAGCTCCTCCTCGTACATGGTTCCACGATAACTCCTTGGGTGTGGATGCGACCCTACTCGAAGTCCTCCGGGTCGAAGTCAGGATCCTCTGAAGATATCAACAACGGTTGAGTACAAAAGTACTCAGCAAGCTCCACCTCGCCCTTCGGGAGGGGAATGAAACAAACATAGATGCAATGCACAACAATAAGAGTGATGCAACCTAATGCAACTAAATGCAACCAAATAACCCATCCAGAGACATTCCTCACCTCATTCTCACAACAGGTGGCTTCCTAGTTGTTAGGACCACACCATCACATGTCCTATACCGAGGACACGGCCGTCCGAACGGGTTCTACACTCCGCAGAGGTTGTATGCTTTACCCACACGCACGAACCATCCACGACAACCTGTCATAACCCGACACCCAATCGAAACATCACCCAAATCAGTCGTCCCCAACCCAATGTCATGACTTATCTCAATATCATCTCAATTTTCATAAATGCATCTCTCTCTCTCTCTCCACCGTGGACGACTGTCGGGCTAGCCACCGGGGTTACGCTAAGCCCCGCCCATACAGGGTCATGTGGTCGTACTGAAGAAAGTTAGGTGAGATGTCAAAACAACTCGGTCCTTAAGGCTCACCGGGGCAGCCTCCATACTCAAACCATGAGACCATCATCTTGATAGTACTCGCTGTAAGTCTACCACCACGGTAGCGCCTACACCAACACTAGCCCTTCTGCCCCAGTCTCAACTCATGCTCCCACCAACCGTGCAACATAAACAAGGCAACATCATCATGCATAATCTCATCCTATCAATATGCTGCAAAAAGAGAAACTAGTATGTTTACACTCTATCACTCGGATAACTCATGCTCAACAATGCAGAGGCCTAATCTACTGGCCACAATGGATGAACCTCACATAGGAGCAATATGATCAAAAAGGGGGTGATGGAACTTGCCTTTGCTACCGTCTGCAGCGTCGTGCTCTTGGTCACTTGGCTCCCCTGGGTTCTCTTTCGGCACTGGTTCTACACCGCGCACAAGCAAACATACAAACAAAGCAAATATACATCATTCATACTTGGTTGCACTAACTATATTATGATATTAGATGATTTTTATAAGAAGAATCGGATTAGGTGATCTTTGCGTGTAAGTGAGATCTGGTCTAAGGCCAATCAAGGGGTTGCGTAGGGTTGGGTTCAAATCAGCTGTAAGGATCGAAAAGCCCAAGAGGGGGGTGAATTGGGCTTTTTCAAATTTTAGAGCAATTTAAAAACTTTAATGGTTGAAGCCAAATTCCCTAGGCAAACTAACTACGCAAGCAAGAGAGTTAAGTGCGGAATAGTAAAAGCGTAATAGTAAGGGGTGAGGAGAGAAATGCAAACTCCCGCGGAGACTCGAAGACACGGCGATTTTTCCCGTGGTTCGGTAAGATCACAAAAATCTTCCTACGTCCACGTTGTGGCACCCACCAAAGGGTATAGCCACTCCCAAGTCACCAAGACGAGGGAATCCACTATCTTTCTCCGTTTGCCTTCTCCGGCAAGGTGGAGCTCAAGCCTTGTACAACGGTGATCCTCCGGGCTTCCACAAACACCTTGGTAAGCTCCGGAGTGATCTCTTCTTCCTCCAACGTTTACAAGGTGAGAGAAGTCACCAAGACACTCTCTCTCACTAACCTTGAGATTCCAATCACCAAGAATGGACGCACACAAGCTTCTCTCTAGCTAGATATAACCTATAGTTGGAGTACAAGAGGTTTTGAAGTGTGGAAGTGGTAGCTCTTGGTCTTGAATGCTTGAGAATGTGTAGTGAGGCTCTGGTGATCAAGACTTATCGAAATGGCCGGTTGGAGGGGTATTTATAGCCAGCCCACACGAGATAGCCGTTGGAAAAGTGGGCAGACTTTTTCAGTGAACATCGGATCCTCCGATGCACCCCTTTATATGAGCATCAGTCGAATTCCAAATTAGGTGATGTCACGTGTCAGATGTGATCGTTGGATATAACCGTTGGATCTTTTAATCGACCGATGTTACTTCAATTTATCATCGGATCATCCGGTGAGTTGATCCTCAGAATTGGGTCAGAAATATTGTCTCTGTTGAATTTGACCGATGTACACTTACTTCATCATCGGATGATCCGGTGTGTACTTCTTCAGAATAACTCAGATATCATCCTTCGGGTGAAATCAACCGATGTGCCACTTCCTTCACATCGGATGATCCGGTGTGTACTGGGCTCTGAGGTCTTCTTCTTCTGCCAACTCAAACTCGACCGATGTAGTCATTTTGCAAGACATCGGATGATCCGGTGAATGCAACTTGTTTGCTTCGAGTTGTTTTGAGTTGATCTTTTGGAATCTTCTTGAGTGACCTCTTTGACACTTGTTTGAAATGATATTACGGTAAAGTGTAAGCTTCTTGTGTTGCCAATTTTGATAGAATAGATTTGTTTGTATGAGTTCTTCATATCGAATGACCCCTTAGAATAGATCGTTGAGGGGTCTCCATTTGTATCCAATGAGCAGTAGATGGTGTCAATAGATAGTTCATTAACGGTTGATGTGATATATGTGAAACCTCGCATCCACAAACTCATTAGTAATAACGAACGGTTGTCATTAATCACCGAAACCATATCTCACGGGGGCCTAGATGCTTTCAATCTCCCCCTTTTTGGTGATTGATGACAACACAACAAGTAGAGCATAGAATTAATTGAATTAAAACGCAATGCTCCAAAAGAAATATAACAGGTACAAATTGCAACACAAGTGGCTCGAAGGCTCAAATAATAAACGATAAAGCGTAAGAGCACAGAGTAGCACCCGGAGTACAATAATAGCAAATAATAATAACGGTCAATCTCAAATAAAGTAGCAAAAGGATGGACAATCTCAAATATAGTAGCAAAAGGATAGACAATCTTAAATATAGTAGCAAAAGGATAGACATAGACACTCCCCCTAGAACTGAGCTAACCCTCCCCTTGACTCTAACTCTTCTCCCCCTTTGGCATCAAGACACCAAAAAGGGAAGTCGAGTGCCTACGACTCAGGCGCGCTCCTGGCGATGGTGAAGCGGTCGGCGTCGACGGTGCTGTCGCCGGAGCTGCTGGAGGTAGAGGTCGCTGGCGCTGGAGCTGGAGCGGGGGGAGCTGGAGCTGGAGCTGCTGGTGAATCCGTAGAGACTGCTGGCGCCGGTGGAGGAGGTACTGCCGGAAGGGGTGAGGACTGGAACGGCGTCGGCGGCAGTACTGGAGCTGGCGCTAGTGGCGGTGCACCTGGAACCTGACCGAGTCCTGAGTGCTGAGGTGGAAGAGCGACTCCTGTCTGCTGATAGAGGTTGGTGACCAACCCCAGGATGCCCAACAGCATCTGCTGAGTCTGCTGCTGCTGGTCCAGAGTGCGTCGCGTCATCTGGTCGACAAGGTTGGTGAACCTGTCGGTGTCCTCTCGCCTCTGACGGGCGATCTCCAGCTGCAACTCCTGCTGCTGCCTCTGAAGCTCCTCCTGTCGAGCTGCCTGCTGCTCCTGCTGCTGAGCCATCCGCTGAAGTAAGGTAGTGAGCTCTGACGGCTGAGTCACCTGAGCCTCTGACACTGGAGGAGGTGTAGGTGGTGGAGCAGCTGAGCCTCCTGCCTCTGCGTCGTGCTGTCTCGGTGAGGGAGCAGCAGGAGGGAAGTACTCCTCGACACTGTCGCTGGTGTCGCTGTCCGACCATACGTGCTGTAGGTCTCCTCCCTGAGCCTCTGCCTGTGCCAGCTCTGCGTCCTCCTGAGTCAGCTCTGCCCAGTCCTCCTCTGACAGTCTGGCTCGAACCTCACGCTCGACGGGGCGGCCAAGGCGGCGGTCTCCCGGAGTGGGGACTCGGTAATGGCTGAACCAGGTCACGTGCATCTCCGTCAGCTGAGAGACTCCTGGAGTGTCCTCTGGAACCAGCTGGTGAAGAAGGTGACAGATCCAGTGACCGAAGACCAGCTGTCGTAGCATCCCAACTCCATCGGTGATCACGTCCTCCATCTCGCAGATCAGAATGTCTACTATGTCGAACTCCATCCCGTTCATCACATAGAACAGGATGGTCTGCTGAAGGCTCGTGAATCCCTCCAAGTAGCCGGACCTCGGTAGCAGGGTACGCCTGAGGACGTGGTGAACTGTCCGAGCTGCTGGGGTGAGAAGCGCTGGCACCCTCGGCTGGTCTGGAGTGAACGGCTGAGTGAACAGACCTCTGATCTCCTCAAAAGGTGGTGCCACTCCTCCAGTCAGTGGTCTCCTCAGCGGGTCTGCGTCTCCGTAGACTATCTGGTGCAGGTACGTAGTAGAGAGCTCCACACCAAGCAGTCTGCCCAACAGGTCTCGAGATACGTCGTGGATCCACCCCATGAACATGAAGTGAATCGAGCGACGGCCCTCAGAGACGTAGAGTGTCGCGTAGAACACTCTGACCCACTCCTCGACGTAAGCACTCCTCGGGTGTGAGAGCAAGTCCACCAGTCCTCTGTATCTCTCAAAAAGGGGCCTGATCCCGTGTCCTGCTGCCACTGCAAGCTGATCCCAGTCAATGCTGTTATGCTGGAATAGCTTGTGACCCCGACGCCTGTAAGTCTCGTACAGTGACGCCTGTGTCAGGGTCCAGAACCGGGAGTCAACTCGAGCGTCCCTAGGCCGCGGGAACCACTCCTCGATCAATGCTGACCATCTGAGCTTCTTTAGTTGCCTCGCCTTCATCTTCCTGTAGTCAGTGAGTCTGACCTCTTCGGCAACTCGGACTGCTGTGTCCATCAGGTGGATGGCCCTTTCGGCCTCTCTGTCCTCGGCGCGGTCAGCCGCAGAGGGGCGCCGACTCGCCGTAGGAGTCTGTCCACCCCCACGAGTCCTCGGGGTGCGCCGGTGGATCAGGGGCGGCACCTCGGTCTCTTCCTCGTCGGAGCCCTCGGGAGGCACCGGCTGGATCGGAGGCTGCTCCTACCTCTGCCGGGACTCGCGGATCCGTAAGGAACCGCGATGGCCGCGCTCACGCTCCTCGGCGGCGCGAGCGGCCAACTCCGCACGACACGCGTCCTTGGACATCTTGCGCTTTTTTGCGGCGGGTTCCTCAATAGCCTTCCCTTTTCCTTTGCGATCGCGACCCATCTCAGCGACGAAGCATGGCGAGGGAGACGCGGCGGAGGAGGGAACTGTGGCGGCGGTGCCTGGGAGGCGTTGGCAGCGACTGGAGGTGGCGTGCGTGGGAGAGGCGGCGGCGGCTGCTGGGAGGTGGCGGCGGCGGCTGAGAGGCGGCGGTTTGGAGGCGGCGCGGCGGCGGCGCGCGGTTTGGAGGCGGCGCGGCGGCTGGGAGGCGGCGCGCGCGGGGAGAGCTGGTGGCGGCGGCGGCGCCTGAGGGCGGCGGCGGAGCCTGGAGGCGGCGGCGGCGCCTGGAGACGGCGGCGGCGGCTGGGGCGCGACCGGAGGGCGCGAGGACGACGAGGGAAGCAGGGCGGCGGCGAGAGAATCGGAAAAAAGAAAACACGGCGGCCGAACCGCTATTTAAACCGTGCGGGCAAACCCTAGCTGCGCAAAGAACACCGGATCGACCGATGATCATCGGAGGATGCATCGGTCGAGTTCAACAGAGAGCTATTCCAAAAACTCTCTTTGAACACCGGATGATCCGATGTTGAGGTGTCGATCATCGTTCTATTTCTGCAGGGCACCAAAAAACTGAACACCGGATGCTCCGATGTCTTCTGAAATGAACTCATCGGTTGATTTGTGACATCTGACTTGATCTGAGCACCAATTGATCCGATGATCTGCTGGCCCTAGCATCGGATAATCCGATGACTACAGAAAACCTAAGACTGCCCATATGTGTCCTTGGACTTGAACACACAAAGATAAGGATGGGTCCTTGGACTTTTTGGGCAACTCCTAACCTCTAATATAAGGCTTTAAATATAGTGCCACATATTGGCTAAGCCCTTAAGCAAAGAGAACACACAAGGTTAGGAGGGAAACCATGAAAATGTAAGGCCCATGCTTTGTGAGCTAGAGTGTGAAAACCTTCTATCTCTTTAAAGCATGTACCTTTAGAATTTTGCTCTATCCACATCCTATGAGTTGAGATATTGCATTTTGAACAAGTCTCCTTCTCATGATGTGGTTTCCCCTTTGTGGCAATCTACCGTATGTAATGCCAAACAAAATAATGCAATATATTGAATGAGTGCAAGTCTATATGGCAGGAATCATGCAAGGCGTAATGTAAATCTATCTTGCCAAGTTTAAGCCTGCCAAAGGCTTCCTCAGGAAAAGCTATTTCTAGCTTGCCCCTATCCTTTGGGAGTTAGACAAGACCTATTTGATATGCAACCTTACATGAACATGGCAACTTACATGACGTTAGATGCATCTAGCATATTTAATTCACTTCTAAGTCTAGAAAAAGTTTTCTCATCAAGTGGTTTAGTGAAGATATCCGCCAATTGTTCTTCGGACCTAACACCTTGCAAAGAGATGTCTCCTTTAGCCTCATGGTCCCGCAAGAAGTGATGGCGAATATCAATGTGCTTAGTGCGGGAGTGTTGAACGGGGTTTCTAGCTATCTTAACCGCACTTTCATTGTCACAAAGGAGAGGTACACAATCAAACTTAATTCCAAAGTCCAAAAGGGTTTGCTTCATATATAGAATTTGGGCACAACATGCACCGGCCGCTATATACTCTGCCTCCGCGGTGGACAAGGCCACGGAGTTTTGCTTTTTGCTTGACCAAGATACTAGGGATCGCCCAAGTAAGTGGCACCCACCGGAGGTACTCTTGCGATCCACACGGCATCCGGCAAAGTCCGAATCCGAGTAACCCAAGAGATGGAAACTAGCATTCTTGGGGTACCACAAACCTACACTTGGGGTATGCTTGAGATACCTAAGTATCCTAAAGACCGCCTTACGATGCGATTCTTTAGGTGCCGCTTGAAAGCGAGCACACAAGCACACACTAAACATGATATCGGGCCTAGATGCGGTAAGATATAATAATGAACCAATCATGGAACGGTAATGAGATTGATCAATAGATTTACCATCCATGTCCGCGTCGAGATGACAATTTGTTGCCATTGGAGTACTTCTTGAGCTGCAATCTTCCATTTCAAACTTCTTCAAGAGGTCTTTGGTGTACTTTTCTTGGTAGATGAAAGTCCCCTCTTGAAGTTGCTTGATTTGAAATCCTAGGAAGAAATTGAGTTCTCCAATCATTGACATCTCGAACTCCCTAGACATCATGGTGCCAAACTCAAGGCTAAGAGATTTGTTAGTTGAGCCAAAAATAATGTCATCAACGTAAATTTGACAAAGAAATAAATCCCCGTTGATGTCCTTGGTGAAAAGTGTGGTGTCCACCCTCCCGATCTTGAATCCTTGCATGACTAGGAAATCCCTTAGACGTTCATACCATGCCCTAGGTGCTTGCTTGAGCCCGTAGAGCGCCTTGTGTAACCTATACACATGGTTAGGATTCCTCGGATCTTCAAACCCGGGAGGTTGCTCAACGAAAACAAGCTCGTTAATATAACCATTGAGGAAGGCACTTTTCACATCCATTTGATAAAGCATAATATTGTGATGTGAAGCAAAAGCAAGGAGTATGCGAATAGCTTCTAACCGTGCGACCGGGGCAAAGGTCTCTCCAAAATCTAGTCCTTCTACTTGTGAAAAACCCTTGGCCACAAGCCTTGCCTTGTTGCGGACCACCACGCCATTCTCGTCTTGCTTGTTGCGGTACACCCACTTTGTTTCGATGATGTTCTTGTTCTTAGGTCGCTCCTCCAATACCCAAACTTTATTTCGGGTGAAGTTGTTGAGTTCTTCTTGCATAGCCATCACCCAATTGGGATCTTGGAGTGCTTCCTCAATATTTGTGGGTTCTACACACGAAACAAAAGAGTAGTGCTCACAAAATGAAGCAACATGGCGAGAACGAGTACTTACTCCCCGTGACGGACTTCCGATGATTTGATCCATCGGATGTGCCTTGGAGATACGCCCATGCCTCATAAGAGGTTGTGAGGCACTTGGTGGTGGTGAGGCATCTTGCTTGTCTTGTGGTTGGACTTGACCTTGGACTTCTTCTTCTTCTTGGTGTTGTGTGGCATGTGAATCTTGTATTGGCAATGGATCATTTTTCTCTTCTTTTTCATCAATTTGAGGGGCCATGGAGGTGTTGATGTTGGAACTTGAGGCTCCCCCTTGATCATGGCTCTCCTCAATTTCGGGCTTGATGTCTCCTATGGTCATGGTCTTCATAGCTTCTCGTAGAGGCTCATCATCTATATCATCATGACTAAAACTCTCCTCTTGGGAGCCATTAGTCTCATCAAACTCAACATCACAACTTTCTTCAACTAACCCGGAGGTTTGGTTGAATACTCGATATGCTTTTGAGTTTGACGCATAACCTAGAAAGATACCAACATCGCACCTTCTTTCAAACTTACCGAGCCTTTTCTTGCGGTAGATGTAGCACTTGCACCCGAAGACTCGGAAGTAGGAGATGTTGGGCTTTCTCCCAATGAGGAGCTCATATGGGGTCTTTTGAAGTAGTCGATGAAGATAGACCCTATTTGCGGCATGGCACGCCGTGTTGATTGCTTCGGCCCAAAACTTTTCCGACGTGCCATAGTCATCAAGCATTGCTCTTGCAAGGGTGATGAGAGTCTTGTTCTTCCTTTCAACGACACCATTTTGTTGAGGGGTGTATGTGGCCGAAAACTCGTGCTTCACGCCTTCACGATCACACCACTCCCCAATGTTGTAGTTCTTGAACTTGGTGTCGTTGTCACTCCGGACCTTGATGATAGGAAGTTGAAATTCCCTTTGCGCTCGTTTAGCGAAGGTCTTGAAGATTTCCGGAGTTTCACCCTTGTCACCTAGAAACAGTGTCCAAGCATAGCGAGAGTAGTCATCAACAATGACGAGACAATAAAGGTTACCGCCAAGGCTTTGATATGTGGACGGTCCGAAGAGGTCCATGTGAAGTAGTTCAAGTGGCTTGGAGGTTGACACCATTGTCTTCATCGGATGGTGTGAGGCAACTTGCTTCCCGGCTTGACATGCGCTACAAAGCTTGTTCTTTTCGAATGTGACATCCTTCACGCTGGTCACCATCCCAAGCTTGAATGACTTCTTGAGCTTGCTCATCCCAATGTGAGCAATGCGCCGATGCCATAGCCATCCCAAACTTGTCTTGGTGAAAAGACAAGTGGTCAAGCTAGCATCCTTGTTGGAGAAGTCCACCAAGTAGAGATGTCCATGCCGAAAACCTTTGAATATTAGTTCTTTGCTTTAATCACTAGTCACCACAACACCATTCTTGTCAAATGTGCATGTTAGTCCAAGATCACATAATTGTGCAATAGAAAGTAAATTAAAACTAAGAGACTTAACGTAAAGCACATTAGAGATAGACAAATCGTGAGAAATAGCAATTTTACCCAAACCAATTACCTTCCCCTTTGAGTTATCACCAAAGGTGACTTGTTCATGATTGCCGGGGTTCTCTATGGAGGTGAACATACCATCATTGCCGGTCATATGTTGAGTGCACCCACTATCGAGTACCCAATGCTTTCCTCCGGCTTTGTAGTTCACCTACACACATGAAGTTAGTTTTTGAGTTTAGGAACCCAAGCCAACTTAGGTCCTTGTATGTGTGATACAAGTGATTTTGGGACCCAAAGTTGCTTGGGGAGCTTCCCCTTCATGCCCTTGATGTCTTTGCCGATGAACCTTGCCTTCACCTTTCCACCTACTTTGCTCAATAGATAGTGATAATCATTGAATGTAGATTTGTAGTTAGGAGGCAATTTGGGAGAAGGACGGTTGGGAAGAGGACACTCCCTCGTGTGATGTCCGGTGGCCTCACAATGTTGGCAATAGGAACCAACTTCCTTGATGAAGCTTGTCCTAAGCTCCGGTGAGGGCACCTTTCCTTTGTTGGGCACCGGGAAGGATCCAAGTCCCCTCTTGTGGAAGCCTTTAGCTTGTTGGTAGAGGATTTCCTTGTGCTTGTCCTCCCCCTTAGAAAGTCTTGCCACACTAGTGCGAAGACTTTCAGTTTCGTCCATTAGCTCCTTCTCCCTAGGGCTTGCTTTCAAAGGCAAAGACTTATCCAAAATATTAGTGGTATGTGAATTAGGTGATATTTTGCCATCAAGGGTTTCTTTCTTTGTGTTTTTCACTTTAAGTTCAATCACTTCATAGGCAAGGTTAAGCACTTCATGTTCTTGAACCAACTCATTGTGCTTTGCCAAGAGTGCTAAGTTAGCTAAGTCGAGCTCATGATATTTAAGCTTGATTTGAGCATTCTCCTCCTCGATTTGCTTAACATTTGATTTGAGCGTGTCATGCTCTTTAAGTATGGTTACATACTTGTCATGCAAATCGAGGTTAGCACTTTCAAGCTTAGCTCGAGCTAGCTCAAGAGCCTTAACCTTAGCATTTTCCCTTTTTATAATGGCATGATATTCATTAATCATAGATGCTAATTCATCGGGTGAAAGCTCATCATCATCATCGCTAGAATCTTCACATACCTTTGAGTTACCTTTCGCCATTAGGCACATAGGAGGTGGACGAAGAGGTGAGTCATCCTTGTTGACGACGGCGAGGCCCGCCAAGTTTTCTTCATCTTCACTATCTTCGTCGCTTGACTCTTCATCCGTGATCCACTCATTGGCTTCACACATGAAGACCTTTTGGGGCCCTCTTCTCTTCTTTGGAAAGAGCTTGGTTTTCTTGCCTTTGTCAAATTTCTTCTTTCCAAAAGAGCGCTTGGGCTTAACCTCCTCTTCATCATCACTTTCTTCTAGCTTGTGATGCTTCCCACTTTCCTTCCTTTTGTCCGGTCTTGGACAATCATATGATATGTGGCCTAGATCACCACAATTGTAGCACGTCTTGTTTTCATCTTTTCTTGGCAAGAAGGCTTTCTTTTTAGGATCAAAAGAGTATCCCTTCTTTGCAATCTTGGAGTTGAGGCGTGAGAATTTCCTCATCATCAAAGCAAGTTCATCATCATCATCTTCGCTTGTTTCTTGCTCTTCTTCACTTGAGCTAGGCTCAACCACTTTCTTCTTCTTGGAAGTTGTCTTTTTGGTTGAAGCCTTGTGAGCAATGGTTTTTGATGATGACTCCTCCATCATTCCAAGTACGCTCATCTCATGAGCATGGATTTCTCCAATGAGCTCCGAAACTTCAATGTTGTCTAGTGACTATTTTTGGAGCATTGAATTGATAATGTTGTACTTGGGCTTGGGTAGAAGCATGAGGATCTTGCGATTGATAAGTCCCTTGCCAAGAGAAGCAATGTCAAGTGCGTTAATTTCCTCAATGAGCACATTTAAGCGAGAGAACATTTGGTTAACATTCTCATGAGGAAACATCTTAAATTTATCATATTTTGATTTAAGCATGTGATATTTGAGTTCTTTAACACGAGATGAGCCCTCATGTATTTCAATTAAACATGCCCAAATTTCACACGCTTTTTCCTTGCTAGCAATCCTAGCAAAGACATCTTGACTAATGCATTCATATATGGCATTTCTAGCCTTAGCATCCCATTTTAGTTGGTCACCAACATAGTCAAGATTTCCAAACCCCGCATGGGTCGCTTCCCACACTTCGGGAGCAATTGCCTCAAGGTAAGCGCGCATGCGTGCTTTCCAATAAGCAAAATTCTTGCCCTCGAAGGTAGGAACCGAACCCCCATTCTTGGCCATTTTCGCTCTCTAGCGGTGAAGCTAGAATGATCCAATGAGCAACCAGGCTCTGATACCAATTGTAAGGATCGAAACACCCAAGAGGGGGGGTGAATTGGGCTTTTTCAAATTTTAGAGCAATTTAAAAACTTTAATGGTTGAAGCCCAATTCCCTATGCAAACTAACTACGCAAGCAAGAGAGTTAAGTGCGGAATAGTAAAAGCGTAATAGTAAGGGGTGAGGAGAGAAATGCAAACTCCCGCAGAGACTCGAAGACACGGCGATTTTTCCCGTGGTTCGGTAAGATCACAAAAATCTTCCTACGTCCACATTGTGGCACCCACCAAAGGGTATAGCCACTCCCAAGTCACCAAGACGAGGGAATCCACTATCTTTCTCCGTTCGCCTTCTCCGGCAAGGTGGAGCTCAAGCCTTGTACAACGGTGATCCTCCGGGCTTCCACAAACACCTTGGTAAGCTCCGGAGTGATCTCTTCTTCCTCCAACGTTTACAAGGTGAGAGAAGTCACCAAGACACTCTCTCTCACTAACCTTGAGATTCCAATCACCAAGAATGGACGCACACAAGCTTCTCTCTAGCTAGATATAACCTATAGTTGGAGTACAAGAGGTTTTGAAGTGTGGAAGTGGTAGCTCTTGGTCTTGAATGCTTGAGAATGTGTAGTGAGGCTCTGGTGATCAAGACTTATCGAAATGGCCGGTTGGAGGGGTATTTATAGCCAGCCCACATGAGATAGCCGTTGGAAAAGTGGGCAGACTTTTTCAGTGAACATCGGATCCTCCGATGCACCCCTTTATATGAGCATCGGTCGAATTCCAAATTAGCTGATGTCACGTGTCAGATGTGACCGTTGGATATAACCGTTGGATCTTTTAATCGACCGATGTTACTTCAATTTATCATCGGATGATCCGGTGAGTTGATCTTCAGAATTGGGTCAGAAATATTGTCTCTGTTGAATTTGACCGATGTACACTTACTTCATCATCGGATGATCCGGTGTGTACTTCTTCAGAATAACTCAGATATCATCCTTCGGGTGAAATCAACCGATGTGCCACTTCCTTCACATCGGATGATCCGGTGTGTACTAGGCTCTGAGGTCTTCTTCTTCTGCCAACTCAAACTCAACCGATGTAGTCATTTTGCAAGACATCGGATGATCCGGTGAATGCAACTTGTTTGCTTCGAGTTGTTTTGAGTTGATCTTTTGGAATCTTCTTGAGTGACCTCTTTGACACTTGTTTGAAATGATATTACGGTAAAGTGTAAGCTTCTTGTGTTGCCAATTTTGATAGAATAGATTTGTTTGTATGAGTTCTTCATATCGAATGACCCCTTAGAATAGATCGTTGAGGGGTCTCCATTTGTATCCAATGAGCAGTAGATGGTGTGAATAGATAGTTCATTAACAGTTGATGTGATATATGTGAAACCTCGCATCCACAAACTCATTAGTAATAACGAACGGTTGTCATTAATCACCGAAACCATATCTCACGGGGGCCTAGATGCTTTCATCAGCGAGAGTAAACGGGGGAAGATGGCTAGAGAGTAAGAAATCGAACGCCGAGGCTATGAATCACTCAATTAAGCTGTCGATTTTGGGTAGGAAGTAGAGCAACTTCATGGAAGGGTGGCCATGCCACGGGGTGGTCGCGGCCAAACCCGAGGAGAGGGGGAAGGGGGAATGACTCGGGGAGGAGAGTGGAGGTTGGGGTGCTCACCTTGGTCATGGCTTGACGGGGCTCGACGGGGAGGGTTCCTCGTCGGAGATCGATGTTGGAGGGGGGAGGAGACGCGAGCGCCGGTGCTCAATGGGGCGGGGGAGAAAGTGAGCCCCCGAGCCCCTTTTATAGATGAAGGGGGAAAGGGATAGGGATGGAGGGAGGAGGGGTAGGTGAGGTGTAATTAATGCATGTTCCGGGAGCTTCTCGTGGAGTGGATAAGGATGGGGGGAGATATGTATATGAGGGATGGTTCCGGAAGCTTCTCATGGAGTGGATAAGGATGGGGGGATATGTATATGAGGGGTGGTTCCGGAAGCTTCTCGTGGAGTGGATAAGGATGGGGGGAGATATATGTGAGGGGTGGTTCCGGAAGCTTCTCATGGAGTGGATAAGGATGGGGGGAGATATGTATATGAGGGGTGGTTCCGGAAGCTTCTCGTGGAGTGGATAAGGATGGGGGGAGATATATGTGAGGGGTGGTTCCGGATGCTTCTCGTGCAGTGGATAAGGATAGGGGAGGAAGAGGTAAAGAGTGTGCCTTTAGGCAAAAGTAGGGGTCTGGCTGCACCAGTTTCGATGAAAGACATATCTGAAATCGGCTAGTAATATGCGTAATTTGTCTGGTGGTTAATTCTGTAACCCTTATTTATTAGCTTTACGAAAAATGGGGCGTTACACGAGCCCTGATGCCGGACCTCACGCCCTCCGTGGGCCTGAGCTCCGATGACTTCCGGACCTCCGCCCCCACAGCTGGGCCGAGCTCCGATGCCAGCCCTCGCCCTCCTTTCAGAGGCGAGCCCTGATGCTGGACCTCACACCCTCCGTTGGCCTGAGCCCCGATGACTTCCGGACCTCCGCCCCCACAGCTGGGCCGAGCTCTGATGCCAGCCCTCGCCCTCCTTTCAGAGGCGAGCCCTGATGCTGGACCTCACGCCCTCCGTGGGCCTGAGCTGCGATGACTTCCGGACCTCCGCCCCCACAACTGGGCCGAGCTCCGATGCCAGCCCTCGCCCTCCTTTTAGAGGCGAACCCTGATGCTGGACCTCACGCCCTCCGTGGGCCTGAGCTCCAATGACTTCCAGACCTCCGCCCCCACAGCTGGACCGAGCTCCGATGCCAGCCCTCGCCCTCCCTTCAGAGGCGAGCCCTGATGCCGGACCTCACGCCCTCCGTGGGCCTGAGCTCCGATGACTTCCGGACCTCCGCCCCCACAGCAGGGCTGAGCTCCGATGCCAGAGTTCACCCTCTTCCCAGCAGCTGAACTCCGAAGCCGTCAAGACCCTATCAGCACAGGGAATACTCAAGAGAAGGAAGTGCGCGGAAAGAAGAAGGCCCCACCCCGGGATCGTTACCTCCCCCGAGGTGGGCCCGGGGGCCACTGTCGGTACCCTCAATACCGGGTACCCTCGCGCAAAGGGTAAAACCGCCTAAGGACATCACCCCCTCCGCAGGAGCGAGCTCCGAAGGCACCACGTGTCCGGCAGGGCCGGAGCTTTCCTCTCCTCAGAGGATAGCTCCGGGCCTGCCACGTGGCCCAGAAGGCCGGATCTCGCCCCCTCCTCCGGGGCGAACTCCGAAGGAGCCACGTGTCTAGTAGGGCCGGAGCTTTCCTCTCCTCAGAGGGTAGCTCCGGGCCTGCCACGTGGCCTAGAAGGCCGGACCTCGCCCCCTTCGCCGGGGCGAACTCCGAAGGAGCCACGTGTCCAGTAGGGCCGGAGCTTTCCTCTCCTTATAGGATAGCTCCGGGCCTGCCACGTGGCCCAGAAGGTCGGACCTCGCCCCCTCCGTCGGGGCGAACTCCGAAGGAGCCACGTGTCCAGTAGGACCGGAGCTTTCCTCTCCTCAGAGGGTAGCTCCGGGCCTGCCACATGGCCCAGAAGGCCGGACCTCGCGCCCTCCGCCAGGGCGAACTTCAAAGGAGCCACGTGTCCAGTAGAGCCGGAGATTTCCTCTCCTCAGAGGGTAGCTCCGGGCCTGCCACGTGGCCCAGAAGGCCGGACCTCGCCCCCTCCGCCGGGGCGAGCTCCGAAGGAGCCACGTGTCCAGTAGGGCCGGAGCTTCCCTCCCCTCGGAGGATAGCTCCGGGCCTGCCATGTGGCCTAGAAGGCCACACCTCGCCCCCTCCACGGGGGTGAGCTCCGAAGGCTCCACGTGTCCGGCGGGGCCAGAGCTCCTCCTCTCCTCAGATGGGAGCTCCGGGCCTGACACATGGTCAGCAGTGCAGCGTTGTCCGCCCAGTGCGGTAGGCAGCAGGAGTAAAGGCACGCCATGCCTTTACCGTACAAAGCATTCAAGACCCGCGCCTTCCCAAGACGCGGAGGCGCGGCGCACGCTAGACAGGCGCCACTGTGACCAGCCACAGTCAATACAGGCACACAGTGTCAGAGGCTGCAGTCCATTAAAGAAAGCGACAAGACACGGACAAGACATGCTCTAATGTGACACCCTCGCCTCGGGTGTCAGCATATGTTCATGTAAGAGGAAACATGTTAATGAAAAATAGGAACAGATAGAATTATCAAAAGAATAGCCAATAAAGCCCTAAGAGAGCGTCGAAGGCAACTTCCGCGGCCAACAGGCCACGCGGCGCGTTCGAAGCTCGTCCCCGAGAAGTTGGGAGAGGTCCGCCGCTAAACTGTCTACGTGGCAGGCTCGGGGGTCACCTCCGCAATTGAAAAGAGGTCCGACCCTGTGGGACACGTGCTGCCCACGGAGCTAGCCTCTTCAAAAGAAGCAAAGGCATTTCCGCAAGACACGTGTCATCCTCGGAGCTAGTCCTCGCGGAAATCAGAGGACCAGTCGCGCGGGATACGTGTCGATCTCGGAGCTCATCTCAGAAAAGTCCAGATCTATCGAACACGTGTCGCCACCGGAGCTTATCTCCGGGAGGTCTTTCATCGCTAGACACGTGTCGACCTCGGGGCATATTCCTGAGGAAAGAAGAGAGGGAAGACCGGCGCCAACACGTGGCGTGCGCGGAGCTCACCTCCGAAGAAGAGGGAGGTCTCGCTCGTGTGACACGCGGCACAACCGGAGCTCGTCTCTGCGGAGGAGGAGATACCAGGCCCCGGAGGACACGTGGAGCTTCCGGAGCTCATCATCGCGGAGGTAACGAGTTCTGGAGCGGTTTTTACGCATAAAGATACCAGTACGCAACAGAAACCGATCTAAATTCCATGATGTTACCAAAGATAAGACGTTAGGATCCAACAAAGATCTGAATAAGACTCTTATTCGGGATCCAATCAGATTAGGACTCTTCTCTTCCCGATTATAAATAGAACCCAAACCTCTGGCCGAAACCACAAACTTCTCTTTCAACTCCTGAGCCGACGACTTAGAGCCCTAGCCCTAACTCGCCGAGCAAAACATCGTCGAAGCGCAACAAGGGAGATCATCGGAGAAGAACCAAGCGGTCTAAGGAGGACCTCGAAGTCAAGAAGGGCGTGAGGTAGGACTTCAATACCACCTTACGACATCATTGTGTTCATCCCTTTGCATCTGTCCTTCAATTCCTTTCGAACAGAAGCCTTCTCGTGGGCAGATCACTCGATGATCAGTTTGATCTAAAGGCAAGATCATCGCCACGTCCACCTTTGATCCGAACACCTCTGCCCATGCAAGCCATGCAAGAGCACACCAATCTAATAAAAATCATAGGATAGCATGCATGTGCATCATCGCATCTAGTTTAAGGTTTGCGCATGATATTGATTGCTGTGAATCTTGTATGCGCGTGAATCCTACATAGCAGGACAGGTCCAGGGAGCTGTCTACGACGAGCTGCAGCAACAAGATTTTGAGAATCAAGAACAACCGGAACCGCAAGTACAAGGCAAGTGCTCCTTGACCATGTTGATCCTATGTTTTGGGTAAAACTGTTTTGTTTTGCGAAAAGGTGTGCGTACTGAGTCAAACATGATGGGAAACCCTTTTATAGGAGTTTACTAGTCTTGATTAAACCACCCTTGTCGCCTGGGAAGTCTATGAGTCGGGTATGGTTTTTGCTTTATGCTTCGCTGAGTCTATGGGATTGGGAAACGAGATAGATGTGTCTAGCTAACTGCACTCGTACTGATAATAAGTAACTGATGAGGTTAATGAATATGGATCGGAGGGAGATCTAGGCAAGCCTGGGTTTGTGAATGAGGTAGCATGAGATGGTGGTTTTACTTGCCGTAGATCTAAGGACCGGTTCATGCATGCACATGCCAGGATAACAGTGCCACCACAAGGCCAAGTATGGGTGCGGCTTAGCTGAGTAATTAGGTAAGTTGCTAGAGTGTTATGGACTGTGGAAGGCGCGGGGAATGGGAGTCGAGTGAGGACTGCCCTAGGAACTGCATGGCACAAGAGGGGGCCCGTGGGTGGGAGAATTGGAGATTCTAGCCTGCCGGTAAAACCTTAGTGAGTCCATACATCTAGTAACCCCTTTGTAAAGGCTATTTTATGATCTCTTGACCATACACCGACGGTTGTGTACTGGTAAAATGGAGGTTCTGCAGTCGCCGACGGGTGACGAAATCACAAACTTGTGGGTAAAGAGGTGCAAACTCTGTAGAGTTATTAAAACTATCATGATAGCCGAGCTTACGGTCACGAGCACCTGGCTAAACTGCCATGATTAGTTGGGATGGTTTTTGGGATGGTTATTGGGATGATTAGTTGGGATGGTTATTGGGATGGTTATTGGGAAGGTTCTTGATTATGGTTATTGGTTTGGAACTGTTGAGTCTGAATGATGAGATGGTTGCATGACTGTTGGGACATGACATGAGATTGGTCTCGGTGTGAGACGAGGTTGTTTACGAGTTGAGATGGTAGCGAATACGAGGAGGTATTCGTGAGTATGAATAACGGATTGGTTAATGTTCGGATGGAACACGGGAAGTGACGGAGGTATGTTGGTAATTTAATACATGTTGGGATTACATCTAAAGTTAAGTTGCTGTTTTATCATGGTTTTACAAAACTGCTATTCTGCAAATAAGCCTTTTATACCTATCTTGTTTATGAGCTGCATATCATGTGTTTTCCCGCACTTGCTGAGTACATCATTGTACTCAAACTTGCATTATTATTTCATCATCAACAGCAAGAGAAGGCTACTATGAAGACCAAGAGGAGCATTATGGCGTGTGATTTATTCTCAACCTTGCCTGTGGAAGGAGTAGAGATGGAGCCACTTCCGCATTAGTTTTGCTTCCGCATTAGTTTTTGCTTCCGCATAGAAATAAGACTTCCGCTGTAAGCATGAGTCCAAGACTCATGAGGTATTGTAATAAACTCTGTTATTTGTGGTAATATATAATCTGAATTCAGTTTGTGGAACGTATGTGTATGTGTGATGAACATCCTGGGCACACATATGCATTAGTTCTCAGTTCCGTGGTTTTCCCACAGAATTGAGGGCGTCACACCTATCTTCCCTTCCATCACCAACGGTTGCACGCTACACCTAGCCTGCAGCATAGGCAGGGTGGCAGGACGAGGACCTCGACGTCAGCGCCAAGACATAGAAGCTGGTAGGAAATCACCCCGGGGCCACCTGTCGGGTCCCGGGCCCCCTTCTAAGCCACTCGAGCCTTGGACTATAAAAGGCTCGGGTAGGCAACGTTAGCAAGGGTTCGCCTCTTACACACTCTCGCACCCTAGGGTTCGAACTCTGTGAACTCGCATCCTAGGCATCACTCACCCTCAAGCTCAGGACTACGGTTCTAAGCAACAAGCAATACAGCGAGCACCTCTGCTCACCGTGGACGTAGGGTTTTACGCTCCGGCAGCCTGAACCACGTAAAACTCGCCGTGTCAAGATTCTCCCTCACTCGTCCCTAACGCTGAAGCTCTCCGCAAGCGACTAGCCCCTCCGAAAAAGAACCTCCGCAGGCTGCCCAGTGCAGGTCCGGGGGAAGTGTCGACCACACAACGCTAGTGCCAAGACATAGAAGCTGGTAGGAAATCACCCCGGGGCCACCTGTCGGGTCCCGGGCCCCCCTTGTAAGCCACTCGAGCCTTGGACTATAAAAGGCTCGGGTAGGCAACGTTAGCAAGGGTTCACCTCTTACACACTCTCGCACCCTAGGGTTCGAACTCTGTGAACTCGCATCCTAGGCATCACTCACCCTCAAGCTCAGGACTCCGGTTCTGAGCAACAAGCAATACAGCGAGCACCTCTGCTCACCGTGGACGTAGGGTTTTACGCTCCGGCGGCCTGAACCACGTAAAACTCGCCGTGTAAAGCTTCTCCCTCACTCGTCCCTAACGCTGAAGCTCTCCGCAAGCGACTAGCCCCTCCGAAAAAGAACCTCCGCGGGCTGCCCAGTGCAGGTCCGGGGGAAGTGTCGACCACACACTTCGACATTTGGCGCGCCAGGAAGGGGGCTTTTCCCTTGCGCGACGAGCTTCTGCCGACGAAGATGACGAAGCTTCCTTCAGCGGCAAGCTCTCCTCCCTCGCATTCATGACGGACCGTGACTAGCGGGGAATACGTGTCGACACACTCAGGACGGAGTGTGTCGGCGCAAGCTGGAAGCCAGCAGCCTACTCCGGCAACCCCGACTCCGGCTATGCAGGCTCCAGCTAGCGTGAGATCTTCTGCAGCGCTGAGCGTTCCCCACGGGGGCGCGCTAGCTGCAGCAAGAGCGCTACTGCGCAATCCACCTGCTGGGGACGCGCCTCAGGCAGCGACCCAGCAGTGGATTCGCAAAGTAGACCGTATTGTCTTCACCGCCGCAAACCCTCGACTTCGGCGGGGACGACGCTCCAGCCAACCGGCTGTGTCGCTGACGCGCACGCCAACGGTTGATGGACAGACGGCGGATTCCAGCTCCACCAGACTTCAGTAGATGGACCTGAGGACAGAGCTGGAACGGTGCCACTTGGGCCAGGATGCCCGGGTGTACCTCGAGCGACATCGATAAAGGCGTCGCAACCAAGAGGCTGGCGACAGCATGACATCAGCCTCGACCCAACCTGAGGCGCAGACCTTCGCCACGCGATCTCTGCCCCAGGCGTACGCCACACAGCATATGCCACAGCCATATGCCCTGCAAACGGCGTCCCCGGTCTATGGCGCAGCCTTGCCCATACCAGGGTACACTGTGCTGCCGGTGAACCAAGCGTTCGCGGCGCCAACGCGTGCAGCAGCAGGAGCAGGGTGTGCGGCCCTGGCGACCCACCTTCGCTTCGCGAGGTGGCCGCGCAAGTTTCGGCCGCACCTCCCCGAGAAGTACGACGGCAGCATCAACCCGGCGGCGTTTCTCCAGATCTACTCCACCTCCGTACTTGCCGCAGGAGGGGACGAGGCCGTCATGGCCAACTACTTCCCCGTCGCCTTGACCGGACCAGCCCGGTCCTGGCTCATGAACCTCCCCCAGGGTTCTATAACCTCCTGGGGAGAGCTCTGCCGACAGTTCATCGCCAACTTCGGTAGTTCCTACACCCGACCTGGCACGGAGCTCGACCTCCACGCCATCAAACAACAACCTGGGGAATCACTGCGTTCCTTCATCCAGCGGTTCTCCTAGGTACGCAACACCATCCCGCACATTCAAAGTGCTTCAGTGGTGGTAGCGTTCCGGCAGGGTGTGCGGGACGAGAAGATGCTTGAGAAACTCACGACCAGGGAGGTCCGCGATGTCTCCGAGCTCTTCAGTCTGGCGGACAAGTGCGCCAGAGCAGCCGAAGGACAGAACTGGCACTCACTGCCAGCCTCTGAGTCAGGAGGACAGCCCGGATCTGGTGCTGCTTCTTATGGAGACCACAAGAAGGGCAAGAACCGGGGGAGTGGCAAGATGAAGTCATCGGCCGCGGCACCTGTTGCCGCAGCAGCGGCACCCAGTGGAGCTCGGGGGCCGCGCCCAGACAAAAGGCAGTGACAGTCACCAGCCCCAGATTGTGGCCAAGGCGAGCTGTGCCCCGTGCATGGCACCAGCAATCATACTGCTGCCGAGTGCTGGGACATCCAGAGACTCGCAGAGCGCTTCCGCAAAGGGAGGCAGCTGAGAGATGATGGGCCGCCCCTCCCTCAGGGGGAGGGCAAACAGAAAGTCGACGCCTCAGTCAGCGCCGGCCACTAGGTGGGGTTTCAGGAGCCTCAGCGCGTCATGAAGACGGTGCACAATGGTGAGGACTTCAACTCCGGTGATGATGAGCCGGGGCAGTAGCTGACTGCGGCTATCCCGGGAAGTCAGTGGAGACTGCACTGCTGTGATGTCAACCTTGGAGGAGCTCCAAGTAGTCACAGCAGCCCAAGCACTAGCCCCGACGGTGCAGAACCAGGCCAGCTCCACCCGAGTGCACGCCTCCGTGCCTCGGTCGTACCTCCTGGGGGCCGCTCAGGGTCTGTCAACCCCTTGAAGGCCTTGCCAGAAAGGGAAAGACGCCTTGGGTCTCCCAAGAAGAGTCTGGGTCCTCCTACCCCTTGAAGGCCTTAGCTAGAATGGGGGAGCTCCCTGGGGCGCCCAGGAGAAGCCGCACAGGACCTGATCCAGCGTGAAGATGACAACCTCGTCGACGAGGCTCGGCTGCAGGTGACACCCCACAATGCACGGTCTCGGTTGGCGCTCTAGGACTACCACAGAGGACCAAAAGCGTCAGGGACCTGCAGGAAGGCAACCTGGTGTCGCGGCACACACTTTCCCGTAAAGGACCTATAAACTCTCCCCCAGCCGGGAAGGTTCCTTCTGAGTCACGAAAGTTGCCGCCCCAGGTACACATGCCTTTCAACCGAGTATGGGATCCGTTCCCAAAACCCTTGGCATGGAACAACACTGTAAGTCCTACCCCCCGAGCGTTAGTAGAACAGGGCCATACCCTTCTGTAATAAATCCCATAGAGTCTAGGAACAGCGCTTGGGGCAGCTAAGTCTCAGGGGACGGTCCAGGACTACGTCCAGCTTGGCCTGGTTCTGACCCTAAGCGCGTAGAGTCTTGCTTCCCTTCTTGACGAGGCGGGTCGTTGCCTCCATGTACAGCCTGACTTCCACCTATGGACATTAACACAGAAACTTGTTCTACTTCGCTCTCTCTCATGTGCTCATTTAAATTACGCATTAATTTTTATGATCGCACTCTCTATGTATGTTCATCGTACATCTAGCTCCCTCTCTCCCGCGCTCATCCATAGTCAGCATTTGCTATCCTACCGAAGGCGGCTGCGCTTGAGGCACCTGCCGATGGCCAGGTGGGTCTCTCGCGCCTCCCCCAGTCAGGTGTTGCGGTGCCAGTTGGTCACCTCCAGGAAAGGCCTGCGCCATGCATGGGGGGTCCAGGGTGCGTATCCCGCTTAGCCGGCTCTGTGCCCAAAGCGTGCGCATCCTGCCCTCCGGAGGTCCAGGGGAGTACAACCCCTTTGCCTGGTTCCGTACCCAAAGCCTATGCACTCTGCTTCCCCGGCGCACGGTCCGGTACTAGGGATCGGACGATCATACCCGGACCTTGGAGGGAGCCGGAGCCCCGGTGCCTCGCTCACAGAATTGTCCAAGCCCCGTATAACGGATCAGGATCGTAAGCCGAATAAGACTAAGAGACGGGAGGGGAGGACCCCCCCGAGGAGAATTACGTTTCCTCTACTTGTGTGCAGGACCTCCAGGTTACAGCAACGGGGGCTGCATGAAGCGGGGGGCAAGGAGCTACCAACTACTCCAACATAGGATCGGAAGGTCCGGGTTCCGCCCCTTCCGCAGGGGCGAGGCCCGAAGGCCCCACGTGTCCAGCGGGCCCGGAGCTCCCACCTTCGCGGAGAGGGGCTCCAGACTCGCCACGTGGCAGGCGGAAACCGGACCTCCCCCTCTGGGGGGGCTTCGAAGGCCCCACGTGTCCAGCGGGGCCAGAGCTCCCGCCTCCTCAGGAGGGGCTCCGGACCCGCCGCGTGGCCGGCAGAAGCCGGACCTCCCTCTCCAGGGGAGGAGCTCATAAGGCTCCACGTGTCCCGCAGGGCCGGACCCCTTCCCCTTAAAAGGGAGCTCCGGGCCCACCACGTGGCCGGCAGATCCGGACCTCCCCATGGGGCGAGCTCCGGAGACCCCCGGGGGCCCTTAATACAGTTAGGACCCGGGGAAGGTGTCTGTGCAGAGCTTCGAGATTGGTGAAGGCCTCTGAGTACCTTGCGGAGCTAAGGACTCGGTCAGGCAAAGCCAAGAAGGAGATAAAAGGCATCACAGGCACAAACATTCAAGAGAGTCTATTTATTCATGGCTCCATGAGCTGGACTACAGACTCGATGAAAAGGAAGAAGCAAGTCCTAAGGTCCTCCCGGTTCACGCCGGAACCTAGAGGCTACAAGGGTGGCCACGTCCCCGACTTCGGCCCTCGCAGTCTCCTCCCGCTCCGCGGCAGGGCCCTCTCTCGCTGGCTCTAGGGAGAAAGAAGGGTCCCGGCTCCTGAAGCATGCCAACACATGTGTGGCGACCTCTAAGGCCAGGCCCCTTCCCTCGGCCTCAAGCTCGCTGGAGACCACCGAGTCCAGCCTGCTCAGCTTGGCGCTGATCGACTCCAGCGCGGGGATCACCTCCGCCACCTTCAGCGCAGGAGCCGTTGCCCTCACCGAACTGAAGCCAAGGGGGATCAAGGCGGACCCCGCCTGATCGATGAAGCTTGAGACCGCACGCGCCTTGGATGACCGCAAGGCCAAGAGCTCCTCTACCTCGCGGCGGGCAGCCTACAGGGCGTCGTGGTTTCCCTCGGAGAATTCCTTCTCCTTGGCCGCCAGGGAGCTTTCCCGAAGGTGGAGAGCCTGAGTGAGCCGCTCTAACTCAGAAGCCCTAAAGTCGGTAGCCAACTCCCGATCCAGGATCGCCTGGCGTTCGCGGGAGACCTGTTCCTCCCTCATAGCAAGGTCTGCCTTCCGCGCCTCTAGCTCCCTGGCCCGAGCTCGCAGGTCGTCCTCGCCCGCCGCCAGCTACGTGGCGACCCTCTCCGCCTCGGCCGCCGTGGAACGCTCCCGGTCCTCAACGGCGAGTTTACGGCGCTCCAACAGCTGTCGTATCTCCTCCGCGACAGAGAGGCTCTCCTCGGCCCGGGCGTGTGCCTCAAGGGCCTCCCTGTGGAGCCGTCGCGTTTCGGCGTCCAGGCGGTCAACAGACCGCTTCAGCCGGTCGAGGAGCGCTTCTCTGAAGTCAAGCAACTCCTGCCCGGAGTCGAGCTCGCCCTTGACCTTCGCGGTCCGCTCCCGCAAAAGGTTCCCCCAGATGAGGAGGCGATCCCTTTCAACCGTATGCTCCTCCCGCTCACGACCAACTGCGGCCAAGATCTGTCAAACGCTCGCTTGGGCAAGCGCGAAGGCATCCGCCAGGGGCAGTGGGGCAGCAGAGGCTGGAGCAACACCCCCGACCTCCTCCATCACATCATCCTCAACAGTAGGCGATACACCAGCGACCGGGATGAGACGCCGGTCAAGAGAAGCTGGCGCTGGGACTTCGACAGCCGGACCCGCCGAACTCTCGCTAACTTCTGGCCCCTCAGTCCGTGGAGAGGGACGAGTGGGAGAAGTCGACGCTGAAGTAGAAGCCGGGTCGCCTGGTACAGGGTTACCTGCACTGGCTTGGGGGCCGCGGCAGCCGTCCCGGTTTCCGAGCGCAACGGCACAGACTCCCCACCAGTCGGGGACGGCCGGGAAGCGCGAACACTCCAGCGGGCTCTGAACCCTGACTTCCGAGCCGGGGTAGGATCCCCAGAGCACGCCGACATCACTGACGGCCGCTCCGTAGTCGCCTGGACTGACGGAGCAGGGGATGCTCCAGAAGCTCCCCTCGACGCATCAGCCCGGGGCCTCTTTGTGTCGCCACCGGAAGGAGTGCCATCTCCAGAAGCAGGAGGTGCAGGCACCCCAGATCCCCGACTTGGCACAGATGCCGCCACTGGAGGAGATCGAGCGTGTTTCTTCTCTGGGGGCGGGTTGGAAGCCATGACGAGGGAGGACTCAAAGGCAAGAAGACAAAGGCACAAGAGTCCAAGGAAAAGCGTTGGGAAGTGCAAAGGGAAGCCGCAATGCGGGTAAGATCCCCTCTTCAAACTTCCCAGGTGCAATTTCAAGCGATTCAAAACTCTTCGAATACGCCGCATCGGCAACCGCTTCGGCTCCAAGACCGAGCACCGATGACACGTGGACCCAAGCCGCCCAGCTGAAGCGGTGGGTCAAGGAGTCAGTCTCCCAAGAAGACGAGCCAGCAAGGCACTCCGGCGGTTCTCGGAGAAAGCGCCGCAACGTGCAGAAGTGGCAGTCTTGGGAACCGCCGCAGTAAAAGCAACCATCAAGTGGGCGCACGCTCCCACGATCCCACGACTGTTCGTGCTCCGGCAGCGATCAATGCGGGACTTAGAGAAAGTGCACGGAACAGAAGAGACGGAGGTCCCACCTCGGGCTCGCTATCTCCCCCGAGATGGGCCCGGGGGCCACTGTCGGTACCCGCGATATGGGGTACCCCCGCGCACAGGGGAAAATGCCTGAGGATCTCGCCCTTCTCCGCAGGGAGAGCTCCGAAGGCGCCACGCGTCCAGCGGGGCCGGACCTCCCTCTCCTCAGAGGAGAGCTCCGGGCTCGCCACGTGGCCTGCATAAGCCGGACCCTCCCCCTCCGCGGGGGAGAGGTCCGAAGGCGCCACGTGTCCAGCGGGGCCGGACCTCCCTCTCCTCAGAGGAGAGCTCCGGGACCGCCACGTGACCGGCAGAAGCCGGACCTCCCCCTCTGCGGGGAGAGGTCCGAAGGCTCCACGTGTCATGCGGGGCCGGACCCCCTCTCCTCTGAGGAGGGCTCCGGGCCCGCCACGTGTCCAGCAGAACAGCGCTGCCTGCCCCCGAGCGGTAGGAAGCGGGCGTAAAGACGCCCCATACCTTGCTCGTACAAGGTATTCAAGGCTCGCGCCTTCCCAAGACGCGGAGACGCGGAGCACGCCTCTGTCAGGTGCCGTTGCGCCCAGTCGCATCACAGACTGGCACGCGGTGTCAGAACCTGCCAGCCAATAAACACAGCGACAAGACATCCCGTGCTGCCTCCGCCGTCATCAACCACTACGACTAGCATGCGGCATGGGCAGGGCGGCAAGACGAGGACTCAGAAGCCTTCGCCAGAGACAACTACCGACATAACTGCAGATACGATAGTCGGCAGGCAATCTCCCCGGGACCACCAGTCGGGTCCCGGGCCCCCCTTGTAAGCCACACGAGCCTCGAACTATAAAAGGCTCGGGTAGGCGACGTTAGCAAGGGTTCGCACTCTAGCCATTCGCACCCTAGGTTCACACTCTAGCAACTCACACCCTAGGCATACTCACTCTCAGGCTCAGGACTCCGGTTCTAAGCAACAAGCAATACAACGAGCACCTCAGCTCACCGTGGACGTAGGGTTTTACGCTCCGGCGGCCCGAGCCACGTAAAACTCGCTGTGTCAAGCTCCTTCCAAACTCGTCCCTACGCTTAAGCTCTCTGCAAGCGACTAGCCCCTCTGAAAAAGAACCTCCGCGGGCTGCCCAGTGCAGGTCTGGGGGAAGTGTCGACCACACACTTCGACAACTCCAAAGACGGGTTTCATGTTGTGGGTTGAGGATGCTTCATAGGAGAGATAGGAAGGATACATGAAGTCCAAGTCATCCTTTCTCAGAGTTCTCTCATTGTGAACTATGATCTCATAGTTCAAGTGCTCCCCAAGTCCTAGGATGCGAGCAAACTCATCATATAGAACTGAGTACACCACCCCATTTGTCATCCAAGTGATTTTCCTGTTTCCATAGGTGTGGAAGTAACAGGTTGTGTAGAACTGGACTATGACTTCAATGTTCCAATCATATTGAAAAGCCATCAAGTCTTTGATCCCATGGCGTTCTGTTGCTTCAATTACTGCATCAAAGGCTTGATGTTTCTTGTTGGCCATGTGTGGCCAGTCCACCCACTGAGCATCAACTACCGGTGTCTTCATTGGGAGATAGACATGCCAGTAGTAGTCACAATGGAAGTCACACCAGAAGCGAGGATCTGGTGTGGACTTCTCGTACTTGTAGACCTCCTCCTCCCGGAACCTTCTGGCTTTGTCAGCTCCTTTCCCCTTGAAGGTTGCACTTGCCAAATTGGGTTGGCGGTTTGGGTTGTGCATGGGAGGTGCCCTTTCAAGGGGCCCAACAGGTCCCTGTGGGGGATTTTCCCTTCCCCGTCTAGGGTTGTCACGAATGACGAGTCCCCTGTTGGCTAGAGCCTTTTTCGTGGAAGGATCAGCTGCTTTGCCTTTTCCTTTGTCCAGGGTCAATTTTTGTGGCTCGGCATGCTGTTTGTCCTTCAGGGGTCAATTTTTGTGGCTCGGCATGCTGTTTGTCCTTCAGGGTGACTAGTCTCTTCCTCCTCGGAGGGTCAACGGACTGGGAGGCTTGGGCTTCCCTGTCAGCCCGTTTCTTTGTCCGAGCCTCCCTTGCAGCAGCCTCTACTGCCTCTGCCTCGGCTGCCGCACGATAAGCGGCTTGACGAGCCGCTTCGGCCTCGGGATTTGGAAGAGGGATGTCGTTGGATCCTGACATGATCTGGTGAGAAAAGAAGTATTTAGTTGATGGAGTATTGCGTTTAAATTAGTTTACAAACCCAAAGTTAGAGGTTAAGACTGTATCATCCAGACTTGTCCGGGCAGGAGGCGGACTAGTCCGCTCCGGCCGGACTTGTCCAGTTGGAGTCCGGACTAGTCCGGACTTTACAGTTTTAAACCCTAACTAATGTGATGACACGACCCCACGATCTTGTCGAGCCAGGATCACGCTGAGGGGTGCTGCGTTGCACAGCACCAGATAACACACGTCAAAGGTATAAAGCGGAAGCGAAATTTTATTACATAAACAAGTCCATGAACATGTTTACATCAAAATAAGTCCAGTCTACACTCACAGGCGTAGACTACGCATCAAGTCCACGTTCAGCCCTTGAACGTGTCCTTGCTAGCACACACACACACTAACTCCGCGGCGTGCACGACTCCCACTCGACGGGGTTCCCCTCTTGGGGTTCCGTCTCCTCTTCAGGAGTCCCTTCCTCATAGAACCCTGCAAAAGCTTCAAACACAAGCAGTGAGCACGAAGGCTCAGCAAGTCTGACCCGTCTCACCTAAACATGGAACTTCTACATGAGGGGTGATGGTTACATGAGGTAAAAATCATTTGCAAAGGACTCGCCTAATTAGTAGAACCTTACTTTCAGGTTTTAGCAGCAGGTTGTGGAGAACCTTACGCTAAGGCACATGAGAGAGCCGCAATCAAACAAGAAACGCATTTCTCTCATGTACTTTGCCCAAAGTTGAAAAGAACTTTAGTTAGCTCTAAACTACAACAAACCATTAACAAGCAAAGTCCATCTTTCAATCAACAGCATTTTAACATGTAACTAGCCTGTTCTTTCTACGTCACGGTACAGTGAACAAGTGGTACTCACTGACCGCGAGGGACGGCGATTATAATCGATTTACACCTGCAGGGTTACCCGAACAACCCGTCACGTACGCCCGTACTCGATGTTGCCCACAACAACCATCACGGACGCCGTACGCAACTACCTTTCACCCGTTAGCCAAATATTGAATCGGTCCCATCGTCCCGAGCAAGAGGTCTTTGCACGCGCATCTCAGTGCCGCCAGCCGATTTACACCTCAAGCTCTCAACCTACCCTCTGAACGACGGGCAATGCCTCAATAACGAGCTACCCGAGTTAAATCAGTTTCCCGGTTCTCATATAGCCGGTAGGTCTTCAGTACTGTTCTAGCTTGTTCAACAGGCTCGCACACGGCTCGGTCCTCAATCGACGCAAGCGGAGCTACAACACACAGACACCAAAGTCCTGCTGCCCTTACTCTCCGCTCGGTCTCATCTTTCTTGCCATGTGTATCATGTGCTATTTCTACCCGAGTCGAGTGCCTCTAGCCTATGCTCGCGAGTAGTTCCAACTACTCGACTTGTACCGAATCCTACACTATATTAGCATTGCAGTAGCTAACGGGGTTTGCAATCCTAAACCCAACCCATGGTTTTCTTGGCTATGCATTTGGGTTTCCAAACAAGACTCTAATGCAAAGAATAATAGTATTCAAAGATGTGCTCAAAACAATAAACATTTGTAAAAAGGTTAATGCAAACCGGAGCTTGCCTTGCTGCTCTTGGTCGTAGGCTAGCTGTCCCTCCGGAGTAACAAAGTCTAGGACTTCGGGTTCCTCCTCGATCTTAGCGACTACATGATAGAAGCAATACATGTATTAATTTAAATGCAGTTGTATTAACTTTTAAACTTGTGAAGTCTATAACTCTTACTATACAAGCCCAATGACTGTGAAATTTTTACTGTGGCTTGGTTACAACCTAAACAGAGACTTGGTCAAGTTTTAGTTGCAGCAAAGCTCATTTGAGCCCTCCACAATTAATTATGTCCTTGACCATAATTGAATGCTCTTAGGGTGTTCTAAGGATTTTCATGAAACAAACTATGACTTTATGAAAACTAGATTTTCAGAGGGTTCTAATGGAGTTGGTATCACTTAATTTGGAAGTTCCTAACTAAAGATATGAGCTAAACAATTTCAGAGAAAATTCTGAAAATGTTTCTGAACATTTTCTATTTTCTCTGGAACAGTTTCACTAATCACACCATTAGGTGGATCAAATGAGCTCAGATGGGTCTGAAATTTTTATGGTAGTACAGGGATATTATGGTGAACATCCCAGCATAATTTCAGGATTTTCCTCCAAAGGATTCTCCGGTTAAAATTCCTAACAGTTTAAACTTTGAGGAATTAATTCTGGAGAAACAAGGGTTTTCATGAAGTGAAACTTGATTTGCTGGAAAGTGCTCAGAGAGATGAATCCAACAAAATTTGGTTCACTCGATTTGGAGCTTTCTAGCCAAAGTTATGAGGATTTGAAGTTTGAAAGAATTCTGAAAATCGGGGAAAAAGTTTAAACTCTCGGGGGCCCGCGGGGACACGTGTCGAGCGCGGAGGTGTCCGGCACACCGGAGCTCACATGGTATTTGCGCGCCAGCACAGCCGATCCCGGCCACACCCGATCCCGATTTAAATTCTTCAGCCGCTGACACGTGGGCCAGCCGGCCTCGTCTTCCTCCCGCCGTTCTCTCGCGTCCGCGCCGCCGACCTCGCCGGAGCAGACTCGGAGCTTGCCGGCTCGCCGCTGCCGGACCTCCCATGGTCTGAAACTCGCCGCCAGGGGGTTGTCGGCGTCGAGGAACACGTCGGTGGTGTCAGGTCGGGCTGGGGGTGACCGGAAATAGCCCGGCGACGTGCCGCGGCCTCGGTTGAGGTTCGGCGCCGTCGACCGTGGGTTCTAACCCGCCAACACCTCGAACAAACGGTTCTACAACATCAGTGTACCTCTAGGAAGCTCGACAAGGTGTCAAACGGGCTCAGGGATGGTGGCAAGTCGGTCGGCACCGTGTGATCGATCGTGCCCGCCATGACCGCCCTCGATCGAGCTCGGAATTCGTCACTCCTAGACAGTTTTACGCCACGGATGCAGAAAAGAACTTGATCGCCGGCTAGTCCAGCGTCTATGTGCAAGATTTGATAACCCCCAAAAGATCATAGAGCGAGAATTTAAAGAAACCATACTGGAAGCTCGGTTTACGGTCGCCGGAGCAGAACTAGGAATTCTCTGTGGATTCTTCACAGTTTGCTTCCAAACTTGGAGGAGAGCAGCACGGTGGTCGCGCGCTCCTGTTGCCTCTCTTGCTGGACCGTGAAAACGCCTGTGGAACGCTGTCCACGGGTGCCTGACCTTCGGCTGAGGCTAGGTCGCCGCGGTGGCGATCGTTTTCAGGCAAAGGAGGTCGGAGCTCGGGGTTTCTGGTGTTGGGGAGGTGGAGTGCGATCTCAGGTGGCCGTCTAGCAGCTCGGGGAGGGAGAAGGCGAGCTGGTTTCGTGGTCCTCCGATCGAGCAGAGAGGCGGCAGGTTGGTGGCTCGGTGATCACGGGAGAGGAGGAAATGATCGGTGCCTGCCCCCGTGGAGCGCCTTAAGAGGGCCCTGGAACCACCCTTGGGCTCGCGTGTGGGCGCGGGAAGCAGCTGGTGGCGCTGCTGCTCCTCGGTGGCGAGCGCAGCTGCTCCTGAGTGTGGAGTCGGCAGCCGCTCGGTGGAAGTTCCCATCGAGACTCTGACTTTGGGTGCAAGTTTCTCCTTCTTCCCTCTATGACATGTGGGTCCCACCCGGGGTTTTAACCTCTGAAATTTACTCCTAATCACTGTAGTAAACAGTGAGCCCCATAATACCCCTGGTGATTCAAATCATTCACCCATGAGCCATTTGAATTGAGTAGAATTCAAATTGGGTTTGGTTTGAATGAATTTCAGCACAAGTTCAGTTCTGAATTCAAATAAAGTTTGAATTTGTCCCACTTAGCTCATGTCAAGATCAACTCCAAATGGAGTGAAAATTGGTGTGTGGGCTCAAAAAATGTGCTGAGTAAGAATATGCCTCCCACTTTTAAATTCATGGGATAAAAACAGTTTGAATTTGAATATGGTTTCGAACTGCCCTCTTTCTAACTATACCCAAAATGACCTCAAAAAGGTTTTGAATTTGGGTGAAACTTGGCATGGACATCCTTAGCAATGTGTAGGAGTTTTCATATGTCCAGCCCACCTATATCACATGTGGGAAATACCACTTTTGCAATGTGTGAGTTTGTTCTCTAATGAGCATGTTGATGGTGGTTACTTCCTCTTCATTTGTGTTCATCATCTTTCCTCAAATGAGGTGTGTGTGTATGGTGATGAACACTTCAATTATGTGTCAAAAACTGAGGCCCTTACATGTGATTTGCTTACTAATTCATCAAAGTAGGTGTAATACTATGGGGTTTTGAAATAATATGGCCTAGGAAACTCAGAGAAGCCCTAAGGTACCCAAGATATGTTCTAGGAATAGGATTTTTGTGAAAAGTCAAGGCTAGGTTAAAAAGTACCTTGGAGTGAAGGAATGTGATGAAATCCACGGTTTGAAGGAGCGGAGATGGTCGGACAGGAGTTCCCCGCACTCCACAAGCCTTGAATCGAGGATCCCTTCGAGGGATTTGAGGGAGAACTCCAAAATCGCTAATGGGGGCGAGTTTTGGAGGAGAGAAGTGGAGTGGAGGTGAATGAGGGAGAGAGAGGGGTTTCAGCCCGACCCTTGGAGGTTAAGCCTCCAAGGGCCGGACTAGTCCGGTCCCCAGTCCGTACTAGTTCGGACTTGTCCGGGTGCCAGGCGGACTAGTCCGTTGTGAACTTGTCCGCTGCTCCTCGGACTTCTTTAGAATGCCCGGACTTGTCCGTCCTCTAGGTCGGACTAGTCCGGCTTTTAAAAAATTCTTATATATCAGAATTTTGCCTTTGTTTGCGGTGGATTTACTTGCACCTGCTATATGATCCATTTATATATATATATATATATATATATATATATATATATATATATATATATATATATATATATATATCAGACACATAATTATGTGATGACAATGTAGCCAAAAATAATGTGAGGTAGAAAAATAGAGGAGGTACAAGTTTTCACAATCGAGCACATTTTTGAAGGTTGTGAAAGAATTTTTGAGAACTTCTATTTGCACAATTTTTCAACTTACATTCCTAGAGTCTAATATATTCAGCTCATTCCGAAGTTCACAAAATCGTTTTTCATCTAGTGATTTGGTAAAGATATCGGCTAGTTGTTTTTCAGTTCTTACGTGTGAGATAGCTATGTCCCCCTTTATAGAATGATCTCTCAAAAAGTGATGTCGAATGTCTATGTGTTTGGTTCTAGAGTGCTCAACGGGATTGTGGGCTATCTTAATAGCACTCTCATTGTCACAAAGGAGTGAATGTTGTTCATAGTGTGACCATAATCCCTTAGAGTTTGTCGCATCCAAAGAAGTTGAGCACAGCAACTTCCGGCTGCGACATACTCTGCCTCAGCTGTGGAGAGAGCAATGGAATTTTGTTTCTTGGATGACCATGATACTAGGGACCTACCCAAAAATTGACAAGTCCCTGAGGTGCTTTTTCTATCTATTTTACATCCAGCGTAATCCGCATCGGAGTATCCAATGAGATTAAACTTAGACCCCTTTGGATACCATAATCCTAGGTTGGCTGTGTAAACTAGATATCTTAGGATCCTTTTAACAGCTGTTAAATGACATTCTTTAGGTGATGCTTGAAATCTTGTGCATAAACATACACTAAGCATGATATCGGGTCTAGATGCGCAAAGATAAAGTAATGAGTCAATCATGGAGCGATATACCTTTTGATCCACGCTTGGTCCATCTTCATTGAGGTCAAGGTGCCCATTTGTTGTCATTGGTGTCTTGATTGATTTTGCTTTGTCCATGTCGAACTTCTTGAGTATGTCTTGTGTGTACTTAGTTTGACTAATGAACGTGCCTTCCTTGAGTTGCTTGACTTGAAATCCGAGGAAAAACTTCAACTCTCTCATCATGGACATCTCAAACCTATCTGTCATTATCTTGCTAAACTCATTGCAAAAAGATGTGTTAGTAGAACCAAATATAATGTCATCGACATATATTTGGCACACAAAGAGATCGTTGTCTACATTCTTTGTGAATAGTGTATAATCTGCTTTGCCTATCTTGAAGCCATTATCAATAAGAAAGTCTCTAAGACATTCATACCAAACTCTAGGAGCTTGTTTGAGACCATAGAGAGCTTTATGCAATTTAAACACATGATCAGGATATTCTTGGTCTTCAAAACCGAGTGGTTGCTCCACGTACACCTCCTCCTTGATTGGACCATTTAGAAAGGCACTTTTCACATCCATTTGATAGAGTTTAAAATCATGATGAGTAGCATAGGCTAATAGAATACGAATAGATTCAAGCCTAGCTACGGGAGCAAAGGTTTCATCGAAATCCAAACATTTGACTTGAGCATATCCCTTTGCTACAAGTCTGGCCTTGTTTCTCATCACCACTCCGTGTTCGTCTTGCTTGTTGCGGAACACCCACTTGGTCCCTACCACGTTTGCGTTTGATCTTTTCACTAGCTCGCATACTTGATTTCTTGTAAAGTTGTTTAATTCTTCTTGCATGGCTACTACCCAATTCGGGTCCTTGAGTGCATCTTCCACCCTAAATGGTTCCAAGGACGGCACAAAAGAGTAATGTGCACAAAAGTTAGCTATACGAGAACATGTTGTTACCCCTTTTGTGATATCTCCAAGGATGGTATCAATGGGGTGATCTCGTTGAATGCTTTGATGAACCCTTGGGTGAGGCACTTGATTTCTTGAGTGGTTTTCTTCTTCTTCTTCTCCCCCTTGATCAACACCATGGTTTTGATTTTCTTCTTCCTCAAACTAACCATCTTGATCTTGAGGTGTTTGATTTTGATCTTGAGTGAGAGGTGCCACTTTTGATGAGCTTGTAGCATCTTTTCCTACATTTTCTTGGGGTCGGATTTCTCCAAGCCCCATTCTTCTTAGTGCTTCACTGTAACACCCCAAAAATCTGGTTAAGACCCTAAATCATGTTAAGAGGGGAATTTAAAAATTTTTTGGACGTGTTGCATGTTTTGCAAAAATTCAAATTCAAACTGGAATTCAAATTAAACTCAAAACAGAAAAGAAATAGAAAAAGGAAAACAGAAAAAAACCGGCCAGTGGGCCAAAACCCACCAGCCGGCCCAATCAGCCCCCGCGCCAGCCCGCAGCCGCGCGCGCCTTTTCCTCCCACTGACAGGCAGGGCCCGCCAGCCCTTCTTCTACCTCGCGCCCGCGCCGGGATTCTCTCACCCCGGATCAAAACCGACCCGGATTCCTGCGCATCCCCGCCGAATTCCGTTCGTAGGCGACGCGAACTCGATCTAAACCACCCCGCCGCCCTCCCCCGTCTATAAAAACCCCGACCTTGTTCTGTTTTTCCCAAGCGATCCGCCGATTTTACTCCGGTGAGAAAACGAGCCTTCTCCGGTGAATTCTGGCCGATCTAAGCTCGGAAATTCCGATCTAACTCGCTGGTCTTGATCCACCGCCTCCGGGGAACCCTGCAGGTGCAGAAAACTCGGTGACTTGCGGTTCAAACACAGCGCCGACGAGCCTCGCCGTGGTTTCAATTCGGACCTCGTCGCCGATCGCCTTCCAGGACCTCCGAGCTCAAGAAAACCCCCGAGGTGAGATCCCCGACCTCCCCTCTGCCGATCTATGCCATAAGATCACAGTTCTAGGAAGAATTTTCGAAGATCCGAAAGTCTCCGGCGAGATCACCGCCTCCCGCCGCCGTGCGCCGCCGGCAGCGCCGCCCGCGCTCGGTTAGAGCGACGTGGCCACTTGTGCGCCGTCTATTTTAAATCGCACGGTAGACTTTAAATCCCCGCGTACCGGTTCGACGTTATAATCTAAGCCGTCTGTTTTAAATCGGACGGTCCACGTCAGCCCCGCATTATAAAGACTGGAATTCTTACGCGCTACCCCCTGGGGTTCTCAGGAAATAAGAGCTAGCCCCGGAAACTTCTGATCTAGCCCCTGGAACCTCAGAAAATCATGTAAATTCATTTAAAAATCAGTTTTAACCCCTGACCTTAATAAGAATTAGGAAAAACTCCTCTGTTATGTATAGCTAGACCCCTGAAAATTGTTAAAATAAAATTATAGACCCTGTAGTGGGGTGAGTTTACCTTTTTAGCCCTGTTTAATATTTAATTTAGGAAAATTTAATATGTGGCTAGTATTTAAAAAGTGGGACAAACATATTGTCATAATTAAATTAAAAACTTTCTCAGTATTTAGAAAACTTTGGAGTGAGATAAAAATATATTTTGGGCTGAAATGAATCTGTTTAATTTATTATTCACATTTAGGGACATATTTTTAAGTAAAGAATTATTCTGGAAAATAGGGAAAATAATTGTAAAATAGTTTACATCAGAGGCAAAGGTCAAAAATATATTATTAAATATTTTAGATCAGAACCTATTCTGTTTAGATGAGGTGTCTTACTATTTTCATAATAAAATTCACATTTAGGCATAGGAAATAAATCTGAAAATATAGCAAACTATGTATGAATAACTAGAAAATGATAAATGAAGTTTCTAAAATCCAAAGAATTCAGTTTAGGGTTGGTAGAAGGTCTGAAGACACATATGGGGTAGGAAAATGCCTTCCATGCACACTTGGTAGCTAAAAGGTGTAGTAATTGAATATAAGGAATTTATTTAAATTGGAAACTCATATATATAGTATGTAAGTATAAATGTGAACACAAAAGTAGGAATCATATACACATGATTAAAAGTGCATGCAAGCCACAAATCAACACACATAGAGTAACCACAACACATATAATGGTGAATGACTTACATAAATATGAATGTGTGGTTTGTATGAAGTGGAAGTGTGAACTATGTCTTATGGATTGTTGTTTTTCTTTTGCTATGTGTGATGGTATGATGTAGAACCTGCTCAAGAGCAAGTTATTCCTTCCAAGATCAGGACTACCCATTTCAAGAGCAGCAGGAAGGAGGCAAGTGTCCTTGACCACTTTGATCCTATGCTAGGATGTGTAGCTAGAATTATTTGCATTGTCAATTGAAATATGAAACCCATGCTAGGAAGTTTACCTAGAATTGCATTACCTTGTTTCCTTGTAGCTTGGGTTGGGATTTATTCTATCATGTCATTTATTATTATGCATATGCTTAGCCATGCTTAGAATGGGATATTTGGGATATGAGATCATCAGTTTATTTTACCATACTCTTGAATGAGATATTGTGAGTTATGTAGTGGTAGGGATCAAGGCAAGTTGGATGTTTTGGTTGTGTGCTGGGTGCATGAGACTCGGGTTTGTGTTTAGTACTTGCTTGGATCCTAAGGATCGGTTCATGGAGCATGTAACCTGGCTTTACAGTGCCAACCACATGCTGAGATGGGGCAGCTTGGCCAATTAATTAGGTGTATCCCCGGCGTAGTATGGGTGTGTTGGATGGTGCGGGGAGTAGGTGTTAGCTGGACTACCATATGAACCGCAAGGCTCAAGAGGGGGCCACTGCAGCGGGGTTGGAACCTCTTGTATGCTGTTAGGGGTGAAACCTCAGTGGGCCCACGCTCGTCGGGAATCCCTTTGTAAAGGCTTCGTAGTGATCTCCTGGCTACACACCTGGGAAGTGTGAATGTGGTTCGTAGCCACTGGCATAATGGAGGTTCTTTTAGTCCACCCGGCAACGGGGGATGAAATCACTACATGTGGGTACAGTGGTACAAACTCTGCAGAGTCAAAACTATCATGACAGCCGTGCTCACGGTCAAGAGCGGCTTGGACTTATTCATGATTAGAGGATTGATGGTTTTGGAAGTTAAGGATGTTAAGCGGGGAGCTTAACTTTGGAAATGATGTTAGGTTTATTTGATTATGATGATGGAATGGGAGATTGGGACCATTTCACCTATGTAGTAATGTAGGTGCTTAATAAGCTAAGGTGATAGGTATTAATTGCGTAGTGCTTTAACCATGAGTTCAACCTCCCCTTGTTCTAGCCATGCATGATATAATTTTCCCACACTTGCTGAGTACCATCGGTACTCAACCTTGCATATTTGTTGGTTTATATTGCTGCTCAGGTCAAGATAATGAGGTGATGTATAATGACCAAGACTTTGGCCCCGAAGAAGGTTTCTAGGTTCATGGAGACCCCCGGGCAACGTCTGCAATGGAGCCCACAAGAATAATATTCCGCTGCTAGTTTAGTTTATTTGTGATGAACTATTTATCGTCCATCGAGACATATGCTTTGTAAGACTTATTTATATTCGACACCTGGCTTGTAATAAATGATGCTTCACTATTTGTCATCACATGTATGAGAAAATGATCCTGGCATACATGTGATATTCACTCGGTTGTTCCTCGGAGAAACCGGGTGTGACAGAGGTGGTATCAGAGCCAAGGTTGCCCGTAGGATCGTGGACCTAGGTAGGAATGGACGTATTTAAGGGCCTTATTTTCTTAAAAACTATTTTTACAAGGTGTGTGTTGAAAAGTGTTATTTAATGAGTCACTTTCTTCATCTTACCCCAATATTCATTCAAAATAGGATTTTTGTTTAAAAGTTTATCTAACCTAAGTTTAAATGCTTTTTGTTTTAGATGGTTTGCATGATTCGCACTGCTCGCAAGTCCACAGGAGGGAGAGTTCCCGTAGTTGCCCTTGCCGAAAGAGAGGAGAGCCGTCCGGTGACGTACCTTTCCTACGGATTGGCAGTAGGAGGCTTGTTGCACCGTCTTCGACGTATGCTCGAAGCCGCCGGCAATACGGGCAAGCTAATCATCCACTATAACTCCACCAGGACCATCCGTGAGAAGAGGGAAGAATGGAGTTCACAGATGAGGATTATACACGAAAATCGGCTGCTTAAGATCCACCGTTCTCCAGCTTGTAGAGCGACACAGGTCGATGCGGAGAAAGATGTCACCTGGGAGGCCATCACCTGCCAGAGTCATATCTATCGTCGCCACCTGGACAGGACTGAGTACATGTATGTCCTCCAGCGTGAGAGTGGTACCACGGAGTACAAGTACCCGCCGGTGCAGCAAGGGACTTCTCATGAGCACATGGACTTGTGCTTGGAGGATGCTGCTATGCTCAGCACTCGACTGCAGGAGTGTCAACAAGAGCTTCAGGATGTCTGGGACACCCTGAAGGAAACGGAGGCGTTGCTGCGAGCCTGCTTAAGGGCGAGAGAAAGAGGAGATGGGAATGAACTGTGTGTCACCATGAATGATACATGGACTCCCGACTCCCCAGATCGCTGGGCGATCAGGCGTCATCGCACTTCTCCACCAGCAACCTCCCCACCCAAAGCAGAGTCAGAAGGCAGCCGAAATGATGAGGAAGATCCCGAGGAGCCAGCTCAAGAAAACGAGTAGTGTAGAGTCCTTCCCTTAGCTAGCAAGATGTCGAATAGTCGAGTAGATTACGTTAAGTTAATGGTGTGTTAATGCTTGGTGTGTGACGTGAGTTGTGGAAGCCATGAGCAATTGTCCACAGCCTCGTCTTCAGATTGTTTTGCCCTAGTGTGTGAACCCACATGAAACAATATTGCATTCATTTTTGTGTGAGAAATGAACCCTCAGAAAAGTATAACAAAGCTTCAACACTCCAAAGTACAAACAAATGAAAGTAGTAAGATGATACTAAATGCTTTCAAATTAACATTGGTTGATTCTGCCAGATGGCCGGAAGAGGAAAAGGACGTGCTGCCAACCCCGCCAACAACAACGATGAGGCATGCAACCCTCATCTTTCTGGAGGCCAGGACCGGGGTGGTCGCCGTGAAGGAGTTGATCCCCTCCACCAAATGTTGGAGAATCAGAATCAGCTCATCCAGAACTTGACTCAAGTGGTGGCCAACTTGCATCAAGTTCCACCTCCACAAGCTGCACCACGCCAACCAAGGTTGAGTGAGTTTCTAGGAACTCAACCTCCAAAGTTTGCAAGTGCTGCTGAACCTCTGGAGGCAGATGATTGGCTTAAGACCATTGAGAGCAAGATGAGGATCATACAGTGCCAAGGGTATGAGAGGGTGCTGTTTGCCTCTCATCAATTGCATGGACCTGCTACTGATTGGTGGACCGCCTACGTGGCTTCCCATCATGACCCTGAGAACATCACTTGGGAAGAGTTCAAGCGAGCTTCCGCAACCATTACATCCCAAGAGGTGAACTCAAAAACAAGAGGAAGGAGTTTTTGGGACTGCTGCGGGGAAACATGACGGTGAGGGAATACCTCACTAAATTTACTCAACTATCCCGTTATGCCCCACGGGACATAGAGACTGGTGAGCAGAAACAAGATTGTTTCGTGGAGGGACTTACCGCAGAGATGCAGTGTGCAATGTCCTCAAATGAGTATGAAAGCTTCCAAAAGATGGTGGACAGAGCATTTGTGGTAGAAAGGAAGCTAAAGGCCTTGGAAAATGAGAATAAGAGGAAGGTCGGGTGGTCACATCAAGCCTCAGGGAGCAACACCCGTCCACGTCTGATGCAGCAACCTGCAGGGCAGACGAACCGTGCGGCGGTACCCTACTCAGCACCAAGAGGGTACAACCCGAACTACAGGCCTCCCACAGCACCAGCACAGCCACAACGCCAGTTTGTACAGCAGCCTCGCCCCGCATATCCACCTCGACCAGCAGTGCAAGGACCTCCAAACCAACCCCAAGACAATAAAGGCCAAGCACCTAAGGTTGGGGTGCAATGTTTTATCTGTGGTGAAGTGGGGCACTATGCCCATAAGTGCCCAAAGAAGAAGCCCGCGCAGCCACCACAGCAGAATGTAATGAGAGGACGGGTGAACCACGTCACTATGGAGGAAGCACAAGAGGCACCCGACGTGGTAGTTGGTAAGTTTCCTGCCAATTTACACATTGCAACCCTGCTATTTGATTCTGGTGCTACCCACTCGTTCATTGCTCAAGGGTTTGTTAAGAAGCATGACCTAGCAACAACACAAATGAACCATATGCTAGCCGTAAATTCTCCAGGTGGAGAAATAAGGACAAGACAAGTGTGTCCCAAGGTGAATCTAGACATTAATGGGGTAGTGTTTACTGCCAACCTCATAGTAATAGATTCCCAAGGGATCGATATTATTTTGGGCATGGACTGGTTGACCAAACATAAGGGAATCATCCATTGTTCGACCAGAACGGTGGAACTAACTCACCCTAGTGGCACAAGAGTAAAGTTTATAACAATACAAGAGCCTAGGAGGGACATTAAATTAAATCAAGCTGAGGTGAAAGTGGAGGAGATCAGGATTATCCGAGAATATCCAGATGTTTTTCCGGAGGAGTTGCCAGGTATGCCTCCCGATCGTGAAGTGGAATTTGCAATTGAGCTAGTGCCTGGAACAGCCCCGATATACAAGAGACCTTATCGGATGGACTCCAAGCAGCTAGAAGAACTCAAGGATCATTTGAGAGAATTGACGGAGAAGGGGTATATTCGCCCTAGTTCCTCACAATGGGGAGCTCCGGTGATATTTGTGCCCAAGAAGGACGGAACCCAAAGGTTATGCGTGGATTACCGTGCCTTGAATGAGGTAACCATCAAGAACAAGTACCCATTACCCCGCATTGAAGACTTGTTTGATCAGTTGAGGGGAGCTTGTGTGTTCTCGAAAATTGATCTCAGGTCGGGATACCACCAACTCAAGATAAGGCAATCTAATATTCCCAAGACAGCTTTCGTATCTCGGTACGGACTGTATGAATACACTGTCATGCCTTTCGGGCTAACTAATGCCCCGGCATACTTCATGTATCTCATGAACAAGGTATTCATGGAATATCTGGACAAATTTGTGGTGGTTTTCATAGATGACATTCTCGTTTTCTCCAAAGATGAAGAAGAACATGAGAAACATCTAAGGTTGGTGTTGCAGAGGCTGAGGGAACACCAACTATATGCCAAGTTGAGCAAGTGTGAGTTTTGGCTGAAGAGAGTTCCCTTCTTAGGACATATAATCTCGGAGGGAGGGATCTCCGTAGATCCCGCCAAAATCGAGGATATACAGAAGTGGAAGACCCCTGAAAATATCGGGGAAGTTCGAAGCTTCTTAGGATTGGCTGGATACTATCGACGGTTTATTGAGGGATTCTCCAAGATCTCGAGACCTCTCACCAAAGTGTTGGAGAAGGGAATCACATTCACATGGACACCGCAGTGCGAGACGAGTTTTCAGGAGCTAAAGAAAAGATTGACAACAGCCCCAGTGCTTGTTATGCCAGATATGCAGAAGAACTTTACGGTGTACTGCGATGCCTCTGGAAACGGGTTGGGATGTGTTCTCATGCAAGAAGGGCATGTCGTGGCTTATGCATCCCGGCAGCTTCGGAAGCACGAAAAGAACTATCCTACACATGACCTAGAACTAGCCGCAGTGGTACACGCGTTGAAAATTTTGCGGCACTATTTGATGGGGAAGAGGACAGAGATATATACGGATCATAAGAGTTTGAAGTACATATTCACACAGCCAGACCTCAACCTAAGACAAAGGAGATGGTTAGAGCTAATCAATGACTTTGATGTAGGCATCAACTATCATCCTGGGAAAGCAAACGTCGTGGCCGATGCTTTAAGTCGGAAAGTGCAGGTCAACAAGTTGAGCTTGAAGGACATGCCTGCAGAATTGAAGGGCGAGATTATAAGGCTCAATCTATGCCTGGTAAATAGTGGTGAATCCATCGCCATGGAAGTGGATTCCACACTCAAGCGAGACATACGCGAGGGTCAAAAGAATGACGAGAAGATACGAGAGATCAGACAACTCATCAAGGAAAATAAAGCTCCTGGTTTTAGAGAGGATGAACAAGGAACGGTGTGGCACGGGAAAAGAATCTGTGTGCCAGAAGTAAAGGAGATCCGTGAATTGATTTTGAAGGAGGCTCATGATTCTGACTATTCCATTCATCCTGGGAGTACGAAGATGTACCAGGACCTCAAGAGCAGGTATTGGTAGTATGGCATGAAGCGCGATGTCGCGGAACATGTTGCCCTATGTGACACATGTCAGTTGGTGAAAGCAGAACATCAACGACCCGCGGGATTATTGCAACCACTCAAAGTGCCTGAATGGAAATGGGAAGAAATCAGTATGGATTTCATAGTGGGACTGCCCAGGACCCAATCAGGGTATGATTCGATATGGGTCATCATTGATAGGCTAACCAAGGTAGCTCATTTCATCCCCGTGAAAGAAAGCTACAGCGGATCCAAATTAGCAGAGTTGTACATGTCAAGGATCGTGTGTTACCATGGAGTGCCAAAGAATATAGTGTCGGATCGAGGGACACAGTTCACCTCAAGGTTCTGGCAGAAGTTACATGAAACCATGGGAACCCATCTGAATTTCAGCTCTGCCTATCATCCCCAAACTGACGGGCAGACGGAAAGAACCAATCAGATTCTTGAAGATATGCTGAGGGCATGTGCACTCAAAAACAATCGGAGTTGGGATAAGAACTTATCGTATGCGGAGTTTTCCTATAACAACAGCTATCAAGCTAGTATGAAGATGTCACCGTTTGAAGCCTTGTACGGAAGGAAGTGTAGAACTCCCCTATTTTGGAACCAAACGGGGGAAAGTAAAGTGTTTGGTCCAGAAGTACTACAAGAAGCCGAGGCGAAGGTGAGGGAAATTCGCAACAATTTGAGGATAGCACAGACACGCCAAAAGAGTTATGCCGATGTACGAAGAAGAGAGCTCGTTTTCAACGTGGGAGACTATGTCTATCTCAAGGTGTCCCCTATCAGAGGACTTCGTCGGTTCAAGGTGAAAGGGAAGTTGTCACCTCGATACATCGGACCCTTTCAAGTTCTGGAAAGGAAAGGCGAAGTGGCGTATCAACTAGAGTTACCGGCTCGTCTATCGGATGTGCACGATGTGTTTCATGTATCACAACTCAAGAAATGCCTGAGGACGCCTGAAGAGGCGTTACCCATGAATGAAGTGGACGTAGCTGAGGATTTGTCTTATGCTGAGCAACCATACAAGATTTTGGAGACAAAGGAACGCCTCACGAGAAATAAAAGAATCCGGATGTGCAAGGTGCAGTGGCAGCATCACTCAGAAGAGGAAGCCACCTGGGAGCGGGAAGATGAACTCAAGGCACAATTTCCGGAATTGTTTTCTTAGAACCACCAATCTCGAGGACGAGATTTCTTTTAAGGGGGGTAGAGCTGTAACACCCCAAAAATCTGGTTAAGACCCTAAATCATGTTAAGAGGGGAATTTAAAATTTTTTGGACGTGTTGCATGTTTTGCAAAAATTCAAATTCAAACTGGAATTCAAATTAAACTCAAAACAGAAAAGAAATAGAAAAAGAAAAAGGAAAACAGAAAAAAACCAGCCAGTGGGCCGAAACCCACCAGTCGGCCCAATCAGCCCCCGCGCTAGCCCGCAGCCGCGCGCGCCTTTTCCTCCCACTGACAGGCGGGACCCGCCAGACCTTCTTCTACCTCGCGCCCGCGCCGGGATTCTCTCACCCCGGATCAAAACCGACCCGGATTCCTGCGCATCCCCGCCGAATTCCTTTCGTAGGCGACGCGAACTCGATCTAAACCACCCTGCCGCCCTCCCCCGTCTATAAAAACCTCGACCTCGTTCTGTTTTTCCCACGCGATCCGCCGATTTTACTCCGGTGAGAAACCGAGCCTTCTCCGGCAAATTCTGGCCGATCTAAGCTCGGAAATTCCGATCTAACTCGCTGGTCTTGATCCACCGCCTCCGGGGAACCCTGCAGGTGCAGAAAACTCAGTGACTTGCGGTTCAAACACAGCGCCGACGAGCCTCGCCGTGGTTTCAATTCGGACCTCGTCGCCGATCGCCTTCCAGGACCTCCGAGCTCAAGAAAACCCCCGAGGTGAGATCCCCGACCTCCCCTCTGCCGATCTATGCCATAAGATCACAGTTCTAGGAAGAATTTTCGAAGATCCGAAAGTCTCCGGCGAGATCACTGCCTCCCGCCGCCGTGCGCCGCCGGCAGCGCCGCCCGCGCTCGGTTAGAGCGACGTGGCCGCTTGTGCACCGTCTATTTTAAATCGCACGGTAGACTTTAAATCCCCGCGTACCGATTCGACGTTATAATCTCAGCCGTATGTTTTAAATCGGACGGTCCACGTCAGCCCCGCGTTATAAAGACTGGAATTCTTACGCGCTACCTCCTGGGGTTCTCAGGAAATAAGAGCTAGCCCCGGAAACTTTTGATCTAGCCCCTGGAACCTCAGAAAATCATGTAAATTCATTTAAAAATCAGTTTTAACCCCTGAACTTAATAAAAATTAGGAAAAACTCCGCTGTTATGTATAGCTAGACCCCTGAAAATTGTTAAAATAAAATTATAGACCCTGTAGTGGGTGAGTTTACCTTTTTAGCCCTGTTTAATATTTAATTTAGGAAAATTTAATATGTGGCTAGTATTTAAAAAGTGGGACAAACATATTGTCATAATTAAATTAAAAACTTTCTCAGTATTTAGAAAACTTTGGAGTGAGATAAAAATATATTTTGGGCTGAAATGAATCTGTTTAATTTATTATTCACATTTAGGGACACATTTTTAAGTAAAGAATTGTTCTGGAAAATAGGGAAAATAATTGTAAAATAGTTTACATCAGAGGCAAAGGTCAAAAATATATTATTAAATATTTTAGATCAGAACCTATTCTGTTTAGATGAGGTGTCTTACTATTTTCATAATAAAGTTCACATTTAGGCATAGGAAATAAATCTGAAAATATAGCAAACTATGTATGAATAACTAGAAAATGATAAATGAAGTTTCTAAAATCCAAAGAATTCAGTTTAGGGTTGGTAGAAGGTCTGAAGACACATATGGGGTAGGAAAATGCCTTCCATGCACACTTGGTAGCTAAAAGGTGTAGTAATTGAATATAAGGAATTTATTTAAATTGGAAACTCATATATATAGTATGTAAGTATAAATATGAACACAAAAGTAGGAATCATATACACATGATTAAAAGTGCATGCAAGCCACAAATCAACACACATAGAGTAACCACAACACATATAATGGTGAATGACTTACATAAATATGAATGTGTGGTTTGTATGAAGTGGAAGTGTGAACTATGTCTTATGGATTGTTGTTTTTCTTTTGCTATGTGTGATGGTATGATGTAGAACCTGCTCAAGAGCAAGTTATTCCTTTCCAAGATCAGGACTACCCATTTCAAGAGCCGAAGGAAGGAGGCAAGTGTCCTTGACCACTTTGATCCTATGCTAGGATGTGTAGCTAGAATTATTTGCATTGTCAATTGAAATATGAAACCCATGCTAGGAAGTTTCCCTAGAATTGCATTACCTTGTTTCCTTGTAGCTTGGGTTGGGATTTATTCTATCATGTCATTTATTATTATGCATATGCTTAGCCATGCTTAGAATGGGATATTTGGGATATGAGATCATCAGTTTATTTTACCATACTCTTGAATGAGATATTATGAGTTATGTAGAGGTAGGGATCAAGGCAAGTTGGATGTTTTGGTTGTGTGTTGGGTGCACGAGACTCGGGTTTGTGTTTAGTACTTGCCTGGATCCTAAGGACCGGTTCATAGAGCATGTAACCTGGCTTTACAGTGCCAACCACATGCTGAGATGGGGCAGCTTGGCCAATTAATTAGGTGTATCCCCGGCGTAGTATGGGTGTGTTGGATGGTGTGGGGAGTAGGTGTCAGCTGGACTACCATATGAACCGCAAGGCTCAAGAGGGGGCCACTGCAGCGGGGTTGGAGCCTCTTGTATGCTGTTAGGGGTGAAACCTCAGTGGGCCCACGCTCGTCGGGAATCCCTTTGTAAAGGCTTCGTAGTGATCTCCTGGCTACACACCTGGGAAGTGTGAATGTGGTTTGTAGCCACTGGCATAATGGAGGTTCTTTTAGTCCACCCGGCAACGGAGGATGAAATCACTACATGTGGGTCAAGTGGTACAAACTCTGTAGAGTCAAAACTGTCATGACAGCCGTGCTCACGGTCAAGAGCGGCTTGGACTTATTCATGATTAGAGGATTGATGGTTTTGGAAGTTAAGGATGTTAAGCGGGGAGCTTAACTTTGGAAATGATGTTAGGTTTATTTGATTATGATGATGGGATGGGAGATTGGGACCATTTCACCTATGTAGTAATGTAGCTGCTTAATAAGCTAAGGTGATAGGTATTAATTGCGTAGTGCTTTAACCATGAGTTCAACCTCCCCTTGTTCTAGCCATGCATGATATAATTTTCCCACACTTGCTGAGTACCATCGGTACTCAACCTTGCATATTTGTTGGTTTATATTGCTGCTCAGGTCAAGATAATGAGGTGATGTATAATGACCAAGACTTTGGCCCCGAAGAAGGTTTCTAGGTTCATGGAGACCCCCGGGCAACGCCTACAATAGAGCCCACAAGAATAATATTCCGCTGCTAGTTTAGTTTATTTTTGATGAACTATTTATCGTCCATCGAGACATATGCTTTGTAAGACTTATTTATATTCGACACCTGGCTTGTAATAAATGATGCTTCACTATTTGTCATCACATGTATGAGAAAATGATCCTGGCATACATGTGATATTCACTCGGTTGTTACCGCCAACAAGACCATACTTGTTACCGCCAATGCTTATATAGGTGACAGGGCCGAAGAGGTCCATGTGAAGCATCTCCAATGGTCTTGTTGTCGTCATCACGTTCTTGGCGGGGTGAGCTGTTCCAATTTGCTTTCCTGCTTGGCACGCACTATGTAAGGGCCTCAGTTTTTGACACACATTTGAAGTGTTCATCACCACACCACACACCTTATTTGAGGAAAGTTGATGAACACAAATGAAGAGCAAGTAACCACCATCAACATGCTCATTAGAGAACAAACTCACATATTGCAAAAGGGGTATTTCCCACATGTGATATAGAGGGGCTGGACATATGAAAACTCCTACACATTGCTAAGGATGTCCATGCCAAGTTTCACCCAAATTCAAAACCTTTTTGAGGTCATTTTGGGTATAGCTAGAAAGAGGGCAGTTTGAAACCACATTCAAATTCAAACTGTTTCTATCCCATGAATTTAAAAGTGGGGGGCATATTCTTACTCAGCACATTTTTGTGAGCTCACACACCAATTTTCACTCCATTTGGAGTTGATCTTGACATGAGCTAAGTGGGACAAATTCAAACTTTATTTGAATTCAAAACTGAACTTGTGCTGAAATCCCTTCAAACCAAACCCAATTTGAATTCTATTCAATTCAAATGGCTCATGGGTGAATAATTTGAATCACTTGGGGTATTTTGGGGCTCACTGTTTACAACAGTGATTAGGAGTAAATTTCAGAGGTTAAAATTGGAAGTGGGACCCAGATGTCAGCCACTACTCCAAATCAAACCGACTGAGACTTTCTCACTCGGTTAGCCAAGCCGCCGCTGCGATCGCCACCGAGGGGAGCCGACGCACCAGCAGCTGCTTGGCCACGCACGGGCGTGAGGCGGTGCAGAGCCTTCTTAAGGCGCCTTCCCCCCTCCTCGGCTGAAGCCTCACCCGTTTCTTCCCCCGCAAGAACTCAGCGCCAGCAAACACTTTCCGCAGCTCGGAATCGATCGGAGAGCGCCGATCACAACTTTCTCCGTCCCCTCCAGAGCCACGGCAAGGTACTAGAAACCTTCCTCCGTCTTCCCCGCTGCTAGAATTCAGTTGAAACCGATTGATATCGGCTATGCCGAAGGATCAATTCGGTGGCTTAGAACCGCCGCACCTCGGGCTCCCGTGGCCAGCTCAACCAGGGCGTTGTCACGCCCGAGCCAAGGCACCCTTGGACGCGCTGATGACCGGTGCTGCTCACCCCCGAGCCACAGCCCGAGTGATTGCTCACTGGCGGTGAATTTCCAGTTTTCCCTTTTCTGTGTGCAGAACGAGCTTCGGGTGCGATTCTGTCGAATTCGTACTCTAGAAAGGATTAGAGGGCCTCAATCCGCTCTCACACAAACTAGACACGGTAACGCACAAGTTGCCTTTACAACCTTTGGTCGGAGAACCTTTGCAACCGACGTATTTCGAGGTTTACCAACGGCGGAACAAATGGGAGGCATCGGGCGCACGGTGAGGACCTACTCCAGGCCTTCCCCGAGCTGCCTCAAGCTCATGTCGACCTCCCTTGAGATCCACTGATGCTTCCCGACCGGTTGCTCGAGTAGTTGAGGTGCTAGGGAAGTCAGCCGACATGGCCGAAGTCTTTCCGAGGTGGCGGCTCGTCGCCGACCATGCACCGGCCGTTGTCATGAAGAGCTGACCCCAGAAACATGTTCCCCGAGTGAAAGTAGGCAGGGGCGGTCAAAATCGTGAAGTTTGGAGCTGTACAAAAGCCGGCGGCGAGGTCCCTCGGCGGCGGAGCGCGGGCGTCGCGCGGTTGAAGAAGGGGGTGGACCCCAGCTGTCAGCGGCCGATATTTTGAATCGGGATCGGGTGTGCTGGCGTGCAAAATCCATGTGGGCCGCGGTGTGCTGTCACCTCGGCGTGCGACGCGTGTCCCCGGGGCCCACTCACGAGTTTAAACTTTTCCCCGATTTTCAGATTTCCTTCAAACTTCAAATCCTCATAACTTTGGCTAGAAAGCTCCAAATCGAGTGAACCAAATTTTGCTGGATTCAGCTCTCTGAGTACTTTCCAGCAAATCAAGTTTCACTTCATGAAATTCCTTATTTCTCCAGAATTAATTCCTCAAAATTTAAATTGTTTGGAATTTTAACTGGAGAATCCTTTGGAGGAATATCCTGACATTTTGCTGGGATGTTCACCAAAATATCCCTGGACTACCATAAAAATTTCAGATCCATTTGAGCTTATTTGATCCACCTAATGGTGTTATTAGTGGAACTGTTCCAAAGAAAATAGAAAATATTCAGAAACATTTTCAGAATTGTCTCTGAAATTGTTTAGCTCATATCTTTAGCTAGGAACCTTCAAATTAAGTGAGACCAACTCCATTAGAACCCTCTGAAAATCTAGTTTTCAGAAAGTCATAATTTGTTCATAAAAATCCTTTGAACACCCTAAAGGCCTTCAATTAAAGTCAAGTAAATAATTAATTGTGGAGGGCTCAAATGAGCTTTGCTGCAACTAAAACTTGGCCAAGTCTCTGTTTAGGTTGTAACCCAGCCACAGTAAAAGTTTCACAGTCATTGGGCTTGTCTAGTAAGAGTTATAGACTTCACAAGTTTAAAAGTTAATACAACTGCATTTAAATTGATACATATATATTTCTTCTATCATGTAGTCGCTAAGGTCGAGGAGGAACCCGAAGTCCTAGACTTCGTTACTCCAGAGGAGCAGCTAGCCTACGACCAAGAGCAGCAAGGCAAGCTCCGGTTTGCATTAACCTTTTACAAATTTTTTTATTGTTTTGAGCACATACATGAATACTATTGTTCCTTGCATTAGAGTCTTGTTTGGAAATCTAAGTGCATAGCCAAGAAAGCCATGGGTTGGGATTAGGGGTGAAAACCTCGTTAGCCACTGCATTGCTAAGATAAAGTAGGATTCGGTACAAGTCTAGTAGTTGGAACTACTCTCGAGCATAGGCTAGAGGCACTCGACTCGGGTAGTGATAGCACATGAAACACATGGCAAGAAAATGAGACCAAGCGGAGGGTAAGGGCAACAGGACTTTGGGGCCTGTGTGCTGTAGCTCCGCTTGTGTCGATTGAGGACCGAGCCGTGTGCGGGCCTGTTGAACAAGCTAGAACAGTACCGAAGACCTACCGGCTATATGGGAACCGGGAAACCGATGTAACTCGGGTAGCTGGGTGTTGAGGCATAGCTGGTCGTTCAGAGGGTAGGTTGAGAGCTCGAGGTGTAAATCGGTTGGCGGCACTGAGATGCGCGTGCAGAGACCTCTTGCTCGGGACGATTGGACCGGTGAAACATTTGGCTAACGGGTGAAAGGTAGTCGCGTACGGTGTCCGTGATGGTTGTTATAGGCAACATCGAGTACGGGCGTACGTGACTGGTTGTTCGGTTAACCCTACAGGTGTAAATCGATTATAATCGTCGTCCCTCGCGGTCAGTGAGTACCACTTGTTCACTGTACCGTGACGTAGAAAGAACAGGCTAGTTACATGTTAAAATGTTGTTGATTGAAAGATGGACTTGATTGCTAATGACTTGTTGTAGTTTAGAGCTAATTAAAGTTCATTTCAACTTTGGGCAAAGTACATGAGAGAAATGCGTTTCTTGTTTGATTGCGGCTCTCTCGTGTACCTTAGCGTAAGGTTCACCACAACCTGCTGCTAAAACTTGAAAGTAAGGTTCTACTAATTAGGCGAGTCCTTCAAATGATTTTTACCTCATGTAACCCATCACCCCTCATTTAGAAGTTCCATGTTTAGGTGAGACGGGTCAGACTTGCTGAGCCTTCGTGCTCACTGCTTGTGTTTGAAGCTTTTGCAGGGTTCTATGAGGAAGGGACTCCCGAAGAGGAGACGGAACCCCAGGAGGGGAACCCCGTCGAGTGGGAGTCGTGCACGCCGCAGAGTTAGTGTGCGTGTGTGCTAGCAAGGACATGTTCAGGGGCTGAACGTGTACTCGATGCGTAGTCTATGCCCGCGAGTGTAGACTGGACTTATTTTGATGTAAACATGTTCCTAAACTTGTTTATGTAATAAAAATTTCGCTTCCGCTTTGTACCTTTGACGTGTGTTATACGGTGCTGTGCAACGCAGTACCCCTCAGCGTGATCCTAGCTCGACAAGACCGTGGAGTCGTGTCCCACTACATGGTCTATCCTTTTCAAAAACAACACCTTTTAGTCCACGGATGTGATCCCCCTTTAGAAGTTTTTGTAAATTCCTCATTCCAACATGGGCTAGTCTTCTATGCCAGAACCATCCCTTGTTGGTTTTTGCTATTAAGCATGTGTCAAGCTGAGCTTTACTTGTGGAAAAATCCACCAAGTAAAGCTTTCCCTTTAACACACCCTTAAAGTCAATTGAGTTATCACTTCTTCTAGAGACGGTCACATCCTCGTTAGTAAACAGGCAATTATAACCTTTCTCACATAGTTGAGATATGGACAATAGGTTATAATCCAATGATTCAACGTGTAGAACATGTGAAAGGAAGTGTTGAGAAGAGATTGCGATTTTATCAATACCTAGTACCCTTCCTTGGTTGTTGTCACCAAAATAGATGCCTTCATTTGGATCATCGTTTTCTTCATACTCAACAAACATTTTTCTCTCTCCGGTCATATGGTTAGTGCACCCACTATCTAGCACCTATTTAGTGCCACCGGAGGAGTAGGCCTGCAAAACAATTTAAATATTGTTCTTAGGTACCCAAACTTTGTTGGGTCCTTTGAGGTTAGTTATTAGGCATTTGGGCACCCACACACAAGTTTTTGGACTCTTGTGGAGTGGCCCAACATATTTTGCATAAACTTTACCATACTTGCTTTTCATAAGAACATAAGATGCATCGAAATTATGAAATACTATAGATTTTACATTGTTGGTAATCTTATGTGAGGTAGATGCAAGGTTATTACTCTCATCTTGACTTGAGTTTTCTTTCACGAAGGCTACAAAATTGCTATTGTTTTTAAGGATTCTAGCATTTTACTTTCCTCCCCTAGTATATCCAAGTCCATCTTTGATGGAGGGAGATCTTGTGATTGTGTATGCACTAGGTGCATATTTGATTTTTTTTCTTTATCAAAGATCCCACTCTTGTGTGTATTCTTGCTTTGTGCCTCTTTGAGCTCATTTTTTAAGTTTAAGAAAATGCTAGCACATTTGCAAGTTTTAGTGTTGGATTCTATCTTTGTTGAGAGAGAGCTTTTAGAGGATGAATTAATTGGGACGCTTGACTTAAGTGAGTCAAGTTGTGCTTCAAGATTCTTGTGAGCTTTGGTCAAACTTACAAGTTCATCTTGAAGCGCTACATTCTCACTTTTAAGTTGAACGCATGTCTCCTTGCTCATGGCAAGTTCGCTTTCAAGTGTTCTACACTTTTCTCTCTCAAGTTCAAGAAGTTTCTCAATCTCAAGGTTTCTTTCCTTTTCAAGGATAAGCAATTCTTCTTGTTGATTGAGAAGCTCTTCTTGTTCAAATATTTCATCCGATAGCATTTTCATTTTAGCTATAGCCTTTTTGTTTAATCCTCTAAACATGAATTCGTTTTCACTGCTACTATCGAAGTCACTATCATCTTCAATATGTAACTTAGAAGGTTTAGTCATTACCTTGCGCTTTCCTTCCTTTGCCATGAGGCATGTGTGACTTCGGCTCTTCCAATCACCCTTGTTTGGCAAGAGTGATTTCTTCATGGTTTGTCTCTTGATGGCTACGGTTGCCACTTTTTCTTCATCTTCGGAGGAGTATTCTTCATTTGAGTCCCATTCTTCTCCGATGTGGGCTTGTCCATATGTCTTCTTCTTTGTGAAGAATTTCTTGTCTTGCGGCTTCCCATCCTTCTTCTTTCTCTTGTCATCTTCCTTGCTATGGGGGCAGTTCACAATGAAATGCCCATGTTCTCCACAGTTGTAGCAAGTCTTCTTTGTTCTTGACTTGCCTTTGTCTTTGCTCTTGTTCTCATAGTGATGGCTTCTCCTTCTCCTCATCAACCTTTTGAATCTTTTGATGAAGAATGCCATTTCTTCATCATCCATGTCTCTGCTCTCATCATCACTTTCCTCATCTTCACTTGTGAGTTGTGTTTCTTTTGCCTTGGACTTGGATGTGGCCTTGAGAGCAATGCCCTTCTTCTTGGATGAAGTGATCTTGGCTAAGTCATTGACGTGTTGGGCTTCCTTCTCCATCATCTCATGGTTAATGATCTTCCCTAGTACTTCATACGGAGTCATCAAATAAAAGTTTGGACTTTCTCGGATTAAGGTGCATAGGGTCACATTGCGAGGCATAAATGCTCTTATCATTCTTTTAACCAGCTCATGGTCATTCCATTTCTTGCATCCGTACGCCCGACTCTTGTTGATAAGAGTTTTGAGTCGGTTGTACATTTCTTGAGGTGTTTCGCCTTCTTCCATGGCGAACCTTCCAAGCTCTCCTTCTATCATCTCAATCTTAGCTTCCCTCATGGATCGGTTTCTTTCATGTGCGATCTTGAGGGTGTCCCAAATATCTTTGGCGAGCTCCAACCCATCTACCTTGTTAAATTCTTCAATGTTCAAAGATGAGTTGAGCACGGCTGTCGCTTGTGCATTGCGATGGATTTGTTGTTCTTGTTCTAGAGTTCATCCTCGTCTTCGGGGATATCTATACCTGTACATACCACATGCCAAAGACTTGGGTTGAAGGAAATTAGATGCAACTTCATGTTGTGTTTCCACATTATATAGTTAGTTCCATCAAAGTGAGGTGGTTTGCCTAGAGGAATTGATAAATAACTGGAATGAGAATTTAGTCGTTCATAGTTAAAAGGATATCGTGAGTAGTCTTGTTGACTACTCTTGAGTTTCTTCTCTAACTTCTCCTTCTTTTTCTTTTTAGCCTCCTCCTTCTTCTTTTTGAGGAGTGCCATGAGACGAAGAACTTCTTCATCTTCTTCTGAGCTTGTAACGTCTTGTGGAGGAGCAACTGCGGGAGGTGGGTTAGAACCTTGTTCTTCAAAGTTGCTCGAACTTGCTCCTTTTCCCTTGTTGAGATCAATTTCGCTACCGACCTTGTCCCCTATCTCCTCTCCAAGCGGTTAAGCTTTTGTGGAGAGTTAGGTTCTGATACCAATAGAAAGTTGCCTGAGGGGGGTGAATAGGCTAATAAAACCTGAAATTAAAATAAACAGCGGATAAAACCAGAGGAGGCCGGACTAGTCTGGTATGAGGTCGGACTAGTCCGGTCTGAGCCTAATTTGTGTTTTAGGTTTCCTTTTAAGTTTGTTTGAGCTGAAAATATATGGTAGTCAAATGATATCACAAATTAGTTGAGAATAATTAGTTTGCAAAATAATAGAACAGTTTGCGGGAAATAACACAATGAATGCTTGATAAGTAATTCTAGTGAGCAAGTCAGATAGTAGAGAGGACAAGAGACACGATTTATCCCGAGGTTCGATTCCACACAGGAATCTACATCCTCGTTGAGGAGTCCACCAAGGACCGGGTCTTTTCCAACCCTTCCCTCACCGAGCGATCACCAAGATCAAGCCTGGGCTTTCTCACTGTTAATCGAATGTGAATACAATGCTCTTAGGGTCTACTCACACTTTGAGGCTCCCTACACCAACCAAGTAGTTCTAGAATTCAAAGTAACTGTTAAGAACTCAAAAACAGTTAGAGTGCAAGAGAATCAAACCGAGAGCTCAAAACGTCGGTCACCACGTCTTTCCTCTCACAAAAATCACTAACTCCTTAAGATCCGATCTTAGGGGTCTAGAAGGTGAGGAAAGAGACTTAGAAGAGCTCTAGGAATGAGTTTTCAGCGTTTGGGTTCGTGTCTTTACAATTCTCAGTCGGGGGGTCTCCTTTTATAGAAATCCCGGCATTTAGCCGTTACCAACTAAAGTCCGGACTAGTCCGGTCCCAACCCCTAACTAGTCCGATCTTGAGGGACCACTCACGTCACAGCTTACCAAATAAAGTTTTAGTGACCGTTGGATTCAAATGGTCATGAATCCCCGGACTAGTCCGACCAAGAGCGGACCAGTCCGATCTCAATCAGGAACCTTTGTTCCGTATGAGAACGGACTAGTCTGGTATGGGCGGACTAGTCCGGTCTTACCGGACTTAGTCTAAGAACTCTCTAATCTAGGGCTGCGGAATAGTCCGGCCAACTTCGGAATAGTCCGAGCTCGCACTGGAACCTTTGTTCCGTCCTAAATCGGACTAGTCTGAAGGGAACGGACTAGTCCGGTCCACGGAGCGGACTAGTCCGATGTCACTCAGAGACTTCTTCTCCAGACAACAGCGGCTTAGTCCGCTTAGCGGACTAGTCCGGCCTCTTGGGCGGACTAGTCCGGCCCTCTGAGACTTAATCTCATAACGGCTCTGACTCACATGATAACCGGACTAGTCTGGCCTGGGACAGACAAGTCCGAACTCACTCAGAGACTTTCTATCCGGTCTAAAACGGATTAGTCCGGGTAGGAACGGACTAGTCCGGGTATTTGTCCGGACAAGTCCGGTCTTCCCTTTTCTTCATATCTATGACCACTTCGTCTCATGATTCTAATGTTCTATCCTTTGTTTGAGCTCTCTAGTGATTCTCAAGCACTCTAAAAGAAAAGACCCTATACACAACTATAAAAATGTGAAGATTAATAGAAAAAGCTATTTTCTACTCTTTCAAGTCTTCTTCTTTTCCTTTTGCTTCTTGAGAGACTCCATATCCATTACTTTGATAAACACCTGTGCTCATACTCAGCAGAAACTTATTAGCATCTTAATTGTCGTCATCAATCAGCCAAAACCACGGGGATTATCTAGATGCACTTTCACCGGGCGCCGGAGCAGGGAGGTGGCGGGTGGCCGGGCGCCGGAGCCAGAGCAGGGAGGTGGAGCTGGGGCCGGTGGCGGCGGAGCTGGGGCCGGGCGCCAGGGCCGGAGCCTGGAGCCGGAGCTCGGGCCGGTGGCGGCGGAGCTGGGCCGGTGGCCGGGCGCCAGGGCCGGAGCCGGAGATGGGGATGGTGGCGGCGGAGATGGGGCCAGAGCTGGGCGGCGGAGCTGGGGCTGGTGGCGGCGGCGGCGCGGTGGCGGCACCAGAGGCGCGGCGCGACGCGGGAGGCATCTACGGTGCGGCGGCGGCGACAATTGTGTGAACCGGGAGGTGCCCGGTCAACTATATCGGGGTTATTTGCGATGGCTTCCTTAATTGCGACAGCATTTCCATCGGCCGTCACAAACAAGCATTTAATTGTGACGGTTGCTTAATTTGCGATGGCCACAGTTCTGGCCATCGCAAATTAATGCTATTTGCGACGGCCACAGGTTCGGCCGTCAAAAATTAATGCTATTTGCGACGGCTACAGTCGTAGCCGTCGCAAATGGAATACTATTTGCGACGACTCCTTTATTTACGATGGCCTAGGGTTAGCCATCGCAATTTACATTATATGCCACGGCGTCCCGTCGCAAATGATCAGGTTTCCTGTAGTGCAGCCACCGCATCGCGTCATCCACTACGCCCACTGCACCACCACCCACGCTCTCGGTCACCCCATCGCCGCCAGCCACTACGCCCCCTGTGTCGTCGTCCCCCCTCTCGATCCCATCCTCAACCCCTATCAGTCCTGCGTGAACGCCGTTCTCTTCTCTGCAGAGTCCGGGGGGACCTCGCCAACACTTCGACCTCAGCAGGGATCTTCGTTACCATCGATGACCGAAGTCATGCCAAACCCTGCTACCATCAAGCGGAGAGTGGAAAGCCGGTAGCCGCTCCTAGGCAAACCCTCAGCACCCCACTCCTTCCCCCGGGCGGACAGATCGGGCCACCGGAATCGGATGACGAATCCTACTCTCTGTTGCCAATCCTCAAGGGAGCATGGTTAGACTCGGAGGACGAGGATTCAGAATCCTCAATGAAGAAAAGGTCGCCACCCCAAGGCATGCAACTTGACCACCTTGCCAGAGGTCATCGCTGGGAGGACGGATTGCCATCGCTCCTCTCGCCAGTGCTCATCACAATGACTTTGCTCCACACAGACCGTGATGGCAACGTTCAAGCGGGCCTCAACCGTCGGCAAGACCGACTCCCAACTACGCGCCGCACAGAAAATCCAACGGCACCCCCATCTGGACCGACGTCGAACATCATCAAAGCACTCAACTCGACCAGTCCATGTAGGCTTCCTACACCTAGGCGACCCCTAGCAGACACACCACAACTTCAATGCGAGCCTCGGCGACCTCTACCTCTAGGGCATGGTCATGCCACACTACACAAAGATACGGCGGACCACGACACCTCCGCCAACTGGGTAGTCGTCAAGTCGAAGAGGAAACCCCATCGACTTGACACCGGGGGTCGCCGTGAAAAATCAATGTTGCAAGGTATGGGTCCGCCGCTGCAGATAGGGACAAGTCACCTAGGTAATCCGCCACGGGAGGCATGGGCAGGCTGTTAAAACTAATCGTGTCCTAATGTGATCTATCGGGTCTGCCACTTAATCAACAAACAAATCAGTCATGGACTAGTAGAATAGGGATTGCAGGAAGTGAAACCTTCATGTTTAGAAGAACCCATTATGTCGAAATGGCAGCAACTCGGTGTAGGTGTCCGGATGGGTCGACGTTGACGGTGTGGGCTCTTACCTAGGGATGGCAACGGGTGCCCATTACCCGTTTACCCGCGGATATCCGACCCGATCGGTACGGGTTCGGGTATAAATTTAGATACACGGGTACGAATTCGGGTAACGGGTAAATCAAATGGATATTTCTTATCGGGTAAAAAAATTCCATATCCTTATACACGAACCCGTTCTCTGACATGTAGGTCCAATACAACATCATATAAATACATCTAGTTCTAGGGTTTCTCCTCTTCTTTTCAGCTCCCTTGCTCACTACGCAGCGCCGCATCCCGAGTCCTCCCGATGCTTTGTATTTTATTTTAGTTGCAATTGTTCTGTTGTCAGGAGTTTGTTAATTGTGCTAATTTATGTTTGTGTTATGTGTTGAACATGTTCTTTTATGTGCGTATGTTTGTGTTATATGTTGAACATGTTTTGTTATGTGTTAAAGTGTTACAGAAATCTATATGCAATGTACCTTTTAATTAAAGGTTTTCGGGTAACGGATATACCCGTGGATAAAAATTATCCGTGGGTAACGGATACGGATAATCTTTTCTACCCGCTGCGGGTAACGGGTACGAGTACGGATTTTATCCAGCAGGTACGGGTAACCCAGAATAATATCTGCGGGTTTTTTACCCGTTGCCATCCCTACTCTTACCTCCTCTCCCACGCCTTTGTTGATCGTATCTTTTCGTGTCTTAGTTTGTTAGGCTCAGAGTTGGTGACACGAACCTCTCTTTTTGTATGGCGTGGTGAGAAGGGGGGTCCACAATTCTAAAAGGGCGGCACCCCCGATCAGGGCGTTTTGGGAGGTGGAATCGGTCGTTGGACCGGTTTCATTGGAGATCACAACTCCAACATATTCCCCTTTGATCTTCATAGATCAAGTTCTCACTTAATACTTATATTTTTCTTAAAACTGAATTTAGTGTCTATTTCTTCATATTTGATATATAGAGCACATCGGATCGAGATAGTCAATTAAGCACTATCTGACTCGGTGACCATAATACACCTTGCGTTCGGAAATAAAACCATACTCTTAATATGACCCCTTAGTATCCAGTGATCATAAGATTTTACCATAAACCTATGCTAGCTATGTATTCTCTAAACACTGGCAAATCTTTATTAAGTGGATCCACAAGCATTTGCTTGATTCTTATATGCTCAATACTAATAATATGATTTTGTATTTTCTCCTTCACAACGCAGAACTTAATGTCAATGTGTTTGGCACCACATTTGTCTCGTTGCTTTAGGAGTAAAACAACTTAAGTGGTTTTGTTGTCGACCACTCTAAAACCGAGTATAATAATTCTTGTGCCTGCTCGGTAGCCTCATACATAATATAATTTTGGTATGCATTATTCATGACGTAGTGACCGCGCTTGGAGCTTTTCCACAATAAAGCTCCAACTGCGAGTGTTAACGACTGATGTGGATTTTACTACGCATCTCACAGAAACTGAGTCTTAATAGCCTCACTATCTCATGGGCATCAATTCTTACTCAACTTATCATAAGATCTTAGCCACTTGCAAAACTGTAAGATATTCTTACCTCAATTTCAGTGATCTATATCTGTATTGGATCACTTATGCCAAAAACATCCCGGTTACTAAAACTACGTCAAGATGAGTTATTACATGAGCAAACTTTAAGCTTCCGACAGCAAAAGCATATGGAACCGATTTTATTTGATCTATCTCTAATTGGTTCCCAAACTTGTCACCTTAACTATTAGAGCAGGAAGGAACTTATACTCATGCATACTACACTTTCTTACAATTATTATAGATATGCATTACGTGATTGTTCTAATACCCCCTTACAATATCTCAGTGAATCTCAATTCCCAACATATAGGAAACATCACCAAGATCTTAATTCAAAAATCTAAGAATAAAACACTTATCTCTAAAAGTAGATCTACATTGCTGCTTACAAGAGTCATGTCATCCACACACTAAGAAAAGGAAAATAAATGTTCCTCTCTTAAACTCAGTGTAAATGTATTTGTCCTCTTTATCATCTTATAAAATCTAAATTTTCTTATATTTTCCATGACAAAACCTTTAAGTTGAGTTATGTAGACACTTATTTAGATGTATGTTGAGAATGTCTTTCTTACATACCTTCAGTTTAATGTGTCACTAATGCCATTATTCTTAGCTTAAATCTTTCAAAATCTCCTTTTAAGTCAAGTTTACTCTTGTAGACCCATTATAGTCTACTGATTTGGCTCCTTAGAAAACTAATGATTCCTAAATCACTAGAATGAGTGAGAATCACTCATGGGTTATTCAAATGAGATGAGATCATCCTCAATTTGAATTCCTTAACGCTTTGTTGGCTCATCATAATTTAAATGAGGTTGTCGTCACTCTTCATCATTACTGATCACTAATGATGAAGAATCAAGCACAGATATTGTGACGACAATGTCTTGCATTGTTGACACAATAACAACAAGACATCATAAAGAATGACTCTTGAAAATAAAATTGGTTACATGCATCTTCTTTTCAAGGTTAGTGTCTTTAGACGCCAAACTCCCCCTAATTTGGTCGTCTTCTGATAAGACTGCATGTCTCATTTCTAAACAATAAAAATGATAAAACTTAATCTTATCAAATAGCCAACAAATTGATAACTTACTTTCTTAATATCAAGTTTAACAAGCCCGTAAGATGATTACTCTCTTAATATCAGTCTTACCATTATTTAGGTTTATTATCTTAATAAAAAAAGTCTCACACTCATCAAAATATAAAGTGTGAGTTTCTTAAAGCAATAATTGAGACGGAGGTTATAAGCAGTGACTTAATAAAACTTGATTTAAAAATAAGAACTTAATTGGTGAAGTAGAATGACTAATTATAGATCTTACCATATGTAGTTATTAATTCTGCTATCTTCCTCTAGTGACTCAACAAAAAGTCAAGAGAATAGTCATAATTCTTATTGTTTTAGGTATTAGACATATAATTGTACTCCACTTATCTTATAGATCATTCTTATTGTAATGCATGTAATGCATCATTCTGAATCTGAAAGAATCTCGACAGTCTAAGAGGTGAAAAAAATCTTATTATGAGAATATCTTTGTCCAACGATCTTACAATCCTTCCCTCGAAATATGGCATGAACATGCCATGATTTCGAAGGTAGTTCAGAAAACTTACATATGAGGAGATATTTTTATCACTTACTTAACTATGAATACGTTTCTTATTACTGATGGGAGTACATTCTCCTACTTTTGGTGTTTTTCAGTTAATATAAGTCTTTTGTAAGCCTTTATTTATGGACTAATATGTCACTTAAAGAAAAGATTATATTTTTTTCTTAGTAATGTGCTTAACATGTTTAACATTATCAAAATGTCAAAGTCTTACTTATATTTTCACATGAGTTTCATGTCTATTTACTTAAGTTATGAAACCGTATTGCACATTTCAAAAATGTGCTCTTATAATTCACCATTACTAAATCTTTTCGTAAATAGCTAATCTAAAGGAGTGCTAGTATACGTATTTGAAGAGTCAGTAAACTAATTCTTCAATCTTAATGGTTTATTAGTAATGATGTAAATTTTGGAATTGCTCCCCTTACTCACAACTTACTTAGATCTCAAGATATGAGAAACTTATTAAGAGTGTATTGTATATGCCTAAATTTCACTGTCAAGAGACTTAATTTCTGAAATCGAAATGAAAGGCAAAGAAAAAAACTTTCATTATCCGAGGGAACAAATTTAGAAAAAAAAGTTTCAATCTTAAAAATAAATTCTGATTTAATCTTTAACAAAATATGTATTGATTAATTCAAATTGGTAAATATAAATATTACTTAATATCATACCAATAATTGATTTATTTGAGCAAAACATGATCATGAATAAATTCTTATAAAATAAAGCATATATATAACTAAAAGAAATATTATATTTTTCTTTAGTGTTGGCTACTTGTCACACCCGGTTTTTCCGAAGAAACAACCAAGTGAATATCACATGTATGCCAGGATCATTTTCTCATACATGTGATGACAAATAGTGAAACATCATTTATTACAAGCCAGGTGTCGAATATAAATAAGTCTTACATAGTAAATGCCTCGATGGACAATAATAAGTTCATCACAAGTAAATAAACTAGGAGCGGAATATTATTCTTTTAGGGCTCCATCACAGACGTTGCCCGGGGGTCTTCATGAACCTAAAAACCTTCCTCGGGTCCAAAATCTTGGTCATTATACACCACCTCATTATCTTGACCTGAGCAGCAATATAAACCAACAAATATGCAAGGTTGAGTACCAATGGTACTCAGCAAGTGTGGGAAAATTATATCATGCATGGCTAGAACAAGGAGAGGTTGAACTCATGGTTAAAGCACTACGCAATTAATACCTATCACCTTAGCTTATTAAGCACCTACATTACTACATAGGTGAAATGGTCCTCATCTCCCAACCCATTATCATAATCCAATAACCATAACATCATTTCCAATGTTAAGCTCCCCGCTTAACTTCCAAAACCATCAATCCTCTAATCATGAATAAGTCCAGGCCGCTCTTGACCGTGAGCACGGCTGTCAAGACAGTTTTGACTCTGCAGAGTTTGTACCACTGTACCCACAAGTAGTGATTTCATCCTCCGTTGCCGGGTGTACTAAAAGAACCTCCATTATGCCAGTGGCTACGATCCACATTCACACTTCCCAGGTGTGCAGCCAGGAGATCACTACGAAGCCTTTACAAAGGGATTCCCGACGAGCGTGGGCCCACTGAGGTTTCACCCCTAACAGCATACAAGAGGCTCCAACCCCGCTGCAGTGGCCCCCTCTTGAGCCTTGCGGTTCATATGGTAGTCCAGCTGACACCTACTCCCCGCACCATCCAACACACCCATACTACGCCGGAGATACACCTAATTAATTGGCCAAGCTGCCCAGGTGCTGCGGGTGGCCTGTAGTTTGGGTTGTACCCTCTTGGTGCTGAATAGGGTACCGCAGCACGGCTCGTCTGCCCCGTAGGTTGCTGCATCATACGTGGGCGGGTGTTGCTCCCTGAGGCCTGATGTGACCACCCCGCCTTCCTCTTATTCTCATTTTCCAGGGCCTTTAGCTTCCTTTCCACCACAAATGCTCTGTCCACCATCTTTTGAAAGCTTTCATACTCATTGGAGGACATTGCACACTGCATCTCTGCGGTAAGTCCTTCCACGAAACAATCTTGTTTCTGCTCATCAGTCTCTATGTCTCGTGGAGCATAACGGGATAGTTGAGTAAATTTAGTGAGGTATTCCCTCACCGTCATGTTTCCCTGCTGCAGTCCCAGAAACTCCTTCCTCTTGTTTTTGAGTTCACCTCTTGGGATGTAGTGGTTGTGGAAGCTACGCTTGAACTCTTCCCAAGTGATGTTCTCAGGGTCATGATGGGCGGCCACGTAGGCGGTCCACCAATCAGCAGCAGGTCCCTGCAATTGATGAGAGGCAAACAGCACCCTCTCATACCCTTGGCATTGTATTATCCTCATCTTACTTTCAATGGTCTTCAGCCAATCATCTGCCTCCAGAGGTTCAGCAGCACTTGCAAACTTTGGAGGTTGAGTTCCTAGAAACTCACTCAACCTTGGTTGGCGTGGTGCCGCTTGTGAAGGTGGAACTTGATGCAAGTTGGCCACCACTTGAGTCAAGTTCTGGATAAGCTGATTTTGATTCTCCAGCATTTGGTGGAGAGGATCAACTTCTTCACGGCGACCACCCCTGTCCTGGCCTCCAGAAAGATGGGGGTTGCATGCCTCATCATTGTTGTTGGCGGGGTTGGCAGCACGTCTTTTTCCTCTTCCGGCCATCTGGCAGAATCCACCAATGTCAATTTGAAATCATTTAGCATCATCTTACTACTTTCATTTGTTTGTACTTTGAAGTGTTGAGGCTTTGTTATGCTTTTACGAGGGTTCATATCTCACACCAAATAAATGCACTATTATTTCCTGTGGGTTCACACACCAAAGCAAAACAATCTGAAGACGAGGCTGTGGACAATTGCTCATGGCTTCCACAACTCACGTCACACACCAAGCATTATCACACCATTAACTACGTAACGACTCGACTACTCGACCTCCTGCTAGCTAGGGGAAAGACTCTACACTACTCGTCCTCTTGAGCTGGCTCCTCGGGATCTTCCTCCTCATTTCGGCTACCTTCTGACTCTGCTTTGGGTGGGGAGGCTGCTGGTGGAGAAGTGCGACGACGCCTGATTGCTCGGCGATCCGGGGAGTCAGGAGTCCATGGATCACTCACGGTGACACACAGTTCATTCCCATCTCCTCTTTCTCTCGCCTTTAAGCAAGCTCGCAGCAACGCCTCCGTTTCCTTCAGGGTGTCTTGGACATCCTGAAGCTCTTGTTGACACTCCTGCAGCCGAGTGCTGAGCATAGCAGCATCCTCCAAGCACAAGTCCATGTGCTCATGGGAAGTCCCTTGCTGCACCGGTGGGTACTTGTACTCCGTGGTACCACTCTCACGTTGGAGGACATACATGTACTCAGTTTTGTCCAAGTGGCGACGATAGATGTGACTCTGGCAGGTGATGGCCTCCCAGGTGACATCTTTCTCCGCGTCAACTTGTGTTGCTCGACAAGCTGGAGAGTGGTGAATCTTAAGCAGCTGATTTTCGTGTATAATCCTCATCTCCGAACTCCATTCTTCCCTCTTCTCACGGATGGTCCTGGTGGAGTTATAGTGGATGATGAGCTTGCCCGTATTGCCGGCGGCTTCGAGCATACGTCGAAGGCGGCGCAACAAGTCTCCTACTGCCAATCCGTAGGAAAGGTACGTCACGGGGCGACTCTCCTCTCTTTCGGCAAGGGCAACTACGGGAACTCTCCCTCCTGTGGACTTACGAGCGGTGCGGATCATGCGAACCATCTAAAACAAAAGAATTTAAAATTAGGTTAGATAAATTATCAAATAAAAATCCTATTTTGAATGAAAGTTGGGGTAAGATGAAGAAAATGACTCCTTTAATAACACTTTTCCACCCACACCTTGGAAAATAGTTTTTAAGAAAATAGGGCCCTTAAATACGTCCATTTCTACCTAGGTCCACGTTCCTACGGGCAACCTTGGCTCTGATACCACCTCTGTCACACCCGGTTTTTCCGAAGAAACAACCAAGTGAATATCACATGTATGCCAGGATCATTTTCTCATACATGTGATGACAAATAGTGAAGCATCATTTATTACAAGCCAGGTGTCGAATATAAATAAGTCTTACATAGTAAATGCCTCGATGGACAATAATAAGTTCATCACAAGTAAATAAACTAGCAGCGGAATATTATTCTTTTAGGGCTCCATCACAGGTGTTGCCCGGGGGTCTTCATGAACCTAAAAACCTTCCTCGGGTCCAAAATCTTGGTCATTATACACCACCTCATTATCTTGACCTGAGCAGCAATATAAACCAACAAATATGCAAGGTTGAGTACCAATGGTACTCAGCAAGTGTGGGAAAATTATATCATGCATGGCTAGAACAAGGAGAGGTTGAACTCATGGTTAAAGCACTACGCAATTAATACCTATCACCTTAGCTTATTAAGCACCTACATTACTACACAGGTGAAATGGTCCCAATCTCCCAACCCATTATCATAATCCAATAACCATAACATCATTTCCAATGTTAAGCTCCCCGCTTAACTTCCAAAACCATCAATCCTCTAATCATGAATAAGTCCAGACCGCTCTTGACCGTGAGCACGGCTGTCAAGACAGTTTTGACTCTGCAGAGTTTGTACCACTGTACCCACAAGTAGTGATTTCATCCCCCGTTGCCGGGTGGACTAAAAGAACCTCCATTATGCCAGTGGCTACGATCCACATTCACACTTCCCAGGTGTGCAGCCAGGAGATCACTACGAAGCCTTTACAAAGGGATTCCCGACGAGCGTGGGCCCACTGAGGTTTCACCCCTAACACATACAAGAGGCTCCAACCCCGCTGCAGTGGCCCCCTCTTGAGCCTTGCGGTTCATATGGTAGTCCAGCTGACACCTACTCCCCGCACCATCCAACACACCCATACTACGCCGGAGATACACCTAATTAATTGGCCAAGCTGCCCCATCTCAGCATGTGGTTGGCACGGTAAAGCCGGGTTACATGCTCCATGAACCGGTCCTTAGGATCCAGGCAAGTACTAAACACAAACCCAAATCTCGTGCACCCAGCACACAACCAAAACATCCAACTTGCCTTGATCCCTACCTCTACATAACTCACAATAACTCATTCAAGAGTATGGTAAAATAAATTGATGATCTCATATCCCAAATATCTCATTCTAAGCATGGCTAAGCATATGCATGTAAATAAATGACATGACAAAATAAATCCCAACCCAAGCTACAAGGAAACAAGGTAATGCAATTCTAGGGAAACTTTCCTAGCATGGGTTTCATATTTCATTTGACAATGCAAATAATTCTATCTACACATCCTAGCATAGGATCAAAGTGGTCAAGGACACTTGCCTCCTTCTTGCTGCTCTTGAAATGGGTATTCCTGGTCTTGGAAATGAATAACTTGTTCTTGAACAGGTTCTACTTCATACCATCACACATAGCAAAAGAAAAACAACAATCCATAAGACATAATTCACACTTACACTTCATACAACCCACACATTCACATTTATGAAATTCATCCACCATTATATGTGTTGTGGTTACTTTATGTGTGTTAAGTTGTGGCTTGCATGCACTTCTAACCATGTATATATGATTCCTACTTTTGTGTCCACATTTATACTTGCATACAATGTACCTTCACAATTTCTATCAACCCTAAACTGAATTCTTTGTATTTTAGAAACTCCAGTTATCATTTACTAGTTGCTATATTTTCAGATTTATATTCCTATGCATAATTGTGTATTTTTTTATACACATCACCTAAACAGATTAGGTTCTGGTCCTAAATAATTTAAAATCATATTTTGACCATGGCTTATGATGTATACTATTTCATAATTATTTTCCCTATTTTTCTATAACTATTCTTTACCTAAAAATGTGTCCCTATACTAATAAATATGAATAATAGATGAAACAGATTTATTTCAGCCCAAAAATATATTTTTATCTCACTCCAAAGTTTTCTAAGTACTGAGAAAGTTTTTAATTAATTTTGACAATTATGTTTGTCCCCCTTTTAAATTTTTAAACACTAGTTACATATTCAATTTTCTAAATTAAATACTAAACAAGGCTAAAATAATGAATTCACCCCATTACAGGGTCTATAATATTATTTTCATAATTTCCAGGGGTCTATCTACACTTATCAGAGGTGTTTTTCCTAATTTCTATTAAGTCCAGGGGTTAAAACTGATTTTTAAATGGATTTACATGATTTTCTGGAGTTCCAGGGGCTAGATCTGAAGTTTCCGGGGCTAGCTCTCAATTCCAGAGAACCCTAGGGGGTAGCACGTAAGAATTCCAGACTTTATAATGCGGGGCTGACGTGGTCCGTCCGATTTTAAACCGACGGCTGAGATTATAAGATCGAACCGGTACGCGGGGTTTTAAAGTCTACCGTGCGATTTAAAATAAACGGCGCACATGCGGCCACGTTGCTCTGATCGAACGCGGGCGGCGCTGCCGGCGGCGCACGGCGGCGGGAAGCGGCGATCTCGCCGGAAAGTTTCGGATCCTCGAGAATTCTGCCTAGAACTGTGATCTTATGGCCTAGATCGGTAGAGGGGAGGTCAGGGATCTCACCTCGGGGGTTTTCTCGAGCTCGGGAGTCCTGGAAAGTGATCGGCGGCGAGGTCCGAGGCAAAACCACGGCGAAGCTCGTCGGCGCTGGATTTACACCGTAAGTCTTCGGGTTTTCTGCACCTGCAAAGTTCCCCGGAGGCGGTGGATCAAGACCAGCGAGTTAGATCAGAGTTTCCGAGCTTAGATCGGCCAGAATTCACCGGCGAAGTCTCGGTGCTCACCGGAGTGAAAATCGGCGATCGCGTGGGAAAAACTGATCGGATCGGGGGTTTTTATAGCCGGGGGAGGGCGGTGGGTCTGTTGTGATCGAGTTGGAGTCCTCCGGGACCAGAATTCGGGCGACGGGACGCAGTTTCCGGTCGGTTGCGATCGCGCGCGCTCGGGGGAAAAGTCCGGGGTCGCGGGGGCTCGGGGTTAGGGATGACAGGTGGGTCCCACCTGTCTGTGTGAGAGAGCGCGGGCGCGCGCGGGGGCAGGCTGCGCGGGAGTAGCTGGGCCGGCTGGCGGGTTTCGGCCCACTGGCCGGTTTTTTTCCCGTTTTTTTCTTTTTCCATTTCTTTTCTGTTTTGAGTATAATTTGAATTCCAGTTTGAATTTGAATTTTTGCAAAACATGCAACACGTCCAAAAATTTTTAAATTCCCCTCTGAACATGGTTAAGAGTTTTGAATCAAAATTTGGGGTGTTACAGCTCTACCCCCCTTAAAAGAAATCTCGTCCTCGAGATTGGTGTTTCTAAGAAAACCATTCCGGAAATTGTGCCTTAAGCTCATCTTCCCGTTCCCAGGTGGCTTCCTCTTCTGAGTGATGCTTCCACTGCACCTTGCACATCCAGATTCTTTTATTTCTGGTGAGGCGTTCCATTGTCTCCAAAATCTTGTATGGTTGCTCGGCATAAGACAAATCTTCAGCTACATCCACTTCATTCATGGGTAACACCTCTTCAGGCATCCTCAGGCATTTCTTGAGTTGTGACACATGGAATACATCGTGTACATCCGATAGATGAACCGGTAACTCTAGTTGGTACGCCACTTCGCCTTTTCTTTCCAAAACTTGAAAGGGTCCGATGTATCGAGGTGACAACTTCCCTTTTACCTTGAACCGACGAAGTCCTCTGATAGGGGACACCTTGAGATAAACATAGTCTCCCACGTTGAAAACGAGCTCTCTTCTTCGTACATCGGCATAGCTCTTTTGGCGTGTTTGTGCTATCCTCAAATTGTTGCGAATCTCCCTCACCTTTGCCTCGGCTTCTTGTAGCACTTCTGGACCAAACACTTTACTTTCTCCTGTTTGGTTCCAAAATAGAGGAGTTCTGCACTTCCTTCCATACAAAGCTTCAAACGACGACATTTTCATACTAGCTTGATAGCTGTTGTTATAGGAAAACTCCGCATACGGTAGGTTCTTGTCCCAACTCCTATTGTTTTTGAGTGCACATGCCCTTAACATATCTTCAAGGATCTGATTGGTTCTCTCCGTCTGCCCGTCAGTTTGGGGATGATAGGCAGAACTGAAGTTCAGACGGGTTCCCATGGTTTCATGCAACTTTTGCCAAAACCTCGAGGTGAACTGTGTCCCTCGGTCCGACACTATCTTCTTTGGCACTCCATGGTAACACACAATCCTTGACATGTACAATTCTGCCAATTTGGATCCGCTGTAGCTTTCTTTCACAGGGATGAAATGAGCTACCTTGGTTAGCCTATCAATGATGACCCATATTGAATCATACCCGGATTGGGTCCTAGGCAATCCCACGACAAAATCCATGCTGATTTCTTCCCACTTCCATTCAGGCACTTTGAGTGGTTGCAATAATCCCGCGGGTCGTTGATGTTCAGCTTTCACCAACTGACATGTGTCACATAGGGCAACATGTTCCGCGACATCTCGCTTCATGCCATACCACCAATACCTGCTCTTGAGGTCCTGGTACATCTTCGTACTCCCAGGATGAATGGAATAGTCAGAATCGTGAGCCTCCTTCAAAATTAATTCACGGATCTCCTTTACTTCTGGCACACAGATCCTTTTCCCGTGCCACACTGTTCCTTGTTCATCCTCTCTAAAACCAGGAGCTTTATTTTTCTTGATGAGCTGTCTGATCTCTTGTATCTTCTCATCATTCTTTTGGCCCTCGCGTATGTCTTGCTCGAGTGTGGAGTCCACTTCCATGGCGATGGCTTCACCACTATTTACCAGACATAGATTGAGCCTTATAACTTCGTCCTTCAATTCTGCGGGCATGTCCTTCAAACTCAACTTATTGACCTGCACTTTCCGACTCAAAGCATCGGCCACGACGTTTGCTTTCCCGGGATGATAGTTGATGCCTATGTCAAAGTCATTGATTAGCTCTAACCATCTCCTTTGTCTGAGGTTGAGATCTGGCTGTGTGAATATGTACTTCAAACTCTTATGATCCGTATATATCTCTGTCCTCTTCCCCATCAAATAGTGCCGCCAAATTTTCAACGCGTGTACCACTGCAGCTAGTTCTAGGTCATGTGTAGGATAGTTCTTCTCGTGCTTCCGAAGCTGCCGGGATGCATAAGCCACGGCATGTCCTTCTTGCATGAGAACACATCCCAACCCATTCCCAGAGGCATCGCAGTACACTGTGAAATTCTTCTGCATATCTGGCATAACCAACACTGGGGCTGTTGTCAATCTCTTCTTTAGTTCCTGAAAGCTCGTCTCGCACTGTGGCGTCCAGGTGAATGTGATTCCCTTCTCCAACAGTTTGGTGAGAGGTCTCGAGATCTTGGAGAATCCCTCAATAAACCGTCGATAGTATCCAGCCAATCCCAAAAAGCTTCGAACTTCCCCGACATTTTCAGGGGTTTTCCACTTCTGGATATCCTCGATTTTGGCGGGATCTACGGAGATTCCTCCCTCTGAGATTATATGTCCTAAAAAGGGAACTCTCTTCAGCCAAAACTCACACTTGCTCAACTTGGCATATAGTTGGTGTTCTCTCAGCCTCTGTAACACAAACCTTAGATGTTTCTCATGTTCTTCTTCATTTTTGGAGAAGACGAGAACATCATCTATGAAAACCACCACAAATTTGTCCAGATATTCCATGAATACCTTGTTCATGAGGTACATGAAATATGCCGGGGCATTGGTTAGCCCAAAAGGCATGACAGTGTATTCATACAGTCCGTACCGAGATACGAAAGTTGTCTTGGGAATATCTGATTGCCTTATCTTGAGTTGGTGGTACCCCGACCTGAGATCAATTTTCGAGAACACACAAGCTCCCCTCAACTGATCAAACAAGTCTTCAATGCGAGGCAATGGGTACTTGTTCTTGATGGTTACCTCATTCAAGGCACGGTAATCCACGCATAACCTTTGGGTTCCGTCTTTCTTGGGCACAAATATCACCGGAGCTCCCCATGGTGAGGAACTAGGGCGAATATACCCCTTCTCCGTCAATTCTCTCAAATGATCCTTGAGCTCTTCTAGCTGCTTGGAGTCCATTCGATAAGGTCTCTTGTATATCGGGGCTGTTCCCGGTACTAGCTCAATCGCGAATTCCACATCACGGTCGAGAGGCATACCTGGCAACTCCTCCGGAAAAACATCTGGATATTCCCTGATAGTCCTGATTTCCTCAACTTTCACCTCCACTTGATTTAATTTAATGTCCCTCCTAGGCTCGTATATCGTTAGGAACTTTACTCTTGTGCCATTGGGGTGAGTTAGTTCCACCGTTCTGGTCGAACAATGGATGATTCCTTTATGTTTGGTCAACCAATCCATACCCAAAATAATATCTATCCCTTGTGAATCTATCACTATGAGGTTAGCAGTAAATACTACCCCATTAATGTCTAGGCTCACTTTGGGACACACTTGTCTTGTCCTTATTTCTCCACCTGGAGAGTTTATAGCTAGCATATGGTTCATTTGTGTGGTTGCTAGGTCATACTTCTTAACAAACCCTTGAGCAATGAACGAGTGGGTAGCACCAGAATCAAACAGCAGAGTTGCAAGGTGTAAATTGGCAGGAAACTTACCAACTACCACGTCGGGTGCCTCTTGTGCTTCCTCCATAGTGACGTGGTTCACCCGTCCTCTCACTACATTCTGCTGTTGTGGCGGCGCAGGCTTCTTCTTTGGGCATTTATGAGCGTAGTGCCCCACTTCACCACAGCTGAAACATTGCACCCCAATCTTAGATGCCTGGCCCTTGTTGTCTTGGAGTTGGTTTGGGGGTCCTTGCACTGCTGGTCGAGGTGGATATGTGGGGCGAGGCTGCTGCACAAACTGACGCGGCGGCTGTGCAGGTGCTGCGGGTGGCCTGTAGTTTGGGTTGTACCCTCTTGGTGCTGAATAGGGTACCGCAGCACGGCTCGTCTGCCCCGTAGGTTGCTGCATCATACGTGGGCGGGTGTTGCTCCCTGAGGCCTGATGTGACCACCCCGCCTTCCTCTTATTCTCATTTTCCAGGGCCTTTAGCTTCCTTTCCACCACAAATGCTCTGCCCACCATCTTTTGAAAGCTTTCATACTCATTGGAGGACATTGCACACTGCATCTCTGCGGTAAGTCCTTCCACGAAACAATCTTGTTTCTGCTCATCAGTCTCTATGTCTCATGGAGCATAACGGGATAGTTGAGTAAATTTAGTGAGGTATTCCCTCACCGTCATGTTTCCCTGCTGCAGTCCCAGAAACTCCTTCCTCTTGTTTTTGAGTTCACCTCTTGGGATGTAGTGGTTGCGGAAGCTACGCTTGAACTCTTCCCAAGTGATGTTCTCAGGGTCATGATGGGCGGCCACGTAGGCGGTCCACCAATCAGCAGCAGGTCCCTGCAATTGATGAGAGGCAAACAGCACCCTCTCATACCCTTGGCATTGTATTATCCTCATCTTACTTTCAATGGTCTTCAGCCAATCATCTGCCTCCAGAGGTTCAGCAGCACTTGCAAACTTTGGAGGTTGAGTTCCTAGAAACTCACTCAACCTTGGTTGGCGTGGTGCCGCTTGTGGAGGTGGAACTTGATGCAAGTTGGCCACCACTTGAGTCAAGTTCTGGATAAGCTGATTTTGATTCTCCAGCATTTGGTGGAGAGGATCAACTTCTTCACGGCGACCACCCCTGTCCTGGCCTCCAGAAAGATGGGGGGTTGCATGCCTCATCATTGTTGTTGGCGGGGTTGGCAGCACGTCCTTTTCCTCTTCCGGCCATCTGGCAGAATCCACCAATGTCAATTTGAAATCATTTAGCATCATCTTACTACTTTCATTTGTTTGTACTTTGAAGTGTTGAGGCTTTGTTATGCTTTTACGAGGGTTCATATCTCACACCAAATAAATGCACTATTATTTCCTGTGGGTTCACACACCAAAGCAAAACAATCTGAAGACGAGGCTGTGGACAATTGCTCATGGCTTCCACAACTCACGTCACACACCAAGCATTATCACACCATTAACTACGTAACGACTCGACTACTCGACCTCCTGCTAGCTAGGGGAAAGACTCTACACTACTCGTCCTCTTGAGCTGGCTCCTCGGGATCTTCCTCCTCATTTCGGCTACCTTCTGACTCTGCTTTGGGTGGGGAGGCTGCTGGTGGAGAAGTGCGACGACGCCTGATTGCTTGGCGATCCGGGGAGTCAGGAGTCCATGGATCACTCACGGTGACACACAGTTCATTCCCATCTCCTCTTTCTCTCGCCTTTAAGCAAGCTCGCAGCAACGCCTCCGTTTCCTTCAGGGTGTCTCGGACATCCTGAAGCTCTTGTTGACACTCCTGCAGCCGAGTGCTGAGCATAGCAGCATCCTCCAAGCACAAGTCCATGTGCTCATGGGAAGTCCCTTGCTGCACCGGTGGGTACTTGTACTCCGTGGTACCACTCTCACGTTGGAGGACATACATGTACTCAGTTTTGTCCAAGTGGCGACGATAGATGTGACTCTGGCAGGTGATGGCCTCCCAGGTGACATCTTTCTCCGCGTCAACTTGTGTTGCTCGACAAGCTGGAGAGTGTTGAATCTTAAGCAGCTGATTTTCGTGTATAATCCTCATCTCCGAACTCCATTCTTCCCTCTTCTCACGGATGGTCCTGGTGGAGTTATAGTGGATGATGAGCTTGCCCGTATTGCCGGCGGCTTCGAGCATACGTCGAAGACGGCGCAACAAGTCTCCTACTGCCAATCCGTAGGAAAGGTACGTCACGGGGCGACTCTCCTCTCTTTCGGCAAGGGCAACTACGGGAACTCTCCCTCCTGTGGACTTACGAGCGGTGCGAATCATGCGAACCATCTAAAACAAAAGAATTTAAAATTAGGTTAGATAAATTATCAAATAAAAATCCTATTTTGAATGAAAGTTGGGGTAAGATGAAGAAAATGACTCCTTTAATAACACTTTTCCACCCACACCTTGGAAAATAGTTTTTAAGAAAATAGGGCCCTTAAATACGTCCATTTCTACCTAGGTCCACGTTCCTACGGGCAACCTTGGCTCTGATACCACCTCTGTCACACCCGGTTTTTCCGAAGAAACAACCAAGTGAATATCACATGTATGCCAGGATCATTTTCTCATACATGTGATGACAAATAGTGAAGCATCATTTATTACAAGCCAGGTGTCGAATATAAATAAGTCTTACATAGTAAATGCCTCGATGGACAATAATAAGTTCATCACAAGTAAATAAACTAGCAGCGGAATATTATTCTTTTAGGGCTCCATCACAGACGTTGCCCGGGGGTCTTCATGAACCTAAAAACCTTCCTCGGGTCCAAAATCTTGGTCATTATACACCACCTCATTATCTTGACCTGAGCAGCAATATAAACCAACAAATATGCAAGGTTGAGTACCAATGGTACTCAGCAAGTGTGGGAAAATTATATCATGCATGGCTAGAACAAGGAGAGGTTGAACTCATGGTTAAAGCACTACGCAATTAATACCTATCACCTTAGCTTATTAAGCACCTACATTACTACACAGGTGAAATGGTCCCAATCTCCCAACCCATTATCATAATCCAATAACCATAACATCATTTCCAATGTTAAGCTCCCCGCTTAACTTCCAAAACCATCAATCCTCTAATCATGAATAAGTCCAGGCCGCTCTTGACCGTGAGCACGGCTGTCAAGACAGTTTTGACTCTGCAGAGTTTGTACCACTGTACCCACAAGTAGTGATTTCATCCCCCGTTGCCGGGTGGACTAAAAGAACCTCCATTATGCCAGTGGCTACGATCCACATTCACACTTCCCAGGTGTGCAGCCAGGAGATCACTACGAAGCCTTTACAAAGGGATTCCCGACGAGCGTGGGCCCACTGAGGTTTCACCCCTAACAACATACAAGAGGCTCCAACCCCGCTGCAGTGGCCCCCTCTTGAGCCTTGCGGTTCATATGGTAGTCCAGCTGACACCTACTCCCCGCACCATCCAACACACCCATACTACGCCGGAGATACACCTAATTAATTGGCCAAGCTGCCCCATCTCAGCATGTGGTTGGCACGGTAAAGCCGGGTTACATGCTCCATGAACCGGTCCTTAGGATCCAGGCAAGTACTAAACACAAACCCAAATCTCGTGCACCCAGCACACAACCAAAACATCCAACTTGCCTTGATCCCTACCTCTACATAACTCACAATAACTCATTCAAGAGTATGGTAAAATAAATTGATGATCTCATATCCCAAATATCTCATTCTAAGCATGGCTAAGCATATGCATGTAAATAAATGACATGACAAAATAAATCCCAACCCAAGCTACAAGGAAACAAGGTAATGCAATTCTAGGGAAACTTTCCTAGCATGGGTTTCATATTTCATTTGACAATGCAAATAATTCTATCTACACATCCTAGCATAGGATCAAAGTGGTCAAGGACACTTGCCTCCTTCTTGCTGCTCTTGAAATGGGTATTCCTGGTCTTGGAAATGAATAACTTGTTCTTGAACAGGTTCTACTTCATACCATCACACATAGCAAAAGAAAAACAACAATCCATAAGACATAATTCACACTTACACTTCATACAACCCACACATTCACATTTATGAAATTCATCCACCATTATATGTGTTGTGGTTACTTTATGTGTGTTAAGTTGTGGCTTGCATGCACTTCTAACCATATATATATGATTCCTACTTTTGTGTCCACATTTATACCTGCATACAATGTACCTTCACAATTTCTATCAACCCTAAACTGAATTCTTTGTATTTTAGAAACTCCAGTTATCATTTACTAGTTGCTATATTTTCAGATTTATATTCCTATGCATAATTGTGTATTTTTTTATACACATCACCTAAACAGATTAGGTTCTAGTCCTAAATAATTTAAAATCATATTTTGACCATGGCTTATGATGTATACTATTTCATAATTATTTTCCCTATTTTTCTATAACTATTCTTTACCTAAAAATATGTCCCTATACTAATAAATATGAATAATAGATGAAACAGATTTATTTCAGCTCCAAAATATATTTTTATCTCACTCCAAAGTTTTCTAAGTACTGAGAAAGTTTTTAATTAATTTTGACAATTATGTTTGTCCCCCTTTTAAATTTTTAAACACTAGTTACATATTCAGTTTTCTAAATTAAATACTAAACAAGGCTAAAATAATGAATTCACCCCATTACAGGGTCTATAATATTATTTTCATAATTTCCAGGGGTCTATCTACACTTATCAGAGGTGTTTTTCCTAATTTCTATTAAGTCCAGGGGTTAAAACTGATTTTTAAATGGATTTACATGATTTTCTGGAGTTCCAGGGGCTAGATCTGAAGTTTCCGGGGCTAGCTCTCAATTCCAGAGAACCCCAGGGGGTAGCACGTAAGAATTCCAGACTTTATAATGCGGGGCTGACGTGGTCCGTCCGATTTTAAACCGACGGCTGAGATTATAAGATCGAACCGGTACGCGGGGTTTTAAAGTCTACCGTGCGATTTAAAATAAACGGCGCACATGCGGCCACGTTGCTCTGATCGAACGCGGGCGGCGCTGCCGGCGGCGCACGGCGGCGGGAAGCGACGATCTCGCCGGAAAGTTTCGGATCCTCGAGAATTCTGCCTAGAACTGTGATCTTATGGTCTAGATCGGTAGAGGGGAGGTCAGGGATCTCACCTCGGGGGTTTTCTCGAGCTCGGGAGTTCTGGAAAGTGATCGGCGACGAGGTCCGAGGCAAAACCACGGCGAAGCTCGTCGGCGCTGGATTTACACCGTAAGTCTTCGGGTTTTCTGCACCTGCAAAGTTCCCCGGAGGCGGTGGATCAAGACCAGCGAGTTAGATCAGAGTTTCCGAGCTTAGATCGGCCAGAATTCACCGGCGAAGTCTCGGTGCTCACCGGAGTGAAAATCGGCGATCGCGTGGGAAAAACTGATCGGATCGGGGGTTTTTATAGCCGGGGGAGGGCGGTGGGTCTGTTGTGATCGAGTTGGAGTCCTCCGGGACCAGAATTCGGGCGACGGGACGCGGTTTCCGGTCGGTTGCGATCGCGCGCGCTCGGGGGAAAAGTCCGGGGTCGCGGGGGCTCGGGGTTAGGGATGACAGGTGGGTCCCACCTGTCTGTGTGAGAGAGCGCGGGCGCGCGCGGGGGCGGGCTGCGCGGGAGTAGCTGGGCCGGCTGGCGGGTTTCGGCCCACTGGCCGGTTTTTTTCCCGTTTTTTTTTCTTTTTCCATTTCTTTTCTGTTTTGAGTATAATTTGAATTCCAGTTTGAATTTGAATTTTTGCAAAACATGCAACACGTCCAAAAATTTTTAAATTCCCCTCTGAACATGGTTAAGAGTTTTGAATCAAAATTTGGGGTGTTACACTACTTGACAAAATACAATATTCAAAACACCTTAAAGTCTAGAATTTTATCTTTCACGTCGGCTACTCGACAAAATTTAACTTAACAATATAATCAAAATATAAATATTATATTTCATCTTTCATGTTGGTTACTTGACAAAGTACAATATTAAAACTCTTAAAACATAAAAATTTGTCTTTTACGTTGTCTACTCGACAAAATTTATCTTAACAATAGAACTAAATATTGTATTTTTGTCTTTCACGTTAGCTACTTAACAAAATACAATACTGAAAACATCTTGGAATATAGAAATTTCGTCTTTCACGTTAGCTACTTGATAAAATTTTCTATGGTAAAATAAATTTGTCATGCTTGCCTAATTATTCTTTTAACTAAATTTCACGTTGGATCTAGTTTAATTAAAAGAATACTTAAACTAATAACTTACAAGAGCAACAAAGCTTAATAAAATATTACAAAACTTAATAGCTTAATCATCTCATAACATATACAACACTTAGCGATACTCATAATTTTACTGAAATCATGTCTATGTACATCATATACACCCAAAATTTAATAAAAGCTTACTGGCCTTCATAATGATGATTTGATCATCATGGTTACTTAACTAATTTTATAAATAAATCTTCGAGTTGGTTCCTATTTAATTCAGAAAATCAACTTATGAGACAATAATCGAAACATAATAACCAAAAGTAGTTAAACATTAATTCTACATCACCGTTGGGTAGATATTGAAAATGCTTAAATTAACTTAATAACTCATTAAGTCATAGTAAAATTTATCATCAATGTTGGTTAGAAGATGAAATTACTATGCAACACTATGCTAAATAATTATTATAATCAAAATTTTCATGTCAGTGAAAAATTGACTTAGAAATAACACAACAAGAGTGTAATAGAGTGGAAGCATTACTTAACTCATATTAATATGCCTCATACTTAATACTAATTTATAAATTACAAATACTAATATATAAATTACAATAATTTTGGATGACTCAATTTCTATCTGTTTTCAACTCAAAACAAATTGGAAAAGTTAATTTCCAAATTATAGGAAAACTTAATTTCCAAATAATAACAATTTGGAGCTTATAACTAAAAATTTCCAAATCACATGAAATTGTAGTAAATCTCCAAATTATTGCAATTTGGGGAAATTTACCTAGGGAAATTTACCCAAATTTTCTTAAAACTTCACAACGATAATTTCTTATCATTACGGGTGAGAAGTACTAAATTTCCATAATAAAATTTTCTTAATCTCCACTCAATTACTTCTTAAGATATAATTATTTCTAATCTATAAAGGCTAAATTATCCAAAACAGTTTGCCCACTAAGAAAACCATGCAGGAAATTGATTTAAAAGCCCAATAGCAATACTTGTTACACATTTCTTACTTTTCTTTTAACTTCTTTGCAGCCCAGCGAGATAACATGGCCCATTTATCCCTGGAGCCCATTTAGCACTTCAGTTCGAAATTAACCGTTGATCTAAATGGACGCTTCAGATTTGCTTGCACCTGGAATAAAAACGGGTCGACTCCTAACCCTAACCCTAGTTTTCTTTTCTTTCCTTTCTCACTTCCTCCCGAAACAGCGGACAGAGGCGGCCGGCTCGGTTCCAGCGCATGAGAGACAAGAACGCGCGCCTGATCCGGTCTTCTCGGAGAGGTGGGCGCGTTGGCGGCCGCACGACCCGGCGAGATGCGCACGTGACCAGCACACTCTTGGCGCATGCAGGATGCTTCGTGGGCAACCGGCTGGTGGACCTGAGATCCGGCGTCTCGAGCAGCGCGCGACAGCTGAGGCTCGCGTGGCTCTAGCTGTGACTAAGAACAGGTGAGCAGGAACCGGCAGCCGCTCAGGCCTCAGGCCTTTCCAGCGCTAGGTGATGGCTAGTGGAAGCGAGCGCCGGATGACCATGCTCCGGCGAGGCCAGTTGGCTGTACGCGAGCGCAGTGGCGTACATGGGCGCTGGCCCCGAAATTGAGCGACGCAACAAGCTCGAAGCCAGTAGCAGGCTTCACGGAGGCAGCGCGGCCAGTACAACGTCTCGATGGCCAAGCAGGGAGGCCACTCGTCGAGCGGCACTGTGGTGGTGCCCTGAGGGCTACCCGAGCACGCGCGATGAAGTTGTTTCAGCCTCTTCTTCTCGGACGCCAGCGTCGATTGCGGCTCCGGTGGCGGCGGCGACGAGGACCACCAACAGGTGAGTCCTCTCGCCCTCTTCTCCACGTTTGAATTAGGCTATGGTTAGGGATTCGGGATTTTGGGATTTTGATTTGAATCCAAGTAAATCCCCTCTTTATTAATGCTATGGTGTCTTATCCCGAGTAGAATAGCTATTAGGACGGCTCTGATACTGATGTTAAAATTAATCGTGTCCTAATAGCTGTGATCTATCGGGTCTGCCACTTGATCAACAAATCAATCAATCATGGACTAGTAGAATAGGGATTGCAAGAAGTGAACAAGCACACCTTCGTGTTTAGAAGAACCCATCATGTCGAAATGGCAGCAACTCGGTGTAGGCGTCCGGATGGGTCGACGTTGACGCCGTGGGCTCTTCCCTCCTCTCCCACGCCCTTGTGGATCGGATCCGTTTGTGTCTTTGTTTGTTAGGCTTAGAGTTGGTGACCCGAACCTCTCTTTTTATATGGTGTGGTGAGAAGGGGGGCCCAAAGTCCTAAAAGGGCAGTGCCCCCGATCAGGGCGTTTCGGGGAGGTGGAATCAGTCGTTGGACCGGTTCCATTGGAGATCTCAACTCCAACACAGGCCACCTGGTACGCTGGCACAAGCCCTTGATGGTCGTTGTTTTCGGTATTTGGCAAAAGACCACTCTGTTGCACAATGCCGAGACCCGGTCCGTTGCTGGTCCGGCTTGCACTATGTCCACATCTCCAAGCACTGTCATATCCCGAGAGCACCCGATGGTCGACGACCTATTCATGACTGCCTTCTTAAACCCTCGCACACCATCCATTCCCGCCTCACCTTCCAACCACTAGTCGCCAGTGTTAAGTTACTATGCACCGATCGGTTGACCCAAAAAGCTTAAGCCGATAGGGAAAGGTGGACAATTCACTTATATTTCAACACTCCCTCTCACGTGCAGGCTCTTTTGAGCCGCAAAGTGGAATAGGAGTCGGCTGCAATTTATTTTAATAAATCACGCCCGCCAGGATTCGAACTCAAGACCTCTGACTCTGATACCATGTTAAGTTACTATGCACCGACCGGTTGACCCGAAAAGCTTAAGCCAATGGGGGAAGGTTGGCAATTCACTTATATTTCAACACTCCCCCTCACGTGCAGGCTCTTTTGGGCCGCAAAGTGGAATAGGAGTCGGCTGCAATTTATTTTAATAAATCGCGCCTGCCAGGATTCAAACTCGAGACCTCTTGCTCTGATACCATGTTAAGTTACTATGCACCGACCGGTTGACCCGAAAAGCTTAAGCCTATAGGGAAAGGTGGGCAATTCACTTATATTTCAATAGCCAGAAGCCCCTTTGTTCGGCCTAAAAGGTCCTTTGCGTCTGTCGTCGCCATGGCAAGCCACCACCCATCCAACCAGGCTGCTCCTGAACAAGCTGAACCGAGTGATTCCCTGCAACGACCTCGCCATGGTCAAGCCGCGGTCTTGGCCAGAGGGGCGATGACCAATGACCTCCGGAGGCTTCGTCGCAAGGCCCCGATCTTAGCCGCTGTGGGAGGGTGTAGCATGGCTTCCACCAGAGACATTGTGGAGGCCATCCACTACCAACTACGAATTCCACACTGGACCGTCGACGTATAACGACATCAGCCTGAAGACTTCCTAGTGAAGTTTGGTACGAAGGAGTATCGTGACGAAGGGCTTTGGGTCAGCCACATTTCTGCAGCTGGGGAACGCCTCCGGTTCCGGGCCTGGGACTTCGTCAACAGAGCAGGTGCTTCCGGATGGTTCTTCCATGTGAAGATCATTCTGGAGAACCTACCATTGTAGACCTGGTCTACAAATGACATAAGGCAAATGCTTGGGGACATATGTCTCTTTGATCACCTAGACAACTCCTCCTTTTCAAAGGAAAGCACAAACCTATGCGGATTTGTTGGTTGTATGTGTGACCCATCCATGCTCCTTTTATCCAAGACCGTCACCTTCTTCCCTGGGGGCTCCGTTCGCTCTGGGTGTCACGACGGGTCGCCGCTTGTCACACGCGGTTTTCCATAAGGAACACCCGAGCATATTCTCACATGTATGTCAGTATCAGTTGACTCATACATGTGTGAACAATAGTGAAATATCATTATATTACATGTCAGGGTCAACGTGTAACATAAAATTACATCATAAGTCATAGTAGAATAATAAAAACACTATTATACTAATTATACAACAGCGGAAGTCTAATAAAGGGTTTTCTAATCCACAGGCGTTGCCCGGGGGTTTCTGTGGCGGACTGGAATCCGCACATCCAGGATCTCAGAGGGTGGTGTCGCACGATGCGACACCCGACAGCACACATCATAAGAACGACATTGTATTACATGGAAAAAAACTGAATATGTACAAACGAGTACATGACTTTAGTTACAAATTAGATATGGAACTTACAACAGTGGAAGCTATGTTTGTACAACTCACACCATCTACCTAGCAAAAGTCGGTTGCCCAACCCTATGGGCAACCCACACTAGCTGCACTCCTCAGCTCAGCGCGGCGTGTACGGCTCCCACTCAGCCGTGGTCCCCGACGGAGGGTAACCCTCGCCGGTGGACTCGTAACCCGAGTCCGTGGGATACTCCTCACCTCAAAAACACTTATAGCAGCAACCGTGAGCATGATGGCTCAACAAGACTTAACCGACTCACCTATGCATGAAACTCTACATGCAGTTCATAACGACAATGGAATGGTAATTTGCAGCAAACGGACACGCCTACAAGTTCATCCTTATTTCATCTTTTAGCCACAAGTTAACAGTTCCTGAAATCTGAAATTTAATGAGCAATATTTGGTGGCACACATGTAGCAATATAATTTTTATCATAACAGCAATATTGAATCATCACATTTCATATATTAACCTACGTTACGACTCAGTGAACAAGTGGTACTCATCACCGTGAGGGACGGCGAATCGACTCAATATACACCTGCAGGGATACCCGAATAGCACATCACGTGTGCCCATACTCGGAGCTGCATAGCATGCTCCACGGATGTCGTACGGGACAACCTTTCACCAAACAGCCCAAATGTCGAACCGGTCGCACCGAAACGAGCAGAAAGTTCCCTACGCGGAGCATCTCTCTATGCCCGTTAGCTGATTTCCACCTTGCTGCCCTTAGCCTACACCTATAAATCGGTGTGTTATGCCTCGACGCCCGGAGGTATAGGTTACATCGGTTTACTGGGGCCCATATATCCGATATGCCTTTGGTACGTTCAAACTTGATCAGCGTGGGCCGCACACGAATCGGTCCTCAATCAACATCGACAGGGCTGCGCACACAAGACTTCCTCTTGTTGCGCCCTAGCCCCTGCCTAGTCTCATTTTCTTACTAAAGTGATCTCACATCACTCGAACCAATCCCGTGTGTCCCAAAGCCTAAACTCGCGAGTAGATTCCAACTACTCGACTTGTACCGAAGTTGTATGAATCATTAAGCATAGCCTGTCTACTCAAGGATTTAGACGCTACCCTCACTCTTATAGGTAAAATCTGGTTATGCACTTAGGTTTCATCCATCCTACACCTAATGCACATCCATACCACATACTAAGTATACATAAAGCAAAACTTTGTAAAATTGGTTAATGTAAACCGGGGCTTGCCTTGTTGCTGCTGGTCAGTGGTTATGGCTTCGTCCGAAAGAAGAAAGTCGAGCACTTCCGGAGTTTCTCGCCTTTACCGACTACACGTAAGCAATATGCTATGTGTCAATTTACATGCAATGTGTTAAATTGAATATGTAAAGACCATAACTCTAGAAAGCCCTTCCCTTTGGCTCTGAAATTTGTATGGTGGCTTGGTAGGGTCTTAACCAGAGACTTGACCAAATTTATTTGAAACAAAGTTCACTTGAGCTCTGTACAAATAAAAACCTATTTGGTCATTAGTAGAGCCTCTAAGGAATTCCAGAGATTTTCATGGCTCCAACCATTACTTTCTGGAAACTAGAGTTTGATATGGTTCTAATGGAATTGGATTCATGTCATTTGAAGAATCCTAGAAGGGGTTATGCCCTAGACAAGATTTGAGAAAATCTAAAAAAATGTTTATGTACATTTTTCTATTTTCTCAAGGTAGTTCACTTAATCACACCATTAGAGGGACTAAATGAACTTGGATGGATCCGGAATTTTTACTGTGACTCAAGGATTTTCAAATAAACCTCCCAGCCAGATTTCAGAATTTTTCATAAAGTAATTCTCCAGATCAAATTCCCAACAGTTTAAATTTTAGTGAATTAATTCCGAAATACTATTAAGTTTCATGAGAGGAAAATTTGTTTTGCTGGAAAGTACAAAAAAGCTGAATTCAGCAAAATTTAGTTCACTAAACTTGGAGTTTCCTAGCAAAAGTTATAACTAGTTGAAGTTTGAACCAAAACTAAAAATCCCAGAAATGTTTAAACTCGGGTTGTGGGCCCCACTCTTTAAACCGGCCCACTGAGATCGTGGCCACACTGCAGCCCACGGGGTTTTATCCGCGCCGCCGCACCAGATCCCGGCCGCACAGCGGATCCCCGCTGGAAACAGGGACTGACCGGTGGACCGGGCCCCCCTTTCGTCTACCTCGCGACAATCCGCAACCCCTGCGGCGGCGCTTCGCCAGAGAGCTCACCGCCGGCCATTTCACCGCACGACCTTCAACGGATTTCGCCGCCTGTGTCCAACTTTGCTCGGGGAACACGTTGGTGCACTCATCGAAGCTCGGCGATGGCCGGAACCACGCTCGCGTCGGTGACAGCGGCAATCCCCACTCCGGCGGTGTCGCCCGAGCTACTCAGGCCCCTATTTTTGGAATGGTTTGCTCCTACAGCTCCGATGTGGCATGCTGAGCACGAAAATGAACTCGGTTTGGCATGGAAATGGCCAGAGCTAGGACTTCACCGTCGACCTAGGGCCAAAATGGCGGATGCTCAAAAAACTCAAATAGTAGCGCCAAAACTCGATGGTTTCTGATGGTCTTTGATCCTAGGTGGTCGTGGCGATTTGTAGAACATGTGTTTAGCTTGGTTTACGCGGTGGTGGACCGATCACCATGAATTTTGGATTCTTGGCTAGCTCGGTTCTTTGAACACCGAGGAATAAACGTAGAAATTCTCTCTCGACAGGGCACGAAAAGGAGTAGGGTTTTCACCGTGAGTTTGAGCAGCCCCTGGCGCATCTAGTTGCTGTTATCGTTGGTCACGAGGACGCTTAGATCGGTGGCGCATCGAGGACCCGAGGAGAGCAGCCGACGAGGTGTTTTGCTTCGGTTGTGTGCGGGCAGAATGGAGAGGATGAGGGAGGATTCACGTGGACTGGCGTGTTAATCGGGTGTTGCACTCGACATTTCCCTCGAGCAGAAGGTGGCGACAGCAAAGGCGGTCGGGCGCCGCTGCTGGAGAGCTGGCGCGCGCGCAGCTTCGGTCGAGTGAAAGATCAAGCCGAGAAGACTTCTATGTGAAGGCTACTGACAAGTGGGTCCCTCCCCTCTAATTCTTTTCTGTTTTTCATTTTTTTCACATAAAAGATCTTAGATACTCACAATTGAATGAGAGACTTAGCCACCAAGTCATGGTTTGAATTTGATTTCCTCAATTTGAGATTAGTTTGGCTAAATTTGCTGCCCATTTGAATTTGAAATTCAAAATCAGTTTGAAATAATGCAAATTTAGCTCCCGACAAGATGAACTCCAATGAGGATGAAAATTGGTGGACTAACTCAGAAAAATGTTCTAAGTTTGAATATGAAGTCAATTTTTGGATTCAATTGATGAAAGTGGCTGCAATTTGAATTTGCATTCAAATTGGCCCTTTTTACAAATGTCTTCAAAAGTGCCTCAAAAAGTGATTTGCATGAAATTTGGCCTGAGCCTTTCCAAGACTATTTAAGGTCTAGGGGTGAGCTCAACTTTTCATGTTTATGTGTATGACTCCTACTTTTTGAAGTTAGGGCTTTCCCCTCTAATCACCCTTTTTATGATGTTTACTTGCTCTTCACAAGTGTTCATGAGATATCCACCACATGAGATGTGGTGTTGTGAGGTGATGAACATTTTTTTGCAAGTCACTTTCTTGGCCTTTTACAGTTTTGCCAGCCTAGAACAACTCATCGGGGTCGAAGTCCTCATCGAAGTCTATATCTTGATTTACACCTGAGCAACATATGATATCCAATAAAAGCAAGTTTGAGTACCCAAAGGTACTCAACAAGTGTAGGAAAGAATATTATGAAGGCTAATAGCAAGAAAAGGCTAACATGATTAAGCACTATGCATTAATCCTAGGCCTTAGCTTTAATTAGCAACCTTTATTACTAAGTAATAAATCCCACCATCTTCATAATTAAGTTATTAATGTCAGGTTACACTACCCAACAACCTCTTTCAACTCATATCCATGTTTCTCTAATCATGGACAAGTCCAAGCCGCTCTTGACCGTGAGCACGACTGTTATGACAGTTTGGTTCTCTGCAGAGATTGTACCACTTTACCCACAAGTAGTGATTTCATCCCCTGTTACCATGTGGACTAAGAACCTTCCTGATATCCGTGGTTGCAAGCCACATTACACACTTCTTTTGGTGTGCGATCAGTAGATCACTACATGGCCTTTACAAAGGGTCTACTGGCAAGTACAAGCCCACTGAAGTTTCATCACTGCAGTTCCTAGGAGTAAACCCTCCCCTGCAGAAGCCTCCTCTTGAGACTTGCAGTTCCCAGGATAGTCAAAAATGGACTCCCATTCCTCGTACCATCCAAACACTCATACTATACCGGTAAACTCCTAATTAATTGGCCATGTTGCCCCATCTCAGTCTTGTGGTGGCACTTTAAAGTTGGGTTAACTGTTCCATGAACCGGTCCTTAGAATCTAAGACATGCACTATCACTAACCCAAGTCTCGTGCACGAAGCACCATCCAAAACAACCAGCCTGTCTAGATTCCTATCACTATGACACACTCTCGTGTCTCTTATAAATACCACAAGACAAGTAATAATTATGTTTCATTCATTTTCTAAGTTCTAAACATGGATAAGCACATAAAATGACAATGACGTGTCCTAACTAAATTCCCATCATGGTTTCAATGAATGATATGGAAAGAACTAGTCATATATCCTAAACTGAGTTTCATATTAAAGACAATCATGCATATAATCTAACTAATCTTCCTAGATTTGGATCAAAATGGTCAATGAACACTTGTCTTTGAAAATGTTCGTTCACTTCGAAATCTTGCTCTTGAAGATTAGGAAGTGGCTCTTGTAACGGTTCTACCCATGTATATGCACGCAAAACAATACAAAACATGTAATAAGAAACTAACAACACATTTCAATCTTATATATGCTTAATTTTATATATATATATGTATATTATTTATTTCTATTTGTTTTCTCCATCTACATATGGCTTCATATTATTCTACATATGTTTTGGAATTAAAATAGACATAAACTTGACATATATATCTTTTAATTTATTTTTGTTATGGCAAAACATTCATTTTCTAATTTTGTAGTGATTTTTAATAATTTTTTAAGTGTATATATATGCATATATACTAATTTTATCATCAATTCAGACCCTAAAAATATTTTTAAAACATTACTATAATTATTTCTAGAGTATATATTGTCTTTATCATATTTTCAGAATTTATCTTTGCATTTTAATGAATTTCTGCAATTTTTCTAAATTATATATGGTTTTTATTTGAATTTCAGTATGAATTTATCACCTAGAATATATTTTTAACCTATGGAAATAATTCTTTTGAATTTCAGAATATAAATACTGATCAAAATGTTTAAAACAGAATCTTTAATAAGTTTTATCATTTTTCAGAGGTTATTTATCCTATTTTCATTATTTACAGATTTAAATTTAGATTTCTAAACTGCCCTGGACTAAAATGTAATACTTACAGTTTTTCTAGATTCCAAAATGCATTTATAGAATTATTTTATCAATTTACAAAGCATACATGGGCTATTTGGCTATTTTACAGTGAATTTCCTAATTTTCATAAAGCCTAGGGTTAATTTTGTAAAGCACAGTGTCTGTTTCATATTAATTTGAATCTCCAAGGGGCTATCTTCTAAATTTCCAATGGCTACGGCCTGTTTAAATTTGGGTCGTCGGATTCGGGATCGATGACCCGGATTTAAAATAACCGAACCGGTATTCTAGTTCTAATCCTAACCGTTGATTCAAATCCGAGGGTCCAGAGGTGGCCACATCGCCTTCCCCTTCTTCTTCCTCGCGCGCGGGGTGCATCGTCGGCAAGCGGCGGCGACATCGCCGGAGGGTTTCGGGTTCTATGATTTCTTCATTATTTCTCGGTCTCTCTACTCTAGAATGAAGAGGGGGTCATGGGGAACTCACCTAGAGGGATCTTTTGGACCCGAAGTGGCCGGAGAGGTGTCAGCAACGGTGATCAGCGGCGAACTCCGGTGAACTTCGTCGGAAACGCTCCCCAAGCACAATTCTTCGAAGAATTTCATCGGGAATCCTTCCTTGTGGCCTTGGAACAGCGTAGAGGATGTCAGAACAAAGGATCAGTGCCGGAATTCAAAGAATTTGGAATTAGGGTGGCGGTTCTCACCGGGGAAATTGGTGCGGTTTTGGTGAGGGGAAATGGCCGGTGTTGGGTTGATTTTATAGAGGGGGAGAGGGCGGCGGTTGTGGCCGTGTCGGTTGGAGGAGAGACGCAAGAAATTGGCACATGGCCGGAGTTGTTTTTCTCACATGCGATAATAGCGGTGAGAGAAGAGAGAGAGTGTGTCGGCGGTTGTTTTGGAGGAGATAGAACTGACATGTGGCCCCCCTTTGGCAGTGAGGTGAAGGAGAGCATGTCCTTGGTCTGAAAATTCGAGTGTTACACCGCCACCAGCTGCGGTGGCAGTACCTCGAGAAGGATTCTAGGTGGAAGTCATTATCCACCTTGATCATCACTTCTATGACCACACGCCGGTTCATCAGGGGATTCATGCACTCAACAGCAACGATGGGTGAGGGCATCTCCTCTGTCTCCTCATCGTCACCAGCCGCCACCATTCCACGGTTGAAGAGGTTCCTTTGGTCGAGAGGGACAATTGAAGTACAACGTCAAGATACATCAAGAATGAGGAGCAGCAACCGCTACAACCATGCTGCCTACGACACAGAGATGAAGACCGCGATGGCGATGAGGGCAAACGCCACCTCTGGGTGGCGCGCACGCATGACAAGTTCACTAGGGAGGAAGGCAAACTAGGGGCTCAACCAGCAGGGGCAGATCCACAGGCCGCAATTGTGGACACTACCGTCAGCACACTGGCGCACTGAAACAAGGAGAAGCTATGACCTGCGCTGCCCCCTGATCCGCATCCTAACAAGGCCCGCCCTCAAAGCACAGACTGCAGGGTCGCTCGGAGCAGCTACTCCATTGGTCGATCAAGAGGACTCGAGGCCCCCTCTGCTCCGAGACAATTCCCTGGACCCCTACATGAGGTACCAGACTCTGTCCCAGCATCTAGAAGAACAGAGAGACCCGATGATAGAAGAAGCAGAGAGAAACTGAACTGGTGCATGCAAGGAACCAGTTGAAATGAATTCTGCACCGCCAGAGGGAAACCAAGAGCAGACCTCGCTACACATCCAGTCGGTCTCAACTCTGACCATAGATGACCCAGAAGATATGGCACCTCCCATGGTGAATTTGAACAACCTTTTCCCGCCATCACTGCCACCTCTCCTGCCGGACCCGCTGCCGCAAAAAAGACCCGCGCAAGACGTGCTGCTTCAGTGGAACCATCTAGGCGCAGCACCAGGCAGGTGGCGCACCCCTCCCTCGTCCCACCGGCGCAGCGAGCAACCCTGTGCCTTATGCGGCTGATGGATATCTCTGGAGATGGAGAACCAGTAGGTGAAGAAGCAATGGCCAAATACCTCACCCGCTACATGTCCCCTCTCCCCAAGAAGGCCATTGATGCAATCCGAGCAGCCATGGTCCTCAACAACACGGCATTAGTGGACGCTTTAGCCTCAGTGGCGACGCATGAAGTCCAGGCTGCCGCCTAGCCGGGATTGGCTAGGGACGTCTTCAACCACTAATGTTACGAAAACAAACTAGATATGTCGGAAGGAAGATCAGCAAGATGCTTTTGGGGTATGAGGTCAGTATCTTATTGGGTAGGAGGTGTACCATGCAGTTGTATCCAGAGTCTGTATCGCAGGATCTAAGCCTGCACTATGGGTCTAGTGTGTCCTTAAGACACTCTTCAGTTGTCCCTCAACATTTCAATCATGAGTAATGGATTATCCTTCTTATCTTGGAATGTCAGAGGCTTGAATTCAGTGGCGAAACGAGCAGCAGTGCAAGCTCTCCTACAAGCGGCAGATCCTCAGATTGTGTGTCTGCAAGAAACAAAATTATCCAATCTGGATCCACAGATACAAAGAGAGTTTCTAGGCAACAGATGGGATGGCACCACTCTACTGCCGTCCAGGAACCAGAGGGGGAATTATCATTGCATGGAAAATAGACAACATACAAACAAACCTAGTGTCATCATGGGAATTCACAATGTCAGTGAGAATTCGTCATAAACAGCAGCAGGTGCCTTTCCTAATGACAGTAGCATATGGACCTGTTGTAGACACAGACAAGCCACGATTTCTTGAGAAACTCACAAGCACCAAACCAACAGAGGGCTGCCCTTGGCTTTGCATGGGAGATTTCAATATGATTTATGCTGCATCGGACAAAAACAACCAAAATTTGAACAAGAGGCAGATGGGTATGTTCAGAAGGACACTGGACATTTGTGAGCTAATTGAAATTGCTCTGCAAAATAGGAAGTATACATGGAGCAATGAAAGAAACAACCCAACACTAGTGAAACTAGATCGGGTATTCTGCAACAAGGAGTGGGACAACACCTTCTCGGGCTTTGGACTACAGCCACTATCTTCTTCTGTTTTTGACCACTGCCCACTCATGCTGGCTGAACAGAGTAGGCCAAGGAGGCAGGAAAAATTTGTTTTGAAAACTTTTGGCCTCGGTTGCCAGATTTCTTACAAATAGTACAATAAGCCTGGGATCAGCCAGTTGAAGGAAACTCCCCCCTCACTATCATGCACAAAAAAATAATAAACACAGCCAAGCAGCTCCGACGTTGGAGCAGAAATAGAGTTGGTGATGTCAGGCTGCAACTCCAGATGGCACACGAAGTGATCTTCCGCCTTGATATCGCACAAGAAGATCGGTTGCTAACTGAAGAGGAGTCCGCACTACGACACGACCTAAAGAAAAGAATACTGGGACTTGCAACGGTGGACAGGGCCAGACGACGGCAAGCATCAAGAGTTACCTGTATAAAGGAGGGTGATGCGTGCACCCGTTTCTTCCACCTGATGGCGAATGCCCGATCACGAAAACACCACATCACAAGGCTACAGACGCCTGCAGGACAATATGTGTGGACTCAAGCACAAATAGAGGCAGAATTCAAGCAATACTTCCAAGGTTTGCTAGGAACCAGGCACAATGTGATCTCACTCTGGACTGGGACGCATTGCACATACAAACACTGGACAGCCAGAATCAATACCTAGATGCGCCATTCACGGAGCAAGAAGTACTACACGCAATCAAACAAATGCCCACTGAAAAGGCCCCGGGGCCGGACGGCTTCACGGTTGAGTTCTACAAAAGCTGCTGGGAAATAGTCAAGACTGACATCATGCGAGTTTTCAGCTCATTCCATGCACTGCAAGCAGGATCACTATGGAAGATAAATGGTGCCACAATTACCCTACTACCAAAAGGAGAAACAACTGAGAGTCCAGGAGATTTTCGGCCAATAAGCCTGATACATTCGGTGGGCAAAGTACTGTCCAAAGTTCTTGCTCTCAGGCTTGCAAAGTGCATAGGCCAACTTGTATCCCACTCCCAGAGCGCGTTTATTAAAGGAAGAAGTATCATGGATAATTTTATGTACGTCAGGGGGATAGCCAGACTTCACCACCGGAAACAGAAACTCCTGCTTCTTATGAAACTCGACATTTCAAAAGCCTTTGACAGCGTATCGTGGGGTTTCCTTCTGCACATGCTGGAAAAAAGAGGATTTTCACGAAGATGGACAAATTGGATTTCATTACTGCTAGCATCATCATCATCCTCAGTGAGATTAAATGGCGCCAATGGGCCATGGATCACCCACCGCAGAGGTCTAAGGCAGGGTGACCCGCTATCACCCTTCCTCTTCATTCTAGTAATGGACACATTGCATCAAATCTTCATGTCAGCAACTGAAAATGGCCTGCTATCTCAATTAGACGAGCGCAATGCAAAGGAAAGAATCTCCCTCTGTGCTAATGATGCAATCATACTTGTTAACCCAAACCAGGAGGATGTCACAAACATTATCAGAATTATGCACCGATTTGGACGGGCGATGGGGCTACAGATCAATGTTTCTAAGAGCACTGTAACACCAATCAGCTGTAATGGGATAGATCTACAAACAATGCTGCAGAATGTACAAGGACAACAAATTTCCCCACCAATAAAATACCTTGGACTCCGGTGGTACTCGGCAGGCTAAGGGTAAATCATATACAACATATCAAAGACAGAATAGATTCAAAATTGGCGGGATGGAAAGGACAACTACTCACTATGGCAGGACACAGATAACTTGTACGCTCGGTACTATCTGCCATACCAACGTACAGTCTATCCGTGCTCAAGCCACCGAAGAAAATGTTGAAAGATGTCGATCGCGCCCAGAGGAGATTCTTATGGAAGGAAGTGAGGAGATACATGGAGGAAGTTGCAAAGTTAATTGGCCAACTGTTTGCCGACCCATAGACCGAGGGCTGGGAATACTGGAACTCAGAAAAATCAGTAGAGCACTAAGGCAAAAATGGCTCTGGATAGAATGGACCTGCCCTCAGAAGCCATGGGTGGGATTGAACCTGGACACCGATCAGGGAGACCACGACCTCTTTACGGCAGCTACAAAAGTCACCATACATAATGGACAGAGGGCGCAGTTCTGGACATCCAGGTGGCTAGATGGTACGTCGCCCGCTACACTCTTCCCCCTGTTGTACAAGCACGCCCAAAGAAAAAGATGATCAGTGGCAGACGCATTGGATAGCAACCACTAGATTAGGAATATTGCGCACAACCTGACCGCTCCTTTGCTTCGTGAGTTTCTGCTACTATGGTTTAAAGTGCATGAGATCACAATAAGCCCAGACGACCAGCAGGAGGATGAAATAACTTGGGTCCTGACATCATCAGGGAAATACTCAATTGCAACTGCTTACAAATACCAGTTAGAGGGTGTCAATCTGCTTTCCGGAAGACCATATGGAGCGTCTGGGCGCCGCCCAAATGCAAGATCTTTGACTGGCTTTTATTACAAGACAAGGTCCGGACGGCCTCAAGATTGCTGAGGCGCGGATGACAAAACCAATACTTCTGCCCTCTATGCCACAGAAACCATGAAACTGCTTACCACTTGCTCTTTGAGTGCCAGGAAACGAGGAGAATATGGGCCCAGGTATCAGTATGGTTCGGGATTCATAGTTTGGAACCGACACTGGAGAATACCGCAAAACGAAGAGCCACAGATTATTGATGTCTTCAGTAGGCTATCGGAGTTCGCTGGGCCAGAAAGAAAGACTACAAAATCACTAGTTTTACTGACTAGTTGGACCATTTGGATAGAGCGGAACAGAAGGATTTTTGAAGACAAGAACCAGAATCTCAGTCAGATAATCCAAGAAATCAAGGATACCGTCAAGCTCTGAAAACTAGCAGGTGCAGACTAGGCTCCCAGCCTAGCCAAACACCTAATCGCAACCTGCGGCTCCCTCTGTAATTCAAAACCTTCTGTAACATAAACTCTACTCTCTGCTTATATAAATGAAGCCGAACACTTGTTCGGGACTTTTGAAAAAATAAATCAATAAAAAAATCAAAAGGTGTGTTTGTTCCTCTTCCTGACTCCGAGGAATTTGCTATTATAGGATGTTTAAGAAGTAGCTTCTACAAAATAGCACTCTTAATGCGGGTTTCGTTAAAATAGAATTCTTAATGTTGACGCACCGTCAGAATAGGATTTTAGTCTAATTAACCTCCTGTTAATATCTTTCTTTTTTTATGTTATACTGAATGAAATGACCATAGTGCCCTTATTTGATTGTTTGCAGGTGCCGAGCGCCCTAGCCTCTGGCACGCCTCACCCCTGCCACTCCCTAGCGCCTTGCATGAAATTTCTGTTGGAGAAATGATGATGGCACCATGTTATGGCTAACCAGATTCCGCAAGATGTTTAAAATTCACATTCTTAAATACAAGCACACAGATTGCCATCTGAAAAACATTCCTCAAATGAATAGTTATATGACAATGGTACCGTGTAATTTTACATGTCTTTCTAAAAATCGTACAAATCACTGTATGTGTCGCTAGTATCTTTGGATATTACGCACATGGAGCAGGTTGGTGTAGTATTATTGAAGGTATAAATTTTCAAACAAATGTAGATATGTTGCGATGGAAATCCGATCACGATCAACTATATCTTGCTTCTGATAAATTTTCTGGCAGCAGCCTATCCTATCTCCCGACTTAGTTCAATGCCCCAGCTGCCTTTGCATCCTTCTCGTCTTCACCTTCTCTCCTTTTGCAAATTCCTCTATCAGCGCTTACTGCCTTTGAGTTAAATTCCTGCAAAACATTACATGCAAGACTATCGATTGTGAGGGGCGTACTCAGGGATATTGACATTGAAAAGGTCGTATTGATCTCCATAGTACGATGAGTTTCTTGTCTTGATTCCTGTAGGGATACATCAATATTTAGGCTGCCATGAAATAATTAAGCGGTATCAAGTTTACACCAAGATTCTATAGCCATATACGCATTATGTCCTACAGAACCACAGTGACACCTGAATGACAGTTGATTGGGAGATCACCTGAATGCAAGTTATATTGTCCTCAAGGTAAAAGAGATCTGACTGCTAGCAATCTCATTGCAGCTTCATATTGTGCTGAACATAGGAAGACCACTAAAATCAGCAGACCAACATAAGCACCAAACAACTACATCAAACAAACTTTCAAAAGGACAACAAGAAGAAAGAATCAGCAGTACGACCTTACCAGATGCAGCCTCGGAACATAATTTCTTGCTCACTGACTACACTAAGCCATTACATTCAGACTCATTTTATCTCCCAGAATTCTCTACTGCAGGAACAGATCCTAAACCAACATATACAACGCTCTCAACTCTAGCCAATAAAAATGAAACACATATCCTGGACATCATAAGTAAGACCATAACATATAAAGTCACATTAATATTTCAACACACAGTACTTATAAAAACGATAACCAACATTTTATTTCGATAGAAAGCTGAAAGTTTTATGAATGTGACATAAACAAATTAAGTTCACAAAAAACAAATTGACATCTCATAAATCTTGACACATCAAACATGTAAATTCCTCTTAGCCTTTTCCGGAGTCATCTTCTTGAGAGTTGTCGTAGTGGTCTCTAATGCCAGAGAGGAAGAACTCTCCTGGGGTGTGCCTTCTCCCATAAGAATAGTTAGACGTCTACACATGTGAAAATATATGAGTAAAAAAATGTATCAACACAATGCGTACATGGTGCAAGTCAGTAAGTTTGTACCCTCTTGTCAATATGCTGGACTCTCTTGCATTATTTGCTCTCTTATTTTACTTGGCTTCTCAGGTGTTGAATCTTTAGGAGACCATCTATTTTTTTTGGCTTTCTTTTTCTGTAATGTTGAAAGAGGCAAAGTAAATAGCACATGAAGAAAAAAACATAAGAAAGAAAAGTCTCATTTCTTACCTTTTCTTAGTTCCATTAAGTGGGCATTTGTAGCTGGTTTTCCTATGTCTCAATTCTCCACAATTAGGACACCTCACTTTGACTTTAATCATTTTCTTAGTCTTCTCATTCTGATTTTCAGCAGACTTTGAACCATATTTTTATCCACCACTACCACCTTCTAGGCAACTCTTGATCCTGTTTTTTCTGTCTTCCAACACCCCTTTTTCTAAGAGGTGCACCTACTTCAAATGGCAAGTCCATATTAGGCTACTTTTCCTTATGAGGAAGTGGCTCTACCAATCTACCATATGCTTTTCAAAATTTCTCTACGGAGTAGTAGTCATGAACAAAGTCCTCTATCTTCACATTTCTGACTTGTTGAGCCGTTATCAAGGACAGAGCATGTTGACAAGGCTTTCCAGTATGCTGCCACTCATAGCATGAGCACTCATGCGAAAATGTGCCCTAACCACAAACCTACGGATGCAATTGTCCCACACCTCAGTGACATAGTTGTCACTTTTGACTACAGACAAATGTCCGAGCCCTCTAGTCTTAGCAGTCAATACTTGTACAATTGCTGCTAGTATCCTACCATATAGCCTTTCTCCAATTCTTCTCCTGTTATGAAAAAGAATCATAATCATCTCTCTTATCTTGTCCACAAGCTCAACAACAGACATATCCTTTATATCTTTGATCCAATTATTGAAAACTTTTCTACATTGTTTGTCACATAATCACACTTGATATTTGAATTGAAATCAGACCTCTGCCACTTCAAATTATGATACTCATTCATCCATTGTTTGACTTCAAGGTTATCTGCATAAACTGCAGTCATGTGCTTGTCATAAACATCCTTGTCATATGCCCAAGCTGCAGGCCACATGTGTTCAATACTCTCACCGGAAAATCTTTTGATAAAATTCTGCATTAGATGTCTAAATCATTCTCTTTGATCAACTTGTGGAAACACATTATGCACTGCATTTAGTAATCCTTTACAAGCATAGCAAGTATAGGAAGATCCCCTACAACCTTATGCAACTGAGTCATAAACCAATTCCAATTGTCTTCTGTTTCTGAGTCTATAAATCCAAAAGCATCTGGATACATCCAGTTGTGACCATCCACCCCAGTTGTGGCTGCTAAATGTTCGTTCCACCTGCCATTGAGTGTGGTAGAGTCTATACCGAGCCATGGCCTACAACCTGATCAAAAACCCTCAATACAAGGACCAAGTGCACAAAAGAACATGTGAAAATAAACTGTCGTTAGCTATCTTGCAATCAATCTCAATAACACTGTCTGGTGACCTTTTCATGGCCTCTACCTTCCAATTATATAGCAGTTGAAAACTCTCCTCCCATATAGCATACAACTATTCTAAAGCCTTCTCTTTTTCTTTCCATACCGTGTCATAACCGATAGTGCACTTGTGATCATTTTGTAGTTTAATCTGCAACTCCATAGCATCCATATGAGGATTTTTCTAAAGGATAGAAACAACCTTAGAAGCAACCCACTTACAAGAAGGTGTGGTTGTCCTTCTCCTGCTGCTAGATATACATGTGTGTACATCATTCAACACTGTGACGTGTATAAATAATACGAGAAAATGTATCATAAAATAAAAAACATTAGAATTTATGAACATGTTAGTTTAAAAATTAGTATCATAACGGTCATATTGCTCTGCTTCTTGAACCCAACAATATACCATGTACAATCAACACCCTTGCAATACCCTCTATATCTTGACTTGCTTGTTTTCTCGATACCCAATTCAAATTCTTTATTTATGGCATACTGTCTCACAGCCAACCGAAATTCCTCCATAGATGGGTATATGGTGCGTAAAGCCATAGTTGAGTTATCTTTGTCATACGCCATCTGTAAGGGCCTCAGTTTTGACACACATTGGCAGTGTTCATCACCACACCACACACCTCATTTGAGGAAGGATGATGAACACAAATGAAGAGCAAGTAACAATTATCAACATGCTCATTAGAGAACAAACTCACACATTGCAAAAGTGGTATTTCCCACATGTGATATAGATGGGCTGGACATATGAAAACTCCTACACTTTACTAAGCATGTCCATGCCAAGTTTCACCCAAATTCAAAACCTTTTTGAGGTCATTTTGGGTATAGTTAGGAAGAGGGCAGTTTGAGATCATATTCAAATTCAAACTGTTTTTATCCAATGAATTTAAAAGTGGGGGGCATATTCTTACTCAGCACATTTTTGTGAGCTCACACACCAATTTTCACTCCATTTGGAGTTGATCTTGACATGAGCTAAGGGGGAGAAATTCAAACTTTAATTGAATTTCAAACTGAACTTGTACTGAAATTCATTCAAACCAAACCTCATTTGAACTTTGATCAATTCAAATGGCTCATGGGTGAATAATTTGAATTGCCAAGGATAGTATGGGGTTCACTGTTTACAACAGTGATTAGGAGTAAATTTCAGAGGTTAAAACTAGAGGTGGGACCCACATGTCAGCCACTGCTCAGGTCAAACCGACTGAGACTTTTTCACTCGGGTCGCCGAGCCGCAGCGGTGATCGCCACCGAGGGCAGCCGCCGCGCCAGCAGCTGCTTGCCCACGCGCGGGCGTGAGGCGGTGCAGAGCCTTCTTAAGGCGCCTGCCCCCCTCCTCGGCCGAGGCACCGCCGTTCTTCTCCGCAAGAACTCAGCGCCGGCCGAAAACTTCCGCAGCTCGGACTTGATCGGAAAACGCCGATCGCACCTCCCTCCGTCCACTCCCGAGCCCCAGCAAGGTACTAGAGACCTTCCTCCGTCCTCCCCGTTGCTAGAATTTGGTTGAAACCGATTGATATCGGATGTGCCGAAAGATCAAATTCGGGACTTGGAACCGCCGCACCTTGGGCTCTCGTGGACAGCCCAACCAGGGCGTTGTCACGCCCGAGCCGAGGCACCCTTGGACGCGCGGGTGACCGGTGCTGCTCATCCCCGAGCCACAGCTCGAGTGGTTGCTCACCGGCGGCGAATTTCCACTTTTCCCCTTTCTGTGTGCAGAACAACCTTCGGGTACGATTCTGTTTAATTTGTGCTCTAGAAAGGATTAGAGGGCCTCAAGCCACTCTCACACGATCTATACACGGTAACGCACAAGTTGCCTTCACAACTCTGGGCCGGAGAACCTCTGTGCCCGACGTAATTTGAGGTCTACTAATGGCGGAACGAACGGGCGGCATCGGGCGCACGGTGAGGACCTATTTTGGGCCTTCCCCGAGTTGCCTCGAGCTCATGTCGACCTTCTCTGAGGTCCACTGATGCTCCCCGACCGATTTCTCAAGTAGTTGAGGTGCTAGGGAAGTCAGCCGACATGGCCGAAGTCGTTCCGAGATGGCGGCTCGTCGCCGACCATGCTCCAGCCATTGTCATGAGCAGCTGACCCTAGAATCATGTTCCCCGAGTAAAAGTAGGCAGGGGCGGCCAGAATCGAGGAGTTTGGAGCTGTACAGCAGCCGGCGGCGAGCTCTCCGGCGAGATCCCTCAGCGGCAGGGCGCTGGTGTCGCGAGGTTGAAGAAGGGGGTGGACCCCAGCTGTCAGCGGGACATATTTTGAATCGGGATCCGGCTGCGGCCGGGATCGGGTGTGCTGGCGCGTAAAATCCTTGTGGGCCGCGATGTGCCATCGCCTCGGCGTGCGACGCGTGTCCCCTGGGCCCACGCGCGAGTTTAAACTTTTCCCCGATTTTCAGATTTCCTTCAAACTTCAAATCCTCATAACTTTGGCTAGAAAGCTCCAAATTGAGTGAACCAAATTTTGCTGGATTCAGCTCTCTGAGTACTTTCCGGAAAATCAAGTTTCACTTCATGAAATTCCTTATTTCTCCAGAATTAATTCCTCAAAGTTTAAACTGTTAGGAATTTTAACTGGAGAATCCTTTGGAGGAAAATCCTGAAATTTTGCTGAGATGTTCACCAAAATATACTTGAACTCCCATAAAAATTTCAGATCCATTTGATCTCATTTAATCCACCTAATGGTGTGATTAGTGAAACTGTTCCAGAGAAAATAGAAAATGTTCAGAAACATTTTCAGAATTTTCTCTGAAATTGTTTGGCTCATATCTCTAGTTAGGAACCTCCAAATTAAGTGAGACCAAATCCATTAGAACCCTCTGAAAATCTAGTTTTCAGAAAGTCATAGTTTGTTTCATGAAAATCCTTAGAACATCCTAAAAGCCCTTAATTAAGGTCAAGGATATAATTAATTGTGGAGGGCTCAATTGAGCTTTGCTGCAACTAAAACTTGACCAAGTCTCTGTTTAGGTTGTAACCAAGACACAGTAAAAGTTTCACAGTCATTAGGTCTGTCTAGCAAAGGTTATAAACTTCACAACTTCAAAGTTAATACCAATGCATTTAAATTGATACATATATTGCTCTTATCATGTAGTCGCTAAGGTCGAGGAGGAACCCGAAGTCCTAGACTTCGTTACTCCGGAGGAACAGCTAGCCTACGACCAAGAGCAGCAAGGCAAGCTCTGGTTTGCATTAACCTTTTTACAAATTTTTATTGTTTTGAGCACATACTTGATTACTTTATTCTTTGCATTAGAGTCTTGTTTGAAAACCCAATTGCATAGCCAAGAAAACCTTGGGTTGGTTTTAAGGTTTCAAACCCCGTTAGCTACTGCAATGCTAAGATAGTGTAGGGTTCGGTACAAGTCGAGTAGTTGGAACTACTCGCGAGCATAGGCTAGGGGCACTCGACTCGGGTAGAGATAGCACATGATATACATGGCAAGAAAGATGAGACCGAGCGGAGATTAAGGGTAACAAGACTTTGGGGCCTGTGTGCTATAGCTCCGCTTGTGTCGATTGAGGACCGAGCCGTGTGCGGGCCTGTTGAACAAGCTAGAACAGTACCGAAGACCTACCGGCTATATGGGAACCGGGAAACTGATGTAACTCGGGTAGCTGGTTATTGAGACATTGCCCGTCGTTCAGAGGGTAGGTTGAGAGCTTGAGGTGTAAATCGGCTGGCGGCACGGAGATGCGCGTGCAGAGACCTCTTGCTCGGGACGATGGGACCGGTTCAATATTTGGCTAACGGGTGAAAGGTAGTCGCGTACGGCGTCCGTGATGGTTGTTGTAGGCAACATCGAGTACAGGCGTACGTGACGGGTTGTTCGGGTAACCCTACAGGTGTAAATCGATTATAATCGCCGTCCCTCGCGGTCAGTGAGTACCACTTGTTCACTGTACCGTGACGTAGAAAGAACAGGCTAGTTACATGTTAAAATGTTGCTGATTGAAAGATGGACTTGATTGCTAATGACTTGTTGTAGTTTAGAGCTAACTAAAGTTCATTTCAACTTTGGGCAAAGTACATGAGATAAATGTGTTTCTTGTTTGATTGCGGCTCTCTCATGTACCTTAGCGTAAGGTTCTCCACAACCTGCTGCTAAAACTTGAAAGTAAGGTTCTACTAATTAGGCGAGTCCTTGCAAATGATTTTTACCTCATGCAACCCATTACCCTCATGTAGAAGTTCCATGTTTAGGTGAGACGGGTCAGACTTGCTGAGCCTTCGTGCTCACTGCTTGTGTTTGAAGCTTTTGCAGGGTTCTATGAGGAAGGGACTCCCGAAGAGGAGTCGGAACCCCAGGAGGGGAACCCCGTCGAATGGGAGTCATGCACGCCGCAGAGTTAGTGTGCGTGTGTGCTAGCAAGGGCACGTTCAAGGGCTGAACGTGCACTTGATGCTTAGTCTACGCCCGCGAGTGTAGACTGAACTTATTTTGATGTAAACATGTTCATAACTTGCTTATGTAATAAAATTTCGCTTCCGCTTTATACCTTTGACGTGTGTTATACGGTGTTGTGCAACGCAGCACCCCTCAGCGTGATCCTGGCTCGACAGGACCAATGGGGTCGTGTCACCATCACCGTTTCCTGTGGAATATAATCATCCACTAACATACGTGCACCTTCAATACAATCTACTTTAGGAATTTCAGAAGCACTTTGTCTATCGGCTCTTGAATTTGATACATGTCTAGCCATTTCTTACACCCCCCCATCCTCGCGCCTCAAACCCAAAAACGCATAAACTTGTTCTTCACTGCAAATTTCTATTCTTCCTTCCCCCTCCATCTCATCTTGAATCTGTATTGAATCCCAATCTACTAATGGAGGTAAATCTGATATAGAACTGATGGATCTATTGGAAGTGTTGTCTCTTTCATTGTTAAACTAAATTCATAAGAATATATGAATTAGAACATGCTCCTCAAAAGTTGAATTTATTTAAAATTGTTCTGAAACTAGAACACCATTAAAAATATGTACCTTGTGTTATTCTGGTTGAAGGACCAATCCATCCCAATTGCCTCACTAATGTCTCACCTAGGGATTCAATAAAAATCCAAAATGTCAATATTTATCTATGGCCATGACTTGTTAAGAGATGAAATCAACTCATCAGAGAAATAAACTATAAACTTATTCTAACTAATATGTACAACCAGCTCCGATTCCTCCATCCATCATGTTTATTGGAACCATATTTGGTTTAATTAAACTTAAGACAAGAAATAGGCTCTTTTGCACCATGATACAATGGCTTTAAATCCCACCAAATAAATAAGATGTGTAGGAAGTGGCTGGATGTGCGTAGGTCCCTAATTATGTAACAACAGAAAAAAGAAGATTAAAACTTTTTTAAATCAGCTAGCTTAAGACATATATCACAAAAATTCAAAGCATAACTGATAATACATTGGTTGACCTAGAAAGGATTCTTTGTAGTTTATAGAACCGTGATCACCTTGTTGATTCAAAGAACAGCACCACCTGCCACCGGGAGACCTTTGGTCGGGCTGTGGGGGGTTGGGGCCAAGGGCGTCGGGGTCTTAGCGGCGGGCGGCTGGAGGCAAACCCGCGCCAGGGGCTTCGCGTTGGGCGGCTGGAGCCAAGCCCGCGCCAAAGCTAACGCGGTGGGTTGTAAGTGCATCTAGGTATCCTCGTGGGTTTTGAATGATTGATGACGACAATTAAGAGACTAATAAGCTGAGATGATCATAAGCACAAGATGTTTCCAAGACGGACACCTAAACTCTCAAAAAGGAAAAGGATGAAAAACAGCGTCGAAGACTCGAAGAGTAGAAATTAGGTTTTCACTTGAGTCTTTAGCGAGCTAGCCGTAAAAGTGAGAGTATGTGTGTGTCAAGTGCATTAAGATCATAGAAGAGAGCTCACAACGTTAGAAGTGTCAAAACTGTAGTGGAGAGAGGTAGAGAGGTAAAATTGGGCAGGCCGGACTTGTCCGTGCCAGTGGCAGGACTAGTCCGGAAGTCCCCCGGCTTAGTCCGTTTTGGAGCGAACTAAGAGTTCCTGATTGAGTTCGAACTTGTCCATTTTGGGACGGACTAGTCTGTTTCTCTGTTGTAAAGAGTGTTTTGGGACTAAGTCCTGGTAGACCGTACTTGTCCACCTCAGTGGCCGGACTAGTCCGGGCTAGCCAGACTTATCCGGTTTCACCCGAACAAAGAGTCCCTGAGTGAGTTCGGGCTAGTCCGTTCTGAGGCGGACTAGTTTGTATGGTTGTGAGATGAGAGCTCCCACAGCTAAGTCTTGGTGGACCGGACTTGTCCGTCTGAGTGGTCAGACTAATCCGGATCATCCAGACTTGTCCGTTCTCACCCGGACAAAGAGTTTCTGTGTGAGATCGGACTAGTCCGCGTCCTGACCGGACTAGTCCGGACTTTTTGTAGGTGGCAACGGTTGGCTTTGGGACTTCTATAAAAGGAGATGACGCGAGCTCATTTAGATACCTCTGGAAGTCTAGCGCCGCCACAGCCTTTTTAGAGCCTCTCCAAGCCTTCTCCATTGCCTACTCACCCTATTGAATCAAATCCTAAGTTAATTTGGGTGTGTGAGAAGAGGAGAAGGAAGAACTTCGCGTTTAAGGCTCTCGGAGTGATCTCGTGCACTTGGTGTGACCTATGGCTTGTAAGATCGGTGAAGCTTTGTAGAAGTGATCAAGTGGGAGCCTCGCATTGTGAGCAGCCCCAAACTTTGTAAGTTCACCCTTGAGATAGTGAAGAACCGGGTTGGCCTTAGTGGCGACTTGGTGAGGAAAGTATTGCTACACCCGATCCTTTGTGGACTCCTCAACGGGGACATAGATTCCTGAGTGGAATCAAACCTCGAGAAAAAATCCTCAGTGTCTCTCTTGCAAGTAATTTCTTTGAAGATCAAGATTGCTTAGGGTTTGTTTTAATTATCTCGCGATTAGAGTATACATCATCACAATCTTGCAATTCATTTCAATATTCTATCACACTTGTCATATAGGATTGCTAGTTGTTTCATCCATATTTTGTTAAACTAAAATCTGGAGAAAAACCAATAAAAACCAGTTTCCCTTTTAGCCTTTTTAGCAAGCAAACCGGACTAGTCCACCCCTGAGCTAGACTAGTTCGGCCATTGTGTTCTAATTTCATTTAATTAAGTCATTTCAGGTACTTTAGCCTATTCACCCCCCCTCTAGGCAATTTCATGGGCGGCTGGATCCAAAAAACACGGCGGGAGCTTGGCGGCGGGGCCGTGGCAACGTTTGGCGGCTAGGGCGTGGCCTGGGGCGAGATGTGGGCCGGCGGGTACGACACGGTGGTGGAGTGGCTGTCGGCTGCCGGCGAGGGCGTGGCGGGGGCGATGCAGGCAGAGACAGACTAGGCGGCGGCGGCCTTCGGCTTGGAAGGGATAAGATCGAGAGCAGTCTGCAAACAATCAAATAAGGGCACTATACTATGGTCATTCATTCAGTCTAATAATAAAAAAAAGAAAATAAAAATATTAACAGGAGGTTAGTTAGACTAAAATCCTATTCTAACGATACGTCAATGTTATAAATTCTATTTTAATGACATTAAAAGTGTTATTTTGTCGAAGCAACTTCCATCCTATAATAGCAAATTTCTGTCTACTCTGTTTCAGTCGCCAGCGCCATTGATCTCACCGGCGCTACTCTAGGCCGACGCGCTGGAGGAGCATGTGTGGCGCGGACGTACGCTATCCGAACGGCGCCACAGCCGGTGCCGGCAGCGGCGACATGGGACGGGAGTAACGCAAGGCGCGGCCGTGCCGCGGCGGGGTGGGTGGCCCTCCCTGGGCAAGGCGTGGTCACACGGCGGAGAGCTAGCTTGTTTTTCTTACTAACATGTGGGTGATGCCTCGCTACGAAACCAGTTGAGAGGCCTCCGTAGATTCGTTTGATTTGTGCCGGCCGCGATGGACACGGACATGAGCATGTGAGGTCGTTCGAAGATTGAGCAAGGAGCCTCGCGGCCCATGGCTTCGCTTGCGACAGCGCGAGACAAGGTAATCGCGCCTCCGCGGTCTATAAGCTCTGCGAGGAGCAACCAAGGATGCAGGGGCCATTGGTCGCATCCGAGAAGAAAGGAAAGGGTGGAGAAGGAGAAGCGCGACAGGCCTGTGCTGTTTTTTAATCAAAATATGGATAAGCCATCCCAGCCCTTGGCTTGAATACGGATGACCTGGATCAAACTAATGCCATGAAAACCTTCTCTACATTGACAGTGCGAAACACAGGATATGGATCCCAATACATGGTGTACTACGAGTGTTTGTTCTTTTGCTGCTTTTTCAAGTTCCCGCGTGTTTAAGCGTCTGTTTGGTTACTGTCTAATGTTGTCCCTCGCCCCACAGACTTTTAGATAAATGTTCCGTTGGCTATCACAAGTGTCGCGAGGCATTTTTTAACTCTCTAGCTCACATGTCATACTCTAAATTTTTTACTAACTTTATCATATTTGTGGTTAAGAATTTATTAGCCACAGTTTTTAGTTGTGGCAATATTACCCACCTACCAAACAGACCCTAACTCTTTCTTCTTTGCACAAAAAAAATCGGATGGTCACATGTCTTAGGGATGACACACCTATGACCTTCCTTCATTTCAGCTTTATTTTGCAAGTCTTGTGTTCCTGTATGTCTATGCCTACCAACAACAGCATCGGTTGATTTTCATAATCAGGTCAATAGGAAGGGGGTAATTTTAGACATTGCAGCCACTCAAATAAGTTAGATAACAGGTACTCCCTCGGTTTTAAATTATTTGATACCGGTTAATTTAAAATTAAACTAACCGACGTCAAATAATTTGAAAAGGAGGGAGTATGAGCTACCAGGCTTTTCTAGGCCTGGTCATTACAAATGTTATCAAGTTTCAAGTTAGAAAGGTGGGGACGTAATGCAATCTTGTGAATTACCATGTCTGTAAATACAGGGCCTTCTTTGGATTGCGGTAATTTTTCCCAAATCCTGTGCTTTTCTTATGAGATCCTCCTGTGGAAATACTTCGTTCCAAATGAGCCCCAAGGTTACTCTCGACAGCACGGATCTAAATAGAGCTAGGATTAGACGTCCTTATCAACGGACAAATGCTTCACTTAACTAGTCCAACTAGTCTAATCTCTTCAATTATTAATAGCAGTGATTTGTCACCTAACTAACGTACCGTTTGCAGGTTTACCAGTTTATTTGATGGCGACATCCACTTGTGTGCGAAACGTAGGGGTAGGGCATGACCAGAAAAGCTACAGCTATGCCGTTCCAATACGAGATTTGTGAGATCTCCGGTGATCATAGATTGCCGGTGGACTTATCTGTGGCCTGTCACTTTTACCGGTTTCTTTATGAGCGATCAAGCAACTCATCTGAATAATTAGCAGTGTGGACCGGAGCCCGAATAATTAACAAGTGGTTTCTGGTTTGTCATGTCCGTTAGAGGTTGATGTTTATCTCGCTCGCTCGCTGGCTTGTTTATTCAGAGGGATAACCTTTATTATGTACTGGTAGGATACTAGGGGGCCTATATCTTAATGGTTTACTACTACTGCAGTGTCAGAAACAAATACAAGAGGAGCACATGCAGGAGGAAGGCTGGAGCTCACAGGCTTCTTGCATACTCGTAATGGATAACGCTCCAGATCAGAGAGCCTTATCCATATCAGTTACTGTGCTATTACTGTATCTCTTCATCCATCCCTCGTTTCTGCGTTTGATTCGGGCAAGGCAAATGAGCCAGTACAGGACTGGCAATGGCATGCATGAAGAGCTGCCTGGTTGCTGAACGTGATTGAAGCGACACAACATAGTCAAGATAAACTAAACGTTGCCGAGAAGAAAAGCTAGCACCCGTGTAACCGCAGTGCATATCTGATCAAGAGCCATGCCCAGACCATGGAACGAGCTCCCGGTTTTGAAGGAACCAACGGTCTGCCCGGCCACCTGTTTTCCCTGCTGCCTGAAAAACCATTGGCCATTGATAATTCCGGCATCAAGGAATGGCGTGTCCGTACACTGCGTCTCTCTCTCTCTATATATATATATAGCTCGCTTCGCCACCGCACCACATCAACGATTGTGCAAAGATTGTTGTGTTGGATCTTACTAGAAGCTTCAGGCACATCCAGCACTATCAGGGCAGCACGTGTAGTAGGGGATTCATATCAAGAAAAAGGAAAGGATCGACGATGAGGCTTGCAATGGCAAACAAGGCGTACATGGCGGTGACGCTGGGCGCCGCCATCGAGCTCAAGGAGCAGGTGGTCAAGCCGTGCACGTCCGCGGCGAAGCGGGGCGTGTCCGTGCTCGCGGCTCGGTCGTTGTCACCGGCCGGCAAGGTCCACGGCGGCGACCGTGCCGCCGAGGAGTCACTGAGGATGGTCATGTACCTCAACTGTTGGGGACCGAGCTAGATGCCGTCCTGCCACCGAGGAGTCGCCCGCCGATGCGGTGCGGCAGCCGGCAACTGCATATTGATGATAAGGAACTATACCGTCAACTAGCTAGCTCGCTTGCCAATGGCTGGCAACATGCATCTGTTCTGCGTTCTCGCTGAGTTCCATGAGCGGAAGAAATACATCATCCAGGAATCTTGGCTTCCTCGCTCGTGGGGAGAAGGATGACGCAAAGCTGCACCAATCAGGTTGGCATAAAAGAATGAACCTGTGTACATTTGTTAGAACATGAACTCGTGAACCTAGAGCACCTGCCACTCTGCGTCAAAAACAAAAAGAACTTGTGAACCTAGAGCAGCTTCGTGTGCAAGCCTGAGATGCAAACTGTACAGTTTTTCCTCCCTCCATCTTTATGCTTCTTTTGTGTTGCACAGAATTATGACGCCTCCAACTTAGACTAAAGCCGGTACCGATGGGAGCGACGGTATTAGTAAGCAATAAGCACCCCCTTCAATTCAATCTTATTCTTTTCGCCGCTTAACTCATTATCAATAGAAGAAAAAAAGAGTAAAAGGAGTATCAAGATATGAAACTCCCGATCCAAAGATAATGCCCCATTATTACCAGTGTCAACAACCTCTATAATTGTAGTCAGAACACTGCGAATAGATTAGCTGGGGAATCGAAGTGGACAAGAGTACACCGCATGTAACCGCACCCGAAAGCGACAAAAGCAGGAGGCGTCGCGCTTGATGGAAAACGATGACTCACCACGCCCCCCCCCCCCCCCCCCGTCCCCCGAGGATAACCCCGGACACGGGCACCGTTCTACTCTCACGCGCCCTGCTCCTACGAGACGATCTGTCTCGCGACTCGCCGCCGATCTCTTCTCATCACGCGCGACGATCTCCGTTGCTGAGTCCCACTTGGCGCAGTGCAGCTAGAAATTCCAGCCGGGTACTGAGAGCAACAGGATTCTGATTAACAGAGAACGATACCCGGTTGAGATGTCGATGACACCGCAGAAGATTATCTGGACGTCTCGTGAGAAGAGAAGGGGAGGAGGAGGAACTCGGCGAGACGCAAGAACGGAAAAGCGCCCGTGTCCTTATCCTCTGTCCCCACACGAGGAAAAGGGCCGTGGGAGGATAATACCGAAACCACCCATGGGTGGGCCATGGCAGAAAGAAAAACCAGCAGCCGCGATTACCGAAACCGCCCTCCCTCCCGCTACAAATACCGCCCCATCTCCACCGCTCTCCCACCTCCCAGCTCCACCAAGCTTACGAACCGCGAGCAAGCTAAGGTCGCGAACAGAAGAGAGGAGAACCGTGAGGAGCGTCGGGTGTGGTGTTGTGTCGGACCGGATGGCGCTTCTGAGCCGTGTGTGGGCGGCGGCCACGGTGGCCGCGGTGCGGGCGCAGAGGGAGAGGGCGCCCGGGGCGCCGGGCCGGCTGGCGGGGCTCGCCCCGCAGGCTGCCGCGCTGGCCGCGGCGCGTGCGGCCGCCGACGACGGCCGCAGGCTGGCCGGCGCCGACGAGTCGCTCCGCAAGGCCATGTACCTCAGCTGCTGGGGGCCCAGCTAGGCCGTGTGAGGAGAGAGGGAGAGAGAGAATGGGCTCTGGGGCCCCCGGGTGTCGGCTACCACCGTGTCCATGAACAAACTCGCAAGGCAAGACGCGTTGAGGTGGTGGGGATTGGACATCTTGTGATTTGGGAGATTAAAAGCTGGACGCTGTAGTAATGTACTGTACATAGCGAAATGACGAACTGATCCACCCTGTAGATATTCCATGGAAATCAATCCAAAAAATCATTTCAGCATTCATGGGTCCCTTCAAAATCCGTACGAAAGACTCTGCGGGAAGAGAGCTTGTAGTGTATCCAATTTTTTGAAGCAATCCCCCCAACGTGGAAGTTTGATACAAACTCCCATTCCGTTGGGGCGAGAAAGCTTTGTGGTTGCATCGAATATCCACCAGCGATTACGCGGCGCGGGTATCGGCGGGCCTTCCGATTCATGAGCCCTGCGGGCCGTTCTGGCCACGAATGTTTTCATCTCAGCGCCGCCAGAGCAGGACGCGATCGTCTGGAGCAAAGCAAGAAGCACGGTCGCGTCAAGACGTCCGTCGATGACACGAGCCGAGCTCCAGAACGCACATCAGACAGACAGGGCCGCGCTGGCCACGGCCACGGGTGGGCTTGTCCCCGCTTTCACGTGGCTTCACGTGACGCCGCGCCGGCCGCGATGGATGACGGGTGCCGCGTGGCACGGGCAAGGGGCGCCTCACTCCGGCCGTGCGCACGAATGCGCAGAGCCGGTGCGTCGTCGTGCTGCAGACGAAGATGCCGGCTGGAACCTTCTTTTACTTCCTATTCCATTGAGAGAGGAGCCCATTGGAACTTGCAACCTGGAAGACCACCGATCTGTCGATCACAGTTCGAGTGTTACAGACGGGAGGTGTCTGCAGGTGGCGCTTCTTTCGGAGCTGGATTTATCGTCGTTCCTTTGGGCATACGATCGGTGAGCCAGATGAGCCCTTCAGGTCTCTCGTCTCCAATGCAAAGAGGAGACAAGCGCTGAGAGGGAGCGACAGAGACTCGAGCTGCGACCGGGCCTAATTTACATTTACCCGATGCGGAAAAGGCCGCGGAGCCCGGTGGGTGGACAGGTCCTGCCGTTCACGTGGCTTCACGTGACGCGGGCCCGCCGCGGTCGCTGCTGCAGCCGGGGGGCACCGACGGTGGCGCTGGCGCCCGCCCGTGCCCCATCCGAGCGGGACGCCGCTCGTCCACACGCGCGTGTAGTGCAGAGCCGTCGCTCCCGGGAATCGGAGGAGGGAGGGACTGATCTGGGCGAACTCGCCTGGGCCTTGTGCGTGCCATCGCTGCCGGGCAAGCGGTACCTGTTCCTGGCCGGTGCCTACGCAGCCCAACACTGGATTCGCCGGAGGCTCCTACTTGCAGGCTACATTTGGCGGAATTGTTTTCGAAAGGTCCAATAATCCTGCTCCTTTCACGGAGGAACGGGCCCGCTTTACATACGATCGGGTTTTACGTGAGCCTAGGCCCAGTTTATATCCGTACAATTAAGGCTTCTCTGTTGGTACAGTCCAGTTGAAGGTTCAATGACTGCTGAGTTGCAGGTGGTTCAGGTACACCGACAGTGATCAGGTAGGCCGTCCATGTGGCAGCAGGTGCGCGGCCGCACTCGCCCAGTCATCGAGAGCATCCACGTGACGATGCCGAAGGGTTACCGGTGCGACTTGACACAGCGGAAACCACCGCGCGCGCACAGTGAGCGTGAGTCCGCCGACACCCAAAGCAAACGGACATCACCGCGCACCGCGCGGCGTAGTAGGAATATATCGCGGAGACATGATTAACCCGTCAAGAGGCAACGTGGCCTGGCTGTTTTTGTCCTAAACAAAGCCGGTAACGCCGTCTGCCTGCGTGCGTACGCGGATGCAACCACTCGCCGACAGACAGGCAGGCTCAGTCGTCCACGCTCGCGCACCACAAAACACACCCGGCGAAGGAACGAATCCATCGCCAAAAAGCGAAAGCGAGCGGGCGAGCGAGCTCTTCCTAGTTCCGATTGCTCAATCGATCGCCAAAAAGGCGGTGCCCGCGCGCAGAAATACTGCGGGGAAATGCAAAGTTGGCACAGATCGCACTGAACTGAACCCAGGGTAAAGCAAATGCAAAGTTGCCAAGGGAAGGTGAACGGAAGGGGTGGCCACATGGAAGCCGGACAGGCCGCAACGTATGCAGCCGGCCACCGGTCAATATCTAGGAGAAGTTGCGTGCTGTCCCCAGGCTGGTGGTGCGTGATGTCCGGTCTGCCGTCGCCGCCGCCACGTTCCTCCTCCTCTCTGTTTGCCTCTTCCACACCCGCCCAACCCAACCGCTCCCCCATCAGCCATCACCAGACACCGTCACCCTGCACCTACTTACCTCGCGCGCCTCTCACTTTGATCCATTGTTCCCTTCATCGCCACGTTGCCAGCCACTAGCATCAAGCTGCACCTCGGCCGGTAGCTCGCAATGGCTCCGCGTCTGCTAGCGTGCTTCGGCCGCAGGGGCGGCGGCGCGACGGCGGCGGCGCCGCCGGAGGAGGAGGGGGCGGGGCAGCAGGCGGCCCCGCCGGGCCCGGTGCTGGTGGAGCTGTTCTCGTCGCAGGGGTGCGGCGCGTCACCCGAGGCGGACGCCGTGGCGGCGCGGCTGGCGCAGGACGCGGGCACCGGCGCCGGCGCGGTGGTGGTGCTGGGCTTCCACGTCGACTACTGGGACTACCGCGGGTGGAAAGACCCCTTCGCGTCCAGCGCGTGGACCGTGCGCCAGAAGGCCTACGTCGAGGCGCTCCGCCTCGACACGCTCTTCACGCCGCAGGTCGTCGTGCAGGGCCGCGCGCACTGCGTCGGCACCGAGCAGGACGCGCTCGCGGCGGCGGTCCGCGACGCGCCAAGGTACCCTGCGCCCGCCATGAAGGTACGCACGATCGTCGTCTCGCCCCTAATGATCTTTTTTATCACATGCCAACGGTCGATTGCATCAGCTTGAATAATTCATTCAGGTGTTGTGTGCAGACTTAGTAAGCAGGATCCTGATCGAGTACCTAATTGATCTGCCACCACTGTAATCATGCCAGATCAAGAATCAAATAATCCGGATCTATCGCACGATCTAACCAGGATCAATTAATCATGCTTACTAGATCAGCGGTAGATTCGTACGACGTCCAGCCGTGGACTTTATTCAGACGCGGAACATTGCTTGCAGTTTTTCATCTCAAACATAATTAACCAACTGATTAACTGCGCGTGCGTGTAGGCGGTGTGTCGGTGTCAACCTCCAACAAAGCAATTCACATCTCGTCGGAAAACACACAACCCCTGCAGGTGACGTTCCAGCGTCCGAACCCGACGACGCTGCAGGCGTCCTTCACGGGCACCCTGCGCAGCAAGGTGGAGGGCGGCGGCGCCAGCGTGCTGGTGGCGCTGTACGAGAGCGGGCTGGTGACTGACTGCGGGCGCGGCGAGAACAAGGGCAAGTCGCTGCTGAGCGACCACGTGGTGCGCCGGCTGGAGAAGGTGGCGGCGGTGCGGGAGGGCGCCTCCGCGAAGAAGGCCGTGTCCGGGACGGTGCAGTTCCCGCTCTGGGACGGCTTCCGCGCCGCCAAGTGCGGCCTCGTCCTCTTCGTCCAGAACGCCGCGCTGCAGGTGCTCGGCGTCCAGCACTTCGACCTGCCGGACAACGTGTGATGACCGTGACGATGACGGATACTGTGATTTACGCGCGGATCGACCTCTTTTGGATGCGTGCGTGCGTGCGGTATTCTTTGTATGTATTGCTTGATTGTTGATGTGTTTATCGTTGTAGCGAGAGTCGGAGAATGACGGGGTGGACACACTGTTCTTGTTCCAATTATGAGTTGATGAGGCCACTCTTAGGGATCTTGCTTACCGCGTCACGCTGTTAACTGTCATCATGTCGTGACGTATGAGTGATCCTATGGAAGTGTTAGTAATGGTGCTCGCGAAAAAGGAAACGAGTTATGCTCTTTCTAGGCCGCTTTGCATTTCATTTTGATCTCCACAGCTTCTTCGGCCCCAGTGAGTCACACGGCTGTGTGGTTTCGGAGCGGAGCCAAGCCCAGATACCGGCACGGTAGAAAAACAGGTAATCCGTCCGGCCCAGTTTTGTTAGATATCAACTGGGCGAAGCTACATGGGCTGACCCGAGAGAACTACCATGTCCTACAATTTTCAGTTATCTCTATATATTTAAAACGCTTGTCTCCCTGCAAAATAGCCGTGCCACGTCACTTGCGTAAATTGAAACTGTTGGATCGCTTCGCTGAGAAGCACAAAACGTTGGATCTGCATTTGCATAACTTACATCTAGATCCTACGAGAAACAGCAAATAAATAAGTTTCTTTCCCGGTCCTTCCACCATTCCTCTGGAATTTGCATCTCGTCCCTTTTTCATAGAATATAAAATAAAGGACAAAGTCCGTTTTACTATTCTCAAATATCTTTGTTGTCCACCTAACCTCTAAAAAATATTTTACTCTAATTTACTTTCCCGAACTCACCATTCTTTTGCATCTTGCGTCTAGCCCCTTTTATAAAAAAAAAAAGAGAGAATAAATCTGCGGTCCTTCCACCATTGTTTCCTGGTCAATCCACCGTCCTGTCTGATTTATGAACTTTTTTCACGTCTCGCGTTGGAAAAATCCGGGCAATTTCTAATATTTTGCAGTTAAGTCTGTTCCTGCTCCAGGTCAAAGAAACCGGCCACTAGCACCGGCACATTTTGCTGTACGGCCACGGCAGCCGGGCGCTTATCCGACTCACCGGTTCCTGCTTCCGCCGTTGCCTCTCGTCCGCGGAGCAGCCGCCCACGTAACAGGCCGGCCCCTCCGGTCGGTCGCCGGCCTCCGCGGACTAAACCCTGCCGAATCCGTTGTGGCAAGTGCTGTATGAGTCGCCGGGTCCTTTACTTCTCGTGCTCCGAGAACACGGCAGGCATTTCTGCGTTCCACCTACTTCAGATTACGGTGCCGCGTCATCCTCGAATACTCACTCGGATGGCACGCACGTCTGGATTGAAACGGGCGCCCAGTAGTCTGCTGCTTATTCGCACGCACGTCGCAGAGATGACCTGCTGGTTAGAACACGGCCTTCTGCTCGACGCTTGCCAGTACGACGCGTGGCAGGCTGCGTACCTGCGCTGACAAAAAGAACCGGTTTGCGGCGACCGCCAGCCGCGCGAGACGGTGAACGCGCGCGCTGTCATAGGCTCGAGGGAACGCGCGGCGGCGGCGGCGGCACCAACCGAATCGTGTCACGTGTAGCCTCGATCTCGATCGACAGCAAAGTCTTCCTCTCGAGCTTTCCACGAATTCCCGTGGTGGTGGTAGCTGCAAGCTGGCCGGCGGGGAGCCCGCTTTACACGTCCGCCGGTAGTAAAAACGACGGGTTTATCCACAAATCTATCCGTACCGCATTTCCACAGCATCCATCAAGCCAACAACCAACCTTTTTTAGGCTAGGCTACTCGTGGATTAAATTACGGGGATTCGCAGGCACCAAGGACCGCGTGCGCTTAATTAATGGGTGCTGCTAATCTAGTCCGGATCGACGGGCCCGCGCGGATTTCTCCTTCCTGGCTTCGCCTCCGGTCGCTTTCTGGTTTACAGCGACGACGGACTCGTGAGTCGTGATGCGTCCTCCTACTAGTCGCTGGAAAGCCGTCATGTGATCTCGCTGGGTTGGTGCCGCCGTGCCGGTGGCGGAACGAGCATCTTTTGGGGGCGTAATTGCTTCGGTCTTCTCTTTTGATCTCTCGTAGTCGTATCCGCTTTCCTTGATCCCCAACACGTGACCAAAGTCGGGGCCTTGTTGATAGTTAAGGATAAGACAGTATCCATGCTTCCTACGAGCCGCGTAGATGGGCGACGGACATGCTGCTTTTGCCGGAAAGAGAGGCAGGCTCGTCACAGGAGTCGTCCAGCCGCTCGCGATGTTCCGTGGTCGAAACGGAGAGCTTCGACCGTTCGAGTAGGTAGCTCAGTTCGCTTGCTTTTTAGGTACGTCTCACACGGCCTTCTTGTTTCCGATTCTGTACGTGATGTGGTGACGCGGACGTCCAGGCTGCGGGTCTTATCTCTGTGGGTATACGACGCGGAGGAATGCTTATGCGTGACAGGCCCCTTTTTCGTTTTGTGGGGTAAACGTAGTTGTGCTCGGCGTGTGAGATGAGCCGCCAGAACCCCCTTTGTTTGCAATGGATTCCAAGATCACGCATGCCGCATCTCCCATTTCTCTCCATCCCCTCTGCGCGATCACAAGGCCTCAGCGACCTGGCAAACGTTCTACAAGAAATTAGATGTATGTGGCTTTCCAGTTCGCTGGCAGAAAAAAAAAGCAGCAGTGCTGTACACAAAAGCATACCGGACAACGCTTACGCCACACCGCCACGACTCAGCGTGCCGTGGGAGCGCGGCGTCCTGGGAGCCGGCCGGCCGGCCGGACGGCGCGGCGCCGCGATCCCGCGGCCGGTCGGTGACGGTGATGAACGCTGACGGCATCGTTATCCCGTCCCACCGGCGGTCTCATCTAACCAGCGTCGCGTCGGAGGCACGAGCGGCGATGACGATGATTAAGCACGCAGGCGCGTCCCGCGAATCAGAATCGTCGTTATAGATGGGCCTCATGACGCCGACCGTGAGATGTAATATCGGAAAAACGCCAGGTTCCACGTGACCTGAAATTAAAAGAAGAGGAGGAAAAGAAACGAATACAGGGGGGGGGGGGCAGTGATATTTTTCCTTGAGAAATTCTCGCGAATGCAAATAACGAATGGACCATGCTCATTTTTTAGTATGACATACAACTGTCGGACGCTACTACTGGCATATCATCAGTCGACAAGCACAACAGCTTGCAGTGTCAAAGAGTAAACCAAGTACATTGAAATTGTTCAGACGGTTTTATTGAGTTAACATCTTTCGTTCTATTTTATTTTTTAAATTTTTTTATTGATGTTTTGCTGTTACTCCTGACAGGCTGATACAAGATCACTCATCACTGTTACGTTGCTGGCCATCTTTCAAATCAAATCAATCCTTGCAGCTGGTGAGGACCTCAGAATATCAGTAATAAGTCACAAATCCTAAAAAGAAAAAGATGACAAGTCATAAAGAATCCCTTCGCCTTCAGAAAACGAAGTCACCAAGAGTCCATATGCTCATAGAGACGGCAGAATTCTGCAACTTGCTTTCATATTCATACTTGGTGTCTTGGTCCAAACCGTGACCCACATCGAGTATCCGGCAGAAAGAGAAAAAAGAAATACTAGTACAAACGAAAGACTAGTTGACTGTTCGTCATCATCCAGTCATCCTAACTAGTGAGGCAGTTATAATACAGAGAACCCTTAATAAACCTTTAAATTCCCATCTAAAATCTGAACAACAATTATATATGGCTGAAAATTATTTGCGACCACCGTCAGCAGACGTCACGGCTACATGGTGGTCACCTTGGCGTTGGCGGCGGCGGGCATCTCGACGTCGGCGCCGACGTGCACGTCCTCGTCGCGGATGAACCTGCCCCAGTACCAGTGCGCCTTCCAGACCAGCACCATCTCCTCGATGGGCACGTTCTTGGTCTCCGGGAGGAAGAGCGCGATGAAGACGGTCATGATGACGACCCAGGCGCCGAAGAAGAAGAAGAGGATGAACTTGAAGCGGCAGAGCATGGGCAGGAACGCCTGCGCGATGATGAAGGTGCACAACATGTTCACGGACACGTTGATGCTCTGCCCCGCCGACCTGATCTCCAGCGGGAAGATCTCCGACGGCACGAGCCACCCCAGCGGCCCCCACGACCAGGCGAACCCGGCCACGTACAAGCAGATGAAGAGCACCACCATCGTCGCGTACAGCTTGGGGATCTCCGCCACGCCGGAGAACCCGAACTTGGCGCCGATAAGGCTGCCCACCACGACCTGGCACGCCAGCATCTGCGCGCCGCCCTGCAGGAACAGTTTCCGCCGCCCGAGCCGGTCCACCGTCACGACGGACACGAAGGTGGCGAAGAGGTTGACCAGACCCGTGATGACGGCGGACATGAGCGACGCGTCGTCCGCGAACCCGAGCGTCTTGAACAGCACCGGTGCGTAGAACATGATGACGTTGATGCCCGTGAGCTGCTGGAACATCGGGATGGCGATGGCCATGGTCAGCTGGGCCCGGTACTTGGGCTGCAGGATGTTGCGCCACGGGTGGGCCACGAGCTTGGACTCGTCGCTGGCCGCCACCAGGTCGTTGTACTCCTCCTCCACGTCGTCGGTGCCGCGCACGCGCTTGAGCATGCGCTTGGCGGAGTCGGTGTGGCCCCGGTCGATGAGGGAGTTGGGGGTGTCGGGGAGGAAGAGCGCGCCGACTGCGATGACGGCCGCCGGCACCGCGGCCAGCGCGAGGCTCACGCGCCAGCCCCAGCTGCCCTTGATCTTGGCGGTGCCGTAGTTGATGAGGTTGGCGCACAGGATGCCAATGGTGATCATGACCTGGAACCCGATGTTGAGCATCCCGCGCAGCCGCGCGGGGGCCATCTCGGAGAGGTAGACGGGGACGGACTGGTTGGCGAAACCGACGCCGACGCCGAGGAGGACGCGGCCGAAGATGAGCATGTGCACGTTCTGGGCGGCGCCGGTGAGCGCCGCGCCGACGAGGAAGGTGACACCGCCGCCGAACATGGACCACTTACGCCCGGCCACGCGCGTGACCGTGGCGGCGAAGAAGGAGGCCACGAGCGCGGCCAGGTAGAGCGAGGAGGTGAACATGGTCAGCAGCTGGCTGTCGAACTTGCAGTACTGGTTGCTTTGGTTCTTCTCCGCCTCCTGCTCCTTGCGGTACACCGACGGGAAGAACTTCATCAGGAACGGGTTCATCGACGTCACGCCACCTGATGGACCACAGCATTGAACAATATCATCAGTAATTTGTTTCTCTCCATTTCCTCTTGGTTTTGGATATTAGTTTTCTTTTTTTTCTCAGCGAACGTTTTGAGATGATTTTTGTCATTGAAGGACTACAGGTGTGACAATAAAAAATGCGAGAAATATTCAAAGATGAACAGTTGATACATGGAAAGATTCTTCTTGGGTTTGCAAGAACCAGGAAAGAGGAAATAAATAAACGGAGGGTGAGGAATATCGCTGGCCTTTGTGTGTCTGTAAAAAACGATAAAATTCATGGAACGACTGTAGGTGAACTGTCCCCAATAAAATTTCCCCGATTCACAAGAACAGAGCACGCCAGAAGCAGACAAACACTTCGTTTTTTATTCACCCCTCTCTATCTATCTCTACCCAGAACCACAAGATGATAGAGATCAAGAACGCGAACAGCCACAACAATCACAGAAGCAGGGAAACGAAGATGGGGCGTGATGATGACCTACCAGAGATACCGATATCATATCCGAAGATGAGGCCGCCGGTGGCGGCGACGATGCAGGCGAGGAGCACGAACACGGTGAGCTTGCCGGGGTAGTCCTTCCCCCCTCCGGCGTTCACAACCGCGCCGCCGGCCATGGCGCCGCCCAAACTTAAGATCACAGGCTCCTATGGAGATCACAGGCTCTGCCCAAAGAGATCTGACGATGGGAAGGCCTACGCTAATCGGAAACAGGGACAGAGGACGATCGAACTAACGAAGCGCTCGTGAGTGCCAGCCAGAACGAACGAGGTCTGCGAAGGAGAATGAGTGCTGGAACGGGGCAGGAGCGGGCGAGAATTTATAGGCGCGGAGATGCCGAGGGGGGCTCTGTTTTAAGTCCACAAAATCCCAAGGATTTGACCGAAAAAGATCCCGTTTATTAGTTGTGGCCGTGGATAAATCCTTTATCCAGCTGCTGTTCTTCCTGGAAAGAGCGGAGCCGAGCTGTCACCATTAATGTGAACGCCTCCTCCGATGTCCGATGGCGAGGATCGCCGTCCGTTCCGATGTGCGCACGCTCCAGATGGGCTGTCGTCGATGTTATCCAGTGTGCTAGTAATAATGTAAACGCGAGCGGGTTTTTAAGATCATGCCGTGATTGATTAGTAGCAGCGGGCGTGGTGTCAGTGCTACGGTGAGTGAGATGATGCTCATGACTCGGCGACAGGTTGGTCAGCCCAGGATTCGTGGAGGGAGGGAGGGAGGGAGGATCTGCTTCCTCGGTCGCGCCTGGTCGAGTTCGTGTCGGTGGGCGGTGTGTACAGGTCAGTGCAGCTGACGACTTACGGCTGACCTCGGCTCGCGCCGGTCGTAAAATGTACTCCTTTCCGTGAAAAAAAATTGTCGTTTTAGACATGTTCTTGTATATCAAAGAAGTATTAAATAAATTTTTTCATTACTATCACTTACGTTAATGGCTTGACAGGCCTCTCATATAGGTTCGATTCCTACCCACGCACTGTACGATGCGTTTATTACGTTTTTTCTGGAGACAAACTCTTCGGTTCTGCTTCGATGACAATTTTTTGTGCACTCATAGCTTCTTTATAGAATGACAATTTTTCTGCACCGGAGGGAGTACTCTAGAAAACGCCTAGGAACGGGACAGATCACGGTGGTTAAAACTTGAGCACATGTTTTAGGATAGTATTGATCTGGTTGCATGGGTTGACGAAACCAGGGGATGTGTTCATCAAGTTATGGGATGACCCACAGGGCCGGTTCATAATTGAACTCCGCTTCAACCAACACCTGCGCCCATGAAAACGAGTTGACTCGGACGCGTGATGGATCCATTCATTTAACACAAGCAAGGAGGGGGCGCGCGCAGATCATGGTGGAACAGTGTTTGTGAGATTGGTTTGGCCGGTCGGCAACCCGTCGGCGGACCGGACAGCTAGCTCAGCTCACGTAACGCACAGAGTACGTGATGGGGAGATAATTATATTTATTATGTTTCTCGTCGGCCTGTTGTGTTATGCTAAATTGTTCTTACGTCGCTGGCCACACGGTTTTATATCTCAGAGATGCACATCAAAGCAGGTTCACGGAAAAAACGTTCAGTTCAACGTGAAGAAGCTAATAATAATGAAGGGCCGTGGCGTGGCGCCGTGATGAAACGCCACAAAGTTACAGTGTACTGTCGTACCGGCAGGTTGGAGTCAAAGGAGGCGGTGCGCCAGCAGCCGTCGGCATCGGTGCATCGCGAGCTGATAAAGGGCTTACGAAAATAAATTAATAATGTGAAGGTTCATATCAAATTAGAATGAGTCAATTTTATATTTATTTTTAAATTAATAATTAATAAAGATTCAAAAAAAATTATAGTGTCTCTTGTGCCGAGACCAATTACCACCGCTAGCAGTAGACGGTAACAGGGCTTCGTGGGCGCGTATATCGAAAGAGCACTCCACAGTTTGGTTAATGGAGCTCGACCTAGCAAGCTTGCAACGTGCGTGACGCCGTAACGCCTAAAATGGTAAGCAGCCGGAGACACACCTTTTCGCCGTGGGGTCGCATCTACGTGGCTATACCGCTCGTAACGTGGTCCTGGCACATAGGCAACGCTGAGATTGTACTGGCCGGTGTTTCATGCCCGATAGGTAGCACGAGTTCAACTGCAAATTGATCCTTCCTCCTCATAGCTAGCTACGATGGCAAACAAGCAATAAGAGCCTCCAAAAGCCCACATGGCTGGACTCGTTGTACGGGGTTGGCCTGTTGTTTCTCAAAAACTCTGGTGCTTTGCAGCCGCAGGTCAAAGCAAACAGGTCGGCCAGGCCTTCCTCCTCGCTCCCTTTCTGCCGCTGTGGTCCACGGCCTGACCTCTTGCTTGCCGGTTGCCGCGACGGGATCACGGCCGGGGAGGCTGGCATGGGGTTCGAGTCAACGGTCGACGGAGATACGGGAAGAAGACAACCCGGCGAGGAGCAATCGAGATCGACGTGTGCATGACGCGCCACCGCGACGGCGAGAGCCAGCGCACGCGTCCAACACTAAGGTCAACCCGAAGACGTGTGTGCTGCGTACGCAGCTCTCGCTCGCGCTGAGTCAGACCCAAACTGGTCGGGTCGACTGCAGCGACTCCCGGGTCACCGTCACCGGGATACGGCCCATCCGCTGCCCGTCGGCTACTCGGCTGGCAATCGGAGCACAAGACGAAGCAGACCAGCGAGCGCGGAATGTGACGCGTGCGCGCGCGCGCCATTGACCTTTCTTGGGAAGGTGGAACCGCGCATAGTGTGGGTCCCAAAAAGCAGCCTCGTTTGAAAAGTCCTCTAGGAGGACTAGTAGACCATGGACCACGTGTCAACATCAAAGTCCAAGAATATTTTAAAGTATCTGCAACTCGCACATGGCGCCACCGCGCCATTGCTGCTGGTGTGGTTTTCGTCCAGCATGCGCTTCCACGGTGGAGCAAGTACGTGTACGCTGCTACGCTACAGCTCCGTGATCAGAGTACAGAAAACAACCCGCTAACACTCAGCTGACAAGCAGTCCAGAAAAACAAAAAATACGTATTATCAAACAGCAACAAGCCAGCAACCTGCTAACCATGCTAACGGAGTTGCGCGACAGAAATATTGAACGGCACACTACCTCCGTGGACAACCAAGCATGGTTTCGACGTGGAAACCGCGTACGATGTTTCTATCGAGGTACATCCGGTCCGTGGCTACATCAAGCTTCGGTAGTCATGGGACACTGAGAAACAGTTGGACCAGTTGGCCCAAACGGACAGACGTGGTCTGTTGAATGTTGAGGGCCGGAACAAGCCAGATCTTACTGGACTAGCTTTTGCTTTGCGCTTCAAGGGCCCATCTGTGTTCGAAATATCAAGAGCAAATTTTACAAAATTCTAACTATTTTATACCCCTGTAACAGAAAAATACGACTTTTAAAGTTCATTCTATAAAGTAAAACTGTTTCGTACCATGTAACAAGAAACTACAACTTTCGTGGTCTGGTCCCACACGTCATTCAATCATTTACTTCGTGGTCTAGTCCCATCAATATCCATCAGTCACACACGTGCCACAAAAGTCCTCTCTAAGTATAATTGAAAAAATAAAAAAACAATGCGTTTGCCGGGAGTCGAACCCGGGTCTATTGCTTGGAAGGCAATTATCCTAACCGTTGGACTACAAACGCTTTGTACTCTTTTATATTACACTAATTTCTAGTTTTATATTTAGTAGGGCATGCGATGAACTATTCTCTCATGGAATATGATGGGTTCTTATAATTGAACATAATGGCAATTATATATTGGAAACCAACCCCATGAGAGAACACGAAGCGCGGAGGAGAATCACATGTGTGACTTCAGATAAGATGCCTTTTCCTTTTAGATAGACTTTTCCTCTGTATGATGCCCATGTCCATGTTCGGCCGCTACACGGGCCATTGTCAACTCCAGAAAGCAAAAGAGAGTAGTTTAGGAACGAAAGCAACACAAGATTAAACAAATCCCGCGGACGAGACGATGGAGTAGCCAACCTAACTGAACAATCATTTCATAAAACAGATAATACAGCTGCTCTGATGGGCTTTAGAAAAAAAACTCAACGATCATCTCACGGTCTTCCAGAAAACCGGAACATCTTTTATCGTCACAGGGTACGAGCTTCCTTCCAGTCCTGCATTGACGTTCGTTCCAAACAAAAAAAAAGTTGATTGCTCTTTCGCCCGCCGCAGCAGGAAGGCGCATCCGGCTTTGGACTCCGAGACATCACGCGCGTCACAAGGGCCAATGCCGCGACAAGGCTGCCGGTGCAAGGAACCTTCAGGCTTGGCCGGACGGCGTTGGAACTCGAAAGTCCAAGCGAGCGAACGTAATCGGGAAAATCGCTTGCTTGCTCTCCAGTCTCCACTAGAGACTCGTGCTCAAAGTGTTCGCTTCGCAGCTCGGTGAATGGCTGCAGGAAAAGGCAGCTGGCCTGACAGACGACCAAGGAACAAGGTCTACCACTGGCGAGACAGACAGTCGACCAAAGGAAAGGGACTCACCCTTGTCTGAAGCTCCGTAGGAAACTCAAAGCCGTCGTCCAACTGTTTTATCGTCTCGTGTTTCTGGAGTCTCGGTGACTGCTGAACCATCCTGTTAGGGATGAAAACGGACGGATATGGATGGATAAAATGATTTTTCATATCCATATCCATATCAAAAATTTCGGAAACGGATTGTATCGAATGTTGTCGTAAACGGATATGGTATCGGATATGTCGGATGTATCGGAAACGGATTCATCGGATCGAAAAAATATGGATATCGGACGGAATTCGGATATTTATTTCGAAAAAACAATTCACAAGTAACACATAATTCATAGCTCATACATTTAATTCAAAGTACATCCACATCAAATTCATACATGATTCGGGGGCGACGGCCGTCAGAGGCTCGGACTCGGAGGCCTTTGGGCGATCGGGGGCATGTTGGGCGTCGGGGCCTTCGGGGGCTCGGCCGCTCGGGGGCCTGTTGGGCCCGGGGCCGGCGGCGCGTCGGGGCGGCGCCGCGACTCGGCGGCGATGGCTCGGGAATCGGGAGTCGGGGCGGAGGTCGGGCGGCGGTGGACCGGGCCGAGGCGTTAGGGGCGGCGCCGGCGAGCCGGCGACAACCGGGGCGGAGCCGTGGAGGTCAGGGATGGCGGCTGGGGCGCTTGGCCGACGGCGGCGCTGTGGCCTGTGGCAATGGCAAACTGGTAAACCCTAGGTCGGGGGCAAGACTGGAGGTGGAGGAGGACTCCGCTCGGGCTCGGACCTCGGGGTAGCCGGGTAGGGCCATAGGGAAGGTGGTTGTGGCCTCTGGCTTGTAGGCTGTGGCTGGTTGTGGGCCCAATTGAATTTGTTGGGTCGGATATATCTCGGATATTGTTCGGATATATCCGACCCAATATGGATATCCGACAAAACGGACGGATTCTGACGAAGTCCATATCTAATCTAATATCCGAATTCATATCCGTATCCGAAAAAAATCCGATCAAAATGGATATGGATCGGATATCTTCGAAAACAGTTGCGGACGGATCGGAAAATATCCGATCCGTTTTCATCCCTACATCCCATCTGAAACGGTACTATGACAATGTTTCAGCTGACTTATTCGGTTTCGAGGGGGACAGAGGGCAAGAAACGCAGCAGTCATGCTAATGACACACACTTAGTACTAGCCTGGACGCTGCAGGCTCTCGACAGCGAAGTATGAGGTGCACCCGAGAAACGAACAGGTTCCTGGACCAGACTTTAGAGGCCGCATCCTGATCTCCACGAACGCCAACCAGATATCAGCAAACGAACGGGTGGACTGTTCACTGCTGGAGAATGTTAGTATCTGAAGTATTACTCTAATAGAGAGTATGACACGAAGAGTTGGGAAATTTTTCTCGTTTTATTCCACACACAATGCCATGCCCAACCTAAGATTAGGGTTACATATTTATAGCTGAGACAACCAAGCATATTCCTACATGCTAGTCTAAGATGTTATCCTACCAAAGGACTAATATGCTGTCCTAACAAGGACTGAGATGTTGTCCTACAAAGTATATGTTGTCCAAACAAGGACTAAGATGATGTCCTCTTGGTCTAAGATGTTGTCCTAACAAGTACTAATATGCTGTCCTACCAAAGTACTAATCTGCTGTCCTAACAAGGACTGAGATGCTGTCCTAACTAGGGGCCACACAGACCAAGAGTACAAGACTTATTCTTCATTCTCCCCCTAAGTCTTGTGCGTTGTTTTGTGGGAGAGTTGGACCATCCCGATCCTGGAGCAAAGCTCAAGGAACGTGATCCTCCCAAGGGGCTTGGTGAGAAGGTCTGCAAGCTGGTCCTTGGTGTTGATGTAGCACGCCTTGATGCTCCCTTCCTCCAAGCAGCCTCGGAGAAAGTGGTACCTCACCCGGATGTGCTTGCTCCGTCCATGAAAGACGGGGTTCTTTGATAGAGCCAGAGCGGACTTGTTGTCCACCCTGAGTTCTACCGCTCCGGTGTCTTTGCCGAGGAGATCACCAAGCAGTCGAACTAGCAAGAGCGCCTGAGTCGAAGCGGTAGAGGCCGCTATGTACTCGGCCTCGCAGCTGGATAGGGCCACCACTTGCTGCTTGACCAACTGCCAACTAACGAGGCACTTGCCGAGGAAGAAGTGAATCCCGCTCGTGCTCTTGCTAGTGTCGATGTCGCTAGCATGGTCGATGTCGCTGTACCCAAAAAGATGTGCCACCTTTGGGCACCTCGGGTAGTAGAGGCCGTGGTCGAGAGTCCCCGCAACGTAGCGGATGATCCTCTTCACAGCCTGCTGGTGCTCCGTCGTCGGTCACTACATGAACCGACTGACGTAGCCGACAGAGAATGCCAAGTACGGTCGTGTGTGGGCGAGGTAGTGAAGGCTCCCCACGAGACCCCGATACTTCGTGGCGTTCCACCTCCTCCGTCGTGCTGTTGCGGCTTAGCTCCATGGAGGAGAGCTGGGTTGCACTCTATGAGCCCAACCAGCTCAACAATGCGCTTGGCGTAGGCAGTCTGTCGAAGCATGATCCCGGAGTCGGCCTGGTGCACCTTGATCCCCAGATAGAAGGAAAGAGATCCCATATCACTCATCTGGAAGGTAGATTTCATCGCTTCCTTGAATGCTGCCACCTCCGCATCCTTGGTGCCGGTGATCACCAAGACGTCGATGTAGACACCCACCAGTAGGGTATTTCCTCCATTGCCCCACCGGTAGATGGCCGCCTCGTGCGGGCTTTGCTCGAAGCCCATCCCCTTGAGCGTGGAGTCCAACTTGGCATTCCACGCCCTTGGTGTCTGCCGCGGGCCATAGAGGGTCTTGCGCAGATGCAACACCTTGCCCTCCTTGCCAGGAATCGTAAATCCCGGCGGCTAGTGCACATAGACCTCCTCCTTTAAATCGCCGTTAAGAAACGCCGACTTGACATCCATGTGCTGAACCCGCCAGCCTCCCTGAGCAGCCAGCGCAAGAAGGATTCGCACAGATTCCATACACGCCACGGGCGCGAAGGCATCGTCGAAGTCGATCCCCTCCTGTTGCACGAAACCGCGTGCCACCAAGCGAGCCTTGTGCTTGACGATGGTGCCGGCTTCATCCCTCTTCAGCTTGAACACCCACTTAAGGGTGATCGCGCGGTGACCATGAGAAAGGTCAGCAAGCTCCCAGGTGCGGTGGTTCTCAACCGCGTCCATCTCCGATTGCATCGCGGCACGCCATGCCACGTGTCTCTCAGCCTCCGCGAAAGACCGAGGCTCGCCGTCGTCGCACGCAAGATGCAACTGCGCCTCCAGATCGTGAGGGATCAGTCCCAACACCGACTAGTCACCGAGAAGATCCTCCATCGTACGATACCGCAACGGCTCGCCGTCGTGGTACGCATCGATGCGCTCCTCGTCGAGCGGAGTAACAAACTCCACCGGTTTGTCCTGGACATGAGCTGGTATCGGAGTGGTCATACCCGGAGGGATGGCAGTCGGTGCTGGAGTGCGTGGGTCGCAGGCTGTGGTAGTGGAGAGGTCGTCGCAACCGAGGTCGTGATTGGGGAGCGTGGCGCTGAAGTCGGTGGAGAAGAGTTGCATACTCCCCCAGTTCCCTTGAAGTGGACGTACTCGACGATGAAGTTGTCGTATGTCGGAGTCGATCCGTCGTCTACCGCCTTGTCACATGCCCATCCTCGCCCTTCATTGAACACTACATCACGTGCCATGCGAACACGCTGTGTTCCTGGATTGAGAATGTGGTAGGCCTTCGAGCCCTCCGCGTAGCCGATGAACACCCCTGCAGTGCTCCTGTCGTCAAGCTTGCTGATGTGGCCAAGCTCCTTGGCGAACGCTAGGCACCCGAAGACCCGTAGGTGAGAGACTGTCGGCTTGCGCCCATGCCAAGCCTCGTACGGCGTTCTTCCGTTGAGAGCCTTGGTGGGTGAGCGGTTGAGGATGTAGACCGCCGTCACCACCGCCTCTCCCCAGAAGATAGCCGGCATTCCCCTCTGCTTGAGAAGGGCCCGAGCCATCCCCACAACCGTCTGGTTGCATCGCTTGACGACGCCGTTCTGCTGCGGGCTGTACGGCGCGGAGTAGTGGCGCTGAACACCCTCATCCATGCAGTACGACGCAAATTCAGCCGCCATGAATTCGCCGCCGTTGTCGGTGCGCAGCACGCGTTGCTTGCGGCCGCACTCTGCCTTCGCAATGGCCTGCGCGCGCCTGATGGCGTTCGCAGCCTCTCCTTTGCTGCCGAGGACCATCACCCACATGTAGCGGGAGAATTCATCGACAAGCAGCAGGAAGTAACGTCGTCCTCCCGGTGTAGCCGGTGTCACCGGGCCACACAAGTCCCCGTGCATGAGGTCGAGCCGCTCCTTGGCTCGGAAGCTCGAGTGTTGGGGAAAGGGGAGCTGCCTCTGCTTTGTCACTACGCAGACATCGCAGAACTGCTCCACTTGGTCAAGGCACGGCAGGCCCCGTACCATCTCCTTGTTACTGAGCCACTTCAGGGCCTTGAAGTGAAGGTGCCCAAAGCGCTCATGCCACTGCCACGCCTCGTCATCCCGGCGAGTAGCAAGGCAGAGAGGTTGTGCTACCTGCACGTTAAGAACGTAGAGTCGATTGGTGCCTGTGGTTACCTTGGCGAGAAGGCGACAATGGCGATCCCAAATCCTCATGACTCCGTCCTTGATTTCCATGCGTGAACCGTTCTCATCCAGCTGGCCCAGGCTGATGATAGAGTTTCTCAACGCGGGGATTAGTAGACTCCAACGAGCAGCCTGTGCTCACCAGACTCGGCGGTGAGGATGACAGAGCCGACGCCCTTGATCTCCACACCAGAGGTGTCCCCAAATTTGATGGAGCCTCGAACATTGGGGTCGAACTCAGTGAAGAACTCCCGTCAACAAGTCATGTGATGGGTGGCGCTGGTGTCGAGGCACCACCCATCAGTCTTGTCATTGCTGGAGCCGTCACCGAGAAAAGTGTGTGCTCTCGGCTCATCGATGTGGAGGAGAGCCGCTGCGGCCGATGCCACTGGAGGTGGCTCGATGCTTGCGTGCGCCAGGAGCAGAGCCGGCTCCTCCTCCTCCTCCACCTGTGCGACGTGGGCCTGGCCACGTTGTTGCTGCCGACACTCCCTGGCCCAATGACCAAGCTTGCCACAGTTGTGGCAGGTGTCGTCTCGTGCTGGCTTCCGGTTGCCGGCGGCGCCGCTTTGGGTGCCTCCGTGGGCGCCACCCTCGGCACGTCTCTGCGCCCCAGCTTGGGCACCTCCGCGCCCCTTGCTTGGCTTGCCGCGCTTGCGGCCGCCTTTCGAGGAGGAGGGCTCTTCCTTCTTCCCGTCACCTTGGCAGGCCTCCCACTGCTCCCGAGTGAGATGTAGCTTCCCGCCGATGGTGATAGGCCCCGAGAGAGGCTGAGATTCGTCGTTGTCGATGACCTTGAGGAGGCCTATCGCCTCTTCGATCGACATCGTGGAGAGGTCCAGCATAGACTCGATCGAGCGAGCGATCCGCTTGTACTTCTCGGGAATGCAACGACGTGCAGGCGAGCGAGCGATCGATGACCTCACCTGGTTTGAAGGTCATGTTCTCCCACTCCTTGCGAAGTGCCTGCAGTGTGGTCTTGCGGGCGCGGTCGCTGTCGACGCGTGCCGCAGCGATGGCGTCCCAGGCCTCTTTGGCAGTCCGCTTGTTTGAAAGCGAGAACTGCATCTCATGCATTACTGCAGCAATGGGAGCATCCAGCGCACGTCGATCCTCGTAGTAGTCGACGTCGCCGTACCAGACTGCTTCCCACATGTGCCGCATTTGGAGCCATATCCTCATCACCGCGGCCCACTCGATGTAGTTGGTATTGGTGAGGGTAGGCCAGCCACAGTCGGGACCAACCTCCCTGACAATGGCTTGGATCCCGTGGTGACCATGGTACCTGTTCGGGGAGGGAGAGTCGCGCCGCCTATAAATGCCTTGATCTCCGTCGACCCAACCACCCCTGCCGGGAGCGTCAACCAGTGCGTCCGCGCCCGTCTGGGCTGCAGCCACCGCACTCATGGGGGTGCGCGTCTGCCCATTGTGGCGTTTGTGGTCGTGCTATCTTCTTCGCCAGCCTGAGGTCTTCGTTGGTGCCACCGACGGTAGAATCAGAGCCTCTATCGCCACCGCTACGCAGAGCCTCAAGCTCTTTTATTGCCGCACGCGCTGCATCCGCAGCCGCTGCTGCTTCTACTTCCGCCTTCACCGCTGCCAGTTCCGCCGCCGCCAGCCTCACCGCCCTCGGTGCAGCCTCTGCCGCTACTCGCTCGCGTTCTTCTGCCGCGGCGACCTCGGCCTCCTGCCGATGCCGCGTGCTCGAAGCGACCGAGTGCTGAGACTGTCCTTCGGACATGCTCGCTAGTGGGGGAGTGCTGTGTGGGGAAGAGGTTGTCTCAGACAAGCTGTTGATTGTCTGTGTAGAAGAGGAGGAATGAGTTAAAACAACCGGTGTTATTGCTGCCGGCTGAAGACGAAGAGAGGCATGGGAAGGAGATGAGCAGGAGATGTCTAGGCTACAGGATAGAACGGCTCTGATACCACTTGTTAGTATCTGAAGTATTACTCTCATGGGGAGGATGACACTAAGAGTTGGGAAAATTTTCTTGTTTTATTCCACACACAATGCCATGCCCAACCTAGGGGTTGAGGTTACATATTTATAGTTGAGGCAGCCAAACATATTCCTAGATGCTAGTCTAAGATGTTGTCCTACCAAAGGACTAATATATTGTCCTAACAAGGACCGAGATGCTGTCCTACCAAAGTACTAATATGCTGTCCTAACAAGGATTGAGATGTTGTCCTCTTGGTCTAAGATGTTGTCCTAATAAGGACTAAGATGCTATCCTACCAAAGGACTAATCTGCTGTTCTAACAAGGACTGAGATGCTATCCTAACTAGGGGCCACATAGACCAAGAGTACAAGACTTATTCCTTCACAGAATAAGTTCAGTCACCCACTACTAGATCCAAGAACTAGATACCTGAACAACCTCCCAATCTCCCATCACGCGTGAAACACACACACAAGATCCACTGCTAGTACAGTCGATGTGACGCCACATTTATTTTAGTTACTCCCTCTGTTCTGAATTAAATGACCTTTAAGATAGTTAATTTATTTCAAATTGAACTAGATTTTTTGTCCTAAACGTCAATTATTTCAGAATGGAGGGAATATGATACAGTGTATTGCAGTACCTTTTTTTCGAAAATCTCATCCAAGAGGCGGTCAGGCGTATATTAATTTAAGAAAGAAAGCAAGGTATATAGATATGTATGACTACAGTGTGTTTCCTCGAGGATGTTCTACACGAGGATGAATATGGTAAAGGAGCGTAGACTACTATTCCCTAGCACAACAGAAACAGAGGTAGCTACTAAGTCAAAGATTCAGTATGGTCACAAGGTCTTCAACCCCTGCCAAGCACCACTGTCATGCCTCTTCTTTGATCGCTTTCCAATAATTGAGCAACTGTTCTTTCTTGGCCTTCAAAGACACGAGAATTCCTTTCTCTCTACAGCATCCAACAAATAAGAATTGTTATAATTCTGCTACCACTGACCCTTGGCTTGTCAACTGTCTCCACGAGTCCTGCAAACTATTGATCGATCCTAAGATCTTCGTGCCAGTGGGCGGGGTGCAGGTTCTGAAGTCCGCACCAATTAGCAATGCTGCCCCATATCAATTTAGTAATGGGGCACTCGGTGAATAGGTGAGAGGCCGTCTATAGATTCTTACGGCACAATGCACAGAAATATTGGTTCTCCATTCCTCGGCTTTGTAATCGCGCTGCAATCCATAATCTATTCTATAGAAGTTGCCATAGGAAAACTTTGCATTTGGAGGGGATCCAAACCTTCCAAATAACTCTAGGGAATCCAAAATCGATGCTGCCATGGAACTGCAGTTGGTATGCCGCCTTTGCACTGTACTTCCCATCGTTTGTCATCTTTCAGACTACTTTGTCTTCTTCCTCAGTTGTCGGGTCAAAAACCGTTGTCTGAATCACTGTCCAGAGCTCCACATATTCCTGTAAAAGCTCAAATGTTAGATCATGGGAAATATCTCTAATCCAGGTGTTATCTTTCATTGCTTGTGCTATTGTACGATTCTTCCATTTGCTATGTTTAAAAGGCCCTGTGAAACCTTGAGCTAATGGCATGTTTTGGTTCCAACAGGACTTTGAGTGCTTTGCGCCCGTTCCCAATTTTGATGAAAGTAAGAGCATTGAACACCGCTTCATTTTGTTGGTCCACTCGCATTTCCGAACCAATCCACATCTTATGTGGGGCTGTCCATTGGAGCCACATCCACCGAAGTCTCAATGCTCGTCCAAAGCGCTCCAGGTCCGTAATTTCTAATCCGCCTTTGTACAAGAGGTGGTATAACTTTGATCAATTGACGTTACATTTTCCACTATGGAGTTCTTGGCTGCCAACCTAGAGAATCGCCTTCTGATTTTATCTAGCTCAGCTATAAATTGCTTCGACAGTTATAAAGAGGCCATAATATAAACTAGTAGAGAACTAAGAACTGTCCATACCAGCTCGTGTCTACCCCATGCTGAGTAATTTTCCTTGTGAACCTGTGAGTTTCGATAAGGCCTTGTCCATGATATGCTGAAGATGGCTTAGACAGGCAATCCCAAATAGGCAATCACTTTTCAGTATTAGCCTGGGCATTTTATTGCCCTCCTTCGATCAGAGTCCGCCACCAGGGCACTCATCAAGGTAAAATACGCAGTCAGATAAGAAAAGCAGAGGACAATCGATCGCTTGATGGGTCAGAGAAGCCGCTCGACCAGATGCCGATCGATCGACCGGTCCACAACTCCGCTGCAATAAGTATCCACATGGACGGACGCATGGAGCCACGGAGGTAAACGAAGGCGACGGTGACTTATTGCCATCGTATCGCCACACCAGACCAGAGCTTCAGCCCATCACAAACTGGCTGGCCGGTTGCCAGACACGTAGTACCTGGACCCTGCAGTTTACCAACAGGTACTGCAGAGATCATAACGCGGATGCGGGCGGCGGCCCTACGGCGAAACCCCAGATCAGTCTGACTTCGGCGAGACGGCGACGGAGTTTTTTTTCTCCATCATTCATGGCACATGACCACGACGCCAGCCTCATATTAAGGACGAATGTTCCAGGGGAACCATCTATCCCTTGCACAGAGAAAAGTGTATGATTTCTCGATGTAATCGCCCTTTTATTCGACGGAGACGAGTGATATACACATGGTGGAGATAGGATGAGTTGAAAGTCTCAGAAGCATCGTATTCTGAGACGCTGGAGTGACCCATTCTTTCACGGTAACAAAAGATGAAAGAATGAAAGAAACATGTGTTAGGTACATGTAGAGTACAAGTAAGTGACAGCCAGTGCTTGTCCCCAAGGATTGATTGATTACAGGCTCCAGATGCCATGGAAAATGCTCCTCAGCTTGCTCCCGCCGAGCTTCTTCACGACCCGTTTCGCGTCGGGGACGTTGTTCTCCGCAAGCTTCTGAAGATTCCTGCCATTAGAACAGATTAAAAAAGGGTCACCATATGAATTGTAGTGAGAGATGACGAGCACACGGTGATTGATTGTTAGTAATACGCAAAGTCAAGGAAACATGCGGCAAAATATCGAATTTTTCCTCGCTTGTGTCGTACCTGAAATGTTTCGAGGACATGATCTTCCTCCGGCCTGAGCCGCTGTCCGCGAGGTGCATCAGAGTCGACAGCAGGAACTGCGTCGTCGGCGAGGGCTTCTCCTCGTCGGGGCGCAGCAGCTGCAGCACCTGCGCCACGCTGGGGTCCTCCTGGACGAAGCGCTTCCGATTGCGGTGCGAGGACACCATGGCGCACAGGGCCTCCGCGGCCATCTCCCGCGCCTCGGGGGTCTTGGCGTGGAGGAGGACGTTCACCAGCTCCGGCATGAACCCGGCGTCGCCCATCGCCTTCCTGGTCTCCTCGGATACGTGGCACAGGCGGTGCGCCGCCTTGAGAGCGCAGTGCTGCAGCGTGCTGTCGCTGTTGCGGAGGAGGGAGAGGACGCGGTCGAGGAATCCGGCGGCAACGAGCCGGTCCGTGGCGCCGGGCGACGCGAAGCAGAGCGCGTCAATGGCGCGGAGCGCGACCTCACCCGCCTTGGACGAGCACGGGGAGCAGGCCGACCGGTCGAGCGCGCGGACGAGGGACTCGACGGCGCCTTCCTGGACCACGGCCTCCCGGACAGAGCCGTCGCCGGCGGCCATGGCGGCGAGAAGCTCCGTGGCCTGGATCCGCGCCGCGTCGTCCACCGTGGCGCCGCCCTGCGAGATGAGGGACACGAGCACCGGCACCGCGCCGGCGTCCGCGACCATGTACTTTCTGATCTCGTCGACGCCCGCGAGGTTCCTCAGCACCCGGCACGCCGCGCACACGAGCTCGCCGCCGCTCGCGCCGTGGTTCGTGCACGCGTTGAGCAGTGCCGTGACGCCGCCGTGCGCGGCGACGGCCCACGCGTTGTCGGAATTCTCGGTGAGCCTGCAGAGCACCCGCGCCGCACGCTCCCTGGCTGCCGGACCGGCGCCGCCCGCGTCGTCGAGTACACGGATCACCGGCGCGACAACGCCGCCGACGACCAGGTCGGCTCGGTGCGCGTCGAGCCCGGCGATCGCCGAGACCGCGTCTAGGGCCTCCTCCCGGACGCGCGCGTCGGGGCACTCGAGCAGCGCGACGAGGACGCCCACGCCGTCTGCGGCCACGACGTCGGACGCGGCCACGCGGGCGTACCGCTCGTCGCCGCCGCGCAGCGCCTCGTTGAGCGCGGCCGCCGCCTCCCGCCGCATCTCGGCGGCGCCGACGCGGAGCCTGGCGAAGAGGTCGCGCACGTAGAACCGCACGTCGTCGCGGGCGGCGCCCGGCGGCGGGCGCGGCACGACGAGTGCCCGCGCCCGCGCCAGCGCGCCCGACGCATGCACCTCGTCCAGCGCCGCCGCGTGCGCGTCGAGCGCGGCGGCCAGGACGTCGAGGTCGCTGCGCAGCCGCAGCTTGCCGCCGCCGTAGTGCCGCCCCTGGCTGCGCGACACCAGCTCCCGCGCCTGCCACGCAGTCTCCGCGACGCCGCGCAGGAGGTCCGCGAACGCGTCGCACCTGCTGCCCTCGTCTCCGTTATTGTCGTCCGCGGTGACGGTGATGTCGGCGAGGTCGGCGTGGAGCCGGTTGAGCCTGTCCCTGATGAGCTGCCACTTGAGCGGGAAGAGCGTGGCCGACAGGGAATCGGAGACCAAACAACTGATGGCGTCCAGCGCCGCCGCGAGCAGCCTCCCCTGCTCATCGAGCTCCGGTTCCCGGCTCCCCGCCGCCGCTTCCTCCCCTGCTGCTTCACCCATCCTCCGGTGCTCACAGCCTAAGCATCGCTCCAGACATGAGCTGCTGCCGCCTGGCACTGAGCTGGGTATCTGCGAGGTGAAACGGGGAAGGAGAAGAGAGGCGGTGCGAGGAGTGTGATAACTGTAACTGCGAGGTGGTGCTGAACTGGCGACGGCGGACCAGGTTTGGCGTCTTCAAAGGTTTGTTAATGGAGGAGGTGGAGGAGGGTGGGCCCCGCCGCGGCGGTGGGCATGCCCGGCCCCGCGACTGTAGATGCGTGCGCTCGGGGGCTCTGCCTCTTGGGGGAACGCGACGACGACGCCCGGCCCGCTGCCCCTGGGGATCGGCGAGTTTTGGTGCGGAGCGGCGCTGGGCACGACGAGGGAATGGAATAGCGGCACAAGCGACCAACAAGGCTCGGCCTCGTGGTGGCGGACGTGGCCGCTTGCTACAAGTTTGGATCGCGTGACGCGCCCAAAATGCTACGCGTACGAGTTGAACTCCCTCCCCATCACGGGCATGGGCTATGGTAACGCCAAGATCAGCCTTGCGGATGGAGGTACAAGGATATCCATGTTGTCCTGTCTTACATCTAAACTCAACCATCGTATCAAATGTCAACCATTCTAGTGTGATTTTAGGTGATCTTTTTTTTTTTAAAAAAAAGGCTTTTAGGCGATCCTCCCTCCTATTGGACGAAGGACAAATCCTGCGTTTGAGCGCTTTCACGTGTTACCATCAAAGGGCCCCAGCCATCAGGTTGTTGCCAAAGTTCTTTATTATGTTCCTGATTCATATTTTAGTTTATGCCTGTGTATATCTTTGGGCTTCAAAATAGGATTGAAATTTTATACTACTTGACCTGGTTAGTATTAGTTTTACTTAGTCCACATAAGTTGGTTTATTAAACCAATCACCTTTATAGGAACACGACATAACACTTCAAATTCCTCGGAAAACAGGACATCTAAACAATCTTAAACTACTTTTACTGTTAATTTGAATCATATGCTCGTGCGGCTCAAGACTTGTTGTTTTCAGCTCCTTTATGTATAGAAGGACACAAAGTATATTTTAGTGTAAACATATTTGGCACCTGTTAGCGAAGTATTTTCACATGATGGAACGTGTGACCTAAACTGTGTTTGGAAGGGAGAGGCGTCCCGTCCAACAAATATGTAGGAGGGAGGAGTCGAACTGGGTTGGTTGGCGCACAAATTCGTCGGTTGGATTGAAAGCAGCATATACCACTAACACTACTAGTACTGTTGTGGGGTCATTGCCTCTCTACGATCAATTCTCGGCATCCATTTCGTGCATGTACACGACCCACGATTTTTTACGTGGCTATGAAAAAGATTATCACCGTGCAAAGTTTCAAGGGGAGCCTGGAAGAGGGTGCTTTATATTCCGTATAGTAGAAAGAGCCTGATGAAGAACACGTCATGTCACGAAAAGGAATAAAAGTATCCAGATCACAAGACGCGGCATCAAGTCGCCATCGATGGGTGGAATCATGGCAAAGCGAGCACACACTCTGTCAAGTCAATCCAGGCATCTACTAGCATCGCTGCCTGCAGCCGGGGATGATGAGCTAGGGCACTGACACTGAAGCATCCACTCCGCTCGGCGCCAAAGAACGCCCGCGACGGGACAGTACCTACCAAACCAATGTGCTACTAGTAGAGTAGTATGGGTACGCTGCCAGTGTGCATGCATCTGTGCGCCGTGCATTGTTGCATTGTAAATTATTCCAAAATCATTATCTAAAAAAACTATTCCAGAACCACCAAATTGATCTCCTAGAAGTCTAGAACCAGTAGAAGAGGGTCCGTTTCAGCTACTCATCTACTGGCGCTTCTTGCCTTCTCCCCCCATGTGCGCGGTGCGCCCTTGATTTGGCTGCACCCACCTCGAGCATATGCCGTGGTCGCGCAGCCCCTCATCACGAGAGAAGCTTAGCTTTTGCTGGTGTGGGTGTGAAGGAACAAAGGGGAGCTAGCATGCACGGGAACAGATGACCGAAACAAGATCGCACAAGAGGCTTGCCCCGGTGACAAGAAAAGGGCGCTCGCTTTCCTCTTTCTGGAGATCCGCGTAGCTCTATTGGTAACCACGGAACAGAGAGACGGCTGCTGCTACGTACCGATAGTCCATAGATCAGTGAACGACGATATCAATGAACGCTTGGCAAGTTGTGGTTGCGGTGGTCACATGCATATGTGCATGTGATCATCTCCACCATAGGAAAATCGAGGCAGGTGGGACAAGACGATAAAGGCATAATCTAGTAGTTCTTCATAAATCTCAGACCAATACCCTCGTAATATACCACGATTCTTTGGATAAAATTGGTAATACAGTCTCATCCCAGTGGAGATAAAAGGGAGTGATCTAGAACCATGCATGATTGCTCTTCAAGATCATCATGGTCTGTGGATCACAAAGTGCTCCTAAAGCTTTGGTCCCATGCATGGAAGAAGTGGTTTTGTGGGATGGCAAAGTACTTGTCCTACCGTTATACTATAAGGCCTAACGCGCAGTGCAGCGGTAAAAGTTCCCCCATGGTCAGGAAAGGCTCCACCTTTCTTGAGAAGAAAAAAGTTTACGAGCCAACTGTCTCCTGCCGCAATGTTTATGCATTGACTCGGGAATTTTGGCCTCTAATTGTCAAACCTAGCTAGGGCCGGATTATCCTATCTAGATGGGTTTTGAGTGGCTCAATGATTTTGTCTTGTCAATGGCAAGAAATGTTTCTAGATGCAGCGCAGGCGTGATTAGACCTAGAAGGGACTTCTCTTTTCTTTGACAGTTAGTGACATATAATCCCGATGTAGCACATAGCGATTAGTGGCTACTCGGTCACTGAAATGGAATGCATATAATCCAAAGTATACCACAAGGATGCGTGCCGATCTGTTCCTTGCTTTCGCTTTACCGTCCAAGGTCATGTGGTGAACCAGCTAGTTGCGTTTTTTGCTTTGGAGAGACAAGCAGCCAAGAGATAGAGAACAGTTGAGCCGGCCTACTGTTGAAGTTTTCTGCAAAACATTATTAGAAAGCATGGACAGTGATTGCTAGTTACATTTAGCCATTTGAAAGCAAAACAACACCAACCAACAATGTATCATGCATCTGTTTCGTTGCTTTCAATTGTCATTGACTTCACGATGCAATGAACAATGTCATGTGCTATGTCCTTCAGTTACAAACTTGTCGCCGGTGCTAACAGCTTACCGTCAATGGTAGTTTCAGTAACCAGTGTTGGTCTGACTTTAGTACCATTGTAGGCATGTACCCATATGATATTTCTTGGTGACAACAGGCTAGATCATGATCCGGAACTGTAAAACAATCCTGGATCTAGATTTTTCTAAAATTTGGGCTGCATTATTCTTGGAACACTATTATTGTTTGTACTATATTTTTGGGATCCAACTGTTACTGTAGAATGTAAGACAGAAAACCAGCTTTCAATCACATGATATATCTGAAATACAATAACGAAAAGAAGATTTAGCACCTTCTTTTAAAATTAAGTGTCGTTTAGTCCAAGTTGGAAACAGATAGAAAATTCGGCAAACTAACCCTTCACGTCTGCGGACTCTGCTGAAAATACCAAATTATTTTGTGAAGCTATATCTGATCCAGGTATATAAAGATCACCTCCAAATTTTATTCGTTCAACTATTTAATGCAAGGTCAGTGCTCGTATTCAGAGTGCGCCAAATATGGAAAATCGATGGGGCATTCATCCTACCATCTGTGGCAGAAAGCGGGCACGTAAACAAGACGAAGCTGTCGACCCTGTTAAGTTGCCGCCGGAGAGCCTCGGAACATCCTAGAGGATTCTGTATTTCTGTTTCTGCATCGCTCGCTGCCAACAGGAGCAGGAGCCTCCACGATACAACAATCTATTCCGTGGCGGCTGTTCTGTAACATCTGGCCCATATGCCACCCTTTGGGCTTTGGTTCTATCAAGGCCAAGCCCACCACGGCCCGAGCCAGGGTATCAGCTTCTCTACAGGGGACGACAGGAGCAACGAGACGGAGCAGCGAAGAAAGTATTCAGAAAAGTGCCGTCGTCCTCGTGGAGAAGAAGCCATCCAAGTGCATCGCCCAAGTCCTCACGTCCCGAGTCATCACCGGCGGCCACGGGGCGTGACACGTTCACCACTGCATGCGCTTTCACACACTCACACCCCCGCTGGCAGCCACGAACGTCGAGGCGCCTACCACCGGCGGCATTGCCACTCGATTGTCAAGCGCGCCCGTTTGCTAGCTAGTGGCTATATATATAGCATGGATGAGCGAAGCCAATAGCCCGTGTTCACCGCCGAATCGTGCTGCGAAACAGAGCGAAGAAGCAGCGGGCCAGCAAAAAACGCGATGCTGGAGAGCCGGGCGGTGATCGGGGGCACGGACATGCTGCAGGCCATGCAGCAGGACGCGCTGCGGCTGGCCGGGAAGGCGCTCGACGACTTCGAGGCCGTCGATTCCACCGAGATCGCCCGGCTCATCAAGAAGGTCGGTCCTCGTCTTCCTCCTACCAGCACTGAACAAAAACTTCTGGACCATTTCAGTTTAATTTCAGAGCGGCCTGGTCAGTGCTGGTTGTTGCACTGTCGTCTCTTCTCTTGCTTGTATCTCGGCCTGAAAAAGGAGACTGAAACTTACGTATTTTGTGCCTGACTGTCCGTTGATGCATCGATTCTCCAGGAGTTCGATCGGTCGTACGGGCCCGGATGGCAGTGCGTCGTGGGGACGGACTTCGGGTCGTTCGTGACCCACCAGTGCGGCTGCTTCATCTACTTCGGCATCGGCAACCTGGCCATTCTGCTCTTCAGGGGCGGTGCCACGGCTCTCGGCGAAGGCTGTTGAGGCTTAAGGACTCCGGGTATATATATGCTCGATCACATCCGTTCTGTGTAAGCTCAACTTTAGGACTTACCGGGTGAAATCGTGAGAGTGGAGTGGACGAACGAAGGGGTGAGAGGTTGGGGCCTTGAGATATGTACTGGTTGTCACTGTGGTACAGTCCAATTTTCTCCAAGCAGCAAGGGATATTCTGCAAATGGATGGCAAATAGTACTCCTGCTCGCAGCTTGCTCAAGAATCAGTGCTCGGTGATGTTCTAGCCAAATTTTGTCTCATAGTGGATCCAAAAAATGAATTAACGAGAAGGAGGACCGGACCAGATTAATCGGATCAAATTTATATTTTATTTTTTTGCCTAAAATTAAGAACTAAATAAATTTTGAAAGGCATCGTGTGCCAAAAGCCTTTACCAGGCCTAGATAGAACTGGACCACAGAGGCCCATGAACCGACTGTTTTTTTTTCTTCTTCTCTTTCTTTTGTTTTTCTTTTGAGACCAACTGACCGACTGCTCGTCTTGTTTCTAACCATAAGCCACTGATCCGAGTACCAGTCCGCATAAGAGCCTGCCGGGATCCAAGCTTTTATCTATCCTAACGACATGATTTAATCTCACTTTCCTTCTCCCAGTTCCCCATACCACATTGTCAACGCTCATTTTATCGAAATCATTGTCGATGCTTGTAGAGCATTTACTGGTCGCAAAGGAAAACGTCGTGCTTCCATGCAGCTGGGGTTGCTCTGCAAATGGACCATCTTTTCCACCGAAGAAAGAAGCACATGGGCCCGAGCCTGACGTAGGAGACAACTGGTGGACAAGGATAGCCACCAATGCTTGTTTCTGAACTACGGGCCCAGAGCTCGGTGTTCCCTTCGATTCTAAGCAAGGTCACTGATCTGTGACCTGACTGACTGACTCCTGAATACCAGACAACCTAACTTCCTACCAGAGCCAAGAGCTTTGCTAGCTGCCAAGCTTATTGACACGATGCAATCTCATTTTTCTTCTTTTTACACATATCGGTTTCAGTGTTTGTAGCGAATCTACTTGTCTAGAAGGCGAAATGCAGTGCATGTAGAGAGCACCGGGCTTGGTTTGGTGTAAACAAAACTGGACTGGACACCATCCTATCCTGTCGAGGTATGGTGCAGGAATATCTGAATTAGCTGTTACCGAAATCAAGGTAAATGACACGGACAGTGCCTGATCTCCTGTCGACTTTGCCAGTTAGGTCGCTAGTAAAGATTGCATCAGAACATGAACCCTGACAAGATGCTACAGACCACCACATCCAACCACTGCTTCCTGTAGTGTGTGTATTATGCATGGTAATTACTGTAGGCAACAAAATGTTGATCCTGCAAGCAGGCCATCATCTGAGGCACAAAACCAAAAGCTACGGCTGAAGAAATAGACAGTACGCAGTGGGCACTGGAGCAGTAGCGCAGTACACAACGTGACATCGACGCCGGCATTGTTCTTGTGATCTGAACTGATTCGGCGAACCAACTTTAACCAACCCACCAGCCACCTAACAGCAGGCCAGTACCACTGTCGCGATCTTCGCACATGATGCACCGGAATCCAGATCCAAGCGGCGTCACCAAGACACTGAACATTTCCAACATAAAGCTTCGTAACTGAGCACAACCCTAGCCATTCACATCAACCATGATGCAGCAGTAAAGCAAATCGATCGAGCAATGTGGTTCAGGAATTGCAACAAGGAAGGTGGTCACTCCGCGACCAGATCAATTGATCATTAAGAAATTGCAACAGCTCATGATGCCCAATTCTTGCTAGGGACCTGACCAGAAGTTAGTTGAAGTAATCACGACTAAATAGGTGATCAGTGTGTAGGCAAGTAGTTTTGTTGGATATATGAAGTTACTATCATCAGCATCCCAAATAGCCAAATCATTCAGTTTAAGAAAAGAAAAGAAAAGAAAAAAAGAAAGCAAGCAAGCACTCAGAACCTCATCATCATCATCCTATATGTACATAGCAGCAAGCCATCTAGTCTAGATAAAAGACGAGCTCAGGAACCCTAACCCACACGCCTAAGTCCTAACCGATAAGAAAATTTCTGTCAACAACTCAACCAAAGAACCGAGAATTAATAATCCTCGATGGGACAAAACGAAGAAGATAATTAGGCCGCTTGCCCGGCCGATCCGTCACCGGCACCTGGAGATGTCGATCTCGATGAGGCTGTCCTCTTCCAGCTCGATCTCGATCATGCCGCCGCCGCCGTCGTCGCTCCCGCTGCCGCTATCCGTGTCGGAATCGTCGCATGCGGAGTCGGAGTCGTCCCACAGCAGGCCCATCTCCTCCGGCCGCGCCCACTCCGCCTCGAAGTCCTCGTGGATCACCTCCAGCGCGCGCCCCTTGGCCGCCCACGACGCGAACAGCTCGGGCAGCTCCGGGAACGGGACCCCGTTCGCGGGCTGCGGCGGCAGCGGGAGCGAGACCGCCGGAGGGCGCTTCTCCGGCTGCCGCGGCGGAGCCGAAGGAGGAGGGGCGGAGGGAGGTGCGGCGGGCGGCGGCGCGGAGCCGAGGCGGAGGAGGGAAAGGAGGAGGAGGAGCGAGGAGAGCGAGGCCGGGGAGAGCGCGAGCTGGAGCAGCGGCCGCGGGAGGTATAGGAAGGCGAGGAGGGAGGCCGCGGCCACCGCGGCGAGGAGCGAGTGGTGGCGTTCGCCGGCAGCCAGCTCGCGCGGCGGCGGGGCGGGAGCGGCGGCCATTTATGGCGGGAGGAGCGAGGCGGTTAAAGCAGGAGCCTGCCAAGCCCGGTTTTTATATAGGAAAAAAGGGAAAGCGGACGGACAAGGAGACGGGAGGTACGGTGCAAGCTTGCGAGCAACGAGAGCTCCGGTCAGGTTGGCATGGCGTGGCGTGATGGCAGGCAGAAGAGGATGGAACTACGGCTCGGCAATCTCCTGTGTTGTTATTACGTGAGGCCGGACAGTGGAGGAGAGAGAAACTTTTAGCTTTCCCGACTCCACGGGCGACGAGACCTGTGCGGCTGTGGCCGCTGTGCCGGTCAAAACATGATGAGCACCGGGGCGGAACCACGGGAAACCGAACGCGTCCCGGGCCTCCCGGCAAGCGAGCGGCTGGCGCTTCGGCCCGGCTCCAGAGGTGGCGGCGGACAAAAGCGGCCGCGGCGCCGAGACCAACAAAGCCGCCCCTCTCTCTTCGGCAGGCGCAGGACGCATCGCCACGAGAACTGTGCCCTTGAGAAAAGCGCGACCCATAAAAGAATCGTGAACTCCGAAAACATCTAACGTGAGCACTGCCTTTCCATGGATCCGGTATGATAATCCCCTACTTTGCGTCCAAGTCCAACGGGGGGATCTGGCGTTTTTTAATGCCCGGACTGACATGCTAGAGGGGCGGGAGTGTTAAGATAAGATGGAAAATCTCTGTAGAAAAAGGAGTGGTGTGTCCTGTGCGTGTGCCTGATCGAAAAGATTGTGATCCGTCTTGTCCACCATGATGCGTGCCGGCATATAATCTTCTTCCGCACGTGAACGCTCGAGCTTGCGGGAGACCGCGTTCAAAATGTGAAAAAGGTAGTAGTAGCACCAGGAGATCAAGTGGAGGGTACCCCGCAGTCAAATGCGGGTGCATATTATCTGCACATTTAGTAGAAGTGACTGACATGTGAATTCGGAGACGCGCAGGCTCATAAGTCGGTAACTTCTACTGTACGTGCAGAATCCTAGAGAATTTAGACGTCAAACTCGACTTTCGGGACACAACCGTAACTTCAGAAAAGATGGCAATTCGCGAACAAGTGAACGTGTGCTGTTCACTGGCCAACCCGGCCTACAGTCCACCGCGTACGAAGAAGGATCGTGTACAGCTCACCTGCGGCGAGCCAAATGGAAGCGTGATCGCGACCGTGCCGGCACCGGAGGTTGGACCCCCGGGTGCGCTCTGCCGTCAGCCGATGCCGAGCTGTCCCTGTCCGCTTACCTTTCCTCCGGCGCCCAGCAGCGTGGTCCGCGCGGCCGGCGTCTCAATAATTCAGTGGTTCGGCACCCGACCCACACCGGCGGCCCCCGAACCACTGGCCGTGCACCACAAAACGTCGGGCCGCCAAGTTGTAACGCCGCGCCGCGGTGCCGAACCCGCGGTCACTGCGCGCCCGTGCCTCCACTTCACCCCTTGATCCTTCACCACCGAGTTGGAGATACACGCGCTATAGTGTATACCGGCTAGTGCATCATGTGTAATATTCCATAACACAAAACTATTGGAATTTAAAATCTTTGCAAACAAACTGGAATACTGAATTGAAATTTAAAAATGCAAATCAAGACAAACCAGACAAACAAAACAAATAGAAAAAAGGGAAGAAGACCAGAAATGAAATGGCCCGAAACCCACCTCTTCTTCTCCCCTCACCCTACCCCCTTTCTCCCAGCCGGCCCACCAGCAATTCTTGTCCTTTTCTCTCCCTCACTAGCAGGTGGGGCCCACTTATCAGCATTCCTTTTCTTCTTCCCGTTACCCCTTTTCTTTCCCATCTCGCGGTTCCCTCCCGCCTTCTCTCTCTTTTCTTCGCCCGTCGTCGACAACCTCCAACACAAAACCCCACCGCCCCTTTTCCCTTTGGCAGCGGCCGTAGGCTTCACCCCGCTTTTCCCACGCCTCCTCCCAGATACCGGCGCGGTCCCCTCCCCCTCACTCCTCTCTTCTCTCGTTCGGTCGCCGACCACGGGCAACCGCCACGCCACCTTTCTCAGTGTTCTCAGCCTTGGATGCCCGCTGCTCCCCCGGATTGCCTCACCATCCGCCGCCCTATAAGAGACCTCCCCGGAAACCCTACCCCCTTTGCTTCCCCCTCTCGGCAATAGACGGGAGCCGCGCCGCCGGCCATCTACCCCTATGGTGAGCACGGTGCTGCCTCCAAACCCTCTCTCCTACCTCGTTCCGTGCGAGCTAACCTACCTCCTCCTCCACAGAGTCGACGGCGACCCCCTCCCAGCCTTCCCCGCTGAGGAACAACGCCGAGAAAGCCGACCGCACCATCTCCGGTGAGTTCCGCGTCTACCCCTCGTTCCCTAATTCTCTTCCGGTCTCTCTCTGCGATCTAACCCCTTGATCAACTTTGTTGGACCTTAGGGAGCGCCGAGGCCAAGAAAACCACGAAGGAACAACACTCCTTCGCCGATCCCGACGTCGACCGAAGCCTTCCGCCGCATCTACCCCTCGCGAGCGTCAACCCGACCTCCCCGGACCGTGCAAAGATCCTAGGTGAGTTCCCTGGAAGCCCCTCCTCCGTTTCCCGTGCGTAGCTAGGGGTAGGAATCTTCACAGGACGGATGCGACGCGCGCCGGCGAGCTCAAAGGCTTCGGCCATGGCGCACCGCCGCATGGGATGGTCGCCGGAGGCCGGTTTCGGCCGAGAGAGCCCCGGGTCGCCCGATCCGGAACCAAGGGCCGAGATCCGGCGGCTAGGGTTGAACCCCTGTTATCCCGCGGGAAAAATTACGCCCAGCCCCCTAGGGTTTCGGAGTTAGCGCAAAATAGTGTAACACCCTCAATTTCATATCCATGCATTGCATATAGAGAACATTATAAAAAGTAGAACGTGAGAAAGAATCATAAAAATGGTGGGGAACGGGAGAAAGTTTGCTCAAAAGAGCCAATTCCAATTCGCCGAGGAGCGCCGTCGACACTTCCCGCGGCCTGCTGGCCACGTGGTGCCTTCGGAGCTCGCCCCTGCGGAGGGAGCGAGGTCCGGCACCGCGAGACACGTGGCGCCCGCGGATTTCACCCCTGCAGAAGGGATGAGGTTCGGCCCCATGGGACACGTGTCGCCTTCGGAGATCACCTCCGAGAGGTCCGACGCTGCTGGACACGTGTCACTCTCGGAGCTTGTCTCTGAGGAGAAAGGAGGTCCGACACTGCTGGAAACGTGGCACTCTCGGATCTTGTCTCTGAGGAGAAAGGAGGTTCGGCGCTGCTGGACACGTGACACTCTCGGAGCCCACCTCCGAGGAGAGGGGAGGTCCGACACTGACACGTGGCGCCCCTAGAGCTCGCCTCTGAGGGAGAGGGAGGTCCGACCCCGCCAGACACATGGCACACGCGGAGCTCGCCTCTGAAGAGAGGGGAGGTCCCACCCGCCAGACATGTGGCGCACCCGGAGCTCGCCTCTGAGGAAAAGAGAGGCCCGGCCCCCGCTAGACACGTGGCGTCTCCGGAGCTCACCACTGCGTAGGTGACTAGATCCTTAAGCCTTTTTTCCTGTGCGCGCGTGTCGAAGTGTGTGGTTGACACTTCCTCCGGATCTACACTGGGCAGCCCGCGGAGGTTCTTTTTCGGAGGGGCTAGTCACTTGCGGAGAGCTTGAGCGTATGGACGACTTAGAAAGAGCTTGACACGGCGGGTTTTACGTGGTTCGGGCCTCCGGAGCGTAAAACCCTACGTCCACGGTGAGCTGAGGTGCTCGCTGTATTGTTGCTGCTCAGAACCGGAGTCCTGAGCTTGGGGATGACTGATGTCTAGCGTATGAGTTGCGGGAGTGCGAACCCTTGCTAACGTTGCCTACCCGAGCCCTTTATAGTCCAAGACTCTGGTGGCTTACAAGGGGGGCCCGGGACCCAACAGATGGTCCCCCGGGGAGATTGCCTGCAGACTATCGTATCCGCAGTTATGTCGGTAGTTGTCTCTGGCGAAGGCTTCTGAGTCTTCGTCTTGCCGCCCTGCCCATGCCGCACGCTAGTCGTAGTGGTTGATGACGGCGGAGGCGGCATGGGATGTCTTGTCGCTGTGTTTATTTGCTGGCAGGTTCTGACACCGCGCGCCAGTCTGCGATGTGACTGGGCGCAACGACACCTGACAGAGGCGTGCTACGCGTCTCCGCATCTTGGGAAGGCGCAGGCCTTGAATACCTTGTACGGGCAAGGTATGGGGCGTCTTTACGCCCGCTGCCTACCACTCGGGGGCGGGCAGCGCTGTTCTGCTGGCCACGTGGCGGGCCCGGAGCCCTCCTCAGAGGAGGGGGGTCCGGCCCCGTAGGACACGTGGAGCCTTGGGATCTCTCCCCGCGGAGGGGGAGGTCCGGCTTCTGTCGGCCACGTGGCACGCCCGAAGCTCTCCTGTGAGGAGAGGGAGGTCCGGCCCCGCTGGACACGTGGCTCCTTCGGACCTCTCCCCCGCGGAGGGGGGAGGTCCGGCTTCTGCAGGCCACGTGGCGAGCCTGGAGCTCTCCTCTGAGGAGAGGAGGTCCGGCCCCGCTGGATGCGTGGCGCCTTCGGAGCTCTCCCTGCGGAGAAGGGCGAGTTCCTTAGGCATTTTCCCCTGTGCGCGGGGGTACCCCATATCGCGGGTACCGACAGTGGCCCCGGGGCCCATCTCGGGGGAGATAGCGAGCCCGAGGTGGGACCTCCGTCTCTTCTGATCCGCGCACTTTTTCTAAGTCCCGCATTGACCGCTGCCGGAGCATGAACAGTCGCGGGATCGTGGGAGCGTGCGCCCACTTGATGGTTGCTTTTACTGCGGCGGTTCCCAAGGCTGCCATTCCTGTACGTCGCGACGCTTTCTTTCGGAACCGCCGAAGCGCCATGCCGGCTTGTCTTCTAGGGAGACTGACTCCTTGACATACCGCTTCAGTTGGGCAGCTTGGGTCCACCGGTCATCAACGCCCGGTCTCGGAGCCAATGCGGTCGCCGATGCGATGTGTTCGAAGATTTTTGAATCACCTCGAATCATTCCTGGAAAGTTTTAAAAGGGGATCTCACCCGCATCGCGGCTTTCCTTCGCATTTCCTAGCACTCGTTCTTCCCTTGGACTCTTGCGCCTTGGCTTTCCTGTCCTTGTGCTCTCTTTCGCCATGGCTTCCAACTTGCTCCCGATGCGTCTCGTTCGTTCCTCCGAGCTTGGGCCAGTGCGCAGGCTGCTGGGCTAGCGCACGGAGGAACATAAACGCTGGCTCCGCCGGGGATCTCTCCCCCTGATCCCGGAAAAGGGGGAGATGGTCTTCTTCACTGCTTATGCTCTGGCGGGGTTCGTCCCGCCAATTTCTTCCTTCTTTGTCACACTGCTGGAGACATACGGGCTATAGCTCCACCATCTCTCTCCCAACTCCTTCGCAATGGCTACTGTCTTTGTCCACTTCTGCGAGATGTTTGTGGGGGTGCACGCTTCTGTGACGCTCTTCCGCTACTTCTTTGTGTTGCCGACGACTGGGCGCGGCTCGAAGACCCAGATGGGGGCGTATTACTTCCAGCATCGCTGCAAGGATCCAAAGGTCTCTGGGTACCTTCTGCCCTTCAGCGCATCAAGGTGGGAAAACTGGAGGGAGAGCTCGGTGGTAGTGCAGACCGATGAGCACGATCGCCTACAACTCCCGACCGCTAGCCCAACAACCGATCGTCGCTTCTGCGAGGAGATCCCTGAGCTGGATCAGGAGTACGCTCCGGTCTTGGAGCGGATCTGGTTGTTGACCAACGAGGGGCTGACGTCCCTGATGGACTTCATGTCGCGCCGTATTGCGCCCTTGCAGCAGCGCAGTCGCCCAGCGTGGTACTATACTGGCGAGCAGGACTGTACCAGGCTAGAGAGGGGCCCTGGCTCTGACCCTTCCGACGAGGAGTTGTACGAGATGGTGAGCAAGGTGAGCGGCGACTACATTCCTAGTGGCGACCCCGCCCTTCCGCCCTCTGCCACCCCCCTCTTCTTGGAGCCACAGAGGAGGTCAGAGCTCCTGCGGAAGATGCAGAACCTGGACGACATCGGGATCGCCGTCCGGCAGGTCGGGGATGCCTTCCGGGGTATTACAATCCCAGAAATCGAGCGCTCCGGATCGGGGCACGAGGCGTCTGCTGCTTCCCAACCCTTCCCAAGAGCCGACGGAACTCATGCCGCCGACAAGGGGAAGGAGCCGGCCCCCGGGCATCCAGAGAAGAAATGGGCCCGGTCTCCTCCGAGGGCGCCGCCTGCGCCGAGTAAGGGTGCTAGAGCACCCTTGCACCCATTATCAGGTGGTGACCCAAAGAGGCCCCGGGTGTCCCACCCCAGCGGGTCTCTCCCCGGACAACGGCAGTCCGAAGTAACCCAAGCACCTCGTCATCCTTCCTCAAGCGGAGGGGCTTTTAGGACGGATGCTGGTGGGGCAACGCCGGGGAGTATGCCAGGAATCTAGGCGCCACGCCCCGCGACCATTCCAACCGCAGGTCCTGGCGGTTCACTTACAGCCCAGAGGCCGGTGCTGCAAGCCCGTTAGAGCGCTCATGCTGCCCAATAAGTGTTGCTCCTTCTGGCTTGTAGGAGCAGCGTTCTCGTCTCCTCTCTTTGCGTGAGAGCTTTCTTTTCTTGCAGGGACCGACCAGCTGCCGGGGGTGGGCCTCTTACCCGGCCGCCTTCAACTGACGGAGGCTCCGCGCCTCAACATCTGGGAACCGTGATGGCTCCCATGGCCCCCAAATCGACGGGGGCTTCCTTTGTGCCGGCGAGTTCGCCCTGCGTGGTGGCCGCATCCGCTCCTGTCCGCGCTCCTTCCCCAGCCCAGAAATCCGATCCTGAGACTGGGAGGGCAGTTGTAGGTGCGCCTGCTGGCCCCCTGGCTTCCTTAGGACAGCGTCCCACTCCGGTTGCTGAGTCACCGGCGCCTCCGTCGGTCTTAGATTCGACAGGGGGGGTCAGGGGCGTGACTCCTGCCCCCTCTGTCCCGGCGCCCGTGTGGGATGCCCTGGGGCGTGTCCATACCAGCGCCCGGCGAGAGGGAACACCTTCTCAGCTGGCAGCAGCGGGCCTAGGAGGCTAGGGCGGATCTTGACTCGAGGCAGTCAAGGCTTGAGGCCATGAGTGCTCTGCTTGACACTTAGAAGAAGGCCATTAGCCGCTTGGAGTTAGAGACCCGGCGGCTTCGTGCTTCCTACCGCGAGGCCCTGGCCCATGTTGAGGCCAAAGCTGAGGAGCGTTCCGCCGCCGCGGAGGAGTTTCGGCTGCAGGTAGCTCGTCGAGAGTGCACCGTCGCCGGTCGGGAACGCGCTGCAGCGGCCGAGGAGGAGAAGACCACCGCCTGACTGAGAGCCAAAGTGGGGGAGCTGAGGGATCCCGAGGAGCTGGAGCTCCGTGAGTCGGCTGTTGCCGCGAGGGAGGAGCAGTTCTCCCAGGAGCGCCAGGCGGCGATGGATCGCGAGCTGGCGGCTCGCCAAGAGGTAGAGAAGCTCCAGTCTTTGCGGTCTGCCGAGGCCCAGGCAGTCTAGGGCTTCATTGCCAAGGCGGGGTCCGCCTTGGCTCCTCTTGGTTTCAGCCCTGTGCAGATGGAGGCTCCGGCGCGGCAGATGTCCGAAGCGATCCCGACACTTGAGTCCATCGGCGACAAGCTGGGTCGGCTCGAAGCGGTGATCGCCGACGAGCTTGAAGTGGAAGGACGGGGCCTGGCGAAGGAGGTCGCTATGCACGTACTGGCGTGCTTCCGGAGCCAAGACCCTTCCTTTTCTCTAGAGCCAGTCCGTCTAGGACCCGTTGCCGAGCGGGAGGAAGCTGCCAGGGCCGAGGTCTAGGACGTGGCTGCCCTTGTGGCCTCTAGGTTTCATCGGGAGTCCGGGGACTCTTAGGCATCTGCCACCGTGGCCACAAGGCCCTGTACCTCCTTTTTTATTTTTGTTGATTCTGTAGCCTAGCTCGTGGAGCCTTGTATGAACAGACTCCTATTTCCTTCTGTGTCTGCATGTCCTAGTCTTCTTCCTGGTTTTTCCTGGCCGAGTCCTTAGCTCCGCAAGGTACTCGGAGGCCTTGACCAATCTCGAAGCTCTGCATAGACACCTTCTCCAGGTCCTTACTGTATATTAAGGGCCCTGGAGGTCTCCAGGACCCGCCTCATGAGAATGGGGGGGGGGGGGGTTCGGGCCTGTTGGCCACGTGGCGGGCCCGGAGCTCCCCTCTGAGGGGAGGTCCGGGCTTGCGGGGCACGTGGAGCCCTCGGACCTCTCCCTGCGGAGGGGGGAGGTCCGACTTCTGTAGGCCACATGGCGGGCCCGGAGCTCCCCCTCAAGGAGGTGGATGGTCCGGCCCCGCTCGACACGTGGAACCTTCAGGCCTCGCCCCCGCGGAAGCGGTGAGATCTAGGTTCTTTGATCTTACCTTGGGGTTTCGGTCTTGTGCGATCCCGTAGCGGCCCCCTGGTAGGTGCGTTCCATTGGATGGATGTGCCTACCATACTCCTGCGAGGAGCTGAGGCCGAGAGGTCCTGCACACAAGTAAGGGAAACGTAATTCTCCTTGGGGGCTCCCCCTCCTCTATCTCATAGTCTTATTTGGCTTACGGTCCCCGTCCACTTATACGGTGCTTGGGGACTACCGTGCGCGAAGTGCCGGGGGCTCGGGGCCCCCCTGGCTATCGGCCGGTACCTCCAACGCAACCGCCTTTGGTAGGGCAGCAAATGCCGACTAAAGGTGAGAATGAGAAGAGGGAGCTGAGCGCATGGTGAGCATGCGCTAGTGGTGCAGTCATAAAAATTTAATAAGTAAATTAAATGAGCACCAAAGAAGAGCAACGTAGGACAGGTTTCTTTTCATATAAATTTCCATAGGAGGAGGGCAGGCTAAGTATGGAGGCCACGACCCGCCTCAAGGGAAGCAAGACTCTACTCGCTTGGGGTCAGAACCAGGCGAAGCTGAACGTAGTCCTGGACCGTCCCCTGAGGCTTAGCTGCTTCGAGCACTGTTCCTGGACTTTATGGAATTTATTATGAAAAGGAGAGTCTGTCCTATTGTTGCTCTAGGGATAGAACTTATGGAGGTGTTCTGTGTTCCAAGGGTTCGGGAGCGGGTCCCCATCCTCGGTTCTGGGGAATGGTCCCAGGTCCCGGGATGTCCAGCCCCCGTACGGCAAATGGCCATGTGGCCGGGATTATCTGTACCGTCCAAGCCGGTGTATGGATCTGCTTGGCGTGGAACAGGCACACCTTGCAGTTCTCGACCAGCTTGACGGCATCCTGGAGTGTTGTCGGCTAGTAGAAGCCATGCCGGAAGGCTTTACCGACAAGCGTGCGTGCGGAAGAGTGACTCCCACATTCGCCTCCATGGATCTCAGCGAGCAAGTCGCAGCCTTCCCCCTGGGTTATGCACCGCAATAGGACGCGGTTGGCGCCGCATCGGTAGAGATCCCCTTCTACCATCACGTGTCTCTTAGCCATATGCACGATCCGTCCAGTGGATACACGTTCGTCAGGGAGGATATTGTCTTTCAAGTAGTCCCGGATCTCCGTGATCCATGCATCGGGTCTAACTTGAGCGTCTGGATCTTGAGCGCTGGGTTGCACGGAGTCCCTAGTGACGCTTACGATCCTTGGCGGCGTCCATGACTGCCGGGACCGCCAGCTTCGAGGTGCTGGTCTAGCCCCCTTCGCCCGGCTCGGTGGGCCGGGCTGTGGGCCGCGGCAACGTCCTCTCCAAGCCCCCTTCGGGCACAGGGGCTCCGGTGGGGGTCTTCGTTGAGAGGTCATCAGCTGCGGCCTTGTTAGCACGCGGTACGTGGCGCAGGTCCAAGGCGAGAAAGTCTTTCTCCATCATATTGCTTGATAACTAGCTGGGAGTCGCCCTGTGCCAACAACTGGCGAGCGCCTAGAGACAGGGATGTATTTAGGCCAAGGATGAGTGCTTCATACTCTGCCATGCTGTTAGTTGCCTTGGAATTGAGACACACCATATACCCAGACTACTCCCCCGATGGCATGAGGAGCAGTACGCCAGCACCGGCCCCCTGCTTTCGCAAGGAGCCGTCGAAGAAGAGCGTCCAGTAAGGCCCGGTGAAGGCCAGAGCTCGGGGTCCTGGTTCACCGTCTTCATGGCCCCCTGGGTCAGCCTGCGTTGGCGTCCACTTCAGCCACGAATCAGCTAGTGCTTGGCTGTTGACTGCGTGACGAGGAAGGAAGCCTAGCTCAAACTCCAGTAGTTCCGCTGCCCATTTGGCGGCATCGTCCGTCGCGTGGGGGCTGTGGAGGATAGCCTTCAGCTGGTAGGAGGTGGCCACTGAGGCCCGATGTGTTTGGCAGCAGTGGCGGAGTTTCCTGGACGCCACGAGCACTGCATACAACAGCTTATGTACCTCCAGGTACCTTGTCTTGGCGTCTTGGAGGACCTCGCTGATGAAGTAGACAGAACCACCCGCGGGCCCGGGGAGGCCGCCGGGAGCTGATACTCGGAGGCCCCCAAGCTGTCTTGGACCTCCGAGAGGTCCCGCTGATTTCCCGGGAGCTCCGGGGGGTCCCGTTGGACGTTCGGGAGGTTCTGTTGGACGTTCGGGAGGTTCTGTTGGGCCTCCGGGGGGGGGTCCCGTTGCACCACCGGGAGGTCCCGCTGGTCCTCCGGGAGGTTGTGTCGGGGGTCCGGGGTCCGTTTTGGACCTTCGGGGGGTTGCCTCGGAGACCCGGGGGGTCGTCTCGGACCCCCGGGGTTTCCTGGCGCCTGTTTCCCGATACTGGAACAGGTTGCGGCGATGAGGGGTCCGGCCGCTCTGTGGCGAGGACCATACTCACCACTGCAGCCGTCGCCGAGATGTAGAGCAACAGATGCTCTTCGGGCTCGGGGGCTACCATTACGGGTAGGGTCATCAGGAGCTGCTTCAGCTCCTGGGGAGCTTCCTCCGCTTCGTCGGTCCAAGCGAATGGGCCGGATTTACGTAGGAGCTTAGAGAAGGGGAGCGTTCGCTTTGCTAACCTCGGTATAAACCGACTGAGAGCAGCTAGGCATCCCGTGAGTTTCTGGACTTCTTTGATGCGGGCGGGGGGCCGCCTCGAGCCGATGGCTTTGATCTTCTCTGGGTTAGCCTCAGTTCCTCGGTGTGAGACCCGGAATTCTAAGGGTTTTCCAGAGGATACACCGAACTCACACTTGTCGGAAAGATGAAGACGAAGACTAAGGCCAGTTTATCTAGCAGGGATGAACTCTGCCTGACCTTAACAACAATGTCATCGACATACATCTCAACTGAGTCTCTCATTAGCTCTCCGAAGGTCTTGTGCATTGCACGTACGAAGGTAGGGAGAGTGTTCCTTAGGCCATAAGGCATAGAGGCATAACAGTACAGACCGACTACTGTGATGAAGGGGGTGTGCTCTTCATCTTCTCTAGACATAGGGATCCGGTGGAAACCCGAGTAAGCATCTAGGAAGCACAGCATACCGCAGCCTCACGTTGAGTCTACTATTTGATCTATTATAGGGAGAGGAAATAGATCTTTGGGACATGACTTATTGAGACTGGTGTAGTCGATGCACATCCGGAGCTTCCCGCCGGCCTTTGGGACAACAACAGGGTTCGCCAAGCACCGGGGGTGGCAGACTTTCCGTATGGAGCCAGCGTCCAGCAACTTCTTGATTTCTTCGCAGATGAGGCTTTACTGCTCGGTGGACTGCTTGAGGGGCTTCTATCAGACTGGCCGGGCGTCGGGGAATACCTTTAGGTAGTGCCCAATCACCTCCCTAGGGATCTCTGGCATCTGCGACGGCTGTCATACAAACACATCGACATTGTGCCGGAGGGAGGTAACGAGCGCGCCTTCCTATTTTCTATCCAGGCCCCCGGCTACCCGGGTGGTCTGGGTGGCATCGGCGCTGATTCGAACGAGCCTCAAGGGGACGTCGTCCTCGTCGAGGGGTTGCACATGGGGTGCTGTGGTAGAGGCACGGTGGCGTGCACTTGGGTGGAGCCGGTTTGGTTCTGCACTGCCTGAGGGTTGATGCTCTAGCTGCTGTAAGCGCCTGGAGCTTTTCCAAGGCTAACACTGCGGCAATACGGTCTCCACGAACCTTGAGGACGCCTGTTGGTGTAGGCATCTTCAAGACAAGGTAGCCGTAGTGGGCTACTGCCATGAATCGGTACAGGGCTGGCCTGCCAATTATGGCGTTGAAGGGGAGGTCGATCTCGGCCACGTCGAACAGAATGTACTCTATCCGATAGTTGTCCGGTGCCCCAAAGGTCACCGGGAGGCTGATGTGGCCGTAGGGAACGACCTGTCCCGGCCCTACCCCGGAGAACGGGCTCGATGGGGTGAGCTTGGCCATCGGGATCTGCAGCTTCTGGAAAGCTGCGCGACTGATGAGGTTCATTCCTGCCCCGCCATCCACCAAAACGTGGTACATCCTCACGTTGGCGATGGTGGGGGCCACCAAGAGCGGTAGTTGGCCGGCCCCAGCCATGTTCCTGGGGCAGTCGGTGGCATCGAAGCTGATGGGGGTTCCCATCCAGCTGAGGTGCGGTGCTGCACTCGGGAGGGGAGCCACCGACGCTACCGCTCGGCGCAAGGCCTTAGCCGCGCTTCGGGACGAGGGGTCAGCGGACCCGCCGAAGATGACGTAGAGCATCTTCCGGTGCTCGTCATCACTGGAGCTGGAGCTCTCATGATTGCGCACCACCTTCACGGCGCGCTGAAGCTCCTGGAACTCCACCTGGCGGTCAACGTCGTCTGGGGCGTCGACCTTCTGCTTGCCCTCCCTTTGACGGTAGGGTGGGGCATCAGTTAGAAGCTGCTTCCCTTTCCGAAAGCGCTCCGCGAGCTTCTGGATCTCCCGACACTCGGCAACAGTATGGTAACTGGTGCCGTGCACGGGGCATAGCTCGCCCTGGCCTCCGTCTGGAGCCGGTGATTGTCGCGGCCTTTTGTCGGGGCGCGGCCTCCGAGCTCCACTGGGCGCCGCTGTTGCAGCAACGGGGGCCGCGGCTGGCGGCTTCATCTTGCCACCGCCCCTGTTCTTGATCTTCCTGCCACTTCCATAGGAAGCGGCGCCAGATCCTGGCTGACCCCTGGCTCGGAGGCTGGCAGTGAGTGCCAGCTCTTCCCTTCGGCTGCTGTGGCACACTTGTCCGCCAGGCTGAAGAGCTCTGAGACGTCGCGGACCTCCCTAGTCGCGAGCTTCTCGAGCATCTTCTTGTCCCAAACGCCTTGTCGGAACGCCACCACCACAGAAGCATTCTGGATGTGTGGGATGGTGTTCCGCACCTGGGAGAACTGCTGGATGAAGGAGCGCAGCGACTCCCCTAGTTGTTGCTGGATGGCGTGGAGGTCGAGCTCCGTGCCAGGCCGGGTGTAGAAACTGCCGAAGTTGGTGACGAACTGCCGGCAGAGCTCTCCCGAGGAGGTTATGGAATCCTGGGGTAGGTTCATGAGCCAAGACCGGGCTGGGCCGGTCAAGGCGACGGGGAAATAGTTGGCCATGACGGCGTCATCCCCTCCTGCGGCAAGTACGGCAGTGGAGTAGATCTGGAGGAACTCCGCTGGGTTGACGTTGCTGTCGTACTTCTTGGGCAGGTGCGCCCGAAACTTGCGCGGCCACCTCGCGAAGCGAAGGTGGGGTGCAAGGGCTGCACATCCTGCTCCTGTTGCCGCAGGTATTGGTGCCGCGAACGCTTGGTTCGCACCTGGCACTTTGTACCCCGGTATGGGCAAGGCTGCGCCATAGACCGGGGACGCCGTTTGTAGGGCATATAGTTGTGGCATATGCTGCGCGGCGTACGCCTGGGGCGGAGCTCGCGTGGCGAAGATCTGCCCTTCAGGCTGGGTCGAGGCCGACGTCATGCTGTCGCCAGCCTCTTGGATGCGACGCCTCTCTCGACGTCGCTCGAGGAACACTCGAGCATCTTGGCCCAAGTGGCATCGCTCCAGCTCTGCCCTCAGGTCCATCGACGGAGGCCGGGTGGAGCTGGAGTCCGCCGTCTGCCCGTCAACCGTGGGCGTGCGCGTCAGCGACACTGCCGGTTGACCGGAGTGTCGTCCCCGCCGAAGTTGAGGGTTTGCGGCGGCGATGACGAGGCGGTCTACCTCGCGTATCCACTGTTGGGTTGCTGAATGAGGTGCGTCCCCAAGAGGTGGGTTGCGCAGTAGCGCTCTTGCTGCAGCTAGCGCACCCCTGTGGGGTTCGCTTATCGCTGCAGAAGATCTCACGCTGGCCGGAGCCTACATTGCCGGAGTCGGCGTCGCCGGAGTCGGCTGCTGGCTACCAGCTTGTGCCGACACACTCCATCCTGAGTGCGTCGACATGTACTCCCCGCTGGTCACGGTTCGCCGTGAACGTGGGGGAGGAGAGTTTGTCGCTGAAGGAAGCTTGGTCATCTTCGTCGGTGGAAACTCGTCGCGCAAGGGAAAAGCCCCCTTCCTTGCGCGCCAAATGTCGAAGTGTGTGGTCGACACTTCCCCCGGATCTGCACTGGGCAGCCCGCGGAGGTTCTTTTTCGGAGGGGCTAGTCACTTGCGGAGAGCTTGAGAGTATGGACGAGTTAGAAAGAGCTTGACACGGCGGGTTTTACGTGGTTCGGGCCGCTGGAGCGTAAAACCTTACGCCCACGGTGAGCTGAGGTGCTCGCTGTATTGCTTGCTGCTAAGAACCGGAGTCCTGAGCTTGGGGATGACTGATGTCTAGCGTATGAGTTGCGAGAGTGCGAACCCTTGCTAACGTTGCCTACCCGAGCCTTTTATAGTCCAAGACTCGGGTGGCTTACAAGGGGGGCCTGGGACCCGACAGGTGGTCCCGGGGAGATTGCCTGCAGACTATCGTATCTGCAGTTATGTCAGTAGTTGTCTCTGGCGAAGGCTTCTGAGTCTTCGTCTTGCCGCCCTGCCCATGCCGCACGCTAGTCGTAGTGGTTGATGACGGCGGAGGCGGCATGGGATGTCTTGTCGCTGTGTTTATTGGCTGGCAGGTTCTGACACAGCGCGCCAGTCTGCGATGTGACTGGGCGCAACGGCACCTGACCGAGGCGTGCTCCGCGTCTCCGTGTCTTGGGAAGGTGCGGGCCTTGAATACCTTGTACGGGCAAGGTATGGGGCGTCTTTACGCCCGCTGCCTACCGCTCGGGGGCGGGCAGCGCTGTTCTGCTGGCCACGTGGCGGGCCCGGAGCCCTCCTCAGAGGAGGGGGGTCCGGCCCCGCAGGACACGTGGAGCCTTCGGACCTCTCCCCGTGGAGGGGGAGGTCCGGCTTCTGTCGGCCACATGGCGGGCCCGGAGCTCTCCTCTGAGGAGAGGGAGGTCCGGCCCCGATGGACACGTGGCGCCTTCGGACCTCTCCCCCGCGGAGGGGGGAGGTCCGGCTTCTGCAGGCCACGTGGCGAGCCCGGAGCTCTCCTCTGAGGAGAGGGAGGTCCGGCCCCGCTGGACGCGTGGCGCCTTCGGAGCTCTCCCTGCGGAGAAGGGCGAGTTCCTTAGACATTTTCCCCTGTGCGCGGGGGTACCCCATATTGCGGGTACCGACAGCGCGGGAATACCCGGTATTGGATAAATCAACACGATTTCCATGTTGATATCGTACCAAATCAATTGGAGATAAGCTGTTAAGACCCAAAACAAATTGAATAGGACTCTTATTTGAAATCTAATCGGAGTAGGACTCTTCTTTTCCTTTTATAAATAGAACCCCAAAACCCCCTTGGCCGAAACACCTTTCCCAAGTCGACAACTTAGAGGCCCTAGCCCCCAACTCGCCGAATTGAACCCCCTGTCGAGGTTTAGTCGCCGGTGAGCCCCACCGGTGAGCCCGCCGACGAGCGTCGTGGCGCCTCACCGTCGCTGCTGACATTGCTAGGAGGAAGGACCCGCCACCAAAGAGAAATTAGGTAGGTCTTCGTACCCATCTTACGACCTCGTCGCGGTTTCTTCGCATCTATTTTCTTCGTTCCCTTCGAACAAAAGTTGTTTCGTGTGGACAGATCATGTGTTGATCGGTTTTTGACGGTGTAATTGATCTAGATCTTAAGTCAAGATCATCACCACGTCCACACTTGATCCTTACACTCTTGTTCACCATAAAACCCCATGCAAACCCAGTAAAACATGCAAGAACACGTACAAACTGGTCTAATAAAACAACATCATAGGATTTGCACCATTGCATCTTGAGTAAAGTTTGTGCATGATGTTTGATTGATATAATTTTGTATGTGCGTGGTCGTAAGTATAAGGACAAGCTCAGGAATCCATCTACGAAGAACTACAGCACCGAGACTTCGAGACACATGAACGACAAGAGCCACAGGAGCAAGGCAAGTGCCCCTTGACCATATTGATCCCATGTTTTGAAAATTGTTTTGTTTGTGAAAACATGTATGCTTGAGTCAACTTGATGGGAGACCCTTTTATAGGAGTTTACTAGTTTTGTTAACCATCCTTGTCGTTGGGAAAGTTTATGAGTCGGGTATGGTCGTTTTCCCTTTTTGCTTCGCTTAAGCTACGGGATTATGTGAAGGTGAAGTAGAACATGTCTAAGTACTGCACTCATATGAATATTGATAATGAGAACTTGATGATAATAATGAGCATAAAATCGGGGGAGATCTAGGAAAGCTCGGTTCGTGGATGTGGTAGAATGAGATGGTGGTTTACTTGCCGTAGATATAAGGATCGGTTCATTGCCAGCACATGCCAGGAAAACAGTGCCACGACAAGGCCAAATGTGGGTGCGGATTAGCTGACTAATTAGGTAAGTTGCTAGATTGTTATGAACCGTGGAAGGCGCGGGGAATGGGAGTCAAGAGAGGACTGCCCTCAGAACTGCATGGCACAAGAGGGGGCCCGTAGGTGGGAGAATGGTAATTCGAGCCTGCTGGTGAAACCTTAGTGAGTCCATACATCTAGTAGCCTCTTTGTAAAGGCTATTTTGTGATCTCTTGGCCATACACCGATGGTTGTGTACTGGTATAATGGAGGTTCTACAGTCGCCGACGGGTGACGAAATCATAAACTTGTGGGTAAATTGGTGCCACCTCTTAAGAGTGTAAAACTATCATGATAGCCGTGCTTACGGTCACAAGCGTCTGGCCAACTCATATGATTAGAGGGAAATTTTGGATGGAAACTTGGGATGGTTATTCGGTATGTTTATGGTATGGTTATTGGAATTTGTTTCGGGACTGTTGAGTCATGACAATGAGTTTGGTTTTCGGTTATATGATTATGAGATGTATATGAACTAAGATGGTTATTATGAGCATGAGATAAAGTTGAGAAAGATTAATGGTTGGTTGACATGAAAAGTGGTGAATTATGAAGGAGGTATGTTGCTGTTTTACTTAAATGTATGTTGGGATTAAATTCACTTAAAGATAGTTGATGTTTTTATCATGTTTGTGAAATAAACTTTGCTTTTTTGCAATGAGCCTTTTTATTCCCTACCTTGTTGTAAGCTACATGTCATACTTTTCCCGCACTTGCTGAGTACGACATGTACTCACCCTTGCATTATCATACAAACATCAGCAACAGGAGAGGAGTACTTCCAAGATCATGTGGAGTACTAGGCGTGCGAACTACCGTCAACTTGCCTGTGGTGTTGAAGATGGAGTCACTGCTGTTTAGTTTTGCTTCCGCTATCGTTTAGAGACTTCCGCTGCTAGAATAAGTTATAGACTTCTGCTGCAAGAGTACGTTAGAGATTGATGTAATAAAGTATTTAAACTCTATTATTCGTGGCTATATTCTGAATTCAGTTTGTGGATTACATGTGTATGTGTGATGAACATCCTGGGCACACATATGCATTAGCTGTGTTTCGTGTTCTATGGGACCGAGCGTCACGGATTGATATCAGAGCCACGTTGACCGTATGACGCAAGCCTAGGTAGAATGCACAAATTGGTATCAGAGCCACGTTGACCGTAGGATGCAAGCCTAGGTAGAATGGACGCTCTAGAACACATAGGAACACCCTTCTAAACTGCAATTTTTGAAAATTGCTTGCTGCTGCACTTTACTTGTCAATTCAGCCACCGCAAAGTGCTATTTTCAGCCCCTCTTTTCTCTTCTTTGGACAGCAACACCTTTTCTTCTTACTCCATAGCTTCTGAAGTTTTGGAGTTGTTTTCTCCTCTAAAAATTTCTCATGCCCTATTTATAGATGCCGGTGATCCAGAGCACGACACACATATGCACTCGTCCGCCACCACGTGGGAGCGCACTTAACCTCATTGAGGTGTCCGATGGACCACCCCCGTCACACGGTGGGAACAACACCAGTTCACATGATTAAGTTTAGGATTCTCATTGAATAAGCTGTAATAGGAACGTTAAATCATAGTAGCTTGAATAGGAGTGACGTGTTAAATTTTGTGACGATTGCTTGCGTTTGTGTGCTTGAGTGTGAGTTGTGGGACACTTCTACGAATATCCACATTCATACATAGTAGAGAGATGTGAGATATTTCGGCATGTGTTCACAACCTCATATAGATCGAAAATAATAAAAGAAGATATTTAGTTCATACCCCTTTGATGCATATAGTTGGGGGGATCAATCTAAACTTCTCTTTTCTATTCCACCCAACTCTCTCTCACAGATGGTAGGGAAAACGCCAGCCGTCAAAGGATGAACATTCATGACAACCATGAACCACAAGAGGATGGCCACGATGAAGTTCCTGGGAATGCTAACCCCGGGGCTGGTGCAAACAACCTTGAACGGTTGATGGCTATGCAGAACCAGCTCATGCAAACTATGATCCAAACTTTGGGTCAGTTGCATGCCAACAACAACAACAATCCTAACCCCGTTCCTGCACCACCACCGCCACCACCACCGGCTCACAACATATTGGAAGAGTTCATGAGGACTCGACTGCCTACTTTTGCACAAGCTAATGATCCCATGGAGGCCGACGATTGGTTGAAATCTATGGAAAAGAAGCTTGCTATTGTTCAATGCAATGATCGGGAGAAAGTTCTCTTCGCATCGCACCAAATTATGGGAGCAACCGCTGATTGGTGAGACGCTCTTTGCAATGCTCATGTCAATCACGAGACTACCACTTGGACTGAGTTCAAGGAGAGTTTTCGCTCTCATTACGTCCCTGCTAGAGTCATGATGCTTAAAAGGCAAGAGTTCAAAGGTCTCCGCTAAGGAAAGAAGAGCGTGAATGAGTACCTCAACAAGTTCACACGGCTTTCAAGGTATCCTCCAGAAGACGTCAACTTGGATCAAAGGAAGCAATACTTGTTCATGAGAGGGTTGAACAATGTGATCCAAGTTCTGCTGCTCAACAAGGACTATGCAAACTTCCAGAGACTTGTTGACAAAGCTATAGTGGTTGAGAGCAATATCCGTGAGATCGAGCAAGAGAGCAAGAGGAAGATGCCATACCTGCCACAAGGGAGCAATGTACGTCCCCGTTTCATGCCCCCAGCTGCACCACAGTATGTCTCGTCCGCTTCTACTTTCCGCCCTGCAAATCCACCTCGCCCTAATCAGTCACCGCAACAACGTCTTGTCATGCAAGCACCTCGTGTGTCTTTGCCTTCTGCGCTCCGTCCTAATATGGGCGCTTATGCTCAAAACCACCCTCGCCCCAACGTTCCTGCTGTCTTGGGCAACAAGGCATGCTTTTCATGCGGAGAGACGGGACACTTTGCAAGTCAGTGCCCGAGGAAAGGCCTTGGACAACCGACCAACACGCCCAAGCAAAACCCACGGCCGAGCGGAGGAGCTAATCAAGGTAACCGTGGACAGCAGAACTACACTCGTGGCAACGTGAATCATGTCTCCGCTGAGGAGGCGCAACAGGCTGAGGACGTCGTGATTGGTATGTTCCTTGCCAACTCCAACCCAGCTACTGTTTTATTTTATTCCTGAGCATCGCATTCATTCCTATCATCCAAGTATGTTGCCAAGTATAATCTACCCATATCACATATGAAATATACTATGTTGGTTAATTCTCCCGATGGAGAGATGAGCACTAATATAGTATGTCCAAAAGTAACCTTAAAATAAGGGGGTAGACTTCCTTGCCAACCTTATTATCTTGGATTCTCAAGGGCTTGATATAATACTTGGAATGGATTGGTTAAGCAAGCACAACGGAATGATCCAATATGCTGAGAGGAGCGTGCAGTTGACAAATGAGCACGATACTTTGAGTTCGAGTCAGCCCAACCGGCAACCGAGAAGGCAACATTGAACCACGTAGAAGAAGCAACATTGAAAAGCATTCCGGTGGTTCAAGAATATTCGGACGTGTTCCCGGAAGAACTTCTAGATATGCCACCTGACCGGGACATTGAGTTTGCCATTGATTTAGTACCTGGAACTGCACCTATAGCGAAGAGGCTATATAAGATGCCGGTTAATGAACTAGTGGAACTTAAGAAGCAAATTCAGAAGCAGCTAGAAAAGGGTTTTATACGCCCGAGCTCGTCACCATGGGGAGCCCCCGTGTTCTTCGTAGACAAGGAGGATGAGACCCAAAGGATGTGTGTGGATTATAGGTCTCTCAATGAGGTGACAATCAAGAATAAATACCCGCTGCCCCGTATAGAGGACCTGTTCGACCAAATGAAAGGTGCTCGAATTTTCTCCAAGATTGATCTTTAGTCGGGATACTTCTAGCTGAAGATTAAGCCCTCCGACATACCCAAGACTGCATTTCAAACATGGTATGGTTCGTATGAATATACCATTATGTCTTTTGGGTTAACAAATGCACCCGCATACTTCATGTACCTCATGAACAAGGTCTTCATGGAGTACTTGGACAAGTTTGTCGTGGTTTTCATCAACGATATCATGGTGTATTCGAAAAGCAAGGAAGAACATGAAGAACACTTGAGACTGACATTGCAGAAGCTGCGAGAGCATCAATTGTATGCCAAGTTCAGCAAATGTCAATTTTGGTTAAAGGAGATATCGTTACTAGGCCACATCATCTCTTAGAGAGGAGTATCGGTTGATCCCGAAAAAGTGGGAGATGTTTTGAAGTGGAACCAACCGCAGAAAGTGAGTGGTATTCGGAGTTCCTTGGGATGGCTGGATACTATCGCCGGTTCATCAAGGATTTCTCCAAAATAGTGAAGCCTATGACTGCATTGCTAATGAAGGGAAAAGCATTTTAGTGGACACCAGCGTGTCAAGAAAGCTTTGAGGAGCTCAAGAAAAGGCTAACCACAACGCTGATTTTGGTATTGTCGGACGTGAGCAAGAGTTTTGACATATATTGTGACGCATCAAGACAAGGGCTTGGATGTGTGCTCATGCAAGAAGGACAAGTGGTAGCCTATGCGTCAAGGCAACTAAAGAAACACGAGCTGAATTACCCCACACATGACTTGGAACTCGCAGCCGTGGTACATGCCTTGAAGATTTGGAGGCATTATATCCTTGGCCATCGATGTGAGATCTATACCGATCATAAAAACCTCAAGCACATATTCACGCAAACGGATTTGAATTTGAGGCAACGTAGATGGTCGGAACTCATCAAGGATTATGATGTTGGAATCAACTATCACCCTGGAAAGGCCAATGTAGTAGCCGATGCGTTGAGCCGAAAGATAGCATGTCACCAAATCACGGTTCGGGAGCTACCGCCCGAGCTGTGCAAAGAGTTCGAACGGTTACATCTCGGGTTCTTAAACGAGATGAAAGTGATAGAACTCAACTCTTCACTGGAACAAGAGATACGAGATGGCCAAGCAACAGATGAGGAAATCAACGAAATCAAGGAAAGAATTCGACAAGGCATAGAAAAGGATTTCAAGAAAGACGAGAAGGGTACGCTTTGGTTAGGGAAAAGGATTTGTGTGCCTAACATGAAGCACATCCGCGACATGATATTAAAGGAGGCACATGACTCACCTTATTCCATACATCTCGGCAGTACAAAGTTGTACAAGGACCTAAAAACTTGTTATTGGTGGGATGGTATGAAAAGGGACATAGCTGAGTATGTTGCCTTATGCGACACGTGCCAACGAGTGAAGGACGAACATCAAAGACCCGCTGGACTGTTGCAACCATTGAAAGTACCCGAGTGGAAGTGGGAAGATATCAACATGGATTTCATCGTCGGATTACCACGTACCCGGTCGGGTTATGACTCCATCTGGGTCGCCATGGATTTCCTTAAGGTTAGAACCACGTATCGTGTCGCAGAATTAGCCGAGCTGTATATGGAGCAAATTGTGTGTCGCCATGGAGTCTCGAAGAGGATAGTTTCAGATCGGGGTTCTCAATTTACCTCTAGGTTTTGGAGGAAGCTGCATGAAGCCATGGGTACACGGTTAAATTTTAGCACCGCTTATCACCCGCAAACCAACGGGCAAACTGAGAGGACAAATCAAATCTTGGAAGACATGTTGAGAGCTTGCGCCTTGAAACATGGGCGTAGTTGGGATAGGAGCTTGTCGTATGCTGAGTTCTTATACAATAACAGCTATCAAGCCACCTTGAAGATGTCACCTTTCAAAGCATTGTATGGTAGACGGTGTAGAACGTCGCTGTTCTGGAATGAGAGCGGAGAGAACCAAGTGTTTGGACCCGAAGCGCTGCAAGACGCCGAGAAGCAAGTCCAAACAATATGGGAGAACTTGAAGGCTGCTCAGTCACGATAAAAAGGTTATGCGGACAATAGACGAAGAAAGTTGACCTTCAAAGTAGGAGACTTCGTGTACCTTAAGGTATCGCCTATCCGTGGCCAACGACGTTTCAACGTCAAAGGCAAGTTAGCACCTCGCTACATTGGGCCATTTAAGATTTTGGACAAGCGAGGAGAGGTAGCTTATCAACTAGAGCTCCCAACGCACCTCTCCGACGTGCATGACGTGTTTCACATATCCCAGCTCAAGAAGTGCTTGAGAGTACCAGAAGAACAAGTACCAATGGATGAGCTCGAGCTTCAAGAGGATCTGACCTACGTAGAGCACCCTGTCCGAATTTTGGACGTGAAGGAAAGGGTCACGAGGAACAAAGTGATCCGTTGGTGCAAGGTACAGTGGAGCCATCACACGGAAGCCGAGGCTACATCGGAGCGTGAGGAAGACCTCAAGGCAGAATTCCCTCATTTATTCTCTACTCTAACGAATCTCGAGGGCGAGATTCAGTTTAAGGGGGGTAGGTTTGTAACACCCTCAATTTCATATCCATGCATTGCATATAGAGAAACATTGTAAAAAAAGTAGAACAGGAGAAAGAATCATAAAAATGGTATGGAATGGGAGAAAGATAGCTGAAAAGAGCCAATTCCAATTCGCTGAGGAGCGCCGTCGACACTTCCCGCGGCCTGCTGGCCACGTGGCGCCTTCGGAACTCGCCCTTGCGGAGGGAGCGAGGTCCGGCACCGCGGGACACGTGGCGCTCGCGGAGCTCACCCCTGTGGAAGGGATGAGGTTCGGCCCCGCGGGACACGTGTCACCCTCGGAGCTCGCCTTCGAGAGGTCCGACGCTGCTGGACACGTGTCGCTCTCGGAGGTTGTCTCTGAGGAGAAAGGAGGTCCAATGCTGCTGGACACGTGGCACTCTCGGAGCTTGTCTCTGAGGAGAAAGGAGGTCCGGCGCTGCTGGACATGTGGCACTCTCGGAGCCCACCTCCGAGGAGAGGGGAGGTCTGGCACTGACCCGTCGCACCCTAAGAGCTCGCCTCTGAGGGAGAGGGAGGTCCGACCCCGCCAGACACGTGGCGCACGCGGAGCTCACCTCTGAAGAGAGGGGAGGTCCCGCCCGCCAGACACGTGGCGCACCCGGAGCTCGCCTCTGAGGAAAATAGAGGCCCGACCCCCGCTGGACACATGACATCTCTGGAGCTCACCACTGCGGAGCTGACGAGATCCTTAAGCCTTTTTCCTGTGCGCGCGGGAATACCCAGTACTAAGGAAACCGACGTGATTTCCACGTTGATACCGTACCAAATCAATTGGAGATAAACTGTTAAGACCCAAAACAAATTGAATAGGACTCTTATTTGAAATCCAATCCGAGTAGGACTCTTCTTTTCCTTTTATAAATAGAACCCGAAAACCCCCATGGCCGTAACACCTTTCCCAAGTCGACAACTTAGAGGCCCTAGCCCCCAACTCGCCGAGTTAAACCCCCTATCAGAGTTCAGTCGCCGGTGAGCCCCACCGATGAGCCCGCCTACGAGCGTCGTCGCGCCTCGCCGTCGCTGTTGCCAGTGCTAGGAGGAAGGCCCCGCCACCAAAAAGAAGTGAGGTAGGTCTTCGTACCCATCTTACGACTTCGTCGTGGTTTCTTCGCATCTGTTTTCTTCGTTCCCTTCGAACAAAAGTTGTTTCGTGGGGACAGATCACGTGTGTCGGTACCCTCAATACCGGGTACCCCCGCGCACAGGATAAAACTTCCTAAGGACCTCGCTCCCTGTGCAGGGGCGAGGTTTGAAGGCGCCACGTGTCCAGCGGGGCCGGAGCTCCCCTCCCCACGGAGGATAGCTCCGAGCCTGCCTCGTGGCCCAGGAGGCCAGACCTCACCCCCTCTGTAGGGCCGAGCTCCGAAGGCGCCACGTGTCCAGCGGGGCCGGAGCTCCCCTCCCCTCGGAGGATATCTCCGGGCCTGCCGCATGGCCCACGAGGACGGACCTCGCCCCCTCCGCAAGGGCGAGCTCCGAAGGCGCCACGTGTCCGGTAGGGCCGGGGCTCTCCTCTCCTCAAAGGATAGCTCAGAGCCTGCCACGTGGCCCGGAAGACCGGACCACGCCCCCTCCGCGGGGGTGAGCTCCGAAGGCTCCACGTGTCCAGCGGAGCCGGAGCTCCCCCTCTCCTCAGAGGAGAGCTCCGGGTCCGACACGTGGCCAGCAGAGCAGTGCTGCCGCCCGGCGCGGTAGGCAGTGGGAGTAAGGGCGCACCATGCCTTTACCGTACAAACCATTCAAGACCCGCACCTTCTCGAGACGAAGAGGCGCAATGCACGTCTATCAGGAGGCGCTGTGACTAGTCACAGTCAGGACAGGCATATAGTGTCTGAAGCTGCAGGCCATTGAAGGCAGCGACAAGACCGGACAAAACATGCCCTGCCGCCCCTGCCATCGCCAACGACTACACGCTACACTTAGCCTGCGGCATGGGCAGGGCGGCAGGACGAGGACTTCGACGCCAGCGCCAAGACATAATAGCTGGTAGGAAATCACCCCGGGGCCACCTGTCGGGTCCCGGGCCAACCTTGTAAGCCGCTCGAGCCTTGGACTATAAAAGGCTCGGGTAGTCAACGTTAGCAGGGGTTGGCACTCCAGCCATCCACACCCTTAGGTTGGCACTCCAGCCATCCACACCCTTAGGTTCGCACTCCAGCAACTCGCACCCTAGACATAACTCACCCTCAAGCTCAGGACTCCGGTTCTGAGCAGCAAGCAATACAGTGAGCACCTCTGCTCACCGTGGACGTTGGGTTTTACGCTCCGGCGACCCGAACCACGTAAAACTCGCCGTGTCAAGCTTCTCCCTCACTCGTCCATTACGCTAAAGCTCCCCGCAAGCGACTAGCCCCTCCGAAAAAGAACCTCTGCGGGCTGCCCAGAGCAGGTCCGGGGGAAGTGTCGACCACACACTTCGACAACGTGTTGATCGGTTTTTGACGGTGGAATTGATCTAGATCTTGAGTCAAGATCATCACCACGTCCACACTTGATCCTTACACCCTTGTTCACCATAAAACCCCATGCAAGCCCAGTAAAACATGCACGAACACGTACAATCTGGTCTAATAAAACAACATCATAGGATTTGCACCATTGCATCTTGAGTAAAGTTTGTGCATGATGTTTGATTGCTATAATTTTGTATGTGTGTGGTCGTGAGTAGAAGGACAAGCTCAGGAAGTCATCTACGAAGAACTACAACACCGAAACTTCGAGACACGTGAACAACAAAAGCCACAGGAGCAAGGCAAGTGCCCCTTGACCATATTGATCACATGTTTTGAAAACTGTTTTTTTTTGCGAAAACATGTATGCTTGAGTCAACTTGATAGGAAACCCTTTTATAGGAGTTTACTAGTTTTATTAACCATCCTTGTCACCGGGAAAGTTTATGAGTTGGGTATGGTCATTTTTCCTTTTTGCTTCGCTTAAGCTACGGGATTACGGGAAGGCGAAGTAGAACATGTCTAAGTACTGCACTCATATGAATATTGATAATGAGAACTTGATGATAATAATGAGCATAGAATCGGGGCAGATCTAGGCAAACTTGGTTCGTGGATGTGGTAGAATGAGATGGTGGTTTATTTGACGTAGATCTAAGGACCGGTTCATGCCAGCACATGCCAGGAAAACAATGTCACCACAAGGCCAAATATGGGTGCGGCTTAGCTGACTAATTAGGTAAGTTGCTAGATTGTTGTGGACCGTAGAAGGCGCGGGGAATAGGAGTCGAGAGAGGACTGCCCTGGGAACTGCATGGCACAAGAGGGGGTCCGTAGGTGGGAGAATGGTGATTCGAGCCTGCTTGTGAAACCTTAGTGAGTCCATACATCTAGTGGCCCCTTTGTAAAGACTATTTTGTGATCTCTTGTCCATACACCGACGGTTGTGTACTGGTATAATAGAGGTTCTGCAGTCGCCGACGGGTGACGAAATCACAAACTTGTGGGTAAAGTGGTGCCACCTCTCAAGAGTGTAAAACTATCATGATAGCCGTGCTTACAGTCACAAGCGCCTGGCCAACTCACTTGATTAGAGGGAAATTTGGGATAGAAACATGGGATGGTTATTCGGTATGGTTATGGTATAGTTATTGAGATTTGTTTCGAGACTGTTGAGTCATGACAATGAATTTGATTTTCGGTTATATGATTATGAGATGGATATGTACATGAGATGGTTATTATGAGCATGAGATAAAGTTGATAAAGATTAATGGTTGGTTGAGACATGAAAAGTGGTGAATTATGAAGGAGATATGCTGCTGTTTTACTTAAATATATGTTGGGATTAAATTCACTTAAAGATACTTGCTGTTTTTATCATATTTATGAAATAAAGTTTGCTTTCTGCAATGAGCCTTTTTATTCTCTACCTTGTTGTAAGCTACATGTTATACTTTTTCCGCACTTGCTGAGTACGACATGTACTCATCCTTGCATTATCATACAAACATCAGCAACAGGAGAGGAGTACTTCAAAGATCATGTGGAGTACTAGGCGTCCGAACTACCGTCAACTTGCCTGTGGTGTTGAAGATGGAGCCGTTGCAGTTTAGTTTTGCTTCCGCTATCGTTTAGAGACTTCCGCTGCTAGAATAAGTTAGAGACTTCCGCTGCAAGAATAAGTTAGAGATTGATGTAATAAAGTACTTAAAATCTATTATTCGTGGTAATATTCTGAATTCAGTTTGTGAATTACATGTGTATGTGTTATGAACATCCTGGCGCACATATGCATTAGTTGGGTTCCGTGTCTACGGGACCGGGCGTCACAAATAGCCCCTGTAGATTGCAGATTAAACCCTGGACCCTCTAAAAATTAGGAAAAATGATGTAATTTTGATCTAAGGCCCCCAAACCCCCCTGTTAAGGCTTTTTAGCCCCTGGAAATTTGTGAAAGCCCCCTGGACATTCTGTTTACACACTTAGGACCCTGTTTAATACTGAATATAGCAAAATAGACCCTGTAGGTGCTATAAAATCATGTATTAGCCGTGAAATAGTCGCTGTTTTTAGTAAAAGACCCCTACAGCACCCCAGATTGGCATTTTGACCCCTAGGATCTCCTGGAAATGATAGCTACCCCCTGAACCATGCTGGAAAATTGCAATTGAGCCCCTCTTTAGTTGCTGGACTGCCCAAAATACCCCCTGATAGCACAAAACTCACATTTTAGCCCCTGAAATGGTTCTGAAATTACAATTTAATATATATGTAGCTGCTGAATATACATGAACACCTTTATGACATGTTGAAAAATTTACTTAGGTCCTAATAATGGATTATTGGCACAAGAATCTAACATGAACTTACACAAGGGGATATAGAAATTGGGATTTCTTGTACGCTTGACATTTCAAATGTTAGAATGATTGGATACCGTTTTCTTATATGTTTTCTCGTTATTTTCATTTCACCCTCGATGACACGGACAAATCAGCCCCCGAGCCGACGTACGACCTGCAAGCTCAAGACTTCGATGACCCTGAGCCGTAGCACTTCTCGAGAGGCAAGTGTCCTTGATCACGTTGTTTCCTATTTAGGAATTCTAGATAGAAATGCATGCATGTCTTTAATTGAATCCCATGCTAGGTTGTTTATTAGAATCTTCTATATTATTCCTTGAAGGTTAGGTTTGGGATTAGATAGGATTTTACTTTATGTCATTTTCACATGCTTAGCCCTGCCTAGATAATGGGATTGGGAGTAATTTACATTAATGTTTAATTATCATGATCTTTGAGATGATGTTGTGGAGATATATGGTATATATATGTGGGGATATAGAGATAGTGATCTAGCAGGCTGGTTGATACGCGGTGGGTGCGTATGCACGAGACTCGAGCTGGTGGTTAGTGCTTGCGTAGATCATAAGGACCGGTTCATGGGATTCCGTGAACTAGCTTACACTGTGTCACCACAAGAACTGGTATGGGATAGAGTGGACAAGTAATTAGGTGTATTCCCAATTTAATATGGATGTTTGGTAGGTACGGGAATGGGAGTCGGACAAGACTACCCTTGGATCCGCAAGGCTCAAGAGGGGGCCACTGCAGACGTAGGTAAAATGGACTCCAGGAGGCCGCAGGGGTGAAACCTAAGTGGGCTCATGCTCGTCGAGGTTCCCTTTGTAAAGTCACATTCATAATCTCCTGGCCACACACCTTAGGAAATGTGAAATGTGACTAGCTACCACAGGCAAAAGAGAGGTTTTAGTCCACCTGGTGACAGGGGACGAAATTACGACTTGTGGGTAAAGGATACAACTTGTGGAGCCCTACTTTAGTTTTCGATGTCATGATGTACTTTTCGTTTCAGCCCATGAGGCCTTGTGCTCGGATGATGTATTTGTTGCACTTGGCTTAATTTAAATATGATACATTTGCTCTAAATTATGTCTCATGTGTGATGAAATTCAAATCCTGGCACACACGGAAGTACGCTTGGTGTCTTTGCAGGTACCGGGCGTGACATCAATTGTTCTGAGTCGTTTAAAGCACTAGATGGATGTTTATTAGCGACATTAGGAGCGTACGTCGTATCAGGGAGAAAAAAAAAGAGGAGTACAATTTCTTATGTTCAGCCGGTCAAATGGATCAACGAACTACCCACAGAACTCATGATTTCGGCCAGTGCTGTAGTGGAGGGGCGGCAATGAACTACCCACAAAGCTCACGAATTCTGCTCTGTGCTGTAGTGGAGGGGCGGCACCGCGGCAGGGACGAAGTTTAGACTAAGACTGCTCGCAGTGCAAGCCGCTAAAGCGGCCGGGACTACTAATATGCAGGCCAGAGCTTTGCCGTGCGCCTGCAGCGGCAGCGCATAGCGCTCCTGAATAATAGCGGCTGGTACAGACAGTCGTTATATCTAAAGATCTTCTGTAGCATCTGTACAGAGAGAGGAGAGAGGGAAAAAGAAAGAATAGAAGGAAAAAATAGAAAAAAAAGGAACAAAGGAAGTAAAAGGGAGAAAATAAAGGAAAAAATAACAAGAAAAGAGAAGGAAAAGGGAGTGAAAAATAATTTGGTAATTTTTTATAAGTTTTAGATATAATATTATGTATATAAATAGTTATACAAAATGTTATAAAATATGATATAATTATATTATCTAATATAAAATATGTGATAGTTGATATAGAGATTTGTTTTAAAGGTGAACGAGTGCAGATAATTGAACTGTAAAGTTAGGAATCTTTTAGAGTTGACTGTAAAAAGCAAAAATATTCTTTTAGAGGTCTGATATAGAGGTCCACGAGTGCGAGCAGCCTAACTACCTTGCGAGGGCGGGCGCCTGAACAGATGCAGTTGCCAGTGGCGATGAAATGCGAGGCCGCCCAAAGCCTCAAACCAACACACAAACTCAGAGGGGAATCCGATGTTGCTCCACCGATGCATACAGTCAAATACTGTAATATTGTTCAGACTTCAGATAGAAATTTCGCTTATGCTTGAGAGACCAGAATTCAGATCTAGAGCAGCATAATCTAAATGCACCAATTTTTTTCTGCATCAACAAAGCTCAGGGATCATAACTACGGCATACAAAAAACAGGACAGCTCTCTTGGGAGTCGCAACACTCACCCGATGCGGTGCTCATAACTAAAATAAGATGCTTGTAATTATATGAAGATCAAAACAGTGCGTGTGTTCTTCTTCAATCACGGCATATATATGTAATATATATATAGGCTACTTACTAACACGTATAGAAGTATGCTACTATCCCATCTCACTACCTAAAAGTTCCTCTATAACGTGGGCTACAAAAAGGCACTAAACCTCGTAACCTGACACTGCTAGATACTCGGGCAGCTCCAACAGAAAACCGAAAAGACCGTGCGCTGACGTATATACAAATCCTAAGCTTCCGAGAGCAAGTTGTCGAACGCCGCCGCCAAGTTCACGGCGATGCCGGCCAGCTCCTTGCCGCCGAGGCGCGGCCGCCCTGCAACCCTGCGTTGCTTAGGCGCCCAGTGGAGTCCGTCGTCCTCGCCGCGTTCCTCGTCTCTGAGGCCGGACTTCGCGGACGGGGTCGCGAATGCGAAATGCAGCTCCTTAGCAACGATCGTCTGCGAGAACAGGGTCGAACAGTCGATGTCAAGTGCTACTCTATATACGCATGAAGCAATACAAATTCTGGGTTCGAAGTGAGGCATCAAAGTGCGTACTGCTTCGCTGACTGGCTTTGACACAAGAAGGAGCTGCCTAAGATCACTGTGGTTCACCTTGCACATGACTTTAATCTGCAAAAAAAGGGATAAGCAAAACTGATGACCCGATAACGAAATCAAAATTGAACCGTGCTAACATATAAACGCCATGTCGAAGCAGAGCAGATCAGGGGTGAACAATTAGTTACCAGGACGTCTCCAGGCAGCGACTCGAGAAGGCTGACGGTGTCCTCCTTGTGCAGCCGGGAGCTGCGCTGCTTCCTCAGAGCACGGACCGGTGAGTGCGGGCCAGGGGCGGCCGGAGCCGGCGGGACGGCGACCCTCTTCCTCCCAAGGATCCTCGTGCTGCTCCTGGTGCTCGGTAAGCTCAAGCACGTGGCGAGAGCACCCTTCCTCTTACAAGCCTGTCCAATGGCCATTTCTCCCCTTTGCTTGTTGAACCCTATTGTTGCTGGCGATAAAAACAAACCGAATCAGAGATCTCGTCTGCACAGAATTAGAGATTAGAGATATTCAATCACAACGCTGAAGGGTACTGAAATCTTATATTGGAATTTCCCCTACAGAGCGGCAGCAGAAATAAAATCAACTGATCCATTTTTCAAAATTCAGATGTGAAATCCACAAAACAGAGGTGCGAAGCTCCGAGTCAGCAGAAAAGTACGATTCGAACGGAAGGAAGCGAGATTCTCCACTGGCAAACTGGAACGAACCCCGACTACAAATCCCAAATACCATATCGTTGCGCCAAAACGGTAACATTTCCGGCAACAGAGTTGCAAAAACGATAACAGATTGACCCACCGCCAGAGCAAAGCAGAACTTCGGAAAGTATGATCTACACACAAGATCATCAAAATCACAAATGGATCAGGCACACCACCAGCGAAAGCGACCTGGTTATCCAGAAACAGAACAGAGGAATGGGAAGCAGAACAGCCCGAACTAAAATCTCTACCCCTCGCAAGGAAACAAGAGATTTCGAGATCGGAAGGAAGGAAGGAAATCATCTGTTACCTCGGGCTAAGCTGCAGATTCCTCTTCCTCTCGATGATCACGCACGGAGATTAATGCGACCGGGATCAAACCTGGGATTTGTTCCCTAACTTCTAAGCAATGTCGCCTGCGAATGGTCGAGGACCTGCTAAGGTAAATATAAACAGCTCACCTCCCTCTCCAGTTTTATAGGGACACCCTTCTAGAGGGGGCCTTCCCAGGAATATCAGATGTGCGAGGGGCTTTCCCGAAATTTACCGCAGCCGACAGAATCTAGCCGGGGTCGTGACTGATCTTTTCCACTTCCCACACCCACGCGTCATAACAGCCGTGATGTTTCACTGATACGTTGGACCGGCACATTGTGGTCCACCCGTCGGTGGTGGTGGCTGACGAGGCGAATCGTGGGCTGGGCGTGTGTTTACGGCGATATTTTTTCGTATTGAGGCGGGTGCGCGCCCAACCGCGTGGGGGGTGGGAACGCGTGGATCGGACGGCGCGAGGTGCGGCACACGCGTGGTGGATCGGATACGTGGCGCGATCTGGTGAAATGGAAACTAGCCGTTGGACGAGTGGGGATGGGACGTGGGCTGGCGGCTGGGGGAGGGGTTGCTGACGGTGGCTGCTGAGATTGGGTCACCACTCACCACATGGGAAGTGCCAAAAAAATTGAACTCGGCAGGATGGTCGGTTCCGCGAACCCACTTATTTCTCGGCGCGTGTATTTCGATTGTTTGCTCTACAATTATTCAATTCCTATTGTTTTGGGACAACTAGTCCTGAGCTGCGAAACACTGTGTTAAATTTTGAAATATTTTACTCACGAGGCGTTAAGCCAATAAACTCGCAGGAGACCGCATGCTAAGTTGATTGAGCCATAAGTATTCTTCAGAATCTAAGTTTTCTTAATGATTAAGTTTTTCTGCATTTGTCCACATTCACATGCTTCGTTAAGAAAAGTTGAGGTATTCCCTAAACGTTTCCACGTTAATGCAAAAGCTAATTTTAACCATTCATATTTATTTTTTATATTTTATGTTACACCTTGTATTTTTAAATTATTTTAATAAAAAAATTAAAATTAAACTATGTTTTTTTCAAGCGATGAAGAACGAGGCAGCAGTTCCTTCAGTTTTGAGGCGTCGCATTTGACCACGTCCTAGTCAACAGGTCAAAGCCAAGGCACGGGTGGGGTCAAAGGGAGAACCAACCGGGTAGTGGGGGTTGGACCGCCGCACCCCCCAGTGGCCCAGTCCCACCATCTCCTCCTTTCCACTGGTCGGTTCGGCTCCGCCAGCTCGTCCGTTCCGCTGCGTGCAGCCACTGGCTACCGGGCCCCGTACGAATTCCTCCGGCCCCAGGGTGGGCCCGAGCGGTTCCGGTCGCGGCAGCCCGAGACGCGCGCATGCACGCATGCAGCGGTCCCGGTCCCAGCTCCGAACTTGTCGCGGGAGGACCGACGATCGCGTGCACCGCGCCCGAGAGCAGCCGCCACCGCGCCACGCCGCGTCGAGCCGGCGAAGGCTCGGGGGATGTCCGCGCGTGCGCCGGTTCTGTCGTCTCGATCGACGCGCCATGGCCTTCGTTGGACGCGCGAACAGCGGCCCGGCCCGGTCCAGCCGATCGTAGTCCACGTAGGCTGGCCGGTCCCATGGAGGCCGAGCCGACGCCAGCGTAGGCCCATGTCTAAAAGAAACCCTCTCCCTGCTCGCCCCGTCGCGAACCATCTGCCGATGAATCTGTATGTTCAAAATCCAAATCCAACCCCTGAACGCAAAGACCATCTGAAACCGATCGATGAGCCGTCGTGCTCGGCGTCTCGGAGCCTGTTCTACGCCAGCCAACGATGACCGGCGTCTATCCTCTTCGCCTCATGTCAACAAGACCGACGCTTTGGAACGACTAGTAATTAGCAGGACTCGTGCAGGTAACGACCACCGAGAGGCCGCCCGTCACTTCGTTTTCCCGATCGAGTCGCCGCCGAGGCCACAAATCAAGTCGATCACGTCCAGATTCAGCAGAGGAACGCCGCGCCGTCAGGTTTGGTTGGATCCGGAACGCGAAACGGGCAGCGCCAGTGGCTAGCACGTTGCCACCACGGCGCCGCCACCAACCATTTTTACGTTACACGGTGGAGGTGCGTGTCAGACGTCGCCGGCGGCCACCGTGCTCCTGCGAAAGCATTTCCACTTGTAGCGCGCTTTCCTTGTCAGAGGCTAGCTAGCTCCATGGAGTAGCTCGACCGAGAGGCCACGGAAGGCACCAAAGCTAGGCAAAACGATTTTGCAGCTCTCTTGCCGATCGGTGGAAACAGGTAGAGGATGATGTGATCCACCTGAAGCTGTAAATTTTACTACGTAGCTCGATCAAATGATTGAGGAAAAGAATCAGCTGGATAATCTGCCGTACCAAGTTGGGATTCGGGTCAGCGTCACGCGCGCGCTATCCCCCGAGCCTTGTCGGGCCACAGCACCCGCTCCAGAGGACGAGCCGAGACAACAAGAGCTGGTGTGGCGTGGCAACCAACCAAGGAAGAGACGGTGGCTGCTGCGCGGAAGCTAGCACTAGCTAGCAGGGATCCATCCCGCGCAAGTTGGCTGAGAGCTGGAGCCGACGGCGCCGCGTGCGGCCTCAGCTCAGCTCCCTCGTCGGCGCATGCACGCGCATGCATGCAGAGACGATCCCATCCCAAAACCCGCTGCGCCGCCGGTCGGAGCTAGCAGCGCACCCCGCGGGCGAAGTACAAGGTAGGGTAAAGGCGGCAACCTGACCAACCAGCCAGGTCATTTCAGCGGCTTGACTGGCGGTCGTGTGGGATCCGACTCGGCTCCGGGATATTAGTACTCGATTATTGTACTATACGGTACGCGTGGGCCATGTGCTCGCTCGTTCCCTCCCCCCTCGTTCTTGCTTACCGCCATGCACTCGGCTACCAGCACATAATATGCACCCCTCGATCCGATCCCTAATTGCAGATCAGAGCGTTGCCGGAGTAGTTTGCCTGGCTCAACATTTACAGAACGTTCGCGGCTTCGCGCACCCGTATAGAATTAGCTAGAGAGCCGACGGTAAATAAAATAATATAATCAAATTCCATCATCTAATTGTTTTTGTAGTTTAAGCGCCATGGACGTCAAGGGCGCTCCACTTGCGCAACAAGAAATCTCCATCCTCCTCTTATGTGAAAAACCGTTAGTGGTAAAAAAGAAACTTTCCAGTTTTGGAAAACATTAGTAGCGTAAGGAAAGAAAATAACCCCAGGAACGCGGGGATTTCTGATACTACGCGTTGGCCGCTGGGAGATGTCGTACGCTAGCGGGTAGGATGTTAATTATGCACTTTATCACGCACGCCTTTACGAGATCTACTTACCGCTACAAATCATCCATGTGTTTTGTGATGATCTGTCACAACCCAGACTTGGAATGATACCGTAATTAGCTTTAAAACTCGTAGAAATCCTATCATCTGAGGTAGTGATAGACTTCTGTTCTCCCCATTCTGATTTTATGTCGTTGCTTAGTTTAAAATTGAGCTTGGCAGCGACAGAAGAGAAACAAAGGAGTACTGTGTTAGCTGGTAAATTATACGGCTTAGGACCTAGATAAGAAAGAGTATCGCACGCACCAACCCAATTGTCCCCGCTTGTGAGTGTTTTTTTAGATGCAGATTGCCAATGAGTATTGATGACCGTCGCTGTGTGCTGATGAGTTTTTTCTATGTTCTTAGGCTCTAATCTTATATCATGGAGTACAAGAAGACAAGCAACAATATCACGTTCTTGTATAAAAGCTGAATACAAAGCCTAGACAAATGCAACAATTGAGATCACATGGATTCAGACTCTGCTACTGGAAATTGAAGTACAAACACCTCCACTGTAAAGATCTAGTGTGGTAATATTTGAATTAAGTATATGACTGCTAACAAGATGTCTAATGACGTATCAAACATTTTGAAGTTGATTCTCATTTTGTAGGAGAAAGAATAACAATAAAAGTTTTTGAGATTGAATATATTTTAACCAAAGATCAAATGTCTGACAGCTTCATCAAATCTTTTGTAAGGTTATATTGAGAGTGTTAGACATTCTAAATATTTTGTTATAACAAATATAGATAAATATCATATATTCCAAATATATTGTAGCAACAAATACAAATAGAGATTAACTACATCTAGAGTTTTTTTCATGTATTAGGATGTTGACTTAATAGTGTACGCAATCTCATCTATATATTCAGCTCTAGGATCTCATCAAAATTGTGGGCAATAATAAAGCCACACCGACCACGTTCCTCGTCCGCTCTATGATATTTTACACGTCGCAGAAAAAAAAAGGAACGGAATGTTCGAAACCGCTTATGGTTTCCGTGCAGCAGCGTCAGAATGGCAAAGCAAACCGTTCCGTGTCAGTGTACCAAATTATATTTTGACTCCTGAAATGTTCGCCGTGTTCCGTATAAATGCCGCGTCCTCCATCGTCTCCAACTCGCAACTCTCGAGGAGCCAATCGCAGAGACACACTGCAGCAAACACACACCCACAGCCGACATGGCAATGGCCGACACAGCCTCTGCCCCGCTCCTAACTAGCCACAAGGCCAAGCTGAAGCCGCCCAAGGCCCCGTCCATCGACGACGCCGTCGAGAACTACATCGGCAACACGGGCAAAATGCAGCTGCTTAAGGCCATCTTCCTGGCCTTCGCGTGGGCCTTCGACGCGCAACAGGTGTTCATCTCCGTGTTCACGGACGCCGAGCCACGCTGGCACTGCACGGGCGCCGGGTCCGGGCAGTCCTGCTCGCCGGACGCGGCCTCGCCGTGCGCGTTCCCGCCCGGCACGTGGGCGTGGGACCGGCCGGCCGAGACGTCGATGGTCTCCGAGTGGGCGCTCAAGTGCGCGGGCCCTGCGCTCATCTCCCTCCCAGCGTCGTCCTTCTTTGCCGGATGCCTAGCTGGCGGCTATCTTCTCGCCACGCTCGCGGACTCGTTCCTCGGGCGCAAGAAGATGCTCCTCGTGTCCCTGGTCTCCATGTCCGCCGCCGGCGTGCTCACCGCGTTGGCGCCCAACATCTGGGCGTACGCCGCGCTGCGATTCGTGTCCGGCTTCGGCCGGTCCATCGTGGGCACGTGCACGCTGGTCCTGTCAACGGAGCTCGTCGGGAAGCGGTGGCGCGACACGGTGAGCGTGGCGGGCTTCTTCTTCTTCACCATCGGGTTCCTATCCCTCCCGGCGCTCGCCTACACGCTGCGCGAGGCGTCGTGGCGGAGCATGTACTTCTGGACGTCCGTCCCCGGATTGTGCTACGCCGTCCTGCTCCACCTGTCCGTCCAGGAGTCACCGCGGTGGCTGCTCGTGCGCGGCCGGAAGCAGGACGCCATCGAGGCGCTGCGGCAGATCGCGTCGCTCAACAACGGCGGCGACAGCGTCACGTCCAGCTTCTCCATGCTGAATGCGTGCATCATGCCGGAGGACGACGGCGGGGTGTTCGACACGCTGCGCGCGATGTGGAAGCGGCCCTGGGCGCTCCGGAGGCTGGCGGTCATCATGACGACAAGCTTCGGCATCGGCATGGTCTACTACGGCATGCCGCTCAACGTCGGGAACCTGGGCTCCAACCTGTACCTCAGCGTCACGTACAACGCGCTGGCCGAGCTGCCGGCGTCCCTCCTGGTATGGCTCTTCATCGGCAGGATCAACCGGCGGATCTCCCTGGTCGTGGTCACCGTGGCGGCGGGGGTGCTCAGCCTCGCGTGCGTCGCCATCCCGCAGGGCGCCGCGCGGATGGCCGCCGAGATCGCCTCCTTCTCCGCGACGTGCACGGCGTTCAACGTCTCCCTCATCTACTCCATCGAGCTGTTCCCGACGTCCGTGCGCAACTCGGCCGTGGGGCTGGTGCGGCAGGCGCTGGTGCTGGGCGGCGTGGTGGCGCCCGTGCTCGTCGCGCTCGGCCGCGAGAGGGGCTTCTGGTCGTTCGGCGTGTTCGGGCTCTGCATCGGGTGCCTTGGCCTCTTCGTGGTCTGCCTGCCGGAGACGAGGGGGAGGAACATGTCGGACACCATGGACGAGGAGGAGCACAAGCAGTACGCCGTCGCGTCGTGTACCGACCCAGACATCGTTGACGCGGACTGTAACGGCGGCCTCGTGTGATGACTGACGTTCACGGCAGTACGATACAGTAATTTATCGCCATGATATTTTTCGGTAGCGTGGACTCTGCTCTTGTGTATAGATCAAGCACGAAGCTGTAGCTGTTTCACTCGTGTAAAGTTACCATCAATTTGTGGTAGCATATAATTCAGTTTAAAAATTCGTACAGTCCAAGGATGTCCGCAAGTTGATGAACCTTGATCAAATTACTGCCTACGTACAGAAGTCGATCGATGCATATTCTAATGCAGATTTATGCACGTTGTCTTTTACTTATCTTCATAACCACTTCTTAATTTCTGTAAAAAACCACATCCTAATTCATGCTGCCAAGAATCAAATCGAAACTAAGCCTACCTCACTATTTGTTGTTGGAGCACCCAAGTCTATACCATCTTGCCAGATAAGGTACCAAGACCATCATCACTGTCACCCCTTCGTTGGATCCATCACCAAGGAACCAAAGCAACACTATATCCCTCGCTATCACCAGAGAGAAAAAAACATCAAAACCCTCAATAATGAATAGCTTAGACATAACAATATCTAAACCCTAGACTATGACTCGATCTACGAGGACTATTGCTAGAGAGGCAAGCCCCCCTCCGTAGCCACATGGCCAAGCGATGGCGGCGGCTGTGCCTCGGCCTGCACCTGTAGCAATCAGCTAGCTGTTGCTTGACTTGCCTGTCTAAGCCGGTAGATGGGCAGGGTCACTATTATTTTTTTCGCTCTTTCCTCCGGCCACTCTTCCGTGTGACTATACTAAAAACACGGTGGACATCAGTCCCTTTTTTTGGTTACATGTGTCTGGATTAGAGGTGGGACTCGGGCCGGGCCGGGCCGGCACGGCCCGTAACTTTCGTGCTTCGGGCCGATTTGGCCCGCAGCCCAAAAGCACGACGGGCTTTTTCGGGTCGGGCCGGCAGGCACGAAATTGGAGACATGTGGCCTGAGCACGGCACGTGGCCCGACGGGCCAATTTCGGGCCGGGCCAGGCCCGAACACAGCCCGTTTATCTGGAAAAATCCAAAAAATAAAAAAAATTCTAAAAAAACTGTAAATCGAAAAAAATTTCAAACAAATCCAAAAAATGGCATCAAGCCAACCATGAAACATAACAAAAGATGAACGAAAAATCTCTTGCAACTCGATCCCTTTGATCTCAATCTCTCCGGAGACCTAGTTTGCCTCTGGGAAGTCATAGCTGCCCATGCAGACCTTAGTTTGTTTGAAAGCAGGACAAAATCCATGGAGGCCACCGTGGCCAGCAGCCCCCTGACTTAACATAGGACTGTAAATACAGCAGCTTGGGGGATGGAGAGGGATCAACAAACTTGGTCCATGTAGAATCCCGCAAAAAGTTGGTAAACCAAACAGGTCTCAGTTTGCCACCACGCTTTGCAGTTGCGGCACGGGAACTGGCAAGGAGCTAGCTGGACGGATCGGATTCTCCAGGACAAAGCAAGGGAGCAACCTACCCGAGCAAGCAAGAGCTCACTCGGCGGCAAGCAACCTATCCAAGCAAGCGAGAGCAAACGCGGCTCGCGCAGAGCGGCTCGGGGGCGGCGCGGGCGTTCGGCGCGCGCGGGTTTGTGGTGTCGGCGGCGCGGGCGGCAGCGACGCCCTGCGGGGGTGAGCGGATCTCAGGCGTGTGTGCGGGGCTGCGGGCGGCTTCGGGGTGGAGTGGTTCTCTCTCACAAGTCTAAACCTAATATACTTCGGGCTATTTCGGGCAGATGGGCCTTTTCGGGCTGATGGGCTTTTTTCGGGCCGTGCCAGCCCGAGCACGGCCCAAAAATCATTTTCGTGCCGGGCCGCCCGACCACGTCTAACCCGGGCACGGCACGGCCCGAAAAACCGTGCCGGGCCGGCCCGGCCCAAATATATTTCGTGCCTATTTCGTGCCTGGGCCATGCCGGCCCGTCGGGCTTCGGCCCGCCCGAAATTGGCCCGACCCAAGTCCCAGCTCTAGTCTGGATGGAGCTAGGTGATGGTTTCGGTACGACGCCAGTCGATTGCAGCGTGCCTGTTCATAGATCCGGCGGATCACAGTCACTTTGCATGTGTACTTTGAATCCAAGTAAATCAAAAAACGCGTAGATAGCAACAAAAATAACGAAATGAGACTCATGAGCAGAATGACTGATAGGATCACATAATCGTCTTGGGGCACATGAATACGTATTTTACCACATTTTCCCTTCCCATCATCTGAACTTTTGGCACGTGGGAGCACGTCAGAGTGAGAGAGAGGGACTGAGAGTGAGTACTCACAGCTGTTTCGTCAGTGAACTGTCACTGAATCGACTCAGCTGTAGGGATCTGCCCCTGAGAGTAATCATCGTACGCGGGCGCTGAGTCAGTGGTGACCGAGATGACGCCAACTCGCAAGATGCTTTGGACGATAACAGGACGTAACCAGCACACTAATTAAACTAGGTTATCGTGTCGTGTTTGTATGTGACGGCGGCCTTATTGGTTTTCCTAGGTTTCTCAAGCATCTTGCCTCAAGATATCCCTGACGTAGCTGTGGGACGAAATTAAAGAACGGTTGTTTCGCTGCACTTTCCCGGGTCGTCCCAACTATACACTCTCTCCCTTTCAAAATATTTGATGGTGGTTTGTTCAATTTTGAACCGGTCTACATCAAATATTTTAAAACAGAATGAGTACGTGATAGGAGACATCAAAGCTCTATGCATGGGCGGCTGAGCTTTATTAGGGTGGTCGATTCTCTCGCTTGCCTGATCGCATAGACCATGACAATGCCACGGACCCACCGCTCTAAGGTACACCAACGTCTGTAGAGCGCTAGCCGGAAGGAAAATCTGCATTTGAGCGGGGCTCTCACCTTCCGTAGTTATCTTCCCTCCTGGGTCGAGGTGTCGGTGTTTGGTGGGCGAGGAGCAATTAACAGTGAAAACTCTCAAAAGTAACGTGGCTCTTAGTGTAGTTCAGTATGTAGACTTCTGTATGTAAGAAAAAAGGGTTTACAGGTTCAGTTTGAACTTGACGTACGGACTAGTAGCAGAGTTCAGTTCCTAGAAATGGCCTAGCTCCAAATTGAAATGGCGCGACCGTAGCTCAGTAAGCTGGTGCTTTAAGGCATTGTTGTCGCTGCTGTAGCCATCCCAGGTAACAAGGTTCCTCGTGTCAGTTGCCGTGCTGTCCATTTCCATTTCGTTTTCCTTGTGTGCATGTGTCTTGTTCTCCTTCCACTCCACTGGTGTGAGGTTTGTGCTCTAATATGTAGCTAGGCTCCATCACCGGCACGACTGTCGCATGGAACCTGCACTCGTCTCTACGAACACACCACGTCCCTACAAACGTTGGGCCTCCGGAGCTGTTTATCAGCCCGGCCCAAACCCGCGCTGCTCTTTGTGCCGACTGCCGAGTACCGACACGCAGATAACACGACACGCAGGATACGGAGGCGTCCGAGGTGGCAGCGCCGCGCCTCCAGAATCCGATGGCTCGCGCTGATTGGCCGGACCCAAATCCAGAAAATCTCCACCTCACAACCGCAGCTCCAATCGCCGTCCTCCCCGGCTCGCTTCTCCCCGGCCGGCAACAAAAGACTAGTGCTACAAATACGTCCACGTAACACCTCCCCAGACTTGGACACCAGCACAGCCATCTATAGCTACCAGTCCAGGCATCCGGAGACGCAGATGGCATCGACGATCATGGCCGCCGCCGCCGCCACCTCCCGCGTCGTCGCCGCCAAGACGCCGTTCCTCGGCCAGGGCCGCACCGCCGGCAATGCCACGCCCCTCCGCGACGTCGCCGCCGCGGCCGGCGGCCGGATCACCATGGTATGTTCGTTACGCTGGCGCCAAGAACCATCACATGCCTACTGCATCGTCCGTCCATGAGACCATGACACACTCGTGTTGAAGCGACCCATGCGAGTACTAACCAGCTAATTAAGCTATGCAAGTACTAACCGGAGAGTACGCACGCCTCATCTGCAGGGCAACGACCTGTGGTACGGCCCGGACCGCGTCAAGTACCTGGGCCCCTTCTCCGCGCAGACGCCGTCGTACCTGACCGGCGAGTTCCCCGGCGACTACGGCTGGGACACCGCCGGGCTGTCCGCCGACCCGGAGGCGTTCGCGCGGAACAGGGCGCTGGAGGTGATCCACGGGCGGTGGGCGATGCTGGGCGCGCTGGGCTGCATCACGCCGGAGGTGCTCGAGAAGTGGGTGCGCGTCGACTTCAAGGAGCCCGTCTGGTTCAAGGCCGGCGCGCAGATCTTCTCCGAGGGCGGGCTCGACTACCTCGGCAACCCCAACCTGGTGCACGCGCAGAGCATCCTCGCCGTGCTGGGATTCCAGGTCGTCCTCATGGGCCTCGTCGAGGGGTTCCGCATCAACGGACTCGACGGCGTCGGCGAGGGCAACAACCTTTACCCCGGCGGCCAGTACTTCGACCCACTGGGACTCGCCGACGACCCCGTCACCTTCGCCGAACTCAAGGTCAAGGAGATCAAGAACGGCCGCCTCGCCATGTTCTCCATGTTCGGGTTCTTCGTGCAGGCCATCGTCACCGGCAAGGGCCCACTGGAGAACCTGCTCGACCACCTCGACGACCCCGTCGCCAACAACGCATGGGTCTACGCCACCAAGTTCGCGCCAGGGTCTTAAGTTATCAGCCCCGCCGGCGTGCCGCCATTGTAGACTACTCGCTTGTGACACTACATTTGTACCATGAACGAATTCAGGAAGGAATTTTGGTCTGTGTCGTGCTTCTGTCAGATGTAACTTTCGTCTTTTGGGTTCCTGAAATAGTTGCTGTGCTGCAGAATTAGTATCACCCACCATGTTGTTGTTCCTTCCGTTTCAGTTACTGCTTTGACAAAATATAGCTGCCTCGACGAAACAGTAGAAAATGCTGCGCACTGCTAAACAGAGGAACCTCTTGCAAACTCGGGATTCAAATGCGAGCAAAGCTGTCTGTCAGAGAACCCTGGAGGATGGAGGAGCAGAGGAACCTGATGGAGAGATTGCCGTGGCACTAGGTGAACCGGAGGGCTATAGAGATGCAATCCGCAACACAAACTGGGGCTCGACAAGCAGAGACTACTAGTAGCCTTTCTGTTTCTGTACTGGGGCCAGCATATCAGCTGATGCCCACTGATCATGTAGCTGAATGTTCTGGTGCCACTGAACGCCATGGGTTTCTACTAAGAAACCTGGGAGACTCACTTTCATCTAAAACAAACAAGAGTTTCCATCTGTACACATCCTACAGTCCTGTCACATCTCTCTATTAGCTCATGGCGGATAACCAGTATTCAGTTACCCTACCATTTTCAGGTTTAGCGCTCTACTTAAATGATGACATACATACATTGACAAATAAAGTGACTAATATACATGTACATACATTTTGATTAACCTCTATAATCCTTTCGACGTTATCAACACCAGATGAATAACAGCACCGCCACTGACGCCGGAGGTCATCATCATTTGATCAGGCCTGCCATGAAGAGAAGAGCCCGGGCAATTTCTTCTCACCTGGTCTGCCATTCGTGGTCACTTTCCTTGACCCGATGGCAAAAAAATGTGGAGGGAAGATCTGAATTTATATCACACGTTCACTTTGAGCTCTTCTTACCCCACCATCTTTTCCGGGATTTCTCATCATGAGTGCCAACCTTTTGAAGATTTACTTTTGTCTCCTTCAACCGGGATTTATAATCTTTCCTCCATGTCGCAAACCGGTCCTTGAGCTTCCGGAGTTCCTCATCTAGGTTTATATTTGAACCAACCTGACCGGACTTGACCGCAACAAGGAAACCAGCATCATCTTCAAAAACCTTCCGCCTGTCTTCAAACTCCTTTGCTAGGTGGTTCACCGCATTTACTCGACTATCTGAGTTTCCCGCTGACACTTTAGATTCCGGGTCACAGTTTTGGTGTCTCCACTCGATGGCTTCAGGTGTATGGGCCCCCGTGGTCAATGTATCTTCAGAGTCATACTGAGCATGTGTTGGAGCAACTTCACTCCTAGCCACTCGAGTGGCCACTCCATCAGAAGCTAAGCTCTTCTTAGCAGATACAAGGCTCAGCTGAAAGGAATTCATAGAAACATATTTAAAGGGACACATCTTATCAAGAACAATGAAAAAACATATGATGCATGCCTCATGACTGTACACGACTCTAACGATTCAAATTTCTGAAGAGTGACCAAATATCAGAGCATTTTTCTCCAATAGTACAGGACCCATCAACACATGATCCGCCTTTCTCCAACAAATAAACTCATGTTTCTAAATGTGTTTATCCATTCCCTTGAACAAAAGTCAAAAATACAAGCAAAACTAAAAATAGAGACACGAATACGATGCAAATAATTACCTGTAGGGAAGAGAGCTGTCTCTTCCATGCCTCTTCCATTGATTTCATTCTGGCCTCATATTCTAACCATTTCTTCTCATACTGTTTCAGTTGTTGTTTCAGCATTACATTTTCTTCTTCTTTCGCCAACAAAGCAGCCTCAGCTTTCGAGATACGACCCTGAAGCTCTGTGACAACCGGTTGATGAGGATAGTGTCCATTCATTTCCTGCCATTGGATGATAATGTTAGGAACTAATGTACCTTTGACACTCATGTCTTCAGTCGAATCAATTCTGTATCTTGTAATGGGAAAACCTCTCAATTATTAAATATGTAATTGGGCATAACAAAAAATAGAAACTTCAGTTGAGTTAATAAAAAACCAAATATAGAACTCAACCATGCTCATGCAAATTACAAATGAAGATATCTGCTAGCAGTTGTAAGTCCTTCAGATTCAGTACTGTTGATGCCATACTGATGAAATCAGTATGCAGCTGGGAGACCAGAATAGATAAAAACACAGGATATTTGGCATATAACTTGCAACACATACCCTGGAATCTGAAACACTGAATTTGTGATTCCTTGTGTCCCCTTGAACTTTGCCAGTGACCTTTGACTCATTTTCATTCTGCAGGCACTGGTACTTTTTCTTGGCCAGACACCCACGTATCACTGCATAAATGTACGGAAGCACATAATTAGATGAATGCACTACTCTAGGGAAATATGATACTATTAAGCCTCTTATATTGCATAAATTACCAGACTGTAGTAAAATGATATGTTTCAGTTGATCATTAAACATGGCAGCTGCGAGTCGACGCCTAGTGTACTTCTGTATCAGAATGGCGGCCTTCCATCTCCTGATAAGACAATCAAAGTGTATTCTTGCCCTTTCACCTCGTATAACTGCAGATTGACATGATAAAAAAGTTAGGAAAATGACCAGCTCTGCCAACTGAAACTGAACAAGTGCATTTAACTTTCCAAATACTAGAAAAGGTCAATGTACTAGGATTTAGGAATGTATGAAAAAATAAGAAAAGGAAATCAAGTGCATTACATGACTGCAAAGTCATTGCGCCTTTCTTCAGTTCCCGATATCCCTGTCGAGATTGCAACCCACGGAAGTGTTTCTGAATACGAACAGTTCCATGGAGCATCTGTCTTTTAGAATTTTCCAGCACAGCAACCTACAGAATAATCAACAAAGAACATCAATGGAATGAACAGAAATTATCGCAATTTACAATTCACCAAACGGTTTGAGCTTTTGTATGTTATTTGAAGATGAGGCCTAGGATGAAAGATTGAATTGTAGTTGTTTTGTACCTGCCCTATACGGAAAAACAATTTTGTATAGCCAACTTGATACATTTCAGGGGGGATATTCAGCTGCTGCAATACAGCAATTGAAACACTAAGTGGATCCTGAGATGCAAGGGGACGCGGGTGAAGAAATCCATATCTGCATATTATATGACAGTTATAAGTCAGGTGGCAGTATTGAATAGAACAAGGAAGAATAATTGTGAAGATACGTTCTGTGAAATAGCAACCTTTCAGCAAATTGTTGGTGAGTCATCCTAGCTGGATAGCCCATTCTTGATATCCGAACAACTTCAAGCACCCCACAGCATTTAAGTTGATGCAAGACAAGATCGTGCTCAAATAACCCAAGGCTTTGTTTGCTATTTGGCTGAATGCATCGAATAAAATGTGGAGACGTGTTCTCCAACTGCTGCATCAGCTTGAACAGTTGAACCTGAATACATAGCAGAGCATGGAAACGGCTCAACGGAGTTCAGCTTTACTTCAACGATAGGGAATGCATTGAGGTGATATGGATGAAGGACTAAAATCACTACCAAGAAAGTGAATACAAAATATATAATTGAACAGAGATCCAGGAAACTATTCCCCTACAATATGATCAAACAAGATGAAAGCATGAATGATTAAAATCAGTACCTTAAATTTGGTGACAACACTTTGTTTTTGTGTATCAGTCACTGAATGCCATGACATAGTTGATTTGTTCTGGGAATCAGCAACCATGACCGAGGCAAAATGTTTTGGAAGGTCACATTTGCATGATGAGAGTAGTTGGATAGATTCAGAGTGCAATGGATCTCGATTCTTCACCAAGAACCCTGTTGTATCGTATGTCACCTGTAATCATAATCAGTACAGTTACAAAGTCACAAGCAGGCAAGCTTCAACAGCAGAAAAGTTAACAGGTAGTTCAATGAGTTATTGCAGATTAGAAGAAACAGAAAGATAAATAAACGAGAGGATTGACCAACCTCTCCAGCATAATGACAAATCCTAAAAGTGCCTTCCTGTTCACTTTTAAACCAAGAGTTACCACTTAATTGCTGTCTAAGCTTGCTAGAAAAGGAAAGGTCTGTTGCCTTTGGGAATGTAGACTCTTCATCCAACAGTGACAATAGCCCTAGAGGTTTCTGCAATTCAACAGAGAGAAAGAGAGTTTAATTCGCCATTCACAACACCAATCTGTTAGAGTACTCTGTGTTAGGAGGCAGGGGCATTTTAGTCATTTTAGTGTAAGGATTGACAGCCTATATATGTATCCCCTTGACAGCCCATTATGCTAATGGAATCATTTTTCTATCCTCCAATTCAATCAAGTACCAGAGTTTTCTTCATAGTTCACAACTAAACATAACTAGGCGTGTGTGTACAGCCTCTTTGATCTATATAATTCTTATTTTTGGGAAAACCATGCAGCAACTCATCTTAAGGATATTTCCACCTGCTCAACTTTTGTTTCTCATTTAATATTGGAAGATGCTCATTTCTACTGTAATACATCAGATTTCTGGCATTCTGGCAGCTTGAACATAATTGGAAGGGCGAAGTACAACAGATTTACATATCAAGATGATTAGAAGGGTGATATTTATTTATTGCATGAAAGTGTTCAACATCGACTAAGGTGGTTTGGGCATATCCAACGGAGACCTCCAGAAACACCGGCTAATAGTGAGATTTTAGAGAGTAGGGAAAATATTAGGAGGGGTAGAGGACAACGAAGGTTGACTTAGGAGGAGGCACTAAAACGAGAATTGAGAGATTGGAATGTATCTAGAGACTTAGCTCATGATAGGACTGCATGGAAAGTAGCAATTCATATGCCAGAATCTTAGTTTTTTTATATATTTTGTTACTCTTATATCTCTTATTCTCTTCCTTTCTTTTACTTCATTTCTTAAAAAAATAAAAATAAAATTATTGGGTTTCATGTCTAGCCTACCCAACGTGATTGGAGCGAAGGTTTTGTTGTTGTTGTTGTTGTTGTATGTAAGTGATCAACAAGAAAGCAAAGGAGGGCAAACTGACAACAGCTCAGTAGGTTAGAGCCTCCAGGTGCGAGGCCTCCCACCAGGGTTCAAATTCTGGTGTGCACAACAACAACAACCAAGCCTTTATCCCAAGCATGTTGGGGTCGCTAAACCCAACAATTTTTGGTGTGCACAATTCGTGAAATTAAAAAAAAAATCAGTGTGTCCCATTTACTCGGACTAATCTGACCTGTGGTGGGCGGGCCCTCGTGTATGGAATGGACCCAAAGCACGAGTTAAGGCCCGAACTATAGGAGGCGACTCCCTAAGGATGGGACCAGGGTTCATGGATTCTCTTGGCCCTGCATTGCAGGTGCTTCTCTTTAAAAGAAACCACAGGGATGGGACGGCCTTACCCCAGGGGTCGAGTTTCTTTAGGAAGCAAAAGAGAATTCAACCAAATGGCCGTAGAACCCTAAAATAGATATTTTCTATCATATACAAGTGTCAGGTATCCAATTACAAATATATACATATAAATATCAGGTATGAAAAGTTATTTTAACTTTGTAGAAACAGTAAGGTTATGGAGCATTTGTAAACGAATTGCATGAAACAACGCTGCATACCTTCTCAAAGAGAGATAAGCAATCAGTGTTATCCACAAATTCAACAGTGGTCCAGTCAATTCCGTCTTCTAAGTATTCCTGGGAAAAGAAAGAAGGTCACTCTGTCCACAGGTATATTGAGGGAGCATAAAACTGCAAGTGAATGAGTGATGTAATGAGCCATTGAGTACATTACAACGTACCCTGACATACACATCATAATTATTCACACCTTTGACGCTAATTTTTATAAATCAAAGAAACTGTTTGAACCTTACCTCCTGTTGCAGTTTGAAAAGATGTCTATTGAAGTGCTGTTGCAGTCTCTCATTAGCATAATTTATACAGAACTGCTCGAAGCCATTCTTCTGTAATGGTTTACTTAAATGTTACAACTGAGGAATTGCCAAGAGAAGTACTAAACAAAATATAAAATACCCGAACTCATACATTGAAGCACTCAAACCCATATATATCCAAAATACTTATGGATCTCCATGTAGATTGCCTCCGAGTTCCAAGAGAGTCGTTAATTTGCTCAACAATCCAGTCAAATAAATGGGCATAAATTGACTTTGCTAGTGCATCCCTTGCGTCAATGGCCTAGAGAAATTAAAAAAGTTGACAAACCTGAGGGATCAAACCAATAAGCAGAAAAATCCATAAATATAGATTTTTAGGTAATTACGAACCTGAGTTAATGTCAGATTTTTAACAATGTTGTCATTTCCAGCTTGAATTTTACGAGTGGACATAGCAGTCACTAATTGATTGGCAGTGCAGCCTAATAGCTTTGCAGCAGTAGCCAACCCTGTAAATACATAACAGGATGAATATTCAACAAGCATGACTGAAGTCAGAGGACACTGAACCCAAGTTTTGGCACAAACACAGAACAAGATATGCAGTACATTGTATTTGAGGAGCAATTTTTGTAGGATACACCAATACAAGGCAGTTACAGAGAAGCAGAAATTGTACCTTCATTTGAAACAACTTCCACATGGTTTTCGTTATCTATTACAGAGAATGAAATGTTCCCCAGCCACAAGACAGCCGCAAGCATAGAAAACAATTTCATTTGGTCTTCCTTAGATATCTTAATAGTATCCAACGCATCCTGCATAAAGAAATCGAATAAGTAACTGTAGCATACAATACAACAATAACAACAAAGCGTTTGTCCCAAGCATGTAGGGGTAGGCTAGTCAATTAATTTTAGTTGGAGCAATTAATTTTACCACTAGCACTGAAAACTTTTTAGCGTCATCAACACCATCAATCCTTAAGCAGTTACTATGCTTCAAGTAATTGTAGTCACTGGCACTTTTCAGAAACAACTTTTCTGCAGCGGCATATAAATTTAACACAATTAGAAAGCGAGAGAGAAGGGATATAAAGATAGAACTACTATATTTCACAAATAAAGACAACCAATAATATAATATCATGAGAATGAGGCATCTGTATTATTTTATAAAGGCACCATTTCTAACACTTAATTGTAATGAAATTATGAAGCCTGACTGTATGATTACTTTTGAGGAGGGGAGGAGCTCCAGAGCACAGCTGATAGAAAATATGGTATGATCTCTCTCCTTGTGCCCTTTGAACCACCCTCGACTATATGAGTAAGACATGATATATTAGATCTTAAGAAAAGATATGGAGTTTTAGCAGTGTAGGGAACTATCATACCTTCTCGAGCAGAACTGCTCCATGAGATTCAGTCAGAGGTACATACATGTCCATGGAAATAAGTTAACAATGCTCAAATATATTATGACTTGATACTCAACAATAAAGGGTACAGAAGGCTTACAAGTCTGGATTCTAGCACCACACATATTTCCAGTTTCAGAAAAATGTATTTCAATAAGTTTTCCCTACATCAGATCATCACAGCGCCTTAAGAATTACTAAAGAATAATTTCACTCAAGAATGATAGGACATCAATTCTACATGATGATGAACTCACAAATCGACTTGAGTTATAGTTTCGTGATGTTTTTGCATTCCCCAATGCTTCCAGAATAGCATTTGTCTGAAGAACCTCAGACTCCATTCCGCTAGCACCACCGACAGCAGCCAAATATTGCATAGCAATTTTAGCAGTCTCAGTTTTTCCTGCTCCACTTTCACCACTGAAGTATGACAAGGAACAAAAAATAACATATTAAAACTAAGGAAATGCAGAGTTTAGGAATAAGTGTATAGGTCATACTAAGTTACCAACCTTATTATTATAGATTGATTTATACCATCTGCAGACAAATAGCAGTTGCATTAGAAGATGATTCTTGAAAACAGAATAAAATATATATTCGCTTTTTAGTACCTACCTTGCAGCATCTCATTAAAGGCTAAATTAGCAACTGCATACACATGTGGATCATCCTTGATCTTTTGCTTGTATTGCATGATGGAAGCCTTCCCATATATTGCAACTTCTTTTAATGGATTGACAGCAATCAGAACAGGTCCTGCTTTTGTCTACAAATAGAAGGAATACAAATGAGAAGACATAAATCTGGGCACATATTAACATAATCAGATTCCTGTACAGCGCTTACATATATAAGATCGCGAGAATATCGCAGTTGCAGATTATAAAGAACTGAAGGTTCATTCAAGTAACTCATTTGGATCAGATCATCCACTCCATCAAGAATATCAGGGTTGGCAGGTAAGAGTCTTTCTGGGGACATTGTCAAAACCTACGCAAAGAAACCTTGAGTAAGAATGTTACATGGGTTTCAACAAATAAATACTACTATGGCAACATAATACACTCACCATTCCATTAGCCAGGAGTATTTCAGCATCATCCCCAGATATTGACTGAATCTGTCCAAGTTCCCACTTTGCATCTGGTGAAGAACACCACACTCGCAGCTTCTAAAATCAAAACGTCCAAATTTTATGTTTCGAATGGTATTTTCCAAGAATGAAGTAATCTTAGAGACACATGCTGAAACATCAAGGAAAGTGTTTATATAGAACTAGTTCCTTGAGACTTATTCTGTTGTAAAAAACAACGGTGCGATACATGCAGAATGTCGATTATCATGCTTCTATGGTTGCAAAACCACAAGTCTCATTGACTAGTATCCATATTTCTCATGTTATAAAATAACATGCTCTTGTCATCCAATATCCATTATTAAGTATTACAGTCACATGCCAAAGTATCACTTGAAACTAGCCAAAGCAAGTATGGTGTGTCAAACTTCACTGACCACGGAAAAGCATTAAGCAAATACTGACTGCATCATTCTCCTACTAATGCTAAACAACAATATGCTCAGCATATAATCTAAAAGCAACTGTGAGTTGACATGAAATTCTTAAGATACCATATAGAAACGACAGTTGACTCTTTAAGCAAACAGGTCTAAAAATATCAGCACATAAGCAAACACATGTAAACGTCAATTTGATGTGACATTTCTTATTGTGACCTACGAGTCAGGCTCTTGTCATACTGTTAGAGCAAGTAGTTGGCCAACTGATATACAAGTATTCAGCCTACTTCCATATGTTCGCATGACAAAACATAACATATCTTACAAACTCCAGAAAGGCAAGCTACTCACCTTCTGAAGGACATAATCCATGATATCTGTACAAACTGGTTTTCCATTCATTTTCGTGGTTGTTGAGGAAACCGAGAGGGGATCCTTACAAATTGCTGCCCCCTTCCTATTCTCATGGAAGCTCACAGCATATGGCGACTCATCGAGAACTTCTGCACTAGAGAACTTTCTCTTAGCCCCAAAGATGTGACCTCTAGCCTTTCCTTCCTTGGCCTCCAGCACAGCAATACCCTTGTCAACATCTGGCTTCTTGTCGTCCATCATCGTATCTGCAGCAGCCTCTTTTGCCACACCATTCTCAAGCTTGAACCCAGAAGGAAGTGACGGTCGTCTTGAAGTAGGCAACCGGCCTCGGCATGTCGGTCGGGTAGGCAATGCGGGAGGCGCGTCCTTGGGCTGTTCATCGCGCTTCTTTATCGTCTCGAGCAAGACTTCGAGGGAGCTCTTCAGAGCAGCTGGTGCCGGCGCCATCACTGTGGCTGCAGAGAGCATTACCGCCGGGAAATCAACAAGCCACCAGCCCAAACCGGTGACTTACACCAAGGCTCACGCCAAAACGCCAATAACAACAGCAGAACAACACGGGCCAGAAATTTCCCCATTTCTCATCAAGACAGTGGTAACTTCAGGCGCAAGAACGCCAAACTCACCAAGGGTTAAAAAGTGGCACACCGCAAACCCCGAATTCCACACCCAGACACTGAGAAGACACGAAATTTCCCCACAAATCTCTCGAAATTCTACGCTGCCAGCATCAACTCAGCGCCAAATCGAACTCACCAACAATTTTTTTTGGCGCTGCCCGCGTCAAGGGCCGGGGCAAAAACCCAACTCCTGCGCGATTTTCAAGGGGGGGTCGCCGTGCCCAGCTTGGAATAGGCAAAGCGGCTGCGAAAGCTGCAATCTCTAGCGACAGAAAAGGCGAAAAAAAACCCGGAAACGAAAGTAAAGCCTGGCGAATCAAAGGCGGGATGGCGTGCTACCATCAGCACACAGGAGGCCAAGAAATCATGGAACGCAACGCAACGAGGAGCACTAAGGAGGAAGAGGATAACCCCTTGAGAATTCCTTTCATAGCACCGGAAGTTCCCACCAGTTCCGAATTCCTGCCCACCTCCTGCCGCCGGCTGCCGCGAGAACAGCGAGCCCACTACGAACCGCTCCCCAAACCAAAAAAAAGAAAAACGAAAAATGAAATTATTTTCTGGGGACTTTTGCTTCTCCCTCACATTTGAAACCTCTACATCCCCATATCTCCGTGTCCTCTTCCCCTCCCCTTGATCCGTTACTCAGGCAGTGGGGGGGAAATAGTATTTAGGACAAAGCGATCCAAATGTCTCAAATGCCCTCACCATCACTGGCTAATTGCGTTGCTCCGACAGTGGCGTTTTGGATAATCCTGCGTCGGTGGAGGGCGTATGAACGGGCGTGGCGGACTGGAGGCTTCGGTACTTCAGACCGTTGGGCGCGAGCGGCTTCCGCTCCACGACTTGAGTTGAGGTCCGCAAGTTACGCAACTGCCCCTGGTGGTTAGGTTAGTGCTCTGGCACAAAGTCATTCCCGTGCCGGCGTGATCTTTGAATAACAAGCCTGATTTGGTTATCCTCAATCTTGTTTTGTTGTGACGAAAGAAAAGAAATCGGAAAGGGGTATTATCGGAACAGAAAAATCTTGTGTGGATGAAGCTTCTGCTTGGCATGCCTGCCTTCTTTGTTTGTGTCCGGCTATTATTGTCAAAGGGAGGACCCATGATATCATGTTTCCTCTAACGTTTTTTTTTTCCACAATAAGTTGTAATGTTTTGTGGTATGGTAAATGGGCCTGGTATACTAGTATTGTAGTTGCTGTTTAATCTTTCTGTTCCTTTTTATTTAACGTTGGTTAATCTCTACAGTTTTATTGTATTTGACGTGGGTTAGTTTAAAAATAAATTAATCAACTTCGTATAAAAAGAACATGGAGTAACTTTTATTTTGTTTTGTGAAAGTTTGCAAAGTTCTATAAACTTGGATGAGCGTGCTTCTTGGTGGGCGTAAAAGAAGCATTGTTTCCATGATTCCACCGGCTTGGATAAAACTATGGATCGAGAGATCCCAGGTAGCTGTAGTTATTCTGTTGTACTCTTGCTCAGCTGTGTGATGCAAGTAGGCAAAGGTAGCCTTGTGAGGTCTAAAGTCTGATGTGATTTAACACTTGAACCATCATTTCGTTTGGCAATCACGCGTATTTTTCAACGGAGAAAAAAAATTCTAGATGTACTCTCAGAAAATGTTTTGAAAAGTAAAAATAGCAACTCAGGAATTCGGAAGAAACATACAAGTCGACTAGTAGAAAAAAGAAATGAAACGAAGACGAGTCCCCGAGTTCCAAATGGGGCTGAACGTGACCACGAGATTACGTCGGAGATGGTGCGTCCTATAAAACTTCCACATGGCTGCCGTTTATAACTAACAGCATCAGTACAGCGCTGCGAATTCTTTGAACGGAGCAGGGGACAAAAGTCACTGCCTTTTGTAGGACGCGAGCGACTCCCGGGCACGAACTCGGATTGATTGCGAGTTGGTGGTTAGGTGTCCGAGTTTTTATGGCCACCAAACGGGCGAAAAGGATGCAAACCAAACATCCCTGCACGCAGCAGTACCGCTGAAATTCCTGCCGGTGACGGTACATTTTCTCGTGCTGTGCTCATGTCCAGCCAGCAGCTCGTTCCCGGCGTAGAATGTGTCGAGTGGTAAATTCTAATCCTTGGCAGCTGGGAGATCGAAACAGAGAACATGGCACTACTCAGGTGCTGTACCTGTACGCCGTTGCGAGAAGCGTATGCTCTACGCGCACACCAGACAGGCAGTGTGTGATGACTGATGGGCGTGGCAGAGCTGCCTGCCTGCTAGCAGCCAGCTTTGCACGGTCAAGCAAAATGAACGAGAAGTCGGAGGAGTATCTGGAAAAGAAGGGAAAACTGCTTTGGGACAGTTAATAATGTGGTTGGAGACCGTGATTATTACGCACGCCTCTTTACCTTCCTTGGCGTGCTTTGGCTTCTGCTTCGTGAAATCATGGGGCGCAAAAGTAAAACGCTCCGGTAGTTGCAAAACTGCTTTGAGCTCGGGGCTCCTGGAATGATGCGTAGCGAACTGTGAGTTCCGTGATGGGCGTGCACTCGCAGCTGCTTTTCCCCATTGGCTTGGCCGGGGCTGCTCGGCTATGGGGAAACACACGAGCGCGGATCTCCTTGCCGCTGTCCAGTCCATGTCCAGCTCCTACGCTATCATGCGTGCGACCGGTGGTCTACGGTTGCAGATCCCGACTCTCGAGGCAGGGTTCTCCGGCGAAAAGAGAGACTACTATCAGGCTCAGGTGAGGGCCGCTGGATCCATCATCACCCGGGTCCTCCTGTCCCTGGCACTGGCAGCACCAAGTAGTTACGCCATTGAGATCACTGCAGCATGGTGGTGAGCTAGATCTAGCCCGTGATGCCATCGGTCTCAACCAAGCACGAGCCTTCGCAGTGTCCCACCACAGCTTGATTCCAAACACGAGCAAAATCAGGTGTGTGGTAGCAGCTCCTAGCTAGCCACGCTTTAATTATCCAGCTGTTACAAATCTCAAAAGGCAAGGGGTTGGTAACATGCAGGATCATTTTGCAATATTTAGTCCTCCAAACCTTTTAGTACCTTTACTACTACTACTACTACTTGATGTGGCCTTTTGGACTATATACAAGCAAACATAGAAGTTGAGCTGCCAACTATAGCGGTTAGCTCAATAACATAAAATGGAAAATGAAAAGAATAAAAAAGGAAACGGTTTGGCCAGGCCCAAACATGGAGGCAAAGGCGCGAGCCCAGCCCAGCCCGGAATGTTTCGTATCCGGAACATAACGGCCCGTGGGCCTGATCAGCAGAGGCCTTATTCTACCTCGCAGCTCTACTTCGCAAGCAAAGCCTGCACCCTGCAGCTCTCGCTCCAGAGTTCCCTAGACGGTGGCCCACCAAACCCCCGGGAAACCCTAGACGAGGGCGCGGAAGAGACGAGCGGGCAGGCGGCGCAGCCATGGCGAAGAACCGGAACAAGAAGAACAAGGTCAAGAATGGCGGCGGCCCCGCCGCCATGGACACCTCCGAGGGCGCCCCCGCCGCGGAAGCTGCCCAACGTAATTCCTCCTTTTTCTTCCGGAGGTTTTAGTGGATTCGTGGTGTTAGCCTCTTTGGCTTCTGATTAAGATGGCTTGGTTCATGTTTTTATTCTACTTGTTCTGCAGCGATGGATACGTCCGAGGGGAATCGGCCGGCATCGGCTGCGATCCGTTCAATCAACGGGTAAGGAATTGGGCCCATCTGCTTGTATTTGTTTGGACTATCATGATAACTGAGTCAGAAAAGTTCGACCGGACATAAGTAATAAGGGAGGCTCTAATTTTCAATTGGCTGAAAACAGGGGTACTTTCAGTCAATGTTTAAAGCCCTTAGATTTATATCTAATAGCTACGACTTACAATCTTTTCTATACTCAATACATCAATGTTTCTTTCTATAGTCAATACATAATCCTATGAAAACGGGGAAAACAACTAACAACAAGCACGCGAATCTTAAAATAGATCGGACGTCTTACGCATTGAGCAAAAGGATCCTAAATTTCAGCCGAATGAAAATTAGCAATACTGGAGTAATAATGTTGTTAGGCGTGAGATGGTAATTTGTATCCTGTCGTTTTATGTTTGTTTTTATAGTTAGGTTCAATTTTGATATGACATTTGTGATGGTTTCTGCAATCATTTATATTACTCTTCTTGCGAAGATCTTTATATATGTGTTGAGGACACAATTAATTGCTGCGACGAACACATGGGTGGGAACTACCTCCGCAATTGCATGTGGAACCATGGTAACCACAAATTGTTTCTCTGTTGAAGTCAATGCTTAGGATTTTCGGTTCATTTGTTTACCTGTTATACGCGTTGCACAAATTCTGTTCTGGCTGAAATGGGAAATTTATGTTATCTGCACTTTCATGTGCTAATATATCACTGGGTTGTGCATTTTGAAACTTATCACTCCAACTTTGTTGGAACTGTGACCTCCTAGTTTGTGAAATATGTTAGTCCTGTGTGTTCCATTCAGAGTTGTCTGGCAGCAGTCATCAGGTTTGATTGTAGGATTGTCATCTTCACTGTCATCTATTTGAAATCATTAAGGTATTCAAGTCGCGTGGTGTTTGGCTATTTTTTTGTGGATTATTTAATTAGTCAGGTCAATTGCAAATTGATTAGGAAAGTCTTGTTTTTTAAATTTAAACAAAAGCAAAGTAATTGGTATTCAAAGAAACGTACCATTAGCAGTTCCCACATTAAGTTTTATAACTGGCGTTCTCATTAGTATGGGCCCTGCATTGTTTCAAGGCTTGTGAGAATTACTTCCACTTGTGTGCTTAATTGGTTATTCATTATTGTTCTATCTCCTTCCACCTCTACTATTTTATTAGATGCTCCTTAATGGTCCCGTAGAATATGTGCTCTTGTTTTACACTTTTACTTCTGGTACGCCTTGTCCATTTTCTGTGCAATATGCTTTATTGCAGCTACATATAAATTCCATCTGTGAATATTTCTTTACCAAAGTTCTTTTCCTCTCTTGTCTAGGAAAATAAAGAAGGGGGTGCAGATGAAAAGGACAAAAAATGTGAGGAAAATGAAAGCAATTGCCAGGGCCATATCAAAGAATGAACAGGCTGAGGAGAAGGTTCAGAAAGCAAAAAGCAAGAAGACAAGGATTCAATCTGCCAAGTCTTTGTATGATTGATACTTCAGCAAGAACCCAGTAACCCAAATTTTGTGTACCCATAATATCTTTATGTCCTGTAACAGAATCTTATGTGTTCCAGAAAAAGGAAAAAAAAGGCTTGCTTAGCCTGCACATATTGTTCTGAGCTGCTTTCCACCTGTGGAATTGCATGAGCCATTTTGCCCGATAATATTAGTGCATATTAAGTTCCATGAGTTTATGTTGCTGTCTTTAATATAGTTATGAAACTGATTCATTGCAAGATCAATTCTGAAATTATCTACCATCTTGCCCCATCAGCCACTGATTTTCAGGGGCCAAGTTGAGCCTTGGGGTGATACAATGAGTGATACGAGTGGGAAGAATGTTCAAGCATATTTCTGATGGGAAATATTGTACATATGCTATGTGCAGAAAAGATACGTTAGCTGGAATGTCGTGTTCTGACGAATCATAATCTCCTTTTCCTTTTGGCTAAGAACCCGAAGATATCTTTTGACGTCTGAGGTCGTTGAGCATCTGGGAAGTCATGGGGTAGTGGATTGTTCCCTGACAGCAATATGGTGTTGATTTATTTATCGTGTATCGTGTGATATTGCCTACGTCATTTGTATGTATCGTACTGTATATACACTTCCCCTTTGTAGCCGAGTCTTGATCTCTTGTTCCGTTCGGTCTGGAACGGGGGGGGGGGGGGGTGTTGTACATTAGCGTCAAAGCTCAAAATTCTCCAACTATTTCCCTAAGTTTCTGAAGTCAAATCGTCTGAAAAATCGGCTACTCTCTCTATCTCGTCTACGTACGTACGTACTTAATTTAGAATCCTATATAAACGCGCCATTCTGCAACGTGCTTACAATATTTTTTTGCCCACGGCACCACTGGGGCTCGTACAATCCGGATCAGAAGATCCCGCTGCCTTTCTGCAACTAGTATCTAAGCATGCGGAGGGGACTCATTTTTTTTTCCCTGGGGGCCGGAACGACTGCGCCGTTCAGTTCCGCGTCGTGGGGGCTACGGCGCAGATCGCCACGTCCCGGGTGCTTCGTTTCCTCGCCCTCTCGATTTTTATTTTGCGGTGGAGGAGTGGTTCGGTGATAAGAAAAAAATGTACTCTTGACAACAACTGACTTCAGTTCGTGACGCTAATCAGCCATTAATTGGCTCGCTTAACGCGAGTCTCTTCGTCGGATGCCGGCAGCTTGGCGGGGAAGTTGCAGGCCGGTGAAAGTTGGTAGGTAGGTTTCCTAACCAAGCTTGAGTTGATAAAAAAGGAAGTAAAACAGGTAGCCGTGTACTCGTACTTAGAGTAAATGAATTACTCGTATTTTTCAATACTAGTCTAATGAAAGCAAAACATTTATGTTGGCATCTTCGATTTCGAAATCTATCTACTTCCGGAACAGTTTTAAGAATAGTATTTCCTTTAATTAAAAAATGGAAGAATAGTATTTCCTTTAATTCGATCACGAAACGTTGACGTCCGGATCAGATTGAGAAGAAGAGAGGTGGGTCCTCGGTTTTGGATGGAGAAGTTGGCCTGAAGCAAACCCGTTTAGACTTTGCTTGGATAGATTTCAATACTCTTGGTTTGGAGTGGATTAAGAGTAATTGAAGTAAAAATTAGTTTATTTTACACTTCACTCCACTCTTATACACAGTAATTTATTATAGCCAAACAATCCCTTAATCAACCGATCGACCGTCCGGACACAGAAAGTTGTGCAACTTTGATGACCCGCCATGTGTCCCAATTAATGTGCTAGTGTGTCCCATTTAATGTGCTAATAATATAAGGTTTGCCATAGATCTACTACTTATTAGACCCTTTGATGTTTGATGGTTCGTCGTGGGGGGCTTTTGGTCGGCATTCTAATGTGCTTCTAGTTGCCTCCGCCTGAAAACCTCTCTGTTTGAACCGGTTTTAGTTTCATAAGAATTGATTTTTAGGTATGCTTTTTAAAACCGATTTCTAAAAAAAATGGGTGAGGATTTTTTTAATCCTGTCTATTTAAAAGAATATATAAATCAGTTCTGCTGCTCTGTAATTACCAACATATCCAAGAGAGGACAAAAACTTGTTTTAGCTGGGTTAGGTGAGCTTTTTATTTTTAAGAAACTGAAAACCTGGTTTTTAGGAACTGATGAAGAAATTGGGTCATTTAAGAGTGTGTTACAAGGTGAGATGGGTTGCATCCATTCTAGTTTTTAGGGATGGGACAGTCTCATTTTTTATTTGTCCTGTGGGATGTGAGGATCTCTGTTTTCTGTTTGGTTTGGGGCATAATGTGGGATAAAATGTTTCTATCTCCTGTTTGAATGAACGGATAGAGTCATATGAGTATGATTATTTTTATTAAGCAACAACAATATAAAATGCAACCTGTTACTCGATAAAACAAGTTCCAGCAAGAAAAAAATTTAGTAAAAAATAATTTCAGAGTGGTCCCCGTGCGGGGAGGGAGGGAGCGCGCACCCTGCGTGGGGGTTGTGTTTTTTTCCTCAGACTCGCACGTGGTGGAGGCTCACAGGAGGTGGGATGGATTCGTCCGCCGAGGGATGGTTCCGTCCCGAATCTGAGAAAAATATTCCTCTTAGAGGATGACCCTATCCCACTTGTCTCCAAAATAAATACTATAAAAAGTGGGTTCCTCCCATCCCACCATATCGCTCAAACCAAACACACCCTAAAAATTTAAAATATAGTGTTTTAAGAAATCAGATGGCCCAAACATGACTGTAACAGCCTACACGTGCTTCTAAAACTATAGGTTCATGGATAATTGCCAACAGATTACAAATATATTCTCCAACAATTATTTTGAAAATACCTGGATCTTTTCAAAAAGCCGCCCTCGAAATCACGTATACACCCAAAACTATACGTAGAAATTACGACACACCACACCCACACGTACACGGTACACACAACTCACGGATACGGCCCCCGCCACCGAAAGGCGCTAAGGAAAATATATTAACCGCCCCCACCACGTCGCCTTCTTGGTCCCCTCCAACTCCCAAACCTCCGCTACCTTCGCTTAGCTTCGAGCCCCATCGATACTTCCCAGCAAGCAAGCAAGCGTGCTCCATCCATCCATGGCCGATCCCCAGGACCGAACTGAGGTCCTGGCGGAGTCTGCGCGGGTCAACGGCGCGGCTTCGGAGGCCACGCTGTCGGGCGGCGAGCTGGCGTGGCGCCCCCGCGACGGCGGGGAGGAGCGGCGGCTGGAGCTCGAGTCGGAGGTGATCGGGTGCCGGGTGGATGGCAGGAACCTCAAATTGGCGACCTTTTCCTGCGGAGGTGGGGATGGAGGGCGGCCTCCGGCGGCGCTGGCATGCGGCGGGGGGAAAGGGGGGGGAGCAGGGGACGGGAGGCGGAGGGGGGAGGTGGTGATGGATATGGAGAGCGAGGAAGCCGCGGCGCGGTGGGGGGACGCCGTGAGGGATCACCTCGCCTCGCTCGGTAATTCACTAGTACTCTGCTAGTAGCAATTCGATTATCTCCCAGCTCATCGGAGCTACTGTTTGCCTCGGGAGTGATTGATTCGGCATGTAGATTGCTTTTTTTAACTCGATATCGTTGTTGGAGTGCTGGGTCTTGGATCTTGATCGGGTCGGTGGTGGTGGTTGCGTCGCGGACTTTGTGGAATTCGTTGACTCGATAGGATTGTTGGCAGAGAAGTGTCCGCTGCGGGTTGCGAGGAAAAACTTCGTCCCCGAAGTATCTTGGCTCCCTTTGATTGATTTAGGTTAAGATAAGTTGAAATGATTAGCTTTCGAGTTTCGATTGCAATGGTCGTAGGCACCGTCCTCGTTTCAAAAATCTTTCTTGGTATGCGTGAAACTGTTCGTTGGGTGACTGTTGTGGGCATGCTCATTGCTCTGGTCAAAGCGTCAAACGTACAAATGCACATTATTGGGGGAAAATACAAGTGCAGTATGCAACGTTTCTTGCGGATGCTTCTCCTCTCTATTGCGGAAGCTTGGGATTGTCCACTGATTTTTTTTCGCGCTTGGTTTTATTCGTTTTGTATGTTTTCGGATCAACCTGACAAGTTGCTGATAGCACGCGATGCTTAGCACTTCAACTGTTTGCTATATCGCTGTGATCCACCTTTTAAAAAAATGACGCTTTAGGTCAAGGAAAGTATCCGACTATCTGATATCTGGTGCTCATTTCATTCATTACTAAACTGCTAGTGCAGATCCGATATTTTTATGCTTTAGTTATGTGCAAGTAACCTGTAGGTCGTTTGTGAGATTTGGTCAAATCTCAAATGTTCTTCTCAGTGTCTCTGTTGCCATTCGTTGTCACCCTAGAGTTGCAGTATGTTCCTTTATTTATCACCGTTTGCTAGTACTGATGGTTCAAATGTTCTTTTCCTTCATATCTCATTAATTTTTGTTTACTGGTTGGTGGTGTTAGTTCGTGGTTCTGTCTATACTAGTCGATCAACAACGCAATAATAACAAATATTAACCTATTCATGAGTGATGTCTTATCTGTTGCTCCTGCTATATGCGATAGGTCGGCCAAAGAGGCTGTTCATTATAGTTAACCCTTATGGTGGAAAGAGGAGTGGGCGCAGTATTTTCCAAACTGAAGTCCTGCCTCTCATTGAAGCTGCTGATATTCCTTACACTATGCAAGGTTGTGATCATTGTTTACATTGTACATCTCGAATTGTCAGTTTGATGCTCCATAACTCTTATCTAATTCATACTTGTGAACCGTGTTTAGAGACCAAGCATCGCCTTCATGGTCAAGAGATTTCCCGTTCACTGGATCTTATGAAATATGATGGAATCATTTGTGTCAGTGGAGACGGTGTTCTGGTAGAGGTTAGCAAAATTAGCGAATCCCATATGCAAATGCAACTACGTCAAATTAAACTCTGGAAAATCTCATATTTCAAGATATTTGAGCATTGTATTTCTATTTTCCTCTTTGCTGTATTTTAGTTCTACCTATTATTTATTTTATGTTTAGGTAGTTAATGGTCTTCTGCAAAGGGAGGACTGGGAAACAGCAATAAAAATACCACTCGGAATCATCCCGGCGGGTAATGATCAAGGCAGTTTCCTTATTATAGTGATGTAAATGTCACAGTGTTATATATTTGATTACTTTCCTAGCAATCAGAAAGACAGTTTGGTCAATATTAGTTTTGTGCTTATGCTCCACTAGGTGGTAGCGTGTAATTTCTTCTGTTTTTTTGTTCAGATTGATGCATTTGGGTAGTCACTGCCATTACTACAGCTTGATCAATGTTAATAATCTGAACGGACTTTTCACATGTTATGCATGTGAAACAGGTACTGGGAATGGAATGGCACGGTCTCTATTACACGCGTCTGGTGAATCATTCTCAATATCTAATGCTGTGTTTGCAATAATCAGAGGCAAGTCATTTTCCACATGTTTCTTTTTTCTCTGCCACCATTCATATGGGTAGCCATGTCATTTATTGAAAACCCACCTTTGATATGCACGAAAAAAAAAATTCTAATTCAGCCTCTTTCTGTTACACAGGTCACAAACGTGCTCTTGATGTTACTTGTGTCATGCAGGGAAAAACAAGGTTTTTCAGCGTCCTGATGCTTACATGGGGTATGTATTGTAGTGTAACTGCTTGCTGATAACATAAGCTATCCTCCTCGGAGATTGCTCTATCACTTTCTCTTCAGGCGCAATAAAACATACTTCACAAACCTGAAGATGATCTATAAACTGCAGGCCTGGTAGCTGATGTCGATATTGAATCAGAGAAGTGTAGGTGGATGGGAAGTGCCCGCCTTGAATTTTATGTATGCTTTCTACCCTAAAATCTTATATCAGGCACTTCATTTAGCATGTGTGTCCATTAGTTTTCTCTTGCTTTTTCTGTGTCATCATGGATTAGCGTCATCCCTTTATAGACATATGCTTTAGAAATTACTAGATACTATTACTGGATGTAATCATACCATAGTGGTGGCATACAAACAGATGCATCTTTCTTTCACTGTTTTGTTCCAAGTTAAATTGACCTTTTAATTCTTGTAAATGCTGTATAGCCAGCCGTACATACAGTCTTCTTCATGTACTGTTGGTCTGTAGTGTGTTCAAGAAAAATCATGCATTTTGTAGCTGGAAGATGGTGCTGTAGAATGAACTGCAGCAATATATTGGTTGAACTTTAGTACATAGTACTCATAATAGATGGTGAGAGGGTAGTGAAATTTTGTTGCATGTGTCTCCGCGGCACCTTTATGTATGTTCATGATCACAGGGTCTTTTCCGAAATGTAAAAGTTCACACTGTGCTCTTGTACGTGCAAAACAACTTATTTTCAGTTCCTACTCCGCGTGTTGAACTTGCGACGGTACAATGGACGCATTCTATTCGTTCCTGCCCCCGGATACGAAGAGTTTGGTGACCCTGTAGAGGCCAGCACAAGCTGTAAGCCGAACGGGGCCACCACTGGTGTCCACGGAGACAGGGCAGATGACAGTAACGGTGAAACGTGCGGTTGTCCAGGCCCGTCGATCCAAGAAGCTGGTCTCGAATGGAGATCACTGAGCGGCCCGTTCGTTTCAGTTTGGCTCGGCAATGTCCCTTTCGCCAGTGAAGATGCCATGGCGGCACCAAAAGCAGAGGTGAGTTTCTCGACATCTCGGCTTGCTTATTCGAATGATTACTCATATGTCGGCCTTGTAATAAACTAGAGGCCGACAAATTGTCCACGATCAAGCAGAGGTTAGTCTCTGTCACAGTTGCTCCGTCGCCTGATTATTCTATACCCTCCGTGCAGTTTTCGGATGGATACTTGGACGCAGCTATAATCAGGGACTGCCCCCGGTGGGATGTTCTTGGACTGATGTTCCAGATGAAGGACGGCGCCTACGTGGAATCGCCGTACGTAGAGTACTTCAAGGTGCGTTCACAACTTACTTGCCGCACCCGCATTCTACTACGCGTTCTCTCTCTCTCTTTCTCCTCGAGCTCTGTTAAAATAACGTGGCATGTATTCCCGGCATTGCACCCTGCTGCGACTGACAGGTGAAGGCTATCCGGATCGAGCCGGGGCTGCGCGTCGGCAGCAGCACCAGAGGCGGCATCATCGACTCCGACGGGGAGGTGCTCGCGAGGGGCGACGGGCCTCGCGCCGGCGCCGGCGGCGAGCCGGAGCACTTGATGGCGTACGGCCCGCCCATCCAGCTGACGGTCGATCGAGGGCTGGCCACCATCTTCTCCCCGAGATGACGACTCGTCAACGTCCTTTTACCGTCAGCTAACGTCGTCGTTGCCTCCTTTCCCCCGTGCCTGAAGTCATCTGTTGTACGTACTGTATTGTAAATACTCATCACGGCCAAATGAAACAGACGATCTGGCCCGGGGCCCAGGATGCGATGCGAGTGCGGCATGTCGCATCTCTCTCTGTCATTGCCTAGGATACATAGTACATATCCACATGGGTCTTCATCAAAGTCTTTCCTTTTCTTTTCAACAGGAAAACAATAAATTTATAGTGCCATATTAGATATTTTCGATGACGGATCTGTTTCTATGCCGTGATCATTGTTTCACTTTTCATACTACTACTGCTACTACTATACTATGGCAGGTAGCATCGTGTTCGAAGTCTTAAAAGATCGACGTCTTCAGACATCACGTGACTGACATTTAACTTTACATCGGAGCCGGTGCGAGATCGCAAGTACAGCCCTGAGCCTTTCACTTCAGTCGAGCGAGTCGGTCGCGAGGAGACGGTCTGGTCTCTTTTCGCGTCTGTCGCTGCGGTCGGCACGGCACGTGACGAGGGGCAAGCAGAAACCGCCGCAGGTACGCGCATGGCAGATTGGCGGTGGGGGAGGAGGAGGAGGAGGAAGGAGTGGCCCCTGTGTGCCTCGTCTCGTGGTGCGGATTGCGTCCTGTTCCGGTCGTAAAGAAAGGCCCTTATTAAACTGACGTGAGGCCAACGTGCATGCGGTCGGCATTATCGTACCGAGCTCGTTGCGTTGCGTAACCCTGACCCATGAGGAGAATCTTTTAGAAGAGTCGTGCAGGCGCAAGCAATCTTTTTTAAATAAAGGTGGTTGTGTTAAAAATTCCACGCACCTTTTTATATTATTACTCTGATGACGAATAAAATGTAAAATAAAACATTTACGTATTTTATTTAAGTTCAGTATCACTTCTCGCTGCTAAAAATAAGTACCACATTGAAGTAACACCCTCTTCAACCGTGGATGAGACATCAAGTTTTATTAAAGTCATAAGATACATCCATCGCCTTCAAACTCATTGTTAAAACGGATTTAATTCTATAAATGGGAATCGGCAAAATCTCCATCTGGACGAAGTAAAGATTTCATCTCACTAACCATTCACCGTGTCCGGATCGAGCCGCGATAAAACGGGGAGGAGGTTGGAGAATCTTATTCCACGGCGACAAATGTCGTCTCAGCCTCGTCTTCACCGTCAATACACTTAAGCCTTCATGTCGCTTTGCTAAAAATGATGCCAACAAATGTCGTCCCGAGTGAAAACTTTTAGGCGCAAGCTTTTCGTTGTAAGGTTTTGTGATAAGGGACCCGTCGAGCGAGCTAACAGTGAGTGATAAGGAATTTTCCCGCAACCGCCGTACGTGGTCCCTGACTCCTTTTGGGTGGGTACGTAACTGATGGAGACCTCAGCATCATCGTGAAACCGCGCGCACACCGACAGGAGGACAGGGAACACAAAAACAAGCAATGGCGTCAGTGGTCTTTCTTGCATCGTCACGGAATATCGTGCAGCCCTTTCGCAGATGCATTTTCTCGTCGCTGGCACGCAATCGAACTGAACAAGCAAAAGAATGGCGAGTGTTTTTCTGCTGCGTGTTCGGAATGTCGTCGAGTGGTGGATGCCTAAGTGCATGCACGACCAAATGCGGCCCGAGTTGTTGGCAGCGATTATGCTTATGCATGGTACTCGTACATGCTGGCAGGCGGCACATGCATGCCTCGTTTGTGAAGGGCGAGCGGGCGTGGCATGCATGCATCATGCGCGAGGTGGAGGTAGCTGCCGCCCTCTGCTCCTCTCTCCTCAGCCACTGATCGTCTGCTGGGCTGGGTTTGCGATTTAGATGCCGACGCGATGCGATGGATTGCTTCGCCAGCTGGACAGTTCGTATTTCGGCGTGCAAACGTGGCCTCTCCTGCTTTTTGTTCGTTCGTATTTCGCAGTCTGTGTTTGTGTGAACTACAAGTCGGTGTTTTCAGGATCTCGATCCTTTTGCAACCACAAACATGAACAACTTTTTCGGGTTTTTTTCTTCAATTTCTATCAGAATGCAAGCCAAGCCAAGCTACCAAGCTACTCGCACGCAGAGATACGACAACAGAGACACGGCCCACTGATCATCATCTGCCGCGGCTGTGGCCGCTCTCACGCATGCATACGTCGTCTGCGAGCCACGCACCAATAACCGACGCATTGCACGCACATGCTACTTATACTTTCGGCGCGCCCGTCCTTCGTCTTCCTATTCCACATCAATAAGTTAACGTACGTTTTTCTTCTTCTTAGGTCAGTACCAATGACATGCTTCAACATTTTGTTATTTTCAAGAGTGTAATGTCATGTCATGTAAAATATTTTAAAATCATAAATGAAACAACCTCAAGAGAATGCATAGTTTTATTTTGTTGTTTGATAACATTTAATTATACATGGTTCACTACAGGAAACATGACAATTTACGACGGTCAGCTTAATTTACGACGACTCTAGGGTTGGTCGTCATAAGTTAAATTAATTACGACGGGTAACTATAGCCGTCGTAAAAAAAGAGTTATTTACGACAAATTGAGCTAGGCCATCGTAAGTAACAAGTTATTTACGACGGATAGGGCTTGGCCGTCATAAATAAGTCTTATATACCCGCGGGCCTGGGTAGGCGCGGGCATTCACGCCCGCGCCGACCCGAGCGAACCCGCCCCGCCGCCACCCGCCGCTGCTTGCAACCACCCCGGCCGCCACCGCCGCCCCCGGACGCACCCGCCAGTGGCCTCCGCAATCCCCGGCCTCCCTCGCCGGCGCCGCCCCGGATCCCTCTGCCCCCGGCCACTGCAAGCCGGCCCAACGTCGGAGTCGCCTCCTTGGGTCGCCCCCGAGCTCCCCCACGCCTCCACGGAGCTCCCGGGGCCACCCCGCGTCGCCCCCGACCTCCCTCGTGCGTCGCGTCACCTCCGACCAAGTAAATGGAATTTTATGTTTAATTTTATGCAAATTGTTGGTATGAATTGAATTGAACTGAACCGAATTAGTATGAATTGAATTGAATTGTATGAAATGAATTGAATTGAATTGAATCAAATTAGTAGAAATTGAGTTGAATTGAGTCAAATTAGTATGAATTGAATTAAATTGAATTTAGTTGTTCTAATTTATGTAAATTACTACTATTATTGTATAATTGCATTGTTTTAGTTTATGTAAATTGCTTTTATTAGTGTTGAACTAAATTGTTTTAGTTTATATCGACGTCCATGTTTTGAATTCATTATTTAGTTGAATATTGCGTATAAAATTGAGTATTTATGCTATGCTCTCATGACGGTTAGGTATATATATACTCCGTCATGAGAGAATATGAAAAACATGTTTATTACAACGGTTTCGGGCCGAGTTATCACGTCGTGACGGCGGGAGGGATCCGGAAGGCCCAGAACCTCCAAGCTTCGAGCACCCAAGGACGCAGAGACACGCTCGACGAGAGTCGTCGGTCCGGGCTTGGCGCCCGACTGACCTCCATCCAATAAACGCCCGGCCGCTCTTCCGCCGTGACCCGTCGCAAAAGGGTTTAAGGACCACCCAACTACCCGTGTCCGGTGCCCGAGTCCCCAAAAGGTCGGTGGGTTTTGCCTTCGTCCTTCTCCCATTGTTCTTAAGATCTCGGACATGCCGAAGAATTAGGTCGCATGGACGCAGACCCGCGCGTTGACGGTCGCCCCTATTCTTCCCCCCTCTCTCTATCTTTTTTGTTCTTTCCTCCCTCTCTGTCATAAATGATTCAAAAAAGAATGAATAATGTAAACTTTTAGAATATGCATCACTCGTTTCAAACCGGCCCATCTCACATGCGTTACAACCTGAGAGTGATTATCCCTTTTAGTACAACCTGAGAGTGATCGAGGAGTGTGCCTATGACGAGACGCGGGTCTGAATCCGGACGAGGTTTCGACAGCGTAACCCTGATGTTCTCTACTGCACCATTATCGGGTGTGCACTCGGAAAACAGCAGGGTTGGTTGCCTCGAAATCACGTGTTTCGACAACAGAAAAAAAAATCTTCAGAAAGGACATAGTTGTAACAAAAGGACCACTGAAACATCAAAATGGGTCAGACATTTCTGATATGTTGAACAAACTAGTGGCAGATGAAAGTTGTCCTGTATATTTTGTAATTGACGGGGAGAAACATAATTGGACTGACATATGTGGAATTTGGGAGCTCCCATATGTGAAGTCCTTGAGTTTAATGCACAACATTGATGTTATGGATCAGGAGCGTAACATGGCGAATGTATAATAAGCACATGCATGGATATGACGAGTAAGATGAAAGACAATATAAAGGCATTTAGATTTTTTTTGTTTGTGGGTATATTAATAAGTTCACTAGGAAACTAGTAAATTAACGAGGGAGAAATTATTTACGAGGGTACCGTCGTTAACAAATATATTAACGACGGTGAAAAAACACTGTCGTTAATAAAGAACTTATTAACGTCGGTTAACCTAACCGTCGTTAATAAAGTCCTTATTAACGACGGTACAGTAAAGCCTCGTAAATAAGTGTATAAATATACACGCCGCGCTTGGGAGGGAGCAGTTTCGCTCCCCTCCCGCACACGCCCGCTCAGCTCCCGCTTCCGCCGCCCGCCACCGCCCCCGCCGCTGCCGCCGGCCACACGCCGCCTCCGCCGACCGCCCCCTTCTCCGGAACCGCCGTCGCCCCCCGCGCCGCCCCACGCCGCCGGCCGCCCCCGGTCACCCCGCCATCCCCGGGTGCCCCGCAGCCGGCCGCCCCACGTCGCCCCTGGGTGCCCCGCCCCCGGCTGTCCCACGCCGTCCCTGGGTACCCCGCCCCCGGCTGCCCCACGTCGCACCCGACTGCCCCGCAGCCGGCCGCCGCCCCCACGCCGCCCCCACTTGTACCCGAAGCAAACCCTCTGTTCTCTGTGTTTACACTGAAGCAGCTAAGTACTGAGGGAGCCAACAAATCTCACGCAACCACGCCGCTGAGATGCAAAATTGTCCTGAGGGAGCTCCTCATACATCCTCGGCGCAAAAACAACCGAGTTCCAGCCTCCCTAACCTAGAATAGCTAGTTTCCGCGGCGACCTAACTTCACAGCGGCTCGGTGTTCACGTGGACATCCCGCTCCGTGGATTTTCATGCCCAAACGAGGACGGCCATGAGGGCGCTGCTAGTCCATGGTGCTTCCTCCCAAACCGCAAGCCAAGCCATGGACTACAGAGCGAGATTTGAGAAGGTTATGCCAGCGGCCACCAACCGATGTTCCGGTATGAAAATCCAAAATTCTCACTCGTTCTTCGTTCTTAGATCACCAATTCTTGCACACAGATGCTGGATTAGCCGGCGATCGTTTTCTATTCACAACCCTAGTTCAGAGACACACGTAGACAATACAATTTCTAATTTTGCAGAGCACGTTTATGGAGGTACTCCACGGGCACACGGTGACATCGTTTTGCCGCCGTTTCGGAGCCATGTTGAGGCCATGCCGAGCTAGCCCATCCCCCACTGGTGCTTTAGAGCGGTTCAGTCGAGCTTTTGGCAGGCTAGAAGGGCCGGGCGACGGCGCCGAGCTTCACTGAATGCCGCCGCACATCGCTGGCCTATTTTTGGCCACCGCCAGCCCGAGAGCACTGCACCAATAGCTTCCTTGTATTTGGAAACCCCTAGGCGGCGAGTATCGGTCCGAGAATCGACCGGGAAGCCGGGTCCGGCGAGCTCCGATGGAGTTCCGGCGACGGGGTAGCGCGGGAGCGGAAACAGCCCAAGGAGGAAGAAGACCGGGTGGGTCCCGCGTGTCAGCGACCGAAGTTTAAAAGTGCTGATCTGCTGTGGCTCTCGGATCCTTTGCGATGGCGCAGGAAAAATTTAGCGGCCCCGTGTGGCTTGTTCCAGCAAGTGACGCGTGGTCCCCTGGACCCACACGCATGATTGAAACAATTCCCGGTTTATTTAAATCCCCAAATTCAGTTCAAACTTTAGAATTTTATAACTTTTTCTAGGAAGCTCCAAATTTAGTGATTCAAATTGCGTTGGATTCAGATTGAAAAAAACTCAATCCAAATATGCAACCCAAATTGTATTAAAATCATTATTAAATTCTATAAAATTCTTTAAATCTTTTAAGAAAAAGAATTTTAGAGGGAGTTTGGTTCATCCAAAAATCCTCAAATTTTGCCAGAGTATTCTTTAGGATGTTAGGGAACTCCTGTAAAAGTTTTAGCTTATTTGGAGTTGATTTAGTTATGATAATTTTGGTTTCAAGTTTCTATGTTCAAATGAATACAAAAACAATTTCAAATAATTTCCAAAACTTTTCAGTTCTGGGCAATTCCTAGTTCTAAAATTCATAGGAAAATTCATGCATGATTCTTGAGTTATGTTTGAATTTGTAGTTCACTTGAATTTGCATTAAAGTGCAAATTTATTCAGAATTAATTTCTTTTTGCCTAAATGCTTAGGGAATTGTTCTGAGTGATCTACTCATTGTAAAAATCTAAATTTTGGTCTAGATGACTTTCTTGTGACAAGGAACTCATACGAAAAGTTTCAGTTCCATTGGATCCCTGGATCAGTACTATTCTGTTCAACATCATTAGATGGTCAACACACAAGTGATGAAACACACATCTCACTTGATCATAGTCTTAAACCCAAACCACTAGCACCATTGTCATTTTAAATTCTTAAACAGAGTTCCAGTTTTAAACTTGTCTTTAGAACTTGTCGATACCCGCGATATGGGGTACCCCGCGCACAGGGGAAAATGTCTAAGGAACTCGCCCTTCTCCGCAGGGAGAGCTCCGAAGGCGCCACGCATCCGGCGGGGCCGGACCTCCCTCTCCTCAGAGGAAAGCTCCGGGCCCACCGTGGCCTACAGAAGCCGGACCTCCCCCCTCCGCGGGGGAGAGGTCCGAAGGCACCACGTGTCCAGCACGGCCGGACCTCCCTCTCCTCAGAGGAGAGCTCCGGGCTTGCCACGTGGACGACAGAAGCCGGACCTCCCCCTTCGCGGGGAGAGGTCCGAAGGCTACACGTGTCCTGCGGGGCCGGACCCCTCTCCTCTGAGGAGGGCTCCGGCCCCGCCACGTGTCCAGCAGAACAACGCTGCCTGCCCCCGAGCGGTAGGCAGCGGGCGTAAAGACGCCCCATACCTTGCCCGTACAAGGTATTCAAGGCTCGCGCCTTCCCAAGACGCGGAGACGCGGAGCACGCCTCTGTCAGGTGCCGTTGCGCCCAGTCGCATCACAGACTAGCGCGGGGAGTCAGAGCCTGCCAGCCAATAGACACAGCGACAAGACATCCCCTCCCGCCACCGCCGTCATCAACCACTACGGCTACACCCGGCGGCCCGGCTTCCATTTCAGTGTCGACTTCCCCTGCTCGTCCCTCTCCACAGGCCAAGAAGCCAGAAGTTAGAGGGAGTCCGGCGGGTCCGGCCGCCGGAGCCCCGGCGCCAGCCTCTCCTGACCGGCGTCTCATTCCGGTCGCTGGTGCATCACCATCTCTTGAGGGTGATGTGATGGAGGAGGTTGGGAGTGCTGCCCCGGCTTCTGCTGCCCCACTGCCCCTGGCGGATGCCTTCGCGCTCGCCCAAGTGAGCGTCCGGAAAGTCTTGGCCGCACTTGGTCGCGAGCGGGAGGAGCATGCGGTTGAAAGGGATCGTCTCCTCACCTGGGGGAACCTTTTGCGGGAGCAAACCGCGAAGGTCAAGGGCGAGCTCGACTCCAGGCAGGAGTTGCTTGACTTCAGGGAAGTGCTCCTCGACCAGCTGAAGCGGTCTGTCGACCGCCTGGACGCCGAAACGCGGTGGATCAACAGGGAGGCCCTTGAAGCACACGCCTGGGCCGAGGAGAGCCTCTCTGCCGCGGAGGAGATACGGCAGCTGTTGGAGCGCCGTAAACTCGCCGTTGAGGACCGGGAGTGTTCCACGGCAGCCGAGGCGGAGAGGGTTGCTGCGCAGCTGGCGGCGGGCGAGGACGACCTGCGAGCTCGGACCAGGGAGCTAGAGGCTCAGAAGGCAGTCCTCGCCATGAGGGAGGAACAGGTCTCCTGCGAACGCCAGGGGATCCTGGATCGGGAGTTGGCTGCCGACTTTAGGGCTTCTGAGTTGGAGCGGCTCGCCAAGACTCTTCGCCTTCGGGAAAGCTCCCTGGCGGCAAAGGAGAAAGAATTCTCCGAGAGAAACCAGGACGCCCTGCAGGCAGCCCGCCGTGAGGTAGAGGAGCTCTCGGCCTTGTGGTCCTCCGAGGCGCATGCGGTCTCAAGCTTCGTCAATCGGGCAGGGTCCGCCTGATCCCCCTTGGCTTCAGTCCGGTGAGGGCAGCGACTCCTGCGTTGAAGGTGGCGGAGGTGATCCCCGCGCTGGAGTCGATCGGCGCCAAGCTTGACAGGCTAGACTCGGTGGTCGCCAGCGAACTTGAGGCCGAGGGACGGGGCCTGGCCTTAGAGGTCGCCACACATGTGCTGGCATGCTTCAGGAGCCGGGACCCTTCTTTCTCCCTGGAGCCAGCGAGAGAGGGCCCTGCTGCGGAGGGGGAGGAGACTGCCAGGGCCGAAGTCAGGCACGTGGCTTCCCTTGTAGCCGCTAGGTTCCGGCGTGAACCGGGAGGGCCCTAGGACTTGCTTCTCTCTTTTTATCGAGTCTGTAGTCCAGCTCATGGAGCCTCGAATAAATAGACTCTCTTGAATGTTTGTGCATGTGATGCCTTTTATCTCCTTCTTGGTTTTGCCTGACCGAGTCCTTAGCTCCGCAAGGTACTCAGAGGCCTTCACCAATCTCAGAGCTCTGCACAGACACCTTCCCCGGGTCCTAACTGTATTAAGGGCCCCCGGTGGTCTCCGGATTCCACCCCATGGGGAGGTCCGGATCTGCCGGCCACGTGGCGGGTCCGGAGCCCCTCCTGAGGAGGCAGGAGCTCCGGCCCCGCGGGACACGTGGGGCGTCCGGAGCCCCCCCCCCCCCAGAGGGGGAGGTCCGGTTTCCGCCTGCCACGTGGCGAGCCCAAAGCCCCCCTCTGGGAGGCGGGAGCTCGGGGCCCGCTGGACACGTGGGGCCTTCGGGCCTCGCCCCTGCTGAAGGGGCGGGACCCGGTCCTTCCAGTCCTACGTCGGAGTAGTTGGTAGCTCCTCCCCCACCGCTTCGTGCAGTCCCTGTTGCTGTAACCTGGAGGTCCTGCACACAGGTAGAGGAAACGTAATTCTCCTGGGGTGGTCCTCCCCTCCCGTCTCCTAGTCTTATTTGTCTTACGATCCTGATCCATTATACGGGGCTTGGGCAATTCTGTGCGCGAGGCGCCGGGGCTCCGACTCCCTCCAAGGTCCGGGTATGATCGCCCGATCCCTAGTACCGGACCGTGCGCCGGGGGAGCAGAGTGCACAAGCTTTGGGTTCATGACCAGGCAACGCGGCTGTACTCCCGTGGACCTCCGAAGGGCAGGATGCGCACGCTTTGAGTATTGAGCCGGCTAAGCGCTATACGCACCCTGGACCCCCCATGCACGGCGTAGGCCTTTCCTGGAGGTGACCAACTGGCACCGCAACACCTGACTCGGGGAGGCCCGAGAGACCCACTCGGCCATCGAAAGTTGCCTCAAGCACAGCCGCCTTCGGTAGGATAGCAAATGCTGACTATGGGTGAGCGCGGGAGAGAGGGAGCTAGATGTACGATGAACATACATAGAGAGTGCGATCATAAAAATTAATGCATAATTTAAATGAGCACATGAGAGAGAGCGAAGTAGAACAGGTTTCTGTGTTAATGCCCATAGGTGGAAGTCAGGCTATACATGGAGGCAATGACCCGCCTCGTCAAGAAGGGAAGCAAGACTCTACGCGCTTAAGGTCGGAACCAGGCTAAGCTGGACGTAGTCCTGGACCGTCCCTTGAGACTTAGCTGCCCCAAGCGTTGTTCCTAGACTCTATGGGATTTATTACAGAAGGGAATGACCCTGTTCTACTAATTCTCGGGGGTAGGACTTACAGCGTTGTTCCATGCCAAGGGTTTTGGGATCGGATCCCACACTCGGTTGAAAGGCATGTGTACCTAGGACGACAACTTTCGTGACTCGGAAGGGACCTTCCCGGATGGGGGAGAGTTTATAGGTCCTTATCGGGAAAGTGCGTGCCGCGGCATCAGGTTGCCTTTCTGTAGGTCCCTGACGCGTTTGGTTCTTTGGCGGTAGTGCTAGAGCAGCAGCCGAGACCGTGCGTTGTGGGGTGTCACCTGCAGCCGAGCCTCGTCGACGAGGTTGTCATCTTCGCGCTAGATCAGGTCCTGCGCGGCTTCTCATGGGCACCCCGGGGAGTTCTCCCCTTCTGGCTAAGGCCTTCAAGGGGTAGGAGTACCCGGACTCTCCTTGTGAGACCCAAGGCGCCTTCCCCTTCTAACAAGGCCTTCAAGGGGTTGACGGACCCTGGGTGGCCCCTAGGAGGTACGACCGAGGCACGGAGGCGTGCACCCGGGTGGAGCTGGCCCGGTTCTGCACCATCGAGCTGGTGCTTGGGCTGCTGTGACTACTTGGAACTCCTCCAAGGTTGATGTCGCAGCAGTGCAGTCTGCACTGACTTCTCTGGGTATCCACAGTTGGCAACCGCCCCGGCCCGTCACCATCGGAGCTGGAGTCCTCACCGTTGTGCATTGTCTTCATGACACGCTGAGGCTCCTGAAACCCCACCTGGTGGCCGGCGCTGACTGAAGCATCGACTTTCTGCTTGCCCTCCCTCTTAGGGAGGGGCGGTGCCTCAGCTCTCTGTTGCCTCCCTTTGCGGAAGCGCTCTGCGAGCCTCTGGATATCCCAATACTCGACAGCACTATGATTGCCGGCGCCATGCACGGGGCATAGCTCGCCTTGGTCACCATCTGGGGTTGGCGACTGCCGCTGCCTTTTGTCGGGGCGTGGCCCACGAGCTCCACTGGGTGTCGCTGCTGCGGCGACGGGAGCCGCAATAGATGACCTCATCTTGCCACTCCCCCGGTTCTTGGCATTCTTGCCACCTCCATAGGAAGCAGCGCCGGACCCGGGCTGCCCTACTGACTCGAAGGCTGGCAGAGAGTGCCAGTTCCGCCCTTCAGCTGCTCTGGCGCACTTGTCCGCCAGGTTGAAGAGCTCGGAGACGTCGCGGACCTCTCTGGTCGCGAGCTTCTCAAGCATTTTCTCGTCCCGGACACCCTGCCGGAACGCCACCACCACAGAAGCACTTTGAATATGCGGGATGGTGTTGCGTACCTGGGAGAACCGCTGGATGAAGGAGCGCAGTGATTCCCCAGGTTGTTGCTTGATGGCGTGGAGGTCAAGCTCCGTGTCGGGACGGGTGTAGGAGCTGCCGAAGTTGGCGATGAACTGCCGGCAGAGCTCTCCCCAGGAAGTTATGGAACCCTGAGGGAGGTTCATGAGCTAGGACCGGGCTGGGCCGGTCAAGGCAACAGGGAAGTAGTTGTCCATGACGGCCTCATCCCGTCCTGCGGCAAGTACGGTAGTGGAGTAGATGTGGAGGAACTCCGCCGGGTTGACGCTGCCATCGTACTTCTCGGGCAGGTGCGGCCGAAACTTGCGCGGCCACCTCGCGAAGCGAAGGTGGGGTGCGAGGGCCGCACATCCTGCCCCTGTTGCCACATGTATTGGTGCCGCGAACGCTTGGTTCGCACCTGGCACAGTGTACCCTGGTATGGGCAAAGCTGCACCATAGACCGGGGGTGCCGTTTGCAGGGCATATGGTTGCGGCATATGCTGCATGGCGTATGCCTAGGGCAGAGCTCGCGTGGCGAAGATCTGCTCTTCAGCCTGGGTCGAGGCCGATGTCAAGCTGTCGCCAGCCTCTTGGTTGCGACGCCTTTCCCGACGTCGCTCGAGGTACACCCGGGCATCCTGGCCCAAGTGGCACCGCTCCAGCTCTGCCCTCAGGTCCGTCGACGGAAGCCTGGTGGAGCTGGAATCCGCCGTTTGCCCGTCAACCGTTGGCGTGCGCGTCAGCGACACTGCCGGCTGGCCGGAGTGTCGTCCCCGCCGAAGTCGAGGGTTTGCGGCGGCGACGACGAGGCGGTCTACCTCGCGTATCCACTGCTGGGTTGCTGAATGAGGTGCGTCCCCAGCAGGTGGATTGCGCAGTAGCGCTCTTGCTGCGGCTAGAGCACCCCTGTGGGGTACGCTTATCGCTGCAGAAGATCTCACGCTGGTTGGAGCCTGCATTGCTGGAGTCGGCGTTGCCGGAGTCGGCTGCTGGCTACCAGCTTGCGCCAACACACTCCGACCTGAGTGTGTCGACATGTACTCCCCGCTGGTCACGGTTCGCCGTGAATACATGGGAGGAGAGCTTGCCGCTGAAGGTAGCTTGGTCATCTTCGTCGGCAAAAGCTCATCGCGCAAGGGAAAAGCCCCCCTTCCTGGCGCGCCAAATGTCGAAGTGTGTGGTCGACACTTCCCCCGGACCTGCACTGGGAAGCCCGCGGAGGTTCTTTTTCGGAGGGGCTAGTCACTTGCGGAGAGCTTAAGCGTATGGACGAGTTAAGGAAGAGCTTGACATGGCGGATTTTACGTGGTTCGGGCCGCCGGAGCGTAAAACCCTACGTCCACGGCGAGCTGAGGAGCTCGCTGTATTGCTTGTTGCTCAGAACCGGAGTGCTGAGCTTGGGGATGAGTGATGTCTAGCGTATGAGTTGCTGGAGTGCGAACCCTTGCTAACGTCGCCTACCCGAGCCTTTTATAGTCCAAGGCTCGTGTGGCTTACAAGGGGGGCCCGGGACCCGACAGGTGGTCCCGAGGAGATTGCCTGCTGACTATCATATCCGTAGTTATGTCGGTAGTTGTCTCTGGCGAAGGCTTCTGAGTCTTCGTCTTGCCGCCCTGCCCATGCCGCATGGGTCGGCCTGCGCTGGGCTGGGGGCCGCGGCAGCCGTCTCGGCAGGAAGAGATGGCGCCGCTGCGGAATCCGGGCGCACGGGAACAGGAGAAACTCGCGCTGGCTTGGGAGCCGCGGCAGCTGTCCCGGCTTCCAAGCGCAACGGCGCAGACTCCCCGCCAGTCGGGGACGGCCGGGAAGTGCGAACACTCCAGCGGGCTCTGAACCCCGACTTCCGAGCCGGGGTAGGACTCCCAGAGCCCACTGTCGTCACTGACGGCCGCTCCGCAGTCGCCTGGACTGGCGGAGCAGGGGACGCTCCAGAAGCTCCACTCAACGCATCTGCCCGGGGCCTCTTTGTGTCGCCACCGGAAGGAGTGCCATCTCCAGAAGTAGGAGGTGCAGGCACCCCAGATCCCTGACTTGGCACAGATGCCGCCACTGGAGGAGATCGAGCGCGTTTCTTCTCTGGTGGCGGGTTGGAGGCCATGACGAGGGAGGACTCAAAGGCAAGAAGAGAAAGGCACAAGAGTCCAAGAAAAAGAGCTGGGAAGTGCGAAGGGAAGCCGCAATGCGGGTAAGATCCCCTCTTAAAACTTCCCAGGTGCAATTACAAGGGATTCGAAACTCTTCGAATACGCCGCATCGGCAACCGCTTCGACTCCAAGACCGAGCGCCGATGACAGGTGGACGAGCCGGCAAGGCACTCTGGCGGTTCCCGAAGAAAGCGCCGCAACATGCAGAAGTGGCAGTCTTGGGAACCGCCGCAGTAAAATCAACCATCAAGTGGGCGCACGCTCCCACGATCCCGCGCGACTGTTCGTGCTCCTGGAGCGGTCAGTGCGGGACTTAGAGAAAGTGCGCGGAACAGAAGAGACGGAGGTCCCACCTCGGGCTCACTATCTCCCCCGAGATGGGCCCAGGGGCCACTGTCGATACCCGCGATATGGGATACCCCCGCGCACAGGGGAAAATGCCTAAGGAACTCGCCCTTCTCCGCAGGGAGAGCTCTGAAGGTGCCACGCAACCGGCGTGGCCGGACCTCCCTCTCCTGAGAGGAAAGCTCCGGGTCCGCCACGTGGCCTACAGAAGCCGGACCTCCCCCCTCCGCGGGGGAGAGGTCCGAAGGCGCCACGTGTCCAGCTGGGCAGGACCTCCCTCTCCCCAGAGGAGAGCTCCGGGCTTGCCACGTGGCCGACAGAAGCCGGACCTCCCCCTCCGTAGGGAGAGGTCCGAAGGCTCCACGTGTCGTGCGGGGCCGGACCCCTCTCCTCTGAGGAGGGCTCCGGACCCGCCATGTGTCTAGCAGAACAGCGTTGCCTGCCCCCGAGCGGTAGGCAGCGGGCGTAAAGATGCCCCATACCTTGCCCGTACAAGGTATTCAAGGCTCGCGCCTTCCCAAGACGCGGAGACGCGGAGCACGCCTCTGTCAGGTGCCGTTGCGCCCAGTCGTATCACAGACTGGCGCGGGGTGTCAGAGCCCGCCAGCCAATAAACACAGCGACAAGACATCCTCTGCCGCCTCCGCCGTCATCAACCACTATGGCTAGCATGCGGCATGGGCAGGGCGGCAAGACGAAGACTCAGAAGCCTTCGCTAGAGACAACTACGACATAACTGCAGATACGATAGTCTGCAGACAATCTCCCCGGGACCACCTGTCGGGTCCCGGGCCCCCCATGTAAGCCACATGAGCCTTGGACTATAAAAGGCTCGGGTAGGCGACATTAGCAAGGGTTCGCACTCCAGCAACTCATACGCTAGACATCACTCATCCCCAAGCTCAGGACTCCGGTTCTGAGCAACAAGCAATACAGTGAGCTCCTCAGCTCACCGTGGACGTAGGGTTTTACGCTCCGGCGGCCCGAACCACGTAAAATCCGTCGTGTCAAGCTCTTCCTTAACTCGTCCATACGCTTAAGCTCTCCGCAAGTGACTAGCCCCTCCTAAAAAGAACCTCCGCGGGCTGCCCAGTTCAGGTTCGGGGGAAGTGTCGACCACACACTTCGACAGAACTTGTTAGCAAAAGTTTTACAATTAAACATTTATGCATATTCATAATGTGTAGTGATTAAACGTGGAAAAGTGGAGAAGAAGTGAAGCTTGGATCAAGGGACAAGAAGGGAAGTGATTAAGCTTCAAGTCATCATCAACTAACTTCACAAGTTTCTGACTTTAGTCACCTGCAAAACCAAAGCAACCTCCGGTTTGCATTTAAGTTATTTAAAAAGCTTTTACTTTGTTCACTACCATGTTTAGATTTTGTATGTGCATTAGGTCAAGGGTGTTTTATACTCCAAACGCATGACCAAATGAACCCTGGAGTCAATGGTAGAAAAGTGTTACTGTTGTAAAATACTGCCGTGCTGAATAGCTTAGGACATCCGGTAGAAGTCGAGTAGTTAGAATCTACTCGCGAGCTATAGTCGGATCACACGGGTATGATTTAAAAGAGGCAAACTAAAGTTTATATTTCTAAAGATGAGACCGGGCATGAGGGTTAGGCAGCGACAAGACGAGGTCTTGGTCGAGTAGCTCTACCTGTGTCGGTTAAGGACCGAAGCGTGTGCGGCCCTGGGAGCAAGTATTGAGTTGTGTATCGAATGCTTACTGCTATATGAGAACCAGGAAACCGATGTACCAGGTTAACTGGATTGTAGAGGCATACCACACCGTCTCGTTAGACCTATGAGCCCGAGACGGTGCGACTGGTTCTACAATCGAGTGTCATGCGAAAGGTTGCCACATACGACGTAATGAAGGACACCAAATTTGGGTCTTCAGAGGCGAGCATATGTGTCGAGTTATCCAGGCAATGTTTGATTCGAATCACCGCCCCTCGCGGTTATGAGTACCGCTTGCTCACTGCGCTATGACATAGTAATCAAGTTGTGTGAGAACAGTTTGCAAAGTTTTAATTGCTGCTATGATTATTGGAATTGCATCGAAACCTTGTTTGAAGTAGAGATAGAGCAAACTAAAGTTAATTTCCACCTTGGGACAGGTAACATTGGAATGAAGCGTTTCTTGTTTGATTGTGGAGTTCCAATGTTGCTGGGCGTGGCTAAAATCTGAAAGTTAAGGATGAACTTGTAGGCGAGTCTTTTTACAACTTACATGTTTAAGTCTTAAGTTACTTTCATGTAGAGTTGCATGCTTAGGAGAGACGGTTAAGTCTTGCTGAGCCTTTGTGCTCACTCTTGCTATATGAGTGGTTTTGCAGGTCAACATCGACGCTATAAAGAAGGTTGTCCGGTGAGACTCGGAAACTTCCGAGTCGGATAACACATGGAGAATCTAGCCGCTGTCATGTCTTCGTGTTGCTAGCGAGAGGAGTCCGAGGGCTAGACCTTCTCTTGAGTGCTTATTAGTTATTCGATGTGAGTTGTTTATAGACTTCCGTTGTAGTTAATTTATGTAAATTATTTACAAAGAACATTTGTAATCTTTCGCTTTTGATTTATGTAATATAGTTTTCCTTATGTGTGTGATGTTAGGTGCCGCATAATACGACACCACCCAATGCGATTCCCCGGCGAGGTGCCCCGTCCCCGTGACTGAACGGACGACGTCGGGGCCCTGTCACCAGGGTAGTTGTTTTCTATTTTTTTAAAATAAAAACCTTATTTACAACGGCCTTGCCCTGGCCGTTGTAAGTTAACTTAACTAACTTACGACGGCCAGGGATCCCAGCCGTCATAAGTAAGTGACCCAGCCAGCCACGTGGCGTGGCAATGGGCGACGACTGTTGTCAGTCGTCGTAAGTTAGTTATTTACGATGGTAACCATCGTAAATAATATTATTTACGACCAAAATTTTGAAACAGTCAGAAACTGTCGTAAATAAAGGAAAACCGTCGTAACCTACCGTCGTAAATAAAGAAAAACCGTCGTAAGGTTACGACGGTTTTCCTTTATTTATGACGGTTTCTGGCCATCGTAAGTGTGCCACATTCCTATAGTCTACACGATAAAATAGAGGTTCTCTTCCCCAAATGCTAGCGTCAAAGTGATTCATATCCATGTGATCGTGTATATCGAGTTTCATCTAGATCAAGGTCATTCACTCTGTCTGTTCGTACCTTCCATACCATATCAACTAAATAAAACGTTCACTGAGGTTTGGTCGCGCACACGCAACTCCTGCCAACTGAGCACCAGATATAAATGAACATCTCACTTGTTTCGTGGCCGAAGCTAACAGTATACGTAAATGACAGAAACATGCATGCTCATTCACGCACCACATACATATGTATTGTAGTCGTATCTGACCCCATAAAAATATCTGCCATTGTTTGCTTCATAGTTTAGAAGTCACGTGAATATTGCAGACTGTTCGCATTAAACATCTCCCGTTCAAACTTGTCCAGTTTTCGGGAATGCTAAATTGATTCCACGTGACCGCGATACGAAACCTCCATCAGAAGTAGCCTTTGAAAAAGTGTTATGTGAAGAAACTATAACAAGCAAGATGGATTTTCTCATTCTATGCTTGGTCGTCGTACATATATACTAAAGCAGCGTACAGCGTCTGGACTATTATTGATACCGAGCGTCCGTCAAAATCAAACATGTGTTTGTCCCCGCGGCGTGAGGGGAACATCGGTACGATAAGACGCGTAGCAGAAGGCGTACGTTGGTAGGTACAAGGTACCGTTCGATCTCGACCGGTCGATTCGGACGTGCAGATCGAGGAATCGGAACGTCGCCCTGCGCCCGGTACCGTTTCATCTCTTCACTCACTGACAAGTGGGACCCAGGGAGCGTGCGCCGTTGTGGCGGAAGCGTTTTTGCGGCGAGTGCGCGGCGTCGGCCGGGGAGCCCTTACCAGCGCGACACGTGCTGCTCCAGCCCCAGCCACCACCACTTGGGTTCGCGCGGGCGGTAGGCGGCAGCGCAGGCGGAGATAGATAAACAAGGCTTTTCCCCGTCGCGAACTACTGCCGCCGCGCTCGGGTTTCGTTGGGAAGCAGAGGCAGCCAGCGGGCGGCCGCATGCAGATGCATGCACGGTGGGATCCGGGGGGGCGCTCCCGTGTCCAGGTGGAGTGGGGGTGGCCTCCACGGGCGGGCGACGAGGCCCGCACGACGTGTCCGCTGTCCTTTTCCCCTATCGCCCAAACGCATTTCCTCTGGTCTCCGGCACGGCACGCGGGCCCGGCGGGTGGATCGGCGTGGCCCGTACGTGCCGCCCGCCGCGGGGCACGAGGGGGTGGCGCCGCGCCGCGCATGCCGGCGCCAGCCGTTCCCCGTCTCCGCGCCGCCAGAACTGCCCATCCCCATTGATCCCCGGCCGTCGCCCGGTTCGACGCCGCGCGGCTGCACACGCCTATCATCATCATCCGGTCATCCCGACTACGCGTACCAAGGCATAACTCACCAGACCTGCTCGTCTCGGGTGTAAAACAACTCCATTACTGCGGCGTCGCGAGGAGGGTTAGCGTACGTGCGCGCGTACGCCCGCGATTGTTCTTTATCCGTTCATCTTATCTCATCTCATCGCTAGTAGCACGTCGGATCGGCGATTACGAGGAGTAATACTTAATTATCTACGTATATATATCTAAGACATTTCGTTGCTTTTTTTGGTACAACATGAGGGTTGCGCGGAGGCTATATATAAAACGCCACTTGTCCCTTTCGCTGGCTTATTTTACGTCCTCGTCATGCGGTCATGTTAGAACTCAGGGGCGGCGAAGGCCTCTGGGATTGAACGTGCATGGCTGGATCGACCACGTTTCCCTCCGTTTGACTTGACGCCGAGGAAGCTGAGACGCTGTTTAGTAGAAATTGGCAAGTGCCGGAGGGCACACCTGCAAAATAAATTTGCGTTCTCAGCATTTGCCTCTTAACTGCGGACATGATCTAAATGCATGCAGGATTTTACTACGAGGAGTCGAGGAGATGAAAGTGGCTATGATATTATCCCGAACAAATGGCTAGCGAGCGGTGGGTTATCGACAAATCGGCCGTCACGCAAGCGATTACGTCGTGGGTTACCGAAAAACAAAGAAAATTACGGGGGGAGTAATATTTACTGCCACTGCTAGTGCGCAACGGAGTAGGCAGTTCGTTGCCTTTTGGGAGGGGAGACCGAGGCCAGGCCCGTCGCGCCTCGGCCTCGAGTTGCGGCACGGCAGGCACCCACCCGAGCGCCGGTACTACTACTAGACCGCTGCTCTGCTTTAAAAGCCTCCTCTCGTCGCCCCTCGCTTCGCTTCTCTCCTCGCCTCTTCTCGCCCTCGTCCTGTTCCTTCCGTTCCGCCCCCCACGATTCCCACGCCTCCCCAAAACCCCTCCCACCTCGCCGCGCGGCCGCCGGACTAGGGTTCGGCCCGCCCATGTCGTCGCCGGCGCCGCAGCCGCCGGGGACGGCTTCGTCCGCGCCCGCCCCGGTCACCGCGACCCCCATATCGGTGCAGCCGCCGCACCCTATCCAGTCCAAGCCGCCGCCGCTGCCGCAGCCGCAGCTGCAGGCGGCGGGCCCCTCCTCCGGCTCGCCGCAGCAGCTCCTGAATCTGGTGGGGCCCCAGCCGCCGGTGTACCGGGGCCCGATCTGCTGGAACTCCTACTGCAAGGACCCCGACCCCAACTCCTTCGGCCGCCGCGGGTGGAAGGTCCGCGCGGGCCCGCCCTTCTCTGTCTACGCCGACCTCTGCGGAAGATGCTAGTACGTACCCGTACTCCCTCAATCACTTCCCTCCTCCCCCTCCCCTGCCCCAATCGCAGCCGCCGGCGAGGCGCCCCGCGCGCTCGATTCGTGCCGGGGAAGCCCCGGTCGTCGGGGACGGATTCGCCGATGGCGCCCACCGGATCTACGTGGTACGTGGAGTGATAGCCACGTTGGTGCGATTTCGCGGGATACGCGGGGGTTTTCTGCAAAGTGGGTGGCTATTTTTTGGGCTGCTTTGACTTCCGTGCGACTGCTTTTGTTGTTGATGCATGCATGCATGCTGCTCACTGCTCCTCTCTGTTTTTCTGTCACCAGTTCGCAGTTCGAGCAGGGGATCTACTGCGAGACTTTTCACTCCGAGGAGGGCGGCTGGAGGAACTGCGAGACCTGCGGGAGGGTACGTGCTTGCGCTTGCTTGCTGATTAATACTCCTCTCCGTCCATGGCCGTCATGCTTCGTGCCTGCTGATTCATCGGTTCTTCTGTTTTTTGTTCTGCTCGAGCAGAGGGTGCATTGCGGGTGTATCGTGTCTATCCACAAGTACCAGCTGCGCGACGCGGGTGGGGTTGACTGTAGCAAGTGTGCTCGCAACACCCGTACTGCCATGGTATGTACTCATTGTCATTTCGTTTTCCAATTTTCGCTGGGATCTGCTGCTATTATTTTGGCGGATGAGATGTGGGATGATGAGTATGCGCAAAGAGTACCTTCCAGCTTGCACGCATGCCTGCTTCCTGGTGCTTTAGCTGGGTGAGCTTTGTCTATGTTGCATTTGCATCCTCTGCTGGGTAGAAATTCCTTAGTTGGCAGCATTAATTAGATAGATGTTATGTTGCATCCATTCCTGTTTCTGCCCTGCTAATATCATTTACTGAAGCCCAACAGTTAACTCGTGTAGTAATGGGAAGGATGTTTCACTTATGTGTGTGAAACCCTGCTAATGTTATTTACTGAAGCTGGCAATTTGTTGCTTGAAGGATGCCCGTTTTTGCATTGAAGGCAGATGCATTTGTTGTACTAACTTAAATAGTGGGAGTTTGCAGTTTATTGTTTCCTTTTGTTATGTTTCATGTTTTGGTTCATCATAGATCATAATTGGACCTTATTATGCTTTTTAGGCACCACCGACTCCAGTATGGTCACCCTCTATGAATGTGCCTCAAAATGTAGCTGATAGAAAGGACAATCCTGTTAAGGGCTGGAGACCTCCTGTGGGCCAAATTTCAAGTCAGTGGCGACAGAATAACATGTGGAACATGTCCAGTTTACAGTCTGACTTGCAGCAGCGTCTAGCTTATGAATTTGATCGGCCTAGTGGTAGTGAAAAATTACTTCCTGGCCGCACTTTTATTCATGCCCCTGAAAGGAAGTTTGATGACATGCATGACAGGCCAACAACACCGGCCAGCATGAATCAGCTTATGAGGGAGAGAGATGCCAATGGGCATGGTCAGCCCTCCAGTATGGATCCAACATACTCTTATGCCCTGTACCACAGAGAAGGGCCACATCCAAGTAGTGTTAATGATCCTAGTCACCACGGAGGAGAAGACGAATCTTTGTCTTCAAGGAGAGTGGGAATAACAGATGCTTCTACAGGTGCAGATGCTGGCTTCAAGCTTGATTCACATCATCCATCTGATCAGCCAACTCTTCCAGTTGGTTCATCTTCTAATTTTGCATCAACAAATGGCTCGAAAGACCATATCAGGATTGCACCTAATCAGCATCAAGTGCAAATTGCACCCTCCTTGCAGAAACAGTTTTATCCTCACAGTGTGAGTGGTTATAATGAGTTCCAAGCACAAATGCGCAATGGTAGACCCAGAATGGATGCAAAAGCAAGATCTCAATTGCTTCCCCGCTATTGGCCTAGAATAACTGATCAAGAGCTACAACACTTATCTGGAGAGTATCCAACGTATTCTACTTATATTCATGAGCACTTTCCCTTTAACAGTTCTGTTTTTGGTTGCAAATAACAACATTCTTAACTTTGTCAAAGTGTTATCGTTTTCAACTCCTCTTCTTTCTGTTTATAGTTGTAAACAACACCATTCTCAACTCTGTCAACATGTGTGTTTGAACTTTGAACTCTTTATGAAGCGTTCCCTTAACTCTCCTACAGTTCACACTCTGTTACGCCTTTGTTTGAAAAGATGTTGAGTGCTAGTGATGCTGGCCGGATTGGTCGTTTGGTGTTGCCGAAGAAGTGCGCTGAGGTGAGTTGTTGGTTTGGTTGCCCTTTTCTACTTGTCTGCACTCTATTCATGATACTATACTGGTTGCTTAAGAGTTATTGACCATAGAAAATTTCCTTCCTTAATTAATTCTGTTTGTATGGTCATTTGGTTTCTATCCTTTGTATTTTCTAGGTCCGTGACATGTTATGCCATAAAAAGTTTAGCGTGCTCAATAGCTAATTTGATTTGATGCATAACAAAACTGTATATTTAGATTAACAGAATCCTAATATTGTCTAACATTTGTCTGAAATTCTTTATCAAATGTAGGGCATTTTAAAGAATCTATTAAAGAGTTTTCCTCATAGCATACACAGACATTACATGTCCTTGAAATGTTAGATTTATTCTTTCTTCATACACCTCTTAATAGAAAATGTCTAAATGAAAAATCATTTTGAATAGGCATACTTCCCTCCGATCTCTCAGCCTGAAGGGCTCCCATTAAAGGTTCAGGATATCAATGGTAAAGAATGGATATTCCAGTTCCGTTTCTGGCCTAATAATAACAGCAGGATGTATGTTCTGGAAGGTGTTACACCTTGTATTCAGTCAATGCAGTTACAAGCAGGTGATACAGGTAGATATCTTTTCCGAAACTTATGCGAATTGAGTAAGCCTACAAAAGCTTCATGTCATTACTTGTACTGCCAACATATTTCTGATACTTAAAAGGCATAATACATCTTTTAAAAAAATCTAAAAAGCTTACACTGACATTACTCATTTAGTCCATTTGTGTATGTTAAATATGCCATGCTCATTTACTCCCTCCCGTTCTTAATTGATAACATTAGGACAAATTAGTCCATTTTTTTAGCTAAGAAAGTTGTCTACGTTTGAAGGGTGGACCTAGCGCAGTGGTAGTGTCTCCACTTGTGTCTTGGGGTCTTAGGTTTGAACCAGCCTCTCTGCAAAAGCAGGGGTAAGGCTTTCTAGAAACAACCCTTCCTCAGACCCCACAATGCGTGGGAGGCTTCGGCACTTGGTATACCCTTTTAAAGTTGCCTATGCTTGCTATTTTCTTTTACTCCCTCCAGTGATAGCTTCTTTTAAATATATGAATTTTGAAGCAAGCCTATAAAAGGTGCATGACCTTACTTTGTTATGCAACCTATGGATTATTTGTACTGCAGTCATTTTTTGGATGCATAAGTGGTTAGTGTCTCTTATGCACCACAATAGTACTTAAAATGACAAACTTTTTTTGAACTGTAATGACAACTTATTTCGTGATGTTACCTTAGGTCCACTCAGTCCATAGGATCTGAACAGTCTGATCAGGTTTGATCTGGTCTGTGATGGGCTATAAAAGGCCTAGGGGTCCAAGGAATAAAACGGACCGCCCAGTTAGAATTATTTGTTCACCTTTGGTTACTCACCTACGCTGGAAGTCTAACAATAAATATTTCTTGTTAATTTGGTGTTACAAGCATTATAACTCGCTGATATTTTTGTGCTGGCTATTCTGCTGCATTTTTAAATTTACACATCACCTGGCCTGATGTTATGTTGTATTATTGCTAACTTGTTTACTCCATGATTTTCTACTTTATTTTCTGCCTTCACTTTTTGTTAATTTTCACTGTCCTATTAGCAATCATTTTTTATGTTCTAACTCGTTCAATTTTTCTCTAGTAACCTTCAGTCGATTAGATCCAGAAGGGAAATTGGTCATGGGTTTCAGGAAGGCAACAAACCTTTCTACAGAACAGGTATGCAAACTATTTAGCTCTGATCGTAGCCACCTCTTAAAATAGAACATATAAAAATTTTATTGCAGTACATCTAACACTTGAATAGATGAATCAGATGCACGTCCAATTCCAGTTGTCTCTGTTTTTGCCTGATGATATACTAGTTTGATGTCCATCTCTTTGACCAATTTGTATCATCTGAAATGGGATTATTATTGCAATACCTATTTCGGAAATCCACCATAATGTGCTTTGAATGGGTTCTTAGCAATATTGAAGTCTGAAACATGATGGCTTGTTCTGCTCCGGATTTGATCTGCGTTGCTAAAAGTGTTTGTTTCTTCAATACTCATGTGTGATAAATATTTCATCTATTGATCCTTTTTGCTCATTCTTGAATATACGAGGTTTGGACCAACTCTAGTTCCTTACGTGTCCTAAACTTCATATATTTAAGAATGGAGGTAGTATGTTGATTATTTTTTCAGGAGTTAATGATTTCCTGTCTCCTTATAGGATCAAACAACAAAGCCTGCCAACGGTGCGCCAACATCTTCAGAGGCAAATGGTAAAGTTCCTGCTCCGGATTCAAGTCCAAATGCTGCAGTTTCCCTACAAAATAAAGTCAGAAGAGAGAGCAACAACTCTAGCCCTGTGGAACAAGCCATTGCTAAAATGGACAAAGGAGGATCAGCACAGAAGGAAAGCCTAGGAGCTGGTCAGTCTTCCCTAGGACCTGCCAAGAGAAAAACAACTTCTGTTGGTCAAAAGATTAAGCGGCTACGGATGGATAATGAGGAATCAATGGAACTGAAGATAACATGGGAGGAAGCTCAAGAATTGCTTCGCCCTCCTCCTAAGGCCCCCTCTATTGTTGTTGTTGATGGCCATGAATTTGAGGAATATGAGGTCTGCCACACCTTTCAAGTTTTATCTAGAGTTATAATTTCTGGACTACATTTTATTGATGTTTCTAAGGCACCAATGAACCAAAATAACTCTGAGTGTGCTGTCATCATACACATTGCTTATGTATTCTTGATTGAGAAGAATAAAGCACATATGTTTCTGTCTGAGATCATGTACTTTTCAGGAGCCACCGATACTTGGTAGGAAGACATATTTTGTGACAGACCAATCAGGGTAATATTTCTTGAACTGGAAAATTTTGACATGAACTTTCTCTTTGTGCGGAAGTGGATGCAAAGAATGTCCTCTTTTGTTTATATACAGTAATGCATTTACCAAGGGTTCTGCTCACCTTACCTTTCTAGTATTCCCTCGCTTTGGTAATACAACTGAAGTGTCATGGATTACAGTATTAGCAAATGGAGGGAGTACCTTTCTTCTTTTTTACCTATTGCATCAATATGTATTTTTTTTGTTAGTACAATAGTCTCTTCCATGTCTTATTTTTTATAAAAAACAGTGCAACTCATCAATGGGCCCAGTGTGAGGATTGTTCCAAATGGCGGAAACTGCCGGCTGACGCGCTTATGCCCTCTAAATGGACCTGCTCTGACAATAAATGGGATCCAGAAAGGTGACCTTCTGTTAATGTGATTCGTTTCATCAAGAAGGTTCCTTTCATTTAGTTTTCCGTACTAGTAATACAAAGATATTCATCTTCACAACCAAGAACCTCAAGGTAGCAAATCATGCTTTGGTCTTTCGAAGTGGACTGCCTGGAATGAATCTTGTTAAGAAATCAACCAGGTCTTGGTCCGAAATCATATGATTCTGTTGGGTCATTGACATATTTTCTACTAGGAAGTATGAAACCATATGATTCCTGAATCCCCTATGGAGTAGATGACCTGATTCCTGAATCCTCTATGTAGAATGCCATTTTCGCTCTGTTCGACAATTTGGTTCAATGCTTATTTAAAAGCTACTGATATTGCTACAGAATTTGCACTTTTGTCAGTATTATCTTGTTAAAATTTACGCTTCTACTTGCTCAAGAATGATACCATCGAGCGACTCTTTCTATTGAGCTTTAAATACAATCTGCTGATACATGATTTGACATGATTCCTAATATTTATTTATTGGAAGATAATACATTTTTATAATGTTTGGGATTGTCAATTAACCTTGGACAATTCTACATTATTCTTATTTTTTAAGCTTATGGCTTGCTAATCACTGTAACTCAACTATTCAGCTAATTGCCACTACTGTCTCTAGGTCATCTTGTGAACCTGCACAAGAGATAAGCATGGAGGAGCTTGCAGAATTCATACCCATAAAATCTGGTATGATCCACGTTCCCTCCAAAATGTGTACTATGGTTCTTCAGAAGTTGGATTTCATTAGTAGTTACTTCACAATAGAAATGCTGAAGATGGATTTCAGGAGTAAAAATGGACTAGATTGCATACAGCCGTGAGATACTATAGCTGGGGTAGACTTTGGAGAAGGACAGAGCATTGCCAGTAGTTGGATGTGCCAAAGGGCTTCAGTCTTTGCACATACAATAGAAATGCTGAAGATGATTTCAGGAGTAAAAGTGGACTAGATTACAGAGATCTGTGAGCTACTATAACTGGGGTAGACTTTGGAGAAGGGCTGAGTATTACCAGTAATTGGATGTGCCAAAGGGCTTCACTGTCTTAGCACATACTATAGTAAGATACTTGGCAGCATTTAAAGGGAATTCGTGTGCCTGCAGTGCTATAATGAAATGTGGTGTTAGCTTGCCCATGCCCATGTCCCATTACCCTTTATATTAGCACTTGTTCTTTTTTACTTTCATCTCCCATTGGCATGCAGACTTTATACTAAATTTTCCAGACCTTGCTTTATATGACGTGCACATTTTTCAGTGAGCTATATCTACATTTAGTGATCTGTTGGAGTTGCAGTTGCAAGTATACGTTTAATGCTCTTTTTGATACTTGGAATTTTTTGTCTCTGTTCATTACCAACAAGCTTCTGCTAATTGCAGGTTTGGGTGGGGTGAAAAAGTCCAAAGCAAAGATAGAAGCGGACACTATTGATGCTTCGGATGGGTTGGACACACTTGCAAAACTTGCTATTCTTGGTGAGGGTGAAGCTCTTCCTTCACAACCAACCACAAAACATCCTCGTCATCGTCCTGGCTGCTCATGCATTGTTTGCATCCAACCACCAAGTGGGAAGGGCCCAAAGCACAAGCAGACATGCACCTGCAATGTCTGCATGACAGTTCGTCGTCGCTTCAGAACACTCATGCTTCGACGTGAGAAGCGCAAGGATACAGATTCACCTCGGAAGAAAGAGGCAGGCCAATCAAGCGAAACAGTTCCGCAAGCTGGGTCTGGCCCACCGGCAACCATTGCCAGTACAACTAGCTCCCCGCAGAAAACAGACCCAAATGCTGATGGGCCTGAAGACATGGCTGTAGATCATAAGATGGCATCGTCACCTGTCAAGAACCATATCGACCTGAACATTCAGCCTGACCGTGATGATGAGCATTCACCGAAGGCTGATGCAGCTGGTGCGATGAGCCTTCGAGACAATCCAACTTAGGTTGGCCTGCTGCTTGTCCAAACAGTCGAGATCATACTAGTGAAAGTGGACATATATACCTGATCGAATATTTCCTTTCAGAATGTCTATACCGATGAAGAAAAAAGTGTCTTGAGGTGTTGTAGCTTTTAGGCGTTACCTTCAGATACCAAAGGCCCTGTTCCCATTTGCGGAGAAGACTAAAGTCTTTATGTTGTCCTGTATACCATAGAACAGAGGGTATGTATTGCGTGGTGGCGTTGTATACCCTGTATGTATATTAAGTACAGCGCTCTTGTGCAGCAGGCTAGCAGGAAATTATTCGTGCATTGAATCCATTCACAGTGCTAGGGGAAGGTTTGTGCTTGTCCACTCTGTGTTCCAGGGTAGGGACGCCCCCTTTGCAATATCTCGATTGGGCACAAACGTATTGTAGGTGTTTTCGTATTTGTTATTTCATGTAAAGATGATTGCTATTCTGTTTATAATAATATGCAGTGATGCGTTGTTCCCCTTGCCGTGAAATCAAATTCTAAAATCAGAATAAAATAATGAAGCGAAGTTTCTGATGTCGATGTGCTTCCTCAGTTGATTTGAAAAAACTTAATGTTCCTTGACGGGCACGGTGCAGGGTAGCAGCAGCAAGGCCAAGTACAACTGTCTGCCTTGTGCAGTTGTGCCTTCTACATGGATATTATCATTCCCATGCACGGAGTATTGGGCTCTCAGCAATAATAGGTAGCTACCTTATCTGTGCCTTGTGCAGCTGTCTTTTGAACCTCTTAATAGTTTCAGTATAGAGAGGGAGCGTGCTTTGGCTACATTGCGTTTCATGAAGATGCCGCTTGGGTGAGATCAAGACGGCTTCTCCGGCGCAGGCACAGGATTCCGCCGCAATCGATTCTGCCTTCTCCCTGCTCAAATCTTTTCGGGATGGGTAGTGAACACTCCGAACATCGATAGTATCACATATCCGAGGAGCACATGATGAGCAAAGAACCAAAGAACAGCAGCTAAAAGATCAGTATTCATGCCCCGCAAGAGAAGTTGCGAGATGTTCAGGGCATCCACCCTAGCCAGCCAGCGCCTGTCACGCTACCAAGGGAGCTGTATCAGACCAGCCAGCCTCTCTCTGTCTCGTGCATAACACTATCACTATCACCTTCTCACTTGACAAAACCATATCTTACACAGACCATGAACCAAACCCAAAATCGAGAACGCACTCGAAAAAAAAGGCAGTCTTTCCTTGCAAGTTGCAAACTTAGTATTTTTCAGTAAACGCTGTCCCTGCTGAGCCTGAGCATTTCGTTGTAGTGCTTGAGCGATTCCTGCCGCTGCAGCCGCATCTCCATGTTGAACTTGTTGATGAACGCCTCCACCCGCCGATTCAGCTCGTCCTGCCCCAGCGACGGCTCCCGCCGCACAGGCGCCGGCGCAGGCGCCTTGCTCCTCCCGTCGTTGAACGTCTCCGCCTTCCGCATGGCCGCTGCCGGGGCGGGGGCGGGATCGACCTCGCCGCTGCCGCCGCCGCCGGACGGGCGGCGACCGGGGCGGGTGTCCCAGGTGTCGGACTTCTTGAGGTGCCGCGCCAGCGGCGGCGCGCGCCCCTCCGTGATGGCCTTCCACGTGCTCTCCAGCGTCTCCTCCTTCCGCGGACGCGCCACCCTCAGAGCTTTGCTGCCTGCAACCACACATGCGCAATCATCCATCAGTATCAAACTAAATTGTGAATCCAAAGCAAGAAAATTCCGGAAAGAATGAAATAACCAGAATTGGTCATCGTTGCTCCTAGTTAACGACCGGCGAAAATTCGAAATTAACGTTGCGTTACCTTCGGGGCTTGGCTTGGCCGCCTTGCGGCTGAACCTCGCCGACACCAGCGGCTTCTCCCTCGAGTTGGTCAGGTCCGAGAACGGCGCCATCTCGTCCCCCACACCCTTGTCGACCACCACCGGCTCAGCGCCCTTCCGCCGCGGCTTCCAACTCGACCTCGAAATCGAATACTCCTCCTCATCCTCTTCCTCGAGCACCGGCGCCGGCGCCGGTACCGCCTTGCTCTTCTTCACCACCGGCTCCTCGGCCGCCACGAACTCCGCGGCCTGCACCACGGGCGCCGGCGCAGGCACCAGCAACGGAGCCGCCGTTGGTTCCACCGCCGAGACGTGCTGCTCCGACTCCGGCTCCGGCTCCATCCCCGGGTAGGCCGACGGGCAGTCGGTGGCGCCGCTGCCGGGCTGGAAGCGCGACGAGGCGGCGATGGAGATGATGATGGCGTTGATGACGAGGTACAGGTACGGCGGGGTGAGCCACCCGGCCGCCGCGTCCCGCGCGCGAGGCAGCCCGTCCGCCACGAGCGCCGCCGCCGCGGGCCCGAGGAACCGCGCCCCCATCGCGAACAGCACGCCAACGGCCGCCGCCACCGTCGCGGCCTTCACCGTCCGCTCGTATCCCATCCCCACAGCCGCCGTTCCAGCTCCCTCTCGGCCTCTCCCCCAGCGCGCGTCGCGCCTCCTTGTTGCCGCTGTTGGTGGTGCCCGTGTGCTTGTGGTGCGGACGTGCGGTGCGCAGCGCGGGCGGTGAAAGTTGAAACGGAACGGAGAGAAAAAGAAAAGCGAGGAAGCGAGCGAGCAATTAGCAACGTGAGGTGGGGCGCAGCGGGAGGGATTTATAACGAAGGGGTCGGGCCGGCGGCGAGTTGCGGGCCGTCCCATGAAGATTTACCGGACGGTGGATGGTGACGACGCGCGGGAGGCTGTGAGGAGAAATGCTTGGAATGCCCTAGATCAGGATCAGCAGGCGGCGGCAGCACTGGTAACTGTGGGGTTTCGGTCCCTATAGATGTTGTGAAATCTCGTCAAAGTTGTTTTTTTTTCCCTTGTTTTGCTTCGCTTGTGTTGCTGGCCTACCACGCACGCTGATCGGACGGCTCAGATCGAGGCAGCACGGCATTTTCGAGCCGTGCGTTTTCACAGACCTGTGTACCACCACGAGCAAGACGCCTGTGCCATGTGGGTTCGCTAACGCGATCCATGTTCGAGGGGCGGGACCTGCATCTGCACGCCCGTAATAAAGGCTCGACGACGACGAGAGGTAGGGGTAGGGCGCGCGGCGACCGACGATGATGGGGGACGAGCGCGCGCTCAAACGGTCAGCAAAATGTAACCGTTGGCGCGGGAGAAGAGAGCGGGCGCTCGGGGGGTGGGGGCCGCCCTCAGGCGAAGCCTCGCGTCTCGCTTCGTGGGGCCTCACGCGCGGCCACGTACTCTTCGGCCCCGGCCCGCTTTATTTGACCGGCGTCACACGCGGCCGCTCTTTTCCGTTTCTTTCTTTTTCCCCGGGGTGGGGGTTGCCTTGCTAGCGCTGGTGGGAACAAGAATTGTCCAGCTCAGCTGACCTCACCTCACCTCACCATGGTGCAGCGGCGTCGGTGCTCGAGTCTATCCTCGCCTCTCCTCCCGGCACCGTGCGCGGGTTGCCGTGTCGAGCCCATCTGTTTCCGTTCGGTGTGCCGTCCGTAACTCGTGTCGTGTGCAGCACAGACCTACGGTACATGTGATCAGCCAGTGCGACCAGTTTTTCTTCGAAAAATGCATCCAATCATGAAAAGCTACGATTGGGAACCGAACTCGCGAACGTACGGTACATACAGTCCGTGTGGCCTCGGCACCAGCTGTTGCTCCGTATTGATGAACCCGTCGTAGCATATCAATAGATAGGCAGGGAACGCACGAACACTAATTACGTGCATGTGCGCGGCAGGTACACCGAGCTAGTGTAGTGCTTTGCTTGAGAGCAGGACCAATTAAGGTCTCTAGTAATTAATTGAAGCTCAAACTACCTCTGTGTTGCTGCGTGAGAGCAGCCTGTATTACTAGCTAGTATAATGATTGGTCGGGCACAGCCGGGCGCGCGTGCATGCTGGATTCGGCGGATCTCCGGGACGGCGACGGTTCCCGAACTCGGCGACTGACGTCGATCGGCGGGCTCGGGAAAATAAAGGACGACCCGGCCGGCTGCGCCACGGCGCGAGCGCGACGCTTGCTTCCGCTCCGCGAACTCCTCTCGTACGTTTCAGCTGCGACCGGGCGAGTGCGGTGTGGGTGATCGAGCTAGCAACGCGATCCATGTGCGGCCTCCTCATTAGCTAGCTTGTTGGGATCGTACCCAGTACCGAACTAAATCAAGCCCTAGCCAGCTCTCCCACGCGAAAGTATGTACATATGCGTGCATCTCATCACGCGTGTATGTAACATCTCGTGCCTACCGACCTGTCGCGACCACCCTTCTCTACGTACGCGTCGCCAAATCTCGGTGAAGCGTACCTCTGTGTACAGGAGTATATGTAACACGTACGGTGACCCGAGATATGGCCACCGAGATTCATGCGCTGCTTGATTCAGCTGATCAAATCAATTTTTTTGGATGAAAGCTACGGTGAATCGTGCTGAATCTGCAAGCCCATATCTACTCACGCTACGCAGGGAGGAGACCAGAGCGGTCATCAAAATCTAGCCAATCCGTGGCCTCGGCCGGCAAGGCGAGCACTACTACTACTAGGACTCTCTGTGTTTTTTTTTCCTTGCGACCCACTGCTAGTACTACTACTTTTCGACGCGACTCGTGGATGCGCAAGCGTTTGGCGTCTTCGCGCCGCCGAAACTCGTGCCGGGAAATGGAAAAGGCTAGCGTCGCGCAGCCGGCGCGCGTCGCACGGTGCACCATGCGTGCCGTGCCGAAACGGGAGACGTAGAGGAGGAAGACAAAACGCGCGCGCGCCGTACGTGGAGTGGACCGCGTTCGTATCGTACGTCGTCGGACCCGTGGCCTGCAGGTTCACCTACCTGCCTGCCTGCTTGCTGCCTACCAACCCATGACCATGAGTACTACTAGTTCGTCATTTCCGGCATGTGAGCCGGCCGGCCGACGACCAGCGGCAGCGGTAGCTGTGTCGGCCGGACCCATGTGCAGGGCCAGATTTAGTAGTCACTACACGAAAAACGATTATTCACGATAGCCAAATTTATTATCGATGGAGCCGTCGTCTTTAACTTTATTGACGACGGCTTTGTCTAGCCGTCGTCAATAACACTGTTATTGACGACGGCCAGACGAGCACCGTCATCAATAAATAATTGACGACGGCGCCCGTCGTCTTTAACTTAATTCGGGCCCACCCGAGGAGTTATTAACGATGGTGACCTAGCACCGTCGTCAATAACACAGTTATTGACGACAGTTGAACAAGTACTGTCGTCAATAAATAATTAACGACGGTGTCCGTCGTCTTTAACTTAATTCGGGCCCACCCGAGGAGTTATTGACGACGGTGACCTAGCACCGTCGTCAATAACACAGTTATTGACGACAGCTGAACGAGTACCGTCGTCAATAAATTATTGACGACGGTGCCTGTCGTCTTTAACTTTTATTGACGACGGTGACCAGACACCGTCGTCAATAACGGGACATATAACCCGTACGCGAGCCGAGAGGCGGCCAGTGCCGCCTCCCGACTCGCGCCGAGGTCTCGTCGCCGCCGCCCTCCCCGCCGGTCCCCGCCGCCGGTCCCCTCCGCTGCCACCGCCGGTCCTCGCCGCCGCCGGCCGCCTCCCGACTCGCGCCGAGGTCTCGTCGCTGCCGCCCTCCCCGTCGGTCCCCGCCGCCGCCCGAGGTAAGTCCCTCTCCCCCTCCGGCCCTCCCCCCGCTCCCCCTCCCCCTCCGGCCTTACCCCCGCTCTCCCCCTCCCCCTCCGGCCCTCCCCCCGTACAATCTGTTTGTCCTGCTGCTGGATGACACAAAGTTCCAAAGAGCACACCACTGCCAACCAAATCCAGAACTGCTCTAGTATTATATTACTCTCCCCATTACAATATATGTATGTGCGTGTATATTTATCTAGAAAGGGAACAAAAAACATAGATCATCATGTACTATGTATCTGGTTGTAAAATTCTTTGTTTATATTGCACCATGCCATCTATTTCAAACTCCTGCTTTAACCATCTTTATATTTGAAGGCTTTTCCATCAACCTAGAATGTTTTCAAGATGTGCAAACAACATCAGTTGATGACAACCCAGCTTCTAGAGTTGCTACACCCCAGCTCCTTGTAACCTGTTAAATTTCAGAACCCTGAGCCTCACTCTCTCCTATAGCAATGAAAAATGAGAAATGGAAGATGTAGGGACATCATGTCTTTTAAATACCTTTTTAGGAATCGGCCGGGGCAGAAGTAGCTTGAAGCCTAGCAAGATTCTTCTGAAGCTGGCCCAAATGAAATGCAGTAACAAGCCACAGGAAGCAGAGCTGATATAAAAAAACTTTTAAGACGTATCTACCAGAACTTAATAAATCCAAAAACATGGTTGGCACACACAAAACTTTATGTATCAAGTCCTTGAAGAAATTATCCGATACCAGGGTCAACAGTAGTTTGTTTTTTGCATATGCAAAGATATCAAGGATATTTTCCTTCTTTCTGTACAACTACAAAAGGGGCTACAACAAACTGCTAGAACTGCCGCCCTCTAGTAGGAATCTTGGATGAAGGAGAGACGGTACATGCATTCGAGCAAGCAAGACAACAAATGCAGATCCTTTTTACACGAAGGGCCCTGATATTAGGACCACGAGAGTATTGCAACCGCTGACTTTGGCGGATGCATCATGCCTTTTTGTATTATTTACCTTAGTAGGATTTGCAATTGGGTTCCCAAAATGATATTCTTATTAGAACAGTTTTGATATCATCTTCACAAGAGACAACTTACCATTTTGCCATATTTGTTTCTTTAGGAAGAAATATCACCTTTTTATGTTGGTATCGTTGCCTTGTCAATGAAAGTATAGAATGCACAACACCTTCTACACTAACTGTGTATGTACAGTGTATTCACATCATCAGTGCAGTTGTCAGTTATTACATACCCTCCCTCGGCTCTCCCCCTCCGGCCCTCCCCCCGCTCTCCCCCTCCCCCTCCGACCTCTCCCCCGCAAGGCCGAGAAGGAGCGGGACAATATGTAATATGCTTAGAACTAGAAGCAATAGGAATCTAACTCAATCTGAAAGTGGAGCGGCCTTGTCCACTAGCCCACTTAGTACATCTCACTGAAAACATGCTAACGACCATCACAACGACCCGCAACTTTGCTAGCGGGTTGAAGTGGGTCTCATCCACGCGCCCGCTGGATACTGTGGACGCGCTGCACAAACCCGCTAATCCCACATATATCTGCAAGGCCCGCTTTCAAAATTTGTTCCTCTACTGTTCAAATCAACGTATCAAGCTCTAAGACAGCACCACCTGTGAGCCGCCGCCAGCCAGCCAATGACGCTGGACAGGGAGGACATTTTGGAGGACGTGTGCTAGTACCAGTCCCGGTCGCCGCCGCCCATCCCCGCCACCGCCGCCGCCCGTCCGCCCTGCCTTCGCCCACCCTGCCTCCTCCGCCTCCTCCGGCCTCCTCCGCCGCCTAGCTGGCCGCCCGCCTCCTCTGCTGCCGCCGACGCCGCCACACCCACCTCCCCTCCTCGCCTGACGCTCGCCTAGGCGATCGCCTAGGCGTCCCAGCGGCCGGCTTGTAACCACAGCACCAGGACCTCCCACCCATGCCAAACATAGTGAAAGGAAATTGTAGATGACCCAAGCATCATAGCTGAAACATGACGAGATAGGAAAGTTCAAAATGAGCTGGTAGTACAACTATTAGTTCAAGGACTTCTGCAACTCTAGTAAGAAAAGCTACCATCATATGGACAACCTTGCAAAAACATGATGAAGAGAAAGAAAGACTTCTGTGTGGCTGCCATCGCCTGGCCGAGCGTCGCCGATGCCGGCGCCGCCTCCGCCCGCCACCATTGCTGCAAGGCGCTGCTGGCCCCTCGTGCTACCACCGTCGATGCCTCACGCTGGCGATTCCTCGCGCCGCCACACCCCGCCCTGCCGCCGCGCACCACCATCCCGTGCCCCGCCCCACTGCGCACCGCCATCCCGCGCCCCGCCCCGCCGCCGCCGCTGCCGTCCCGCCCCAAGCCCTGCCCGGCCGCCCCTGCTCACGCCGAGCCCCGGCCGCGCCTCGGCCGCCCCGAGCCCCGACCTTAGTTGATTAATTGTTTAATTAGTATTGTTATTGATTATTGTTTAAATAATACTTTGATTGATTGCGTGATTAGTTACTATATGTAAATAAATGGGTTTCGGCCCGGTCCGGCCTGACACGACCCATTTAGGGTCTGTCAGGGCCCATTTATTGGTAATGTATTAGTCGAGACAGTCACCGAGGACGGCAAGCTCCCGCGCGTGGACGGCGGGCCCCGACAGTGCGGTTTCATCTTTGACCCACTTACGACAGGGCATAACGTACGACGGCTAACCCTAAAGGCGTCGTAAGGTAATGGCAGGCCCCAACGGGGCATAACTTAGGATGACTAACCCACTTCTTTGTCTCTCGTTCTTTCCTTCTCTCTCGTTCTTTCCTCTCTCTCTTTTAAATGACTCAAAAACGAAAGATTGACGTAAACCTATACAACATGCGTCACCCGTTTCGAACGGGCCCGTCTCACATGTGTTACGCATGTGAGGCGTGTACGTTCGGAATTGTCCCTTTTTGGACAGCCTGGAAGTGACTGAGGGGGCGTGGCATGTGATGAAACGCGGGTTTAGGTCTAGACGAGATTTCGACGGCATAACCCTGTTGTTCTCTGCTGCACCATTTTCGGGCGTGCAGTGGAGAACAGCGGGGTTATGCTGCCGAAATTTTGTTCAGATCCATACCACGCGTCTCGTCATCAGCATGCTCCGCTCGATCACTCTTGGGTGGGTTTAGGACCTATCCTTTCCAATAGATGTAGGGCCGTGACATAAATAAATTATAAAGTAACTATAATTTTCTTGACATTAAACTGCAGATTCAAACATAGGTGAGGATCGTAGTTGGATGTATACCGGTTGGAAGAATAGTTTTGGTGGTCACTCGGATGAGTGGTTCGCAAAGACAGATGCTTTTGTAGATCGAGCTTTTTCATTGTCAAAGATCGATAAGGTGCGGTGCCCATGTACGAAATGTCAAGGTGCAAAGTGTTGGGACAAAGTGAATTTGGCGTTTCACTTATGTCGATACGGTTTCATGCAAAATTATGAGATGTGGACCTTTCACAGTGAGACATCTTCTCAACCCTTACAAGTTTCAGATGAGGATGATAACACGGGGGTCGATAGGATGGACGAGATGCTTGATGCCATAAATCCTGAATTGATGGAGGATCCTCCTCCAACGGAGGTTGAAGCGTTTTTCACGCTTCTCAAAGATTCAGAAGTGCCGTTGCATGAACACATCGATGTGACGCTCCTTACTTTCATGACTAGATTTATGGCCATTAAGTCTAAGTATTTCTTCTCCAATAACTGCTACAACGATCTTATCAAATTGATCAGCTATATCCTTCCACAACCACATAAAGTGCCTAAAGATATTTATCAGTCTAAGAAGTTGATTTCTGGTCTAGGTATGAAATATGAGAAGATTGATATGTGTCTAGACAATTGCATGTTTTTTTGGAGAGAGCATGCCAACGAGAACAAGTGCTTAAAATGTGGTAAAACGAGATTTGTCAAAGTTGTTAATGACGACGGTTCAAAAGTAATGACTCAAGTCGCACAGAAGCAGCTTCGCTACTTTCCTGTCACACCTAGGTTCAAGCGTTTGTTTCTATCTAAAAAAAAAGCTAGACACATGAGGTGACATAAAGAAGGTGTACGTGAGAACAACAACATAATGGTGCACCCGTCGGACGGTGAGGCATGGAAGGCGCTTGACCGCTTCGATCTAGATTTCGCCAATGACGCGAGAAATATTCGCTTTGGGTTGGTGACAGATGGCTTCTCACCGTTTAGTACAAACGCCACATCATACTCTTGTTGGCCCGTGTTCGCTATTCCGTACAACTTACCACCATCGCTTTTATGAAGTATGAGTTCATGTTTCTATACCTTATTGTACCTGGACCGGATCATTCTGGTTCACGATTGAACGTGATGATGCAGCCATTGATTGAAGAGTTCAAAATGTTATGGACAGGAGTCGAAGCGTACGACTGTTATAGAAAACAGAAATTCAACCTTCGAGCTGCGTACTTGTGGTCTGTTTATGATTTTCCAGCTTACGGCATGTTTTCTGGCTGGAGCACTCATGGTCGATTGACATGTCCAATATGGGCTTCGGACACGGATTATTTTCGTCTAAGTCATGGTGGCAAGATATGCTACTTTGATTGTCATAGACGTTGGTTACCGCCAAATCACGTGTTTAGGCAACAGAGAAATGCCTTCAGGAAGGGTACCATTGTAAAAAAGGGACCACCACAACGTCTGAACGGGTCAGAAATTGTTAAACAGCTCAACAATCTAGTGCCAGATGAAGGTCGTCCTGGATATTTTGTTGGTTACGGAGAGGATCACAATTGGACTCATATATGTGCACTATGGGAGTTACCGTATATGAAGTCTTTAATTCTAATGCATAACATTGATGTCATATACGAGGAACGTAACATGGGCGAATGCATCATAAGCACGTGCTTGGATATGACGGGCAAAACAAAAGACAATATAAAAGCTCGGAAGGATTTGGCAGGGGTTTGTAACCGACCAAGTCTTGAGCTCTCCGAAGCTGGTGGCAAACCACGAGCTTCTTTCTGCCTTCGACCAAAAGAAAAGAAAGAAGTCTTCAAGTGGTTGAAACAGTTGAAGTTCCCAGACGGTTATGCTGCTAGCCTGAGAAGAGCCGTTAATGTTAAAACTGGAAATCTTACTGGTTTGAAGAGCCATGATTATCACATAATCATGGAAATACTTCTGCCGGTTATGTTTCGAGGCTATCTTGACGATGAGGTGTGGAAGGTGTTAGCCGAGCTTAGCTATTTTTATAGACAGCTTTGTGCTAAATAAATCAAAAGGGAGATGATGGAGAAGTTGGAAAAAGAGATACCCATGCTTTTATGTAAGATGGAAAAAGTATTTCCTCCAGGGTTCTTCAATCCAATGCAACACCTTCTAATCCATCTTCCATATGAAGCTAAAGTAGGTGGCCCTGTTCAATATAGGTGGATGTACCACATTGAAAGAGCACTCAGATGTCTAAAACCGATGGTTCGTAATAGGGCAAGGGTTGAAGGATGCATCGCCGAAGCATTTACACTTCAGAAGATAGGATACTTTTCAAGTGTCTACTTTGTAGAAGAACATAATGTTAATGCATCGGTGTTACGGTACAATATGGCTGAAGCAACCTCTTGTAGCGAACTCTCACTTTTTCAAACGAGAGGCAGCAGTATTGGTAGTGGCACGAGCTATGATGCTTCAGCAGATGAAAAGACAGCTGCTTTGTTATACATGTACGCTAACATAGATGGGATGGACAATTTTTTTCAGTAAGTGGTTGTTCAACATCTATACTAATTTGCGTGGTGTGTTATATATCTACACTAATAATTCTATTTTGTCCTGATTTAGTGAGTTCGATCGACGAAATTGGAAGTCTAAGCAGCAACCTACTGGCAAGCAAATACAAACAATGCGACACTATGGAGTAAATGGAGGACCTAACTTCCAAACCTGGTTTCGAAATCATGTAAAGTTTTCCTTGTCTTGTTCCTCTTAGTAATTATGTTCATAGCATAAAATAGTCTTCTTACTTCATATGTTGGACAGTGCAAGACACAAGCCGGTGTTCATGAAGATTTGCGACAACTGTCCAACGGATCCATTAAAGTTAAACTCTTTGGTCGATATGATGTCAATGGGTTCCGATTCCGTTCAACTCAATTTGAAGTTCAACGTCCTCTAAGGGCAACATCAAACACCGGAGTTGTGACGAGGGTCGCCGATGCCGAAGGACGTGAAACTAATTTCTATGGGATCATAAACAAGATCCTAGAATTTAGTTTTGCCGGGAGTAAAGACCTTAAAGTAGTCTTCTTTGACTGCGATTGGTTTGATAATAACAATGGAACTCGACAAAACCAATTTGGCATGGTAGAAGTCAAACACAAGGACCGACTACGAGGCTACGACACCTTTGTCCTTGCACACCAAGTCGAACAAGTGTACTATCTACAATATCCATGCGAAAAACTTAGTGCATGGTGGGTTGTACAAAAGGTGAATCCTCGTGAACGGTTATATACACCGGACAATACTGGTTACATTGATGAGGCAGATGTTGTTTACCAAGAAGAAGAGTTGCAGGATTCTTTTGTCGTTGAGTCTGGTCTACGACTCGATGAATTAGTTGGAGATGCACAAGACGTACAGACTCATAATGCGAAAAAACAAAAACGGCGAACAACCATGACAAAAGATCGATGGTCCGGTTTACGAAGTAGAGTACGTGATCGTGATACTGATGAATTTTGAAATTGAGTACAAGTATCGTTTCTTTCATCTCTTCTTTCGTATTCTATATTTTCCTTTATATTCATTATCAAATTTCCTTTCATCAGGATGTCATCGAGCAGTAGACGACGGGGGACGCGGGGCTTTCTGCCCTCGAGAGCAGACTCCGTTTTCCAGTGCTGTCAGTCTAGCAATGGTAGACTGTCTTAGCTGTTGGGCCTCGACAGAGGCCAGGGGTCACGAGAGCGATCACGACAGGTAAAGAATATTAAATTACATAAATTATATAAATAACTTTCTTAAATCTATATTACCAATCTTCAAATTTTTAGGACGACTCTACGTCTGAGGAGACAGAGGCTAGGGGTCCTCTTCAGACACCACAGGTTTCGGAGCCTGTTACAGATCCTACTTCGGATCCTCTTCAGGTTTCGGCACCGCAGGATTCAGACCCTGCTTCAGAGCCTTCCACAGAGCCTGATGTGGAGCTGGCTCCACAGCGGCGTTACAGGAGGAGCCACGGCTCCTCCTCCGGTTCCTGCACGGCTAGAAGATCGGGTCGTTATTCGTCCGGTTGGCGATAGGTAAGTAAATCTATAACAAATCAATTTAGATATTTTAACACTTATATATGTACTAATTGAGAATCGTGTATTAGGTCTTGGGCCGATGACTCGTTCACGGGTCAAGGACGCCACCACCAGGTCAACGCTGTCTTGGGCCAGCTCATCCGTTGTCACTACCCCGGTCTAGTGAACGGACGGGCTGCTACGTCTTGCGACGATTACGCTACGGCCCAGTACATTACCTACGGCAACCACTAGGAGCATGTGTGGCATGAATTCTTGGTAAGTAAATAGTCTATTTGTTAAATGCGAACCTATTATATGTTAAATACATTAACTTGTATATTTCTACTTGAAGAAATATTACCGTTTGGAGGACGAGGCCCAGCTGGATCACGCTCGCCTGGTCTTCAACAACAACGCTAGGAAGCTCCTGACGCAGTCGATTTCAACGGCTCGCATTCAGGCTACGAAGACGTACTATAAGTTGCATCCGGACGAGGGTGAGCCGGGCCAGTTTAGGGATGTGGCGGACAAGTACTTGACGGAGGCACAGTACGCAGAGGTAAATTCTTTATTTTACTTTGCTTCATTATCCAATTTTCATCAATGTTTCCATCTAACAACAAATGTGTGCAGGTCAGCGTATCGTGGCTTGAGTCTTGTCCGGATGCCTACAGTTCTCTGTGTGCTCGTTGAGTGAGCCAGGGCTTCCAAGGTGTGTCGATGACCCGCCAACAGAGTCGAGGGACGGACGGGAAACACCGTCTTGGCGGGGACGGCTACGTACGCCTTGCTAAACGGATGGTAAGTGATACTCGAATTATATTCTAGTTAATTTCTATCGCTATCATTGTGCTAACACGTATCGATAGGAGCGCGAGATCGGTCAGGAGCCGACCGCTATCCAGGTGTGGAGGAGGGGTCACATGGGAAGTGACCCCTCGCAGCCTGATCAACTGTCTTCTCAGACAGCGACAGAGACGTTGGTGAGTTCTTTAGTTGACTTAATTGTATTCTCTTTAAAACTTCTGATGACTTTAATTTTCTGTATTTTCAGGAAAAGTATGGGGAGGAGGTGCGGAGGCTTCGAGGCGACGATTACGATTGGCAAAACTCGCCGATCGTACCTGAAGCCGCCTATGCAAGCGGTGGCGGTAAACCTCATGGCCGGTGAGTTCTGTTGTTTTTCATTTACTTTCATTAACTTCGAGACACGAAACTTTAATACTCTTACTTCGTTGTGTAGGTTGGCCATCTTCGATGGAGTAGTAGACTCGAGGGAGGCACGGTCTTACTCGAGGGCCCCTTCATCGCAGGGTGGATCCAGCAGGCGTGGCAGCCGTGATCTGGAGCTCCAGAGTGTCCAGGAGGAGCTCCAGAGGACGCAGGAAGCGCTGAGGCTTGCGAACAAGAGCAGGCAGCCGAGCTCCGGGCTAGGGACGAGTATCAATACTCGTACATGCTACAGCTGCAAGCTGCCATGCAGGTAAGTTCAGATCATTGTACTCAATGTTTCTAATATATAAATGACATGTATAATAATTTACTTCATATTTGCAGGCTATGGCCACAGGACAGCCCGTTGTCTTTCCTCAGTGGGCGCCGCCACCGATACAGCTAACACAGGGGCCGACGTCAGGAGCACAGGTACAAAATTTCTCATAATAGCTGTAACTAGTTAAATTTGCTCAAATTTAGTTGAATTTGATCAAACTTACTTAAACTTAGAGAAAACTAGTTAAACATCCTCAAACTGAGTAAAATATGGTACAACTTACTCAACTATAGTCAAATATGACCAAACTTACTCAAAAATAGCCAAAACTATTTGAACTAGCTCAAACACAAACACTACTAGTCCATACTTCTCAAACTTAGTAGAAATATGAGCAAACTTACTCAAACGTAGCCAAATCTAGCTAACTTGCTCAATTCTAACTTGTAATGAGTTTATTTAATCATATACACATTTGTGAACTTCTAATTTGTCTAACTATACATGTACATCATAGGGATCGGTGACGCGGGCTCAGGAAACTCCATCCCCTTAGCAACCAGTGTTTGGACGAGCGCACGACGACTTCCTGGACTCCGGTGGCAGCGGTCGGGGTAGCGTAGGGTAGTGTGGCGTGCGTATAGTGTTTTTATGTAATTCTGTGATGTATATTTTGATTACCTGTGATCTAGCCATCGAGCCAGGGCTGGACTCGAAGCCAGGGCAGGATTTTCTGTTTTTTTTAAAAAAATTGGAAAGCTTATTGAGGACGGTTTCTGGTACTTGGCCGTCGTCAACAAGCCATTAGTATTGACGACGGCCAGGTACCAGAAACCGTCGTCAATAAGCAATTGTTATTGACGACGGCCTAGTGAAAACCGTCGTCAATAAGCCATGGTTACTGACGACGGTTGAAATCCTGGCCGTCATCAATAAGCTTATTGACGACAGCCTGATTTAGCTGTCGTCAATAAGCCATTGTTATTGACGACGGCCAGGTACTAGAAACCGTCTTCAATAAGCCATCGTAACTGACGACGGTTCATATCCTAGCTGTCGTCAATAAGTTTATTGACGATGGTTACCGTCGTCAATAAATTTATTGACGACTAATAATTGACGACAGCCGAAAACCGTCGTCTATAAAATTTTACCGTCGTCAATAACTTATTGACGACGGTAGTGTTCTTATTGACGACGGTTTCCGGCCGTCGTCTATTGTCCGGATTCCTGTAGTGAGTACTAGCTCTTTGCTTGCATGCACTTTTTTTTATTTTGAAAAACTTGTTACAGCAACACGTTGTGCTGTTTGAAAGTAATTTAGTATCATTTATTGATCGAGGAACATAGTACAAGAGCGACGGAAACCTAGCACGCACCTCGTGTGGCGTGTTGCAGTGTTTGTTGCAGATCGAGTAAGTGGCTACAGCCGGCGTTTTACGTACGTGCATCATGTCGAGCCGCGGCTTTTCTGGACGTTCCTGCTGACCATCGTGTGGCCGTCGTGACAACCGGCCGGGCTGGTCGGCGGACACACTGGCTGGCTGGACACAGCACAGGCCAGTCACCAACCGTCCCACGCCGCGCCTCGTGCCTCGCTCTAGCTAGGTCGCGGTGATTAGTCGTCGTCGTAACTAACTTGATCGCCGCGCGCCACACGTTCCCGAGATCAGCTCGCGCGGAAAAATAGTCTTTTTTCCACCGGCCAGCGTGCATGCGCGGTGTGTGCCTAATCTGCAAAGAAAACCCGTTCACCAGCTGTTACGTGTATGCGTACGGCTATAGTGCGCAGGTAGGTTGGAACGATGCCACACGAAACTGATCCATCGAGTAATTAGTCGATCTTCTACTTGGCTAGCACATCGACAGATCGATCCATCGATTAGGCGGTGACTGCTCGCAATATCAGATCAGATGTCCTCTCGTGCGTGGTTGCGCCCCGGGAGCGAGGCGTGTGCATTCAGAGCAAAACACAACAACGACCAGAGAGCGAGAGATAGGTGCAGCAAGTTATCAAGAATCATCGAGTTAATAATCCGTCGTTACAAAATTAGAATGGACATTGTAATTGAGAACCGCTTGACGTATAATAATACATGTCGTTGTTTTCCTTCCCTGATGAGTTGATGAATTATACTAGTACAGGTATTATTTTTTTAAGCAAATGGCAGGTGCTCTGCCTTTTCATTATAGAAGGAGTAAAACAGGAGAAAGACCAAAACAAGTCCGGTTACAAATGATAGGCAACTTTCATTGCCTGGTTGGGGACTAAAAGTATTTTAAAAAAAGGCAGGGGATCATATGTAGTTTAGTTAGTGAAAAAAACTCCGTTGAGTTGGCTGTGGAGTGTTGTTTTTTTTTTCTAGTCTCACCGCTATCAATTTTCATTCAAAATCTTTCTTTGATTTGTCTTGCTACTGTTGACTGGTCTTTCTCTTCCCCATGAAAAAATTCACCTATTCCTTTCTTTCCATATATTCCACCATGTGTAAAGAGTCAAACCTGCTCGTCTTCGTCTATCTCTCTGTGGCTTGATGGTGGCTATCTTGTGCATCAAATCAGCCATTCACACTCTTCCTGTATGGGGGGGGGGGGGTTGTGTTGTTCCTCTTCGGGGTGAAACCAGCTCACAACTAGGTTGGCCACTTGAATAGCAAAAGTGCATTCCATGAACAAGTGTGCCACGGTTTCGGTCTCTTCCAGGCATAGTGGACATATTATGTTGTTGTCCCATCCTCTTTTTTCTAAGTTGTCCGCAGTTAGTATTTTTTCATGCATAACCGTCCAGCCAAAGAAGGTCACCTTAGTCTCTGCCATAGCACTCCATAGTGTGCTTGTTTGAAATGGTCTTGTCGCTCCCCCATACTAAATGTTGTATGCTGACTTAGTCGTATACTCCCCACTATTTGTCCATTTCCATCTTATTTTGTCTCGTATTTGGTCGTTTAGAACTACTCCTTGTAGCAGGTTCCAGATTTGTATTAACTCCTCGCATTGCTGCATGTTTGTTAATTGTCTAAGCGATCTTATCCAGCTGTCATTCACTAGTGCTCTCGCAACTGTGTTATTTTTCTGTTTTGCAAGTGCGACAGATTCGGTGCTAGATCTTTGAGGGCTGTGGCTCCCCTCCAAATGTCATACCAGAACCGGACCTTTGTACCGCTTCCAACTGTGATGTCCACCACTGTTGCGAATAGGGCCCTGTCTTTCTCGGTACATGGTAGTTGCATCCCCATCCATGGTTTATTCTCTCTAGTCCAAGATTGGCATAACCATCTAATTCTCAGTGCAGTACAAAATTTTTCCAAGTCTAAGATTCCCAACCCTCCTATTTCTTTAGGGCGGCACACCATATGCCATTTCACCAGGTTGAGGCCTCCTTTGTTCTTTTCTGAATGTTTCCACATCCAAATGAACTAGTACAGGTATTAGTCCGTCAACTGATATACATGATTTGCAAATATCAGTCTATGTGCAGTATTCCCATCTGACGTACCGCTACCCACTCGCTGGATCGCTAGCATTAGCAGCTGGATCTCTAGCAGTAGCACATACACGACCCGGCTACCCCCCCCCCCCCCACTACAGGAATCCGGACAATAGACGACGGCCGGAAATCGTCGTCAATAAGTTATTGACGACGGTAAAACTTTATAGACGACGGTTTTCGGCTGTCGTCAATAACTTATTGACGACAGCTAGGATATGAACCATCGTCAGTTACGATGGCTTATTGAAGACGCTTTCTGGTACCTGGCCGTCGTCAATAACAATGGCTTATTGACGACAGCTAAATCAGGCTGTCGTCAATAAGCTTATTGACGACGACCAGGATTTCAACCGTCGTCAGTAACCATGGCTTATTGACGACGGTTTCCACTAGACCGTCGTCAATAACAATTGCTTATTGACGATGGTTTCTGGTACCTAGCCGTTGTCAATACTAATGGCTTATTGACGACGGCCAAGTACCAGAAACCGTCGTCAATAAGCTTTCCAATTTTTTTTTTAAAAAAAAACAGAAAATCCTGCCCTGGCTTCGAGGCCAGCCCTGGCTCGATGGCCAGATCACAGGCAATCAAAATATATATCACAAAATTGCATAAAAACACTATACGCACGCCACACTACCCTACGCTACCCCGACCGCTGCCACCGGAGTCCAGGAAGTCGTCGTGCGCTCGTCCAAACGTTGGTTGCTGAGGGGATGGAGTTTCCTGAGCCCGCGTCGCCGATCCCTATGATGTACATGTATAGTTAGACAAATTAGAAGTTCACAAATGTGTATATGATTAAATAAACTCATTACAAGTTAAAATTGAGCAAGTTAGCTAGATTTGGCTATGTTTGAGTAAGTTTGCTCATATTTTACTAAGTTTGAGAAGTATGGACTAGTAGTGTTTGTGTTTGAGCTACTTCAAATAGTTTTGGCTATGTTTGAGTAAGTTTGGTCATATTTGACTATAGTTGAGTAAGTTGTACCATATTACTCAGTTTGAGGATGTTTAACTAGTTTTCTCTAAGTTTAAGTAAGTTTGATCAAATTCAACTAAATTTGAGCAAATTTAACTAGTTGCAGCTATTATGAGAAATTTTGTACCTGTGCTCCTGACGTCGGCCCCTGTGGTAGCTGTATCGGTGGCGGCGCCCACTGAGGAAAGACAACGGGTTGTCCTGTGGCCATAGCCTGCAAATATGAAGTAAATTATAATACATGTCATTTATATATTAGAAACGTTGAGTACAATGATCTGAACTTACCTGCATGGCAGCTTGCAGCTGTAGCATGTAGTGTTGATACTCGTCCCTAGCCCGGAGCTCGGCTGCCTGCCTCTCGTTCGCGAGCCTCAGCGCTTTCTGCGTCCTCTGGAGCTCCTCCTGGACACTCTGGAGCTCCAGATCACGGCTGCCACGCCTGCTGGATCCACCCTGTGATGAAGAGGCCCTCGAGTAAGACCGCGCCTCCCTCGAGTCTACTACTCCATCGAAGATGGCCAACCTATACAACGAAGTAAGAGTATTAAAGTTTCGTGTCTCGAAGTTAATGAAAGTAAATGAAAAACAACAGAACTCACCGGCCGTGAGGTTTACCGCCACCGCTTGCATAGGCGGCTTCAGGTACGATCGACGAGTTCTGCCAATCGTAATCGTTGCCTCGAAGCCTCTGCACCTCCTCCCCATACTTTTCCTGAAAATATAGAAAATTAAAGTCATCAGAAGTTTTAAAGAGAATACAATTAAGTCAACTAAAGAACTCACCAACGTCTCTGTCGCTGTCTGAGAAGACAGCTGATCAGGCTGCGAGGGGTCACTTCCCATGTGACCCCTCCTCTACACCTGGATAGCGGTCGGCTCCTGACCGATCTCGCGCTCCTATCGATACGTGTTAGCACAATGATAGCGATAGAAATTAACTAGAATATAATTCGAATATCACTTACCATCCGTTTAGCAAGGCGTACGTAGCCGTCCCCGCCAAGACGGTGTTTCCCGTTCGTCCCTCGACTCTGTCGGCGGGTCATAGACACGCCTTGGAAGCCCTGGCTCGCCCAACGAGCAAACAGGGAACTGTAGGCGTCCGGACAGGACTCAAGCCACGGTACGCTGACCTGCACACATTTGTTGTTGGATGAAAACATTGATGAAAATTGGATAATAAAGCAAAGTAAAATAAAGAATTTAGCTCTGCGTACTGTGCCTCCGTCAAGTACTTGTCCGCCACATCCCTAAACTGCCCCGGCTCACCCTCGTCCGAATGCAACTTATAGTACGCCTTCGTAGCCTGAATGCGTGCCGTTGAAATCGACTGCGTCAGGAGCTTCCTAGCGTTGTTGTTGAAGACCAGGCGAGCGTGATCCAGCTGGGCCTCGTCCTCCAAACGGTAATATTTCTACAAGTAGAAATATACAAGTTAATGTATTTAACATATAATAGGTTCGCATTTAACGAATAGACGATTTACTTACCATGAATTCATGCCACACATGCTCCTGGTGGTTGCCGTAGGTAATGTCCTGGGCCGTAGCGTAATCGTCCCAAGACGTAGCAGCCCGTCCGTTCACTAGACCGGGGTAGTGATAACGGATGAGCTGGCACAGGACAGCGTTGACCTGGCGGTGGCGTCCTTGACCCGTGAACGAGTCATCGGACCAAGACCTAATACACGATTCTCAATTAGTACATATATAAGTGTTAAAATATCTAAATTGATTTGTTATAGATTTACTTAACTATCGCCAACCGGACGAATAACGACCCGATCTTCTGGCCGTGCAGGAACTAGAGGAGGAGCCACGTAGTGGCTCCTCCTGTAACGCCGCTGTGGAGCCGGCTCCACATCAGGGTCAAAGATGAAACCGCACCGTCGTAAGTGGGTCAAAGATGAAACCGCACCGTCGGGGCCCGCCGTCCACACGCGGGAGCTTGCCGTCCTCGGTGCCTGTCTCGACTAATACATTACCAATAAATGGGTCGTGACAGACCCTAAATGGGTCGTGTCAGGTCGGACCGGGCCGAAACCCATTTATTTACATGTAGTAACTAATCACGCAATCAATCAAAGTATTATTTAAACAATAATCAATAACAATACTAATTAAACAATTAATCAACTAAGGTCGGGGCTCGGGGCGGCCGAGGCGCGGCCGGGGCTCGGCGCGAGCAGGGGCGGCCGGGCGGGGCTTGGGGCGGGACGGCAGCGGCGGCGGCGGGGCGGGGCGCGGGATGGCAGTGCGCAGTGGGGCGGGGCACGGGATGGTGGTGCGCGGTGGCAGGGCGGGGTGTGGCGGCGCGAGGAATCGCCAGCGTGAGGCATCGACGGTGGTAGCGCGAGGGGCCAACAGCGCCTTGCAGCGATGGTGGCGGGCGGAGGCGGCGTCGGCATCGGCGACGCTCGGCCAGGCGATGGCGCCAGACAGAAGTCTTTCTTTCTCTTCATCATGTTTTTGCGAGGTTGTCCATACGATGGTAGCTTTCCTTACTAGAGTTGCAGAAGTCCTTGAACTAATAGTTGTACTACCAGCTCATTTTGAACTTTCCTATCTCGTCATGTTTCAGCTATGATGCTTGGGTCATCTACAATTTCCTTTCACTATGTTTGGCATGGGTGGGAGGTCCTGGTGCTGTGGTTACAAGCCGGCCGCTGGGACGCCTAGGCGATCGCCTAGGCGAGCGTCACGCGAGGAGGGGAGGTGGGTGTGGCGGCGGCGGCGGCAGCAAAGGAGGCGGGCGGCCAGCTAGGCGGCGGAGGAGGCGGAGGAGGCATGGTGGGCGAAGGCAGGGCGGACGGGCGGCGGCGACCGGGACGGCGGCGATGGCGGGGATGGGCGGCGGCGACCGGGACGGCGACCGGGACTGGTACTAGCACACGTCCTCTAAAATGTCCTCCCTGTCCAGCGTCATTGGCTGGGTGGCGGCGGCTCACAGGTGGTGCTGTCTTGTAGCTCGATACGTTGATTTGAACAGTAGAGGAACGAATTCTGAAAGCGGGCCTTGCATATATATGTGGGATTAGCGGGTTTGTGCGGCGCGTCCACAGTATCCAGCGGGCGCGTGGATGAGACCCACTTCAACCCGCTAGCAAAGTTGTGAGTCGTCCAGATGAAGCTCTCTGACGCTAAGATGGCTCTCGAGCACAAGTACTCGCAGCTCGACCGGCTGCAGGCCGAGATGGAGGCCTTCCTCTCCCTCCGCCGCCGCAAGGAGAAGAGGCACAATAAGGACAAGCAGGAGGAGGAGGAGGAGGAGAGTCTAGCATCGTCGTCCTCGTATAATCCTGATGAGTCCGTGAGCCCCGCGACGGACCTCTTCCTGGCCAAGGCCGACGATGACTGCCCCTTCTCGGACGATGATGGCTCGGCAGACGACGGAGACCAGGACTCTTGCAACCAGACCTGGACCGGCACCAGCGATCCTTCAGTTTCCGTTCCGGTGGTGCCGGCGAGCAACGCATCCTTCTTTCATAACATTGGCGCCAGCAAGCGTTCAGGGCGCACCAAGAACGCCGCGCTCATTCACCGCCTCTGGAGTACTGCCATCACCGGGAGGAGAAAGAAGACCGGATCCGACAGGAACAGGAGATCGTTCGTGACTGCAGCAGCAGCAGGTCCTCTGGTTGCAGCAGAGCAGTGCAGTTCGTCAGGCCCTGTGGATCATCATCAGGAGAGGGGGGAACAAAGGCGAGCGAGGCACGCAGCATTACAAGCAGAACCTCAAGGAGAAGCTCATGGAGGCCAGGATTCACAAAGAAAAGCCTCCAGAAAGCCTGATGACGCATGACCATGGATCATATCTCTCGCAAATCTGAAACAAAATCGGGAAAGAAGCACTTTTTTGAATTCTCAAGCATAAGGGCTCAGGTAAAACATTAGGAGTTCGTTTTTTGCTACCATATACTATGATACTATGAGCTAGCTAGTATTATTAGTGTACACTTAGCTATACTAGCTAGCAAGTAGTGTACTTATGCAGCATCATCAATGAGCTGAGAACTAACTCTGGCCATCTGCTAACGCAAGCAAGCTAACTAGTACTTTGGACCGATGGGTGAATCAGATTTCGTAGGACATGCCGACCTTGAGCAGCTGCGACTTGGGGTAAGGCCAGAGGGGGAGCGGGGGGAGGGCCGGAGGGGGAGGGGGACTTACCTCGGGCGGCGGCGGCGGGGACCTGTGGGGAGGGCGGCGGCGACGAGACCTTGGCGCGAGTCGGGAGGCGGCCGGCGGCGGCGGGGACCGGCGGCGGCAGCGGCGGGGACCGGCGGCGGGGACCGGCGGGGACCGGCGGCGGGGACCGGCGGGGAGGGCAGCGGCGATGAGACCTCGGAACAAGTCTAGATCAAAATATTAAATTGAGCGGACCCAGAAATCGAAATGAAATGGTTCCCACTGTTATAATAATATCATCCATGCTCACTGAATAGAAATTCCATTCTATCTAAGGCACCAAAAAGGCTCTACCTATTTTATTGGTGTGTACTGCATCTTTTGGATTTGGATCGAAAGGTAAAACATACTTCATTCACATCCTTTGTGCCGACACAGGGGGAGGGGGGAGGGGGCGGGACAGGGGCCGGTGGCCGGCGGCTCGACTGGAGGGGGAGGGGGCGGGACAAGGGCCGGCGCGGCCGGTGGCTCGGCCAGAGGGGGGAGGGGCCTGTCCAGGGGGGGGAGGGGGCGAGATAGGGGCCGGCGCGACCGCTGGCCGGAGGGGGGGAGGGGCCTGTCCAGTGGGGGGGAGGGGGCGGGACAGGGGCCGGCGCGACTGGACGGTCGCTGGCCGGCGGCCGGTGGCTCGACCAGAGGGGGAGGAGGGGCTTGTCCAGGAGGGGGGAGGGGCGGGACAGGGGCCGGCGCGGCCGCTGGCCGGCGGCCGGCGACTCGGCCGAAGGGGGGAGCGGGGGAGGGGCCGGTCCAGTGGGGGGAGGGGGTGGGACAGAGGCGGTCGGCGGCCGGTGGCTCGGCCGCAGGGGCGGAGCGGGGGAGAGGTCGGAGGGGGAGGGGCCGGAGAGGCCGGACGGGGGGAGGACGGAGAGGCCGGCCGACCGGTGGCCGGCGGCGCGGCCGGGGGGCGAGGAACCGGAGAGGGGAGCGGGGGAGAGGCCGGAGGGGGAGGGGGACTTACCTTGGGCCGGGGACGGGCGGCGGCGGCGACGGGGATGACCGGCGGCGATGGAGCAGAGGCGCGAGTCAGGAGGCGGCACTCGCCTCCCGGCTCATGTACGGGGTATATGGGCCGTTATTAACGACGGTGCTAGGTCACCGTCGTCAATAAGTAGGTTATTGACGATGGTGATAGATCACCGTCGTCTATAAGGAACTTATTGACGATGGTGCTAGGTCACCGTCGTCAATAACTCCTCGGGTGGGCCCGTATTAAGTTAAAAACGACAGCCCCCGTCGTCAATAATTTATTGACGACAGTTCTCGTCTAGCCGTTGTTAATAACTACGTTATTGACGACGGCTTTATCTAGCCGTCGTCAATAATATTAAAGACGACGGCCCTGTCGTCAATAAATTTGGCCGTCGTCAATGATCGTTTTTCCTGTAGTGCCCCCACTCCTCCGTCACGTGTACACGTGTACGCACGACGTGCCAGGATATGTGTACACACGTTAAATTCCAAGGCCGTGCATATGTGCAGTGCTTGGGCAACGTACGCACAGAAAACAAGACGAGAAGATTGCAACGCGTAGTTTATTGGTACGTGTAATGAAGGAGGTCCATGCGAGTGACGCCATATATATGCTTGTAGCCGTGAAGTCTCCGATCACGAGACAAGGTGGCTCGATCCCCATGTCTATCCATATATACACCAGTGCGTGACTGCGTGTGAACAAGCATACTACGAAGCTAATCAGCGTTAAGCGATCTGCATCATGGGATTCTTAATCTGCTCGACTCGCTAGGACTGTCTCCAACATTCATGTCTTGATGTCTACCCTCATGCACGTCGATCGCCGGCGGCCGGCAAGCCAAACTCGGCTCGATCGATGCTTGCACAAACCACCGGCGGCCACGAACCGAAACGAGACTCTCGATGCTTGAACAGGCTGCAGCCAGGGCACCTGGACACGATGCAACGACGTCCAACTAACCACCAATTAAGTTTTGAACAGCACTCATGATCCGTTCACCGCTAGTTTTTCATCAGAGAAGTCATCAGGCCCATAGTCAGCAGGAACACATCTCCAACTTCTATTCTGTTTCTGTCATATACAAACACTTTTTCATGCGCAATCTGTAGTGTAGGTATGTGCCGACTGTATGTGCGTGCAGACAGAGTAACGGGACGTGTGCGTTATTTCGAGAAGAAACGGTGCACAAATACGGCGTGTTGTTCATGCAACCGATGGCATACGTAGTACTATGAGATAATAATATATAAAAGAGCACTAATTTTCAGACGTCTGAAGTTAGCTCATCGGATCTAAATTGAATGAGTATAGATTACAATTTAATCCTGCATTTATATTATGGTGGTAAACCCTATGATTAATTAAGTGTGCGTTCGGCGAGAAGAACCGTTTTAGATTCTAGATTGAATTAGTTGAAACGGTACCAAACAGCAAAAATGTGAAACGTTTTAGCGGCGAATCCATGAGAAATGATTCACATTTTTTATCTACAAACCTGAAACACCTGTAAATATGTTTCACACCTGAATCACTTCATATTATTATACCTATCCTCTAGTTTCATGACTATTTATAGTGATTTGCCATCGTCTAACCTTATTTTCAACTCATCACTGTTGTTGCGGCGCAACAAGGATTTATCCGTGCATATGAATGCTGACATATATTTTGCAATGATACTCATAAAATAAAATATATTATAATAACTTATTATATGCTATACTATGACAAACAATATAGATCATCAAGGATAAATAGGTCATTTCAATCCTGGTCCTCTCTATACGGAAATTGAAATCAGAAAACTAGACAAATGGTTTCTAAAGTGATTTTGTTTCAGTTGAAAAATATTTCTGCATCGAAACTGAAATGTTTCTAATTCTCACAAAATCTGGAACTGTAACAAACGGGACCTAAATAAAATGTCTTGGTCTAAAAGAAGAAAAAAATGGTCTAAGTTAGTCGTGCAGGGCGCAGTCACTGTAGGTATCTCTCCCTTTCTCCGTTCACCGTCTCTACGTTTGATCCGAAACAATTCAGCTGCATGCATCACCCTTTGTCGTAATGCTTGGACTCACCAACACAGAAACAGTGGCCGACTGCATGCCGACTACAAGCAGCTAGCGCGTGTAGAGACTAGTACCCATCTAGCTTGTATGGCAGGTAGTGAGTAAGTACACCCACAAGAAACACCGTGTCATTGTTCGTGTATTTGAACTATGTATACTGTAGCTAGCACTACTCGCCGGGCCGATACGTGTACAGGAAACAAGCGGCTACGTCAACGCGCAAGGTTCGTCGGTGCGCTGCTGTGTGCACGTCGTCTCGCAGCTACTACTGGTTGCAGCAGTTGGCCAGCCCACGTCGGCGAAAAGGACTCAAGATGTGCAGAGAAATTCCCGCCCGGCCCGCGCGACGCGATGAAGATTACAGATAGACATGATGATAGCAACGGTGTCTTAATATAAGTACATGTAAAACAAGGCAGTAGTAGCATAGCATGAAATGGATATGATTTTGTAGCGGCTCAGGTAAAATTCATAGGCCTGCAGGTGGGTTCAGGAAAAGGAATATCCAGTCTATTAGCTAGCTAGAGCACCATGCGTTTGGATACGGACGGGAGGAGGGCCGAGGACGAGGCAACAGAGAAAAAGAGCTATATGCGAAGAGAGAAACATGTACGTGAAGATAACAAGAGCATGGCGCCAGGGACGACTAGCTTCCATGAGATTGACGCCATCGTGTGTCTACAGGCCCGAGTCGATCGTGACGATAAGGTGGCCAGGTCCATTCATTATTACCCATCCACGTACTGCCGTATGACGCGTTTAACGATGTGGAAACCTAGTAAAATCTGAGCTCGATTAGTAGTCTGAACGCTTTGTTGAGTCAGCACGCAGATGATCAAGTCTAAAGCACGGGTGTTTTATCCAAATCTTACAAGGATATTCTTAACCTTATCGATCGATCGAGGTGCATGTTGCCCAGCTTCCAGGTCTCCTCCGCCTGCTACCTGCCGCACCACCGGCGAGCCAAACCCTGCTCGACACTTGCACAAGAGGCCGGCCATTGCACCGCGCGGTCGAGCGTGACTGGCCCGAGTTCCCCTCGACACATCCAACGACCAACGAATAACGAAATTAACAAAGCTTGCGCGTCCCGGTCACTTGTCAGCGGTCAAGCCAGTCGACAGGGTACACCTGCACAGTACACTCCACCAGTCTCTCTCTCTCTCTTCTCTGGTGCCTCTACACTCTCGATCGATCATACCGCCAGTGAAATAATGCGAACGTGTCGGTTGTAATCTTGCACAGGCCATGTGTTATGGACAGTGGTCAAAATAGTATAGCCAGTACCTTCCAACTGTGCACAAACCGGTGTCTCTGTTCATGTACGCAGCATACCAAAAAGAGCTGTCGTGTCAACGTCGGCGAAAAGGAGTGAAGCCGATCGAGAGCTGGGATGGAGACCAGATAACAGGATAACCGGATAAGTACAACATAGGAACGTAATTAGTACCAAGACAGTCAGTATCAAGATATAGATGATCAGAACGTTCAATCTCTTAGGATCAAAAAAAAGAACGTTCACTCTCTTTACCGAGCAAAAGAAATAATGTGATTCTTCTAAAGATTCAAGCTCTTATGTTTCAAATACTTGATGTAGGTGTAAGGTCCAGAAGGCCGTTTGGGTCAGATCCAACTTCCATGATTGATTGACTGAGGCAGCAAAAATAATAACATATTGTGCCTTTTCAAAAAATAATATCATATTGTTAGTTCAGAATGGGTTCACACTAAATAAATAGCAAGACTTCAAATACGTAGTAACTCGATATTAAGGATCTTTTTGGTTCAGCTGCACCAAAAAGATTCTTTACTATAAATCAGAAATATGAACCAAAATGGTTCACATAAGATTCAGATTCTCCAAAATCTACAAATTTTTCTAATGTAAATAGAAATCTGACAGAACCCCAAATTTTCCAGATTCATGTTCCAACTTTTCACAGAAATTACCCACCATGCCACTGATTACACAACCAAACGTTATTTTCTTTATAAACACACATTTATTACAGAATCCACAGTTGATAGTTGTTTCCAGCCAAACAGATTTCATATTCACCGCTGCTCTCAGCTCACAGCAGCTTTCTCACAGCTCATAGCTAGAATTAGATTTTTAAAAATCCACAGCTGAACCAAACACACTAACTCTTTTACACGAAACTACAGGCGAATTCACAAGCGAGAACATTTGCATTCGCAAATGAAAAGAATAAAAAACGTGGAAACGTGGGCCCATCAATACCAGGCCAGCACAACGAACGGAAAAAATCAAGCCAGGCCGAACTCATCTGTTTCCACCGAAACGTGGGCCGCAACTACGACGCGCAGCAGATGGCCCGTTTTATCTAGTGCAAACCCCACGGGAGTCCATCCAGATATGTTAGAGATTCGTGTGTGGATAGATCGACGGCTCAAGCACCCTGCGGGCTCGGATTTTTTTTACTTTTGACACTGTTGATAAAGAATTTAATATTAATAACATCCAAATTTTTCTTGCAAAACTAGTCACCCTATCGTCCACGGTATAGACGATTTATCCATGTGGACACCCTGTCGTCCACGATGTGGACGATTGGGCCACGTATGCAACCCTATCGTCCAAAGCGTGGACGAGTGGACCATACTGTCATCCAAGGCACGAAGGCTCGATTGCTCTCTGCAGCAAATATTATAAGATTAGGTTTTTAGCATCCATTTAAAAATGCTTAGAGATATTTTTACAAATTGTTTTTCTAGAAGTTAATGTAGTATATTGTGTTATGATTTTATGTAAGTTGTTTAATTTGACTTTTGTTTAATAGATTCTATGTTACGTAATTTTGAATTATGTAACACGATCACAAATTTGATTATTTCTTGTTATGGAAGTAAATGTAACTAAAATTTAGCAAAATAACAGAAGCACTTGATTTAAAATATTCAGATACATTATGAAGTTTATTAAATAGTAAATATAGGTTCTACTAAGTGCAACGGGGATATTTTCCCTTCCGCAATGCATCTGGCCCGTAATCCCTTACGCGACGTGCTCTCTCGCGTAAGCGCTCCCGTTCATATTCTCTCGCGTGGCGAGCAATGCGTTCTTCCTTCTGAGCCTGGCGATGATACTTTTCGTCGATTCTGTGAAATTTTTCCTAACGTTTGTGCCGACGCTCCGCCTGTTCAGCCGTCTCCTTCCTCTCCTGCTCAACCCGCTTTTCGAACTCCATCTCGTAGTGAAACTTGTCCCAGGCAGCTCTATGCATCGCGTGTACGTACTCGACGTCTTCCGTTGTTTTTTTTGTTGATGTACCGTGTGAATTCACAATGGGGAGGTGGAGACTGCATGATTAGTTATGTGTTGTTATGAAGATTAGAGCTAAAATGCCAATACATAATTCATAGATCTGTGAAGTAAACATGTTACCTGACGTCTACCATTCAGGAAAAATAGTGTGGTCCTATGCGGAGGTTCATATTCATAGTTGTTGCACATCCATAGTCTCAAACCGTAAGTGACTTCCACCCTTAAATCTTTTACAAATCGACAATCGGTGCCACATAGACACATTAGCGGTTATAAATCCTCTGGAACGCGAAATCTCTGTTTTTGATTTGGTGGTGAGTACGGTGAGTCCATGTCCACGAGATTTGGGTCTGTAAAGTGTGGTTGTGGCGAATATTGGGAGTGCTCTTAAATAGACAATCGAAGATAGACGATTCGTCCAAGAGGTGGACAATTCGTCTACTAAGTGGATGAGTCGTCCAGTACGTGGACGACTAGTACATCAGTTGTATGACTCGTCCAACAGGTGGATGAGTCATCCAGTACAGGACGACAAGTCCATCAGCGGTACGTCTAGTCAATCAGTTGCACGACTCGTCCATCAGTTGTACGACTCGTCCATCAGTTGCACGAGTTATCCACCAGGTGGACGAGTTATCCAATAGGTGGACGACTAGTCCATCACTTGTACTACTCGTCCATCAATTGTTTGACTCGTCTATCAGTTATACGAGTCATCTATTAGGTGGACGAGTCGTACGGTTAAAAGTCCCTATTGATTTTTGGCAAAACAAATAACTTGTGTTTCGAACCACCAATAACGGTTCATTTCACTTTAGTGCAAACATCATAGAAGAATAGTAGTTACTCTCGTCCATATTTATTAAAATTCAAAGTAGAATATCATACATTACAAGGATACAGTGTGAGCATACATGTTGCTCCACATTTGTGAAACTTAGTTTTAACGATTATGGTTTGGCTCGTGGTGAGAACATTCGTAATCCCTGTTGTCGCGGACAGGCCTAGCACCTATGTACTCGAATAGTTGTGACTCCATTTCCGCTAGTTCACCAACCATCTCTCGGTTTCGATCTTGTAAATATTTAATGTAATCTTCAGTTGGCTTGATTGACGGTGGGTCAACCCAGAGTGTGTATCCGCAGTTATCATCATCGAAGTAGCACTAGTTAAAAAGTAAAACGGGTCAAAAAAAGATAATATTGCAGCAAAAAAATAATATGTATTTTGAACTTACTCCACCGTTAGGACAACGAAAGAATTGACGACCGCTGCCCTCCCTTCCATCCTTCATTTGCACAACACAATCAAGGCCACAACAGCATTTGGGCCACTCTTCTTTCGTGCTATCATATTGACGAAGAGGATTGAACACTCTAAAATCAATCTTGCTTAGAACCGAGAATCTGTCTACCGTAGGTTCATACCAATCAGGACCACCCACCAAGTAGTCGGGACGCACCGATCTAATGTTTTCCACTCCTATCCTACCACGACCTCTGCTCGCCATTGTTTTAGTACTCTCTTCGCTCACTCTCAGTTCGTAATGTGACTCTTCAAGGCGCTATGAGTTTTATAGGGCTAATGTCGTCCACCCCATGGACGACTCGTTTACTATATGGACGAGTCATCCACATCGTGGACCACTCGTTTATTATATGGAAGAGTCGTCCACATCATGGATGAATCGTCCAACTCGTGGAACGATTTTGAATCCGTTATCAGGAACACTTTGTTTATTTGTAGTTGTGTGTTTTGGTATTAAAAGAGTTATTATTTATGACATAACTTAACGTGCAAAAAGTAGAGATATAAATTAATTATCATAAAAGATGTGATACATAGAGTGAAACAAAAACCAAAAATAAGTTACACAATACATCAATGTCTAACACGCTTTCCACGTGCACCCCTATCAGCCCTACGCGCTGCTGGTACGTGGTCTGCATCGTAAGTCAGCGGATCATTGGGGTTCCTGGGCCTAGGAGGCGCTGGCGGGGTCGCGTCGTCCATCGGCTGCGTCGGCTGAGTCGATTCCTGTCACACCTGGTTTCTCCAAAGATCAACCTAGTGAATATCACATGTATGTCAGGATTATTTTCTCATACATGTGACGACAAATAGTGAAGCATCATTATATTACAAGCCAAGTATTCGAATATAAATAAGTCTTACATAGCATAATGTCTCGATGGACGATAATATGTTCATAATATGTAAATAAAACAGCAGCGGAAGATAAGTCTTTGTGAGCTTCATCACAGGCGTTGCCCGGGGGACTCCATGAACCTAGAATCCTTCTTCGGGTCCGAAGTCTTGGTCATTGAACATCACGTCATTCCCTTGGCCCGAGCAGCAATTTAAAACCAACAGAAAAGCAAGCTTGAGTACCGTAGGTACTCAGCAAGTGTGGGAAAGTTGTGTCATGCATGGCTAGAGCAAGGATAAGTTGAACTCATGGTTAAAGCACTACGCAATTAATACCTATCATCTTAGCTTATTTAGCATCTACATTACTACATAGGTGAAATGGTCCCAATCCCCTAACCCATCATCAATATCAAGTAACCGTAACATCATTTCCAATGTTAAGCTCCCCGCTCAACATCCACAACTTCCCAATTCCTCATCCTCTAATAATGAATAAGTCCAAGCCGCTCTTGACCGTGAGCACGACTGTCATGACAGTTTTGACTCTGCAGAGTTTGCACCACTGTACCCACATGTAGTGATTTCATCCCCCGTTGCCCGGTGGACTAAAAGAACCTCCATTATGCTAGTGGTCGCGAACCACATTCACACTTCGCGAACCACATTCACAGTTTTGACTCTGCAGAGTTTGCACCACTGTACCCACATGTAGTGATTTCATCCCCCGTTGCCCGGTGGACTAAAAGAACCTCCATTATGCTAGTGGTCGCGAACCACATTCACACTTCCGAAGTGTGTAGCCATGAGATCACTACGAGACCTTTACAAAGGGATTTCCGACGAGCATGGGCCCACTGAGGTTTCACCCCTAACAGCATACAAGAGGCTCCAACCCTGCTGCGGTGGCCCCCTCTTGAGCCTTGCGCTTCATATGGTAGTCCAGCTGACACCTACTCCCCGCACCATCCAAACACCCATGCTACGTCGGAGATACGCCTAATTAATTGGCCAAGCTGCCCATCTCAGCATGTGGTTGGCACTGTAAAGCCAGATTACATGCTCCATGAACCGGTCCTTAGGATCTAGGCAAGTACTATACACAAACCCGAGTCTCGTGCACGCAGCTTCAACCAAAGCATCCAACTTGCCTAGATCACTACCTCTACATGATTCATAATATCTCATTCAAGGGTAAAGTAAACAAGTTGATGATCTCATATCCCATTTATCCCATTCTAAGCATGGCTAAGCATGAGTAGTATTAATGAATGACATAATAAAGTAAATCCCAACCCAAGGCTACAAGGAAACAAGATAATGCAATTCTAAGGAAACTTTCTAGCTTGGGTATCATATTCCAAATTGACAATGCAATTAAATTCTAACTACGCATCCTAGTATAGGATCAAAGTGGTCAAGGACACTTGCCTTCTTCCTGCTGCTCTGGGAATGGAAAGTCTTGATCTTGAAAGGTGAGAACCTGCTCTGGGGCTGGTTCTACTCATGCTAGTACACATAGCAAAAAGAAAACAACACTCCATAAGCCATAGTCCATATTTCCACTCATGCAAACCACACATACATACATATGAAAGTCATACACATATTTAAGTGTGGTGTTTACCCTAGATATGTTGATTCTAAGCACACATGCACTTTTAAACATATATATTATCTCTAGCTTTAATAGTTAGATTTCTAAGTGTACAATATATATGAATTTCTAATTTGAACAAATTTTCTATATTGGGTAATACACTTCTTAGCCACAAAATTTGCATAAAAGATGATTTCCTACTACAAATAGGTTTTCAGATCCTCTACAAAATCTCAATTTGAAGTTTTGGATTTTGGGGACCTCATTTAACATTTTCTAATTATGCATCCTATTTTTCCTATATTTTTAGATTTATTTTCGATACCTCAAAGTGAACTTTAATATTAAAATAGCAAGACATATCACCTAAACAGAATATGTTCTAATCTAAAATGTCCAATAAAATATCTTTTGACTTCCTCTCTGATGGGAATCAATTTAAATTTATTTTTACCCATTTTCAGAATCATTTTCTAGCCTAAAAATGAATTTCCAGCAATAAAACGTCAACCTAAATTCATACAAAAATTTCTACTGTTCCAATTACCTAAACAAAACCTTTATACATTTTTCCTACCCCTTTTTGGTCACTTAAATTCATTTTTCCACATATTTAAATTTGTTTTGTGCCTAAAGGGTATATTTCAGAGATAAATTATAAAACAATAATCTTATTTAGTTTAAAAGTTTATTTCCCTTCTAAATTCAGACCTCATATTGTTCTACAAATTTTCAACATGGTTAGAATACTTCAACTGAACCTATACCTATGTTTAAATTTAAATCCTATTCACATATTCAATTTCTTGAAATTAATAACCCTTAGGGGCTGATATGCAAATTCACACTGCAGTGGGGGCCCATTTCTCATTCCCTAAATTTTCAGGGGTCTAAGTGTGCAAAATAGGGAGGTCTTCCGAATTCTTATTAAGTCCAGGGGCTAAAACTGATTTTTTAAATGAATTTACATGAATTTCTGAGGGTCGAGGGGCTAGATCAGAAGTTTCCGGGGCTAGCTTGTGTTTTCCGAGATCCCTAGGGGTAGCGCGTAAGATTCTCGGCCTTTATAACGTGGGGCGGATGTGGGCCGTTGGATTTAAAATGGAGGGCTGAGATTAGATCGTGAAGCGGTAAGGGTTAAATCTGTTCGGGACCGCACGATTTAAAATAGACGGGTCACAGGGGGCCACGTCGCCCTGGCCGGAGCCAGCCCGCGCGCGGCGGCGATCTCGCCGGTGCAGCCTCGGTTCTTTGCCGCTACACGCTAGAACTTGCATCTTTTCGCACGGATCGGCTGCGGAGGGGTAGGGGAAGCTCACCTAGGGGTTTCTCGGGCTTGGAGAGGTTGGAATCCGGCTCCGCGACGACGGTGGGTGGTGAAGCTCCTCGGTGCTCGTCGAAGCCGTAGCTAGGGCGCAAGACACGTCGTTTCCTTCACCTGCAGGGTGGCACATGACAAGCCCGTTAGATCAGAGAAATCGGGAAGAATTCGGAAGAAACGACGGTGTAGACGTCGGTTCTCACTGGATGAGAAAACTGAGCGTGCGGGGGAGGACTGGGGAGTTTCCTTGGCGTTTTAAACGGACGAGGAAGGGCGGCGTTATGGGAGGATTAGTGGCGGTTGGGGGCGAGCGGAGGAAGGGGATGACACGCAGGCCTCGCGCGTCAGAGAGAGGGGGAGGGGAAAAATAGCCGCGGGCTGTTGGGCCGGCTGAGGTGGGTTTCGGCCCATTGGCCGTTTTTCTTTTTCTTTTTCCTTTTTCTTTTCTGTTTCGATTCAAATTTGAAATCCAGTTTGAGTTTGAATTTTCCTCCACATGCATTTCATCCAAAAATTTTAAATTCACCTCTTTAACAGATTTTGGGGGTGTTACAACTCTACCCCCTTAAAAGAAATCTCGTCCTCGAGATTGGTGACTCTAGGAAAACAGATCCGGAAACTATGCCTTGAGCTCGTCTTCTCGCTCCCATGTGGCTTCTGCTTCCAAGTGGTGCTTCCACTGCACTTTGCACATTCAGATTCTTTTATTCCTTGTGATGCGTTCCATTGTCTCCAGGATCTTGACCGGTTGCTCGGCATATGATAGATCCTCTCGTACGTCCACCTCATTCATGGGTAACATCTCTTCGGGTGTTCTTAAACATTTCTTGAGTTGTGACACATGGAATATATCGTGCACATCTGATAGGCGAGCTGGTAGTTCTAACTGATATGCCACTTCGCCTTTCCTCTCCAGAATCTGGAAGGGTCCGATGTATCTAGGTCATAACTTCCCTTTCACCTTGAACCGACGAAGCCCTCGGATAGGGGACACCTTGAGATAAACATGGTCCCCCACGTTGAAAATGAGCTCTCTTCTCCGTACATCGGCATATCTCTTTTGTCGGGTCTGGGCTATTCTCAAGTTGTTGCGGATTTTCCTCACTTTCGCCTCGGCTTCTTGTAGTACCTCAGGCCCAAACACTTTGCTTTCCCCAGTTTCGTTCCAAAACAATGGGGTTGTGCACTTCCTCCCATACAACGCCTCAAAGGGTGACATCTTCATACTAGCCTGATAACTGTTGTTGTAGGAGAACTCCGCATACGGTAAGTTCTTATCCCAACTCCTATTGTTCTTGAGTGCACAAGCTCGTAGCATATCCTCAAGGATTTGATTGGTTCTTTCCATCTGCCCGTCAGTCTGAGGGTGATAGGCGGAACTAAAATTCAGATGAGTTCCCATGGTTTCATGTAACTTCTGCCAGAACCTTGAGGTGAACTGTGTCCCTCGATCTGACACTATCTTCTTTGGCACTCCATGAAAACACACGATTCTTGAAATGTACAATTCTGCCAATTTGGATCCGCTGTAGCTTTCTTTTACGGGGATGAAATGAGCTACCTTAGTTAGCCTGTCGATGATGACCCATATCGAATCATATCCCGATTGGGTCCTAGGCACTCCCACTATGAAGTCCATACCTATTTCTTCCCATTTCCATTCAGGCACTTTGAGTGGTTGCAACAGTCCCGCGGGTCCTTGATGTTCTGCTTTTACTAGCTGACATGTGTCACATAGGGCAACATGTTCCGTGACATCTCGCTTCATGCCATACCACCAATATCTGCTCTTGAGGTCATGATACATCTTCGTACTCCCAGGATGAATGGAATAGTCGGAATCATGAGCCTCCTTCAAAATCAGTTCACTGATCTCCTTCACGTCAGGCACACAGATTATTTTCCCATGCCACACCGTACCTTGTTCATCCTCTTCGAACCTAGGAGCTTTATTCTCTTTGATGAGTTCTCTGATTTCTTTTATCTTCTCATCATTCTTGTGACCGTTGCGTATGTCTTGCTCTAATATGGAGTCCACCTCCATGGCGATGGCCTCATCACTATTCACCAGGCATAGATTGAGTTTTGCAATCTCTTCCTTCAATTCCGTAGGCGTATCCTTTAAGCTCAACATGTCGACATGCACCTTTCGGCTTAAAGCATCTGCCACGACGTTCGCTTTCCCAGGACGATAGTTGATGCCCACATCAAAGTCGTTGATTAGCTCTAACCATCTCCTTTGTTTGAGGTTGAGATCGGGCTGTGTGAAAATGTACTTTAAGCTCTTATGGTCTATATATATATATATATGTCCTCTTTCCCATCAAGTAATGCCTCCAAAGCTTCAGTGCGTGGACCATTGCGACTAGCTCGAGGTCATGCGTAGGATAGTTCATCTCATGTTTTCGGAGCTGCCGAGATGCATAGGCAACGACATGCCCCTCTTGCATGAGAACGCATCCCAACCCGTGTCCAGAAGCATCGCAATACACCGAAAAATTCTTCTGCATGTCTGGCATAACTAGCACTAGGGTTGTTGTCAATCTTTTCTATAGCTCTTGGAAACTTGTCTCACACTCCATTGTCCACGTGAATTTGATTCCCTTCTCTAACAATTTGGTGAGGGGTCTCGAGATCTTGGAGAAGCCCTCAATGAACCGTCGATAATACCCAGCCAATCCTAAGAAGCTTCGAATTTCCCCGACATTTTCAGGGGTCTTCCACTTCTGCACATCCTCGATCTTGGCGGGATCTACGGAGATTCCTCCCTCCGAGATTATGTGTTCTAAGAAGGGGACTCTTCTTAGCCAAAACTCGCATTTGCTCAGCTTGGCATATAGTTGGTGTTCTCTCAATCTTTGCAACACCAGTCTTAGATGCTTCTCGTGTTCTTCTTCATCTTTGGAGAAGATGAGAATGTCATCAATGAAAACCACCACAAATTTGTCCAAATACTCCATGAATACCTTGTTCATGAGATACATGAAGTATGCTGGGGCATTAGTTAGCCCGAACGGCATGACGGTGTACTCATACAGCCCGTACCGAGACACAAAAGCCGTCTTGGGAATGTCGGTTGGCCTTATCTTCAGTTGGTGATATCCCGACCTGAGATCAATTTTTGAGAATATACAAGCTCCCCTCAACTGATCAAATAAGTCTTCAATGCGGGGTAATGGGTACTTGTTCTTGATGGTTACTTCATTCAACGCACGGTAGTCTACGCATAACCTTTGGGTTCCGTCATTCTTGGACACAAATATCACTGGAGCTCCCCATGGCGAGGAACTAGGACGAATATACCCCTTCTCTATCAATTCTCTTATATGTTCTTTGAGCTCTTCAAGTTGTTTGGATTCCATCCGGTAAGGCCTTTTGTATATCGGGGTTGTCCGAGGCACGAGTCCAATCGCAAACAACACTTCACGGTCCGGGGGCATACCTGGCAACTCCTCAGAAAAAACATCCGGGTATTCCTTGATGACCCTTATCTCTTCCAATTTCACGTCCATCTGATTGAGTTTAATGTTCCTCCTAGGTCCTTGGACAACTATGAATTTTACTTTGGTGCCACTAGTGTGAGTTAGTTCCATCGTTCTAGTTGAACAATGGATAATGCCTTTATGCTTGGTCAACCAGTCCATACCCAAAATAATATCTATCCCTTGTGAGTTTATCACTATGAGGTTTGCAGTAAATACTACCCCATTAATGTCTAGACTCACTTTGGGGCACACTTGTCTTGTTCTTATTTCTCCCCCTGGAGAGTTCACTGCTAACATATGATTCATTTGTGTGGTTGCTAGATCATGCTTCTTAACAAACTCTTGAGCAATGAATGAGTGGGTAGCACCAGAATCGAACAATATGGTTGCAATGTGTAAATTTGCAGGGAACTTACCAATCACCATGTCAGGTGCCTCTTGCGCTTCCTCCATGGTCACGTGGTTCACCCATCCTCGCATCACATTCTGCTGTTGTGGCTGCATAGGCTTCTTCTTTGGGCACTTATGAGCGTAGTGCCCCACTTCACCACATTTGAAGCATTGCATCCCAACTTTAGGTGCCTGGCCTTTGTTATCTTGGGCTTGGTTCTGTGGCCCTTGTCCTACTGGTCGAGGTTGATAGGTGGGGCGTGGCTGCTGCACAAACTGAAGCTGCGGCTGTATTGGTGCTGATGGGGGCCTGACGTTCGGGTTGTACCCTCTCGGTGTCGAGTAGGGTACTACATCACGGCTCGTCTGCCCTGCAGGTTGCTGCATCAGACGTGGACGTGTGTTGCTGCTTGATGCTTGGTGTGACCATCCCATCTTCCTCTTGTTCTCATTCTCCAAGGCCTTCAGCTTCCTCTCCACAACAAACGCCCTGTCCACCATCTTTTGGAAACATTCATATTCGTTGGAGGACATTGCACATTGCATTTCCATGGTAACTCCTTCCACAAAACAATCTTGTTTCTGCTCATCTGTCTCGATGTCCCGTGGTGCATAACGGGACAGTTGGGTGAATTTGGTGAGGTACTCTCTCACAGTCATGTTGCCCTGCTGCAGTCCCAAGAGCTCATTCCTCTTGTTCTTGAGTTCTCCCCTTGGTATGTAGTGGTTACGGAAATTGCGCTTGAACTCTTCCCCAGTTATGTTATCGGAGTCGTGATGAGCTCCCACATATGCGGTCCACCAATCAGCAGCGGGTCCATGTAATTAATGAGAGGCAAACAGCACCCTCTCATATCCTTGGCATTGTATGATCCTCATCTTGTTCTCAATGGTCTTGAGTCAATCATCTGCCTCCAGAGGTTCAGCGGCACTTGCAAACTTTGGGGGTTGAGTTCCGAGAAACTCACTCAACCTTGGTTGACGTGGTGCAGCCTGTGGGGGTGGAGCTTGGTGTAAGTTGGCCACCACTTGAGTCAAATTCTGAATGAGCTGATTTTGATTGTCGATCATTTGGTAGATGGGATCAGCTCTTTCTCGGCGACCACCCCTGTCTTGCCCTCCAGGAAGTTGAGGATCGGCAGCCTCATTGTTGTTGTTGTTGGGGTTGGCACCACGACCTCTTCCTCTTCCAGCCATCTATCATGATCAACCAAATGTCAACTTTAATCATTATGCATTAACTTCCCAAATTGCTTATTTAAACTTAAACTTTTGAGACCTTAATATTTAGACAATTTCTGAAGATTTCACATAGATCTTTAGGCGTCATGTCTCACGCGAAAATAAATGCACTATTGATTCATAGGGTTCACACACCAAAGCATATGCAAACTTAAAGACGAGGTTGTGGACAAGTGCCCATGGCTTCTACAACTCACGTCACACACCAAACACTAACAAACAAATAGATAGGTTCTTGACTCGACTACTCGATAACATGCGGAAATAAGGGAAATGACTCTAACAACTCGTATCACTGAGCTGGCTCGTCGGGGTCTTCCTCATCATTGCGGCTGCCCTCTGATTCTGCTTTAGGTGGGGAAGCGACTGGTGGAGAAGTGCGGCGACGCTTGCTCGCCCGACGGTCTGGGGAGTCGGGAGTCCAGGTGTCATTCTCGGTGACACACAGTTCATTCCCATCTCCTCTCTCCCTCGCCCTCAAGCTGGCGCGAAGCAACGTCTCAGTCTCCTTAAGGGTGTCACGGACATCCTGAAGCTCCTATTGGCACTCTTGTAGTCGAGTGCTGAGCATAACTGCATCCTCCAAGCACAGGTCCATGTGCTCATGGGAAGTCCCCTGCTGCACCGGCGAATCTTGTATTCCGCGGTGCCACTCTCACGCTGGAGGACATACATGTACTCAGTCCTGTCCAGGTGGCGACGGTTGATGTAACTCTGGCATGTGATGTCCTCCCAGGTGACATCCTTCTCATCATTGGCCTGAGTCGCCCGACAAGTTGGAGAGCGGTGGATCTTGAGCAACTGGTTGTCATGGATAATCCTCAGCTCGGAGCTCCATTCTTCACGCTTGTCACGGATGGTCCTAGTGGAGCTGTAGTGTATGATCAACTTGCCAACATTGTCGGCGGCGTGGAGCATACGCCGAAGACGGCGCAACAAGCCTCCTACTGCCAACCCGTAGGAGTGGTACGTCACCGAGCGGTTCTCCTCCCTCAAGGCAAGGGCAGCTACAAGCACTCTTCCTCCGGTGGACTTGCGAGCGGTGCGAACCATGCGAACCATCTAAAATATAAAGCATTTAAAATCAAGTTAGATAAGAATTAGATGAAGATTGCATTTTGAATAAAAGTTGAGACAAGATGAACAATTAAAGTGACCACATTACATAAAACTTTCACCCCACACCTTTTGTAAATTAGTTTTTAAGAACATAGGGTCCTTAAATACGTCCATTTCTACCTAGGTCCACGTTCCTACAGGCAACCCGGCTCTGATACCACTTCTGTCACACCTGGTTTCTCCAAAGATCAACCTAGTGAATATCACATGTATGCTAGGATCATTTTCTCATACATGTGACGACAAATAGTGAAGCATCATTATATTACAAGACAAGTATTCGAATATAAATAAGTCTTATATAGCATAACGTCTCGATGGACGATAATATGTTCATAACATGTAAATAAAACATCAACGAAAGATAAGTCTTTGTGAGCTTCATCACAGGCGTTGCCCGGGGGACTCCGTGAACCTAGAATCCTTCTTCGGGTCCGAAGTCTTGGTCATTCAACACCACGTCATTCCCTTGGCCCGAGCAGCAATTTAAAACCAACAGAAAAGCAAGCTTGAGTACCGTAGGTACTCAGCAAGTGTGGGAAAGTTATGTCATGCATGGCTAGAGCAAGAATAAGTTGAACTCATGGTTAAAGCACTACGCAATTAATACCTATCACCTTAGCTTATTTAGCATCTACATTACTACATAGGTGAAATGGTCCCAATCCCCTAACCCATCATCAATATCAAGTAACCGTAACATCATTTCCAATGTTAAGCTCCCTGCTCAACATCCACAACTTCCCAATTCCTCATCCTCTAATCATGAATAAGTCCAAGCCGCTCTTGACCGTGAGCACGACTGTCATGACAGTTTTGACTCTGCAGAGTTTGCACCACTGTACCCACATGTAGTGATTTCATCCCCCGTTGCCGGGTGGACTAAAAGAACCTCCATTATGCCAGTGGCCGCGAACCACATTCACACTTCCGAGGTGTGTAGCCAGGAGATCACTGCGAGGCCTTTACAAAGGGATTCCCGACGAGCATGGGCCCACTGATGTTTCACCCCTAACAGCATACAAGAGGCTCCAACCCCGCTGCAGTGGCCCCCTCTTGAGCCTTGCGGTTCATATGGTAGTCCAGCTGACACCTACTCCCCGCACCATCCAAACACCCATTTTACGCCGGAGATACGCCTAATTAATTGGCCAAGCTGCCCCATCTCAGCATGTGGTTGGCACTGTAAAGCCAGATTACATGCTCCATGAACCGGTCCTTAGGATCCAGGCAAGTACTATACACAAACCCGAGTCTCGTGCACGCAGCACCAACCAAAGCATCCAACTTGTCTAGATCCCTACCTCTACATGATTCATAATATCTCATTCAAGGGTAAAGTAAACAAGTTGATGATCTCATATCCCATTTATCCCATTCTAAGCATGGCTAAGCATGAGTAGTATTAATAAATGACATAATAAAGTAACTCCCAACCCAAGGCTACAAGGAAACAAGATAATGCAATTCTAAGAAAACTTTCTAGCTTGGGTATCATATTCCAAATTGACAATGCAATTAAATTCTAACTACGCATCCTAGTATAGGATCAAAGTGGTCAAGGACACTTGCCTTCTTCCTGCTGCTCTGGGAATGGAAAGTCTTGATCTTGAAAGGTGAGAACCTACTTTGGGGCTGGTTCTACTCATGCCAATACACATAGCAAAAAGAAAACAACATTCCATAAGCCATAGTCCATATTTCCACTCATGCAAACCACACATACATACATATGAAAGTCATACACACATTTAAGTGTGGTGTTTACCCTAGATATGTTGATTCTAAGCACACATGCACTTTTAAACATATATATTATCTCTAGCTTTAATAGTTAGATTTCTAAGTGTATAATATATATGAATTTCCAATTTGAACAAATTTTCTATATTGGGTAATACACTTCTTAGCCATAAAATTTGCATAAAAGATGATTTCCTACTACAAATAGGTTTTCAGATCCTCTACAAAATCTCAATTTGAAGTTTTGGATTTTGGGGACCTCATTTAACATTTTCTAATTATGCATCCTATTTTTCCTATATTTTCAAATTTATTTTCCGTACCTCAAAGTGAACTTTAATATTAAAATAGCAAGACATATCACCTAAACAGAATATGTTCTGATCTAAATTGTCCAATAAAATATCTTTTGACTTCCTCTCTGATGGGGATCAATTTAAAATTATTTTTACCCATTTTCAGAATCATTTTCTAGCCTAAAAAAGAATTTCCAGCAATAAAACGTCAACCTAAATTCATACAAAAAATTCTAATGTTCCAATTACCTAAACAGAACCTTTATACATTTTCCTACCCCTTTTTGGTCACTTAAATTCATTTTTCCACATATTTAAATTTGTTTTGTGCCTAAAGGGTATATTTTAGATATAAATTATAAAACAACAATCTTATTTAGTTTAAAAGTTTATTTCCCTTCTAAATTCAGACCTCAGATTGTTCTACAAATTTTCAACATGAACCTATACCTATATTTAAATTTAAATCCTATTCACATATTCAATTTCCTGAAATTAATAACTCTTAGAGGTTGATATGCAAATTCACACTGCAGTGGGGCCCCATTTCTCATTCCCTAAATTTTCAGGGGTCTAAGTGTGCAAAATAGAGAGGTGTTCCTAATTCTTATTAAGTCCACGGGCTAAAACTATTTTTTAAATAAATTTACATGAATTTCTAAGGGTCCACGGGCTAGATCAGAAGTTTCCGGGCTAGCTCGTGTTTTCCGAGATTCCCAGGGGATAGCGCGTAAAATTCTCGGCCTTTATATCGTGGGGCGGATGTGGGCCGTTGGATTTACAACGGAGGGCTAAGATTAGATCGCGAAGCGGTACGGGTTAAATCTATTCGGGACTGCACGATTTAAAATAGACGGGCCACAGGGGGCCACGTCGCCCTGGCCGGAGCCAGCCCGCGCGCGCGGCGGCGGGGGCGGCGATCTTGCCGGCGCAGCCTCGGTTCTTTGCCGCTACACGCTAGAACTTGCATCTTTTCGCACGGATCGGCTGCGAAGGGGTAGGGGAAGCTCACCTAGGGGTTTCTAGGGCTTGGAGAGGTCGAAATCCGGCTCTGCGACGACGGTGGGTGGTGAAGCTCCTCGGTGCTCGTCGAAGCCGTAGCTAGGGCGCAAGACACGTCGTTTCCTTCACCTGCAGGGCTCCCCGGTGGCGGTGGAACATGACAAGCCCGTTAGATTAGAGAAATTGGGAAGAATTCGGAAGAAACGGCGGTGTAGACGTCGGTTCTCACCGGATGAAAAAACTGAGCGGGCGGGGGAGGACTGGGGAGTTTCCTTGGCGTTTTGAACGTACGAGGGAGGGCGTCGTTCGTTGAGATCGTGCTGGAGTGCCCGGGACCGAAGATTTTGGCTTGTGGCGTGGAATTCGGGCGAGGCAGCGGCGATCGGCGCGGGAGGATCGGTGGCGGTTGGGGGCGCGCGAAGGAAGGGGATGACACGAGGGCCCCGCGCGTCAGAGAGAGGGGGAGGGGAAAAACAGCCGCGGGCTGTTGGGCCGGCTAAGGTGGGTTTTGGCCCATTGGCCGTTTTTCTTTTTCTTTTTCCTTTTTCTTTTCTGTTTTGATTCAAATTTGAATTCCAGTTTGAGTTTGAATTTTTCTCCACATGCATTTCGTCCAAAAATTTTAAATTCACCTCTTTAACAGATTTTGGGGTGTTACAGCTCCGGATCTCCTTGCGTTTGAGGAAGCGTGTCGGTCATAGCATCGGCGACATACGCTTCCAGTCGAAGGGGACTCCCAAATCCTGCTGCGTCGCGTCGAAACCATAAGACGGGTCCTCAAAACTTACAAAAAATGTTATTTGTCAGATTTATGAATATCTATTAACATTAATAATATAAATTAAACTGACACGTACCACTGCACCAGTTGGATGTCCCAACAATGTCACCGGGACACGTAGGACGAACGCAGGACGTCGAAGGCACTGCACAGAAAATAATATTAATTACTCCGTTGAACCTATTTGTATAAATTAGTAGTCTATCTATGTCGTACCTAGCGGTGGAACAGTCATCGCCGGTGCGAAGAATGACTGTTGTACGGGGGAGTCTTGACGACAAGACTCCGTGCACGAGAGAGACATATGCTTCATGACGTTGGCGATGTACTTATGCATTTTCTTCCACGCCGTTGCATTCTCTTGTGCCGGGATGTGCAAGCCCTGCTCCGCCCTTTGGACCATAGCCCTCGCATCGATCTCGGCACTCCTAAGCATCTGAAATTGTAAACGAAAACAATATAAGTAATACAAATTAAAAGAAAACTTACGCAACTCGGAAAATAGTAATATGAAACTTACTGCTAGTAAAGTGTTATGATCTCTGTGTCGAGGGTACGTGTCTGTAGTCGATGCGACGTGTGTCTCCAACTCTGCTGGCACTTACGATACCCGCGTACGTGTATGAGAGACGTACCAACATAGGTACTCCTCGTACGACTCTGCGCTGAACGGGAACGCATCCGCGATTACGTCCTGAGGTGCCTATGCCCACTGTTGTACCCAAGTTTCCATGCGAGGATAGAAAATGGGCGTAGACAAATCCTTTCGTGTGTGCCTGCGAAGAAAATATAACGTTTCTCAGCGATTAAAACTTATGTAATTTGAATATACAAATAAAAGAAACAACTTACGTGTGTGCAGTAGGCGGAACTGGGAGGCCCCTAGGAACTGGGAAGACCTGCTGCCGCCCGAATAGCAGCATAACTATGTGAGGAGATTACTCCTCCACGCAGATGTCGTACATGAGAGCCTTTCGTGTCCACCACACGTCCGCATCTCTCGTGCACAACGACGACAACCCAGCTGGTGCGCGACGCTCCACGGTCTCGTACGAGAACGGAGTCCATACGACGTTGCTGTCCGCCTGTAGGCGGTCAAACGACATCGTATACTCCGGGTAGCCCCTGTGCACGGTGTTGTCACCCCAAGTACGCTGCAAAAAATATTTTAACAAAACAAATAGTTATTTTAACAATAAACATACATGTTTTACAAGTTTACATAATCTGCGTCGAGTCCACAATGTGCCCATCGTTGGCCTGTCCTCCTCGGAGTTCCCAAGGCATCGGCGTATGGGGTGACGTCCACCCTAGGCTGACCTATCGAGAACCGCTCGTACGCCCACAGAATCAGCAACAATGACACCCAAACAGTATGTCATCCGTCGCCACCTATGAACAATAGAAATATTAAATATCATTTAATTAAGACATGATAATTTTTGAACAATGTGTTTATAGTAACTTATCATTTTGCATGTTGTACAAAGACCTCGATACGTAGCCACTAGCACAGCTGAACCCCAACTGTACTGCGGAACTGCATGAGGGTGGTGTCCGCTATCTCTCTAGTGAAGTAGATCAGACGCTTGTAGACTGTGTCACCGTGTGAGTCCGTGAACAGGATGCATCCAAAAAGCCACAGAAGGTACGCCTCCAAGTGTCTGGAGATCGTGTACTCATCCACGTCCGGGTGGATGTTCTCGGGCTGAAAGGAACAAACAATTACGTATTTTTACAATTATTAGTAATGAAGACATATTCTATAAAAAAATCTAAATAAACTTACCTCGAACTGCTGCAATCAAGTCTTTGGCGGACCGTGGTCTTGTCTATCTGTGATCAGTCTCACCAGTCCGTGCCTCTGAGTGTACCTCGGGTGTAGTACGACGCTACAGAAACGAGCCTGTAGGTCCTCGCGCCATTCGTTCGACAAGTCAGACCTACAAATATCCTGCCCGGTGAGCAGAAGCTCTAACAGATACGACACGTTCTCAAGCGTGACTGTCATCTCACCTCAAGGCATGTGGAAAGTGTGTGTCTCCGTTCTCCAACGGTCGACCAACGCAATAAGTAGGTGAGGATCGTAGGTTAGTCCCGTGGACTTTTCTTTAGACCGTTCCATTAGCTGGGACTCCAACATCTACACAGTGGTAGGAGCCCCGCTGCACTCAACCTACAATACACGATATAAAATTACTACGAAACAATTTAAATTTTTTTAACTATTTAATTATAAAAGTTTGTACCTGTCAATACACCTATCGTCCAGGTGTGACAGCGTCTTCGGCACCCAAGACCGCAACGTGGTGAGTTCGACTCCTCGAACACGGCTCAAGTACGAGCGGTCGAGAGTAGAACTGAGCGTCCAAGAGCTCGTAAGTGGCACTGTCACTCGCAGCCATGGTTGTAGGTTTAAAATACATTAAATTGTTATTCATTATTAACTTATGTAAAGTCTTAACGAACAATATAGTTCTTAAAAAATAAAATCTGTAATACATGGTGACGTTAAATTGAAAATATTATAAACCCAATCATTGATCATCCCGCCATGAGTGACGAGCACGAGGACGCCGTCCGTCATATGGATTTCCTGAAGGTCTCGCTTCTGTTGCTCCAAAAATATTACGCCGAACGCAATTCTTGTAACTATGGTCAACTTCGTTATAGTTGTTGTATCTCACTTGTTGCGACGATAAGCACTCATCCATATCATTTTTTATACGTCGAGTCTTACACCGGGCACGAGTCTGCTTCAACCTCAGATAATCAGCGTCTCTTTCGAATTGTGGTCCAGGATCGTTGGTGAATGCACCAAAAATCCAGTAACCAAATATCTCTGCGTGCCAGGTTGTGTGCAAAGTCTCCTTGAAAAAATACTGTGACACATATATAGTTAGAGATAATTGACTCCGACTGCAGGCAGCAATGACATGAGAACAAAGTCTATGCAGAAGCTTTGGCTTCATACATGTATATATGGCATAGTTCTAACGAAGAACACACTCATGCACAATTCGTTCACTCGTGGCACAACGTCTGTCTCTGCATGTGATCTCAAACCTGTTCTACACAGTTCCAGTTTATTTGACACTATGCAAATGAGATTTTTTAATCTTCTCATCCATGTAGTCACAAATAAATCTTGAGAAGATTAGGATCATCCATCAATAGAGAAGCTTTTGCAAAACGCTCGCAAAAGTATTTCATCGTTCTATTCAATATTCCTTCAACAATACCAACCAGTGGTAAAACTCTTGACCCACGTAGGACAAAATTATAGACGCACACGAAAGTTGCATTAATTTGTAGTCTTACCATTGTTAAGATGATTTTAAAGTATAACAAATAATTACATATCTCGGCTAAATTAGTTGTCATAATTCCGTACATAGCACCATGTGTGTCATACAACAATGACTATTTCTCTTTTGCCTCATTATGAATCCAATGTGAGAAACATCTGATAGATGATCTAGCCCTACGAGATATAGTCTGTTCGGTTGAAGGAACGGTGAAGAGTGGTTCAGAGGCGTCTTCATTACTATCCAGTCCAAGTAACTCATCGGTTTGTTTATTAGTGAGGTCATCAAGACGACGCCACAAAGCATTGAACTTCCTCTCTTTATTTTGACTACAGAGACGATTAAACATGTTCATGAGTTGTTTGTTCTTGAAATGACTATAAAAAATTACACCCAAGTGACTCATACACCACCTTGATTCTATATCCGGCCAAACTGGTGGGAGAGAGATCTCTGCGAAGCCGTATTTAATATCCGTTATTGACTTAAACAAGCCAACGTGACAGTCGTGTATAACACATACATTTTCTCAGCCTTGAACTACATCAACTCTAACCCGTTTCAAAAACCAGTACCAACTGTCAGTATTTTCACTCTCCACAAATGCAAAGGCCACAGGTAAAATTTGATTATCGCCATCAACTATAATAGCTGTTAGAATTTGACCTTTGTACTTTCCGGTTAGTAATGTACCATCCATACACAGAATGGACCTACAATATCGAAATGTGTTTATACATGGACCTAGTGAAAAGAATGAACGGTGAAGAATAAGTTTTCCAGGATGTCGGTGGTTTGGAATATCCACGATATCCACGGCTGTGCCAACATTCCGACTTCTGATTGTATTAAGTAACTTCGAAAGATTATCATAAGACGCTTCGTAAGTATCAAATCTTGTATCAATAACCTTATGTTTCGCCTTTAAAACTTTAGAGTAACTTATTGTGTACTTAAAATCTTGCTTAATTGTGTTGATAATAGATTTAGGCTCAAAAGAAATATTATCAACGACACGATCATACATGTGATTTGCAACAAACTAGGATGTAAGAGCAGTATTGCATTTTTTAAGATGTTATAACTCGCACGAATGATCAATAATAATAGAACACTTCCAAAGGCCACACCATTTCTATGCATATCCGCGAACACGAGCCGGGCCACTGGTTGATAAACATCCGACATCATAAAGTTTCTTAGTGGATCGAGAAATCTTAAATGATCTTTTCACTGAAAGAGACCAATATTAACAACATCCGACATCTTGCAAAGCTTGTTTTGAAAAGAGATCCCGCTGTTATTGTATTGCCGTGGTAGTCCAATGGCAAATGATACCCTTCGATTACTTTTAGCTTTTCAAGATTTAGATTACTCCAATCGGCAGGGACAGTAGGTTGATCTTCTTCGTCAGATGAGTCGTAGGAACATTATTATAATCCCTATCCCCAACAACCATATTATAAACTATATGTTCTATATGCCCTCCTTCATCTGCTTGACTAGTTGTCTCAGTAACAACGGTATGTGGCAATTCATTATAATCATCCCCTTCGGCTTCACCACTATTATTATCTTCCTTGTCATCATTTTTGTCCTGCGTCTCGTCGACTACTTCATTGGCTTCAACCCGAATAAGAAGTATAAGAGGCCAGCCATATTGCATAGCTCTTGAAACATAAGCATGCCACACGGGTGTTCTGTTTAGCGGCAGTATTTCCCAAAAATGGACGTCATTTGAATGGCTGATAACTCCGTTTATTTTCAACTCATATTCATTCTCACTCAGTTTAAAAACTTTCGGCAACCATCTGTATATACCCATAAATATTCGTTCCGTTGGATCAGGTATTCTCCGATTTATAAAAGGGAGTCTTGATAGATCTACTCCACTTGAATTATAGCTAATTTGGCTATCTCCATAAAAGATTTGAAATTCTACTTTATTGGACATACCTAGCATACGTATATACGTAATTTAATAATTGCCACAACAATAGTAACAAAAATTGAATTACACATACTGCAATATAAATTGTATTAAAATAGACTATACTAAACTATAAACTAACCATAAATCCTAAATTAAAATCAAAATTATAAACAAAATTAACATAAACTAAATTAACCTAATCAACCGAATAACTAAACTAAACTTAATAAATAAATAAATAAACTAAGCTAAAATCCTATAAAAAATAAACTAGACTATAACTAAAATAATGAAACAAGATCTAAAAAACCAATTAAAAATAAAATAAACTAAAATTAAAACTAATATAAAATTTAGATTACAAACTAACTAAATCCTAATAATGAATAAAATTACAACCTAACTTAATACTAAAAACAATCTAACTAAGTCCTAATAACAAACTAACTAAGATTAAAGAAGTATTTAATTCTAAATTATCTAAAATGCACAATTAAAATATGTAATTTCATATTCTTATTTTGTTTCTAAAATATTTTACCTTTTACTTTTTTCTTTTTTCTTTTTTTTCTTTTCTTTTCTTCTTTTCTTTTTTCTTCTTTTTTCTTCTCTTCCTCTTCTCTTCTCTTGCTCTTTCCCTTCTCTTGTGCTCTTTTGTTGTGTTTGGATGTGTGGGGAGGAGGACCCGGGTGGCTGCTTATATAGCAAAATCCTGTCGTCCATGCCGTGGATGACAGGCCACGTCGGTCCAACGGTCCCGTGACCGTTGGGCCGACGTGGAGTCCACATAGGTCGGTGTCGTCCACGACGTGGATGACACCGTCCTGTCGTCCACGGCATGGACGACAGGATGTCCACGTGGACAAATCGTCCACGCCGTGGACAATAGGGTGGCTAGTTCTGCCAAAAAAATGTTTGATGTTATTAATATTAAATTCAATGACAATAGTGTTAAAAATAAAAAAATTCACGGGCTGGTGGCGGAAGAATATCTGAGGCGCCACGTGCCGCAACTCTTATTAAAATACATTTTTGTTCCAAACTGTACATTTTTTAAATCCGTTTGGACCATCGTTTGAATTAATTCTGAAATTAGACTCAATATAGTTTTTTAATGTACGATATAACATTTTTATGAATATACCATGTCCACATTCTAAATATACCAATTCAATATCACAGTTCTACTTTGTTGATATTTTCTAAAAAAATTGGAACATACCTTTTTAAATGTTAAATGTGTTTTTTAAAATGTTAAGTCTTGAATTTGTTAAACATATCATCTTTGTCACCCTTGTGGTCAAATAAAATATTGCAGTGGGAAAAAATAAAGGCCCGCGGAAACGTGACAGGAAGGCCGGAAGTGCAATCAATGGGCCTTTTTTATTTGTTCATGGGCTTATGGGCCGATCCACGCCTGGGTTCCCATCGGACGCCTTTCCGATAGGCGCTCCCAATCCGCCACGCAGTCTCGGCCAGGCGCTGACCTTCGAGGTTTCTATTTTTGTTTACACGTCCATTTTTGCTTTGAGAGTGAAAGAGAGCGCTGACACCATCGTTGTCCTCTTCGTCTCCGGCGGCCGCGCTTGCGCCTTTGCCGCCGAACCAGCCTCCCCGTGGGAACCCTGCCCTGTTCATCGTTCTTGTCGCTCTCTTCCTCCGGCTACCTGTACTGGATTGGCACTAACTGGAGAAGGAACTGATTTATTTCGTTGGTAAGGAACCCTAACTTGGTCCAAGACCGGATTATGTTCTGGGAGCCATTGTGAATTCTCCAGTGAGAAATCAAATTCTTTGTTTTTGTTTTTCCATCCATGGCGGAAAATCAATATAATCAAGCATCCATCTTTTATTTTTCTGTGGGGTGGTCTTCGCCGTTTTCTTCTGTGCGCTCAAGATCGGTCGCAAACCACCATTGACACCGGTCTTGGGTCCCAGGTGAGGGCGAATTTCATTTTATCCCATAAAGTTGGCGGTTCAAGTGAACGCCTATGTCGTCCTGCCCAGAGAAGAATGATCCCCAAGTCACTCCGGGGACAGCGGCGGCGCCTTCATCGGTTCAGACAGTCCGGACTGCTCGTGCCACGGGCGGCGCTGCCGCTGACCTGAGGTTATCACAGCAGCTTTGGTCCGGTCAGGCTGTCCTCCTGCGTCCATGCGCGCCCTGGCCTCCCCATACGCCTGTGCCGCTGCTGCTGAATACATCAAATCCGCAGCAAAATGAGGTATGCTTTATCCCTGCAGTTTATTTAGCTTTTATGTTGAAAGAAGAATAGTGCCTTGTTCTCGGCGGTTTTAATGACATTCTTTGATTGGTAGGATGCTGGGGCAGAAGTGGCTGCGGCTGATGTTAATCCTGCGATCGACAGCTGTGATGAGAGTATGGTGCCCAAGACAAATATGCTATTTGATGGTGAGAATGACGCGTACGAGTTCTATAATGCGTATGCTGAGAAAGTAGGCTTCTTTGTTCGAAGATCAACACTCTGGACAACATCGAAAAACATAATCACTAGGAGGACTTTCGTCTGCTCAAGAGAGGGTTTTCGGGAGAAGAAGAAGGGTGCCAAGGAAGCAAAGTGCCCACGTCCTGAAACAAGAATCGGGTGCCCCGCAAGCATGACCATCAGACTTACCACTAATGGTAAGTACCGTTTGACAGAGTTTATACTGAACCACAACCATCAGCTGGCAACAGCATCTACCATTCATATGCTGAAGGCAAAGAAAATCAGACGTAAAGCACGAGCTGTGAGAGAACATCTTGTGGATGATACCGTGAGGACGCCGGAATTCGAGAATGAAGATGAGGCCTATGAGTTTTACAGCATGTACGCGGGGAAGATAGGATTCAGCGTGCGAAAGGCAAGCATGACAGTGAATGCTGACAATGTTATAACCAGAAGGATGTTTGTTTGTTCAAAAGAAGGGTTCCACGAGAAGAAAAAAGGTGCAAAAAGAGTGCAGAAGCCTCGTCCAAAGACCCGGACTGGTTGTCCTGCATGTATGGTCATAAGGCTTGCAGCTAATGGCAAATATCATGTCACTGAGTTTGTCACGTTCCACAATCACCAGCTTGGGGCTGCAGCAGCTTCTGATCTTGTGATACCATCACAAAGTGCAGAAAATGATCAAGATGACAAAGTTGACCAGGTAGAGAGATCACCAAATGATTCTGTCCACAAGCAAAATTTTATTAATGACAATGCCCTTGGGTGCACTCCAGAAGGTAGAAGATGCAAAAGATACAAGTGTACAAAGACTCCACACCGCGGTGATATTGGTGCTACTCTAGAGTACCTGCAAAAGATGCAACATAATAGCCCTTCATTCTACTATGCAGTAAAATCTGATGAGAATGGAAACTTCACAAATTTTTTCTGGGCAGATTCAAAGTCTATCATGGATTTTGACCACTTTGGTGATGTAGTGTGTCTTGATTCAGGATATGCATTGCAAGGCTATGGCAGGCCACTTGCTTTGTTCACAGGTTTGAATCATCATAAGCAAACAGTATTCTTTGGTGCTGCAATGCTTTATGATGAAAGCAATGAAGCTTTCAGATGGTTATTAGACACTTTCAAGATGGCAATGAATCGAACCCATCCCAAAACATTGTTGACTGATAGATTTGTTGCGATTAGTGAAGTTGTTACAGCCACATGGCCTGATACAGCCCATCGTTATTGTGTCTGGCAAATTTACCAAAGTGCTCTTCAGCAGTTGAGCCAAGCTTTCCACGGATCAAGAACTTTAGAATGTGACTTCAAGAGATGCTTATTTGATTGTGAGGATGAAGATGAGTTTCTGACAGCGTGGAAAGAAATGTTGGAAAAGTATGATCTAGAAGATAATCAATGGCTAGCAGATCTGTTCTCGATAAAGGAAAAATGGGCACTGCCATATGGTCGTGAGGCAATTTATGCTGATATGAAGAGCGTCCAGCAGAAGGAAAGCTTGGCAGCTGACCTGAAAAAACACCTGGCCCTAGATTATGACCTTTTGCACTTCTTTGAGCAGTTTGAAAGACTATTATGTGACCGTCGATCTGCAGAGCTGGTAGCTGACGTGAATGCTAATCATAGCACAAAGAAGCCACCTCCTATGCGAATATTAAGGCAAGCTGCCAATGTATATACACCTGCTGCTTTTAAAATGTTCGAAAGAGAATTTGAGTTGTACATGGATTGTTTGCTATACAACTGTGGTGAGGTGGGCACAATTTCTGAGTATAGGATATGTGTTGAGGACAACCCAAAAGGTCACTTTGTGAAATTTGATTCACTCAATTCCATGGTCAATTGCAGCTGTAAGACATTTGAGTTTATGGGCATCCCGTGTCGCCATATGCTGAAGGTACTTGACACAAGGAATATCAAGGACCTTCCTACTCAATACATCTTGAAAAGGTGGAGGAAGGATGCTAAATCAGGATCTTCAAATGGTGATTATGCTTTCTCTTTCAATGGGGATGCTGAGTCTGCTCAGGCGAAGCGTTACACTACATTGTGTCGCATATTCAGTATGGCAGCAGCTCAGGCTGCAACTTCTCTGGATTCATTTGCTTGTATGGAAAACCAGTCAAGCATACTGATGGATCAAGTAGAGCAAGTTATTCAAGCCAGGCCCCCAGACATATCTGCTTTTATTGGTGCTAACTGTGATCAAACTGAAGATTCAGTTGACAATATTGTCACGGGAGGCATGCACAGTCATGCTAACTTTATTAATGGCCCTGCTGATGGTATATGTTAAGTATTGATTTTTTTACCATTTTTTGGCTACAGTGTAATGACTGTTACTTGCGCTGCAGGTTCTCTGACTTTTCCGTTCACATTGGGTGCTGGTGCATTGGATTTCCGTTAACTGTTAGTCTGAAAAGCCACTAGCGACTGCTGACTGCCAGCTGCTAAACCACACAACGTTGCTGGCCTGATAACATTTCTGCTGTAGCGATTTGTCTAAAGAAAGTTGGCACTCTTTTCCATTCCCCGTCACTTGTATATAGTAGCTGGGATGAATCTCCATGAGAAGCAATTCAGCCATCTGTTTCGGTGGTGGCCTGGTTAAAGTAACTGGTGGTTGCACAGTTTGTTCCCCTAACTGCAGGGTCTCTGCATTGTCAGTGTGGTACTCTGGTGGATTAATAATCAAGTAGCATATTATTGCTTGGTAGTGTGATAACCCCTGATGATAGCTGCTGGTAACATGTCAATGCTTCTTCCCTGCGTTTATCAGACTTGGATTTTTTTTTAGAAAACGATAGCCAAGTTAAGTGATTTTGTACTTTTTAACAAGTGTATGCTTTCAGTAGCTTAATCGACAATCTGTAGTTTATGGAGGAATCAATTTATCCTTGCATAAGTCTAAACATATGGTGTGGATCAGTACTTTTTTTTTACCAAACTGGAGTTTGCCATGGCCCATTGCGGCATTTAAACGCTAGTTACCTTTCAGTTTTTGAGAGGGCGAGTGCCTCTTGGCATTAAGTACGCGATTATTTTTTTTGAGGGGATTAAGTACGCGATTGTTAACTGCAAGGCATGGTTAGGTAAACATCACGTGCAATCAGAACTGTTGAGCAGCATATTAACGTGGGAAGGGCATGTCAGTTCGTTAAATGCTTGAAGATATAGTTGAACAGATTTCAGAAAATAAGTTAGTTCAGTGCCTTGAAGATGTCAATTCAGAATCACAACAATACAAACAGATGTTGAATCAATGAAATCCAATTGTTTTACAATACAAAATAATTTGTGCAACGTAATGCAGCAAGTCATGACCAAGAAATGAAGAGGCTGCATTATACTTTTGTAACTAACAAAGGTGTAATCCCTGTGGTTGGCACCAGCATCAGACGACTCTTCAACTGCAGGAAAATCATGTGCTATTTAGTGCCATACTTCCAACTTGTTTGTCTAGGACAGCTACAAAGTCCTGTAACTATGTATACACAAGAAGAAAAGCTGCCTCGATTATAAACGTGTACAAAGCCCTTGTTCTCCCTAAATTAATATGCCATGTCCATCATCACCAGCGCCGTGTTGTTCGATTTTTTAACTATGGCATAATGCGTCATCTTTTGGAGAAAAATCCTTGAGTTAATGAGGAAAAATCATAATCTTTTCCAGATTGAGATGGGAGAGTAGAAGAAGCAGGGGTTGCTGTGCTCCTGTTAACATCCGCGCTTGAGGCCCCATTTGCTGGGACAGCTGAACTAGTGTTGTACACCCTGCAATCAATAGGAAACATTACAAACACCACGTATCATCAATCTCAGATCAAGGCAAAACATCTAGATTTCCATTAAAAATATACATACTACGATAATCTGAAACTAATCAGGGCAGGTACTGCATCTTACCCAGGTGTCCCAAAACTAAAGTTACCAGGAGAGAATTCTTGGTTGTTATTACCAACCTGCCAACAAAAAAAATAAGGATGAACAGGGACTGGTGTCCAAATACTGCGCTTAAACGAATCTGGGAGTATTTACCTTGGCCACACCATTCTGTGATACTGTTGGAATTGGCCCAGGGTTTTGGTAACCAAGATTTGTCCAGTTTTGGAAAGACAAGCTTCCCTGAGGGGCATTAGAGCCATTGGCATTTGGCAGATTGGCATTTCCCGGAGTTATTTGGGGTGCATTTCCAGCTTTGAGGGCAGCCATTAAAAGAGCTTGCTGCTGCGACATAAATGCAAGTTGCTGCTGATGGACGGCGAATGGTGATACCATATTGGACTGCAGAACAAGGTGTTTCTTAGAAGACCAGAATTGCACCCATCCTTTTGGCAATAGAACCATTTTCACAAATGTTAATTGTGAAAGGAGGGCTGCAGCTCACCTTCTCAAACAAACTCATGATATCATTCTTAATATTTGCTTGGGAAGCAGCTGGAGCTGATGATAATGGGGCAGGTGGCGAGTCTTTAAATAAGTCTTCTAATCCTACTGCTGCAGACTGCGGTTTACTTTCCACTGGCTTGGCAGAATCCTTTTTCTCCAAGCTAGGCACTGGCGCTGCAGCTGAACAAGTTGAATATTATCATCAGCACGATTAGAATGATATGGCACAGATATCTTGCGAAAAATGTATTACAATGGTAGCAAGAGAGAGAGATGGTACAGTCACAAAGAAACAGAACTCTTTCTCGTCCATGAAACATATGTCCCAAGAGCTTACATTGAAAGCCATCCCATGCATTATCATCATTAGTAGATGACTCTGACTCTTTCTCAGTTGTTTTGTCCACTGACAGCATGTTAAAGAGATCGGTAGCATAATCAACTTTAGGAGGTGGCACAACCGATGGCTTCTCAACTTTAGGGGCTGCTTTATCAACTTTAGTAGGAGATTTCACTGGCCGGGGAGGAGAAACAACCTTGGGAACTGGCAGTTCTACTTTTGGCTGAGGTGTTGCCTGTTTTCATGCATTCAAGCCAGATCAAAAGTCAAGGTCACCAACTATTATCTCAATAGAAAAAAGGTAAAAGAATAGCAAGTAAATCTGTAAATGTAAACAAACCAAGTCTCCCAAACTGCTTGAAGCTGAATAAAAATGAATAATGTCTAGTATAATCCTAATATAGAACAGTTACGGGTTCTAACTTAAAGTTGATATTTTAGTTTATTGACATGCTGCCAACATCGAACAAATTGTCCAAGTTTCAGACTAGAGGCTATGGTGTGTAGCGAAGATCACCAGATAGGAATAAACTACTGATTACCATCAAGCTCATTTGTTCAGGTCAAGCATGATATTGAAGCTGTGAACATGCCCTTTACGGTATCAAGTATCCTAAAATGGTAGCAAGACATTATCATATCTACTTGCAACACATCCATTCACATGCTAGTAGCCTAGTACACATCACCACTTTCAATATAGTATGTCTATAGAACTACAACATGTCACTGTTGGATAAATACGTCTAGAGCATATCATATGGCTTACATCTCCATTTCCAATTAATCATTCAGGTGTTAAATTGACTGATAGTAACCCAGACTTTTGTAATGCATCACTCTGCTGGAGTTCAAGAATTGAGTTATTTTAGTGGGTTTTATCTAAACCGGTGCTTAACTCCGCCTATGTTGTAATGACATAGCCGGTCACAAGCCCGGGTAAAGGAGGGGTTGTGATAGGCTTGGCGAGCCAACAACTACACTTAGCCATTCTCATGGAAATGAAACCCAATAGAAATTCATTGGGGCGTAACCCTCTTAGCGACGCGCCATATCGGAACCCGGGTATGGTGTTAAGTGCGCAAGGACCGGATTGCTACCACCTTAGTGGCACGTCATATCGGAACCCGGATATGGTATTAAATGAGCAAAAGCCGGATCGCCACCACCTTAGTGGCGCGCTACATCATCGCTCGGATGTAGTGATAAGTGAGCAAGAGTCTTTGCATCTTACTCGACAGGTGCAAAGCGTAAGGAAGTTAGCCGAAGAACATAGATTTCGGGTGGGTAGTTGGAATGTGGGATCCTTGACGGGGAAGCTACGTGAGTTAGTAGATGTTGCCATTAGGAGACGAGTAAATATCCTTTGTGTACAAGAGACTAGATAGGCGGGTCAAAAGGCGAGAGAAGTCGAGAATACCGGTTTCAAGCTTTGGTATTCTGGATCGGCTGGGACTAGGAATGGTGTAAGTGTTCTAATAGATAAGAGTCTTAAGGATGGAGTAGTGAATGTTCGAAAACGAGGGGATATGATCATCTTAATCAAGGTAGTAATTGGAGACATTGTCTTGAACGTCATTAGTGCTTATGCCCCACAAGTTGGGCTCAACATGAGTGCTAAGAGGCAATTTTAAGAGGACTTGGAGGATATGGTTAGTAGTGTACTGATAACCGAGAAACTCCTCATAGGAGGAGATCTCAATGGTCATGTGGGTGCAACTAACCTAGGATTTGAGGGAGTACATGGAGGATTTGGATGCGGCGATAGAAATCAAGAGAGTAAGGACATTCTAGACTTTGTCGTAGCCTATGATCTGTTGGTAGCTAACACCCTCTTTAGGAAGAGACAATCTCACCTAGTGACCTTTAGTAGTGCCCAACACTCTAGCCAGATTGACTTTGTCCTCACTAGGAGAAGGGATAGACGGAGGTGTCTAGATTGTAAGGTGATCCCCGAGGAGTGTGTTGTGACACAACATAAGCTTGTGGTAGTTGACTTTCGCTTCCATACATGTTCTTTGCGGGACAAAGGTGTCAAAATCACAGGAACAAAGTGTTGGAAGTTGAAAGGAGAATCACAAGAATCCTTTAAAAATTGGGTGATCACAGAAGGACCCTGGGCAGAAAATGGAGATGCAAATAGTATGTGGGTGAAGATGGCAACTTGCATTAGGAAGGTAGCTATGAGGTGTTCGATGTGACAAAAGGAAAGAAACTTGTAAATAAAGACACTTGGTGGTGGAATGAGGATGTACAGAAGGCCATTAAGGAGAAAGAGTGTTACAAGAGTTGGCATAATGATAGAAGCGCAAGCAACATGCTTAAGTACAAAGAGGCCAAGAGAATGCAAGGCAGGCTTTGAGTAAGGCAAGAGGACATGCCTATAATGAGTTATATGAGAGACTAGAGACAAAAGAAGATGAAAAGGACATATACAAGATAGCAAAAATCCGCGAGAGAAAGACGAGGGATTTCAATCAAGTTAAATGCATCAAAGATGAAACTGATCGCATTCTAGTGAAGGATGAAGAGATTAAGAATAGATGACAAGGTTACTTTAATGGGCTATTCAATGATGGGAATGGGAGCACTATGGTTGAGTTGGATGACTCCTTTGATGACTCCAACAGACAGTTCGTGCGGAGGATACAAGAGTTTGAGGTTAAGGAGGCCTTAAAAAGGATGAAAGGAGGAAAGACCCTCGGCCCTGATGATGTCTCTATTGTGGTGTAGAGATGTCTTGGGGACATGGCAATAGTATGGCTCACAAAGCTATTCAACCACATTTTTCAGTCAAACAAGATGCTTGAAGAATGGAGGAAAAGTATATTAGTACTTATCTTCAAAAATAAATGAGATATTCAAAGTTGTACTAATTATCGAGGGATTAAGCTTATGACTCATAGTATGAAGCTTTAGGAGAGAGTGATTGAACACCGCCTGAGGAAAGTGACCAATGTCACTAAAAACCAGTTTGGTTTTATGCCTGGAGGTCTACAATGGATGCGATTTTCTTGCTTCGTCAGCTCATGGAGGGATATAGGGAGCAGAAGAAGGACTTGCATATAATGTTCATTGACTTGGAGAAGGCGTACGACAAGATACCAAGGTCAGTCATGTGGTGGGCACTAGAGAAACATAAAGTGCCAACAAAGTGCATTACCCTTATCAAGGATATGTACAATAATGTTAAGACAAGTGTGTGCGTAAGTGATAGTGAGACTGATGCATTTCCTATCATGCACGTAAGTGATAGTGAGACTGATGCATTTTCTATCATGGTAGGACTACATCAAGGATCAACTTTGAGCCCATACATCTTTTCCTTGGTGATGGATGAGGTGTCGAAGGATATACAAGGGGATATCCCTTGGTGCATGCTCTTTGATGATGATGTAGTGCTGGTAGATGAAACTAGAGGTGGTGTCGATAAGAAATTAGAGTTATGGAGACAAACCTTAGAGTCCAAGGGGTTTAGACTTAGTAGGACCAAGACCGAGTATATGAGGTGTGACTTTAGTGGTGTTGGTCGTGAAGAGGGAAATGTTAGTCTACAAGGATAAATAGTACCTAGAAGGGACTCTTTCCGATACTTAGGATCAATGTTATAAAGCAATGGCGATATTGATGAGGATGTTTGCCACAGGATCAAGGTAGGGTGGATGAAATGGCGATAAGCCTCTGGAATCCTATGTGATAGGAAAGTCTCACAAAAGCTAAAAGGGAAGTTCTATAGGACGGTGATTAGACTCGCGATGCTTTATGGGGCGGAATGTTGGCCAAGTAAATGGCAACATGTCCAACAAATGAGTGTCGCAGAGATGCGCAAGCTACGGTGAATGTGCGAGCATACGAGAAGAGACCGAATAAGGAATGAGACGATTCGTGATAGGGTAGGGGTGGCGCCAATTGAAGAGAAGTTAGTCCAACATCGACTAAGGTGGTTTGGACATATCCAGCGGAGATCTCCAGAAGCACCGGTTAACAGTGGGATTTTAAGAGGTAGAGAAAATATTAGGAGGGATAGAGGACGACCAAGGTTGACCTCCGAGGAGGCGGTAAAACGAGATTTGAGAGATTGGAATGTATCCAGAGACTTAGCTCATGATAGGACCGCATGGAAAGTAGAAATCCATGTGTCAGAATCTTTGTCTCTTTTTTTCTTTTTTTCCTTTGTTGTTCTTATATCTCTTCCTCTCTTTTACTTCATTGATATATATATATATAATTATTGGATTTCATGTCTAGCCGACCCCAACATGCTTGGGATAAAGGCTTGGTTGTTGTTGTATCTAAACCGGTGCTTATCAAGATCAAGAATCAACAAATTTTGTATGGAAGGAAACCTGGGTGGGGATTCTAGAAGCTACTGAAGCAATTTTGCTTGTAGCGGCTGGTGGAGCACGGTGTTGCTCAAATGAAGATCTTTGAACATGTCCACTCCTGGTAGCACTAGCATGAGACTCTGAGATCTTCTCGTCTCGAGCACCAGATAACAGTTGTGACGATCCATTCCTTGGTACCCATCTCTTGTCCTCGTATCTGCATTTCAGACATAATGTTAGTTGTTAGCCACGTGTCGGCTGAAAAGTAAGTGGATGAAACAAATCACAAGATTAACAAGTACTGCAAGAGAGGAAGAGAATCATACTTCGCGCGTATGAAGTTTTCTATCCCCACCCTATCATAGTTAGGGGGCAGCTCTGCTTCCCAATACCTATTTGCCTTTTCATTACCCATTGCTGCAAAATAGACATCAAATCTAAACTCGACAAAAGAAGATCTTCTGCTTTTTTATAAAAAAGGACAGAAAGCAACCCATACATTGAATAAATGCAACTTGCTCTGGCAGCCATGTATCCAGCGTAGCAGATCTCACCTGCGAAACAAGAAAATAGTTGATTAAAATTATGAATGCTGCCGGTTAAACATTCATCATCAAAGCAATTAACACGAGAGAGGGAATGTATTAGGAAATTGAACTTTGATATCTAATAAAAACACAATTGCACGACTTGAAGTCAAGGTTATTTCATGACGAGGATAACTAAACAGACATGCTGTAGTCCGATTAAAGCATAAGCATAAGACACAAAAAAAACAGCCAACAAACTGTCCTCAAAATATGTTCTCAAGACAGATATCAATGTTGTGGCTTCAACCATTTCATTGTTGTTGTGGTTCAGGTTCATTGCGACATAATATATATGAAGTTAAAAGGTTGACCAACAGCCTGATGCTGAGTTGGAAAGTAAATAGTGAAGGTCATGCTTATTCACAAACCTTAGATATGTGTACCCCAAGACTTCTATGAATTCCAGAACAGGTCATACATATAAAGATACCCAGATTCACACTCGCCCATCGGGGACCCCTACAATATAATCAAAGAGTTGGTTAGTGTTGGCAAGATGCACAAGTGTCTAGCCAGGCCACTGTACATGCACAGACATCTTAAACAAGACAGAGGATTAGTTGGCCACAAGCTTATGGGGAACTGAAAATTACCGCTGGCCTGCTTCAATTTCACTGCTTTTCATTTCGTCACATTGATGGATGCAGCATCAAAGGAACGTAGCAATGGACCAAACGAGAACTAATTCTGTACTATAGTAGTGCACTAGTGCTCCTGCTTTCACGACAGGGTCTTTTCTCTAATATACAAGGTCTGTTCACACAAGCAAAATATTTATGCCAAAACTAAAGTTAAATGTGTTTAACAACAGATGATGTAGCTGGTCTCCCTTTTCATGAATCATCTAAGTGCCTATCAAGTCCACCTTGCCCTCAGGCAATACTAACCACATCAAACTGTTGATAGCATCAAAATTGTTTGATACATCAGTGACTGTACATTTAACTAATTGTACAGAAACACTCACTTTGATTTGCAGTCCGCACATTCTCTGTTCTCAGGCAGCCGGAGAAGACATTCTAATATCTGAAAATCATGGAGAAGAAAAGAGCCACGGATTACAAAAAGGCTAGATCAATAGTAATTAGTAAACAATCAAAAGAGAAGAGATACTAGCACAACAGAACCATTATATATGTCGCTGAGCAGTTCATCAGAATGGCCAATGTTTGCAGCGAGAGCTGTATAGCTAGTGATTACACGCTTGGGGCCAGCTAGTGATTACTTGTGCTTGGGACCAGCTAGTGATTACTTGTGCTTGGGACCAGCTAGTGATTACTCGTGCATGTGGACTACGATAAACAAAGGATAACAACTTGTTTCCACTGTCATACGCGAGAGAGAATCCGAAATAGCCCAACAGTTGTCTTATGATTAGAGATTGAGAACCAAATCCACGGATGAGTTAATTCCATAGGCAAACGGACTCGCCGAAATCCCTGCAAGTAATCGAGTCCCTCAAACTAATAGCAACCTCTGGTTCCTGGTTCCCACACGGATCTTAGCGAATAGAAACCGAGCGGAGTTCGGATCTGCGCTCTAATCAACAAATACATCGCTAGAACTGCAGAACAATCGCACAGATCAGCGGAAAGACGCCCTGAAATCTTGGAAGAGCCGGCATCGCCGCAGATCACAAATGGCCCAACTAATTACAAGAAAAATTAACTATGCATCCCTCGATCAGATATCAATCAGAGCGGAAGCGCGCAGTCCCGATCTAAGAAAGCTCGGCACAGAAAGGCCGCAAGGAAGGAAATCCGACCGACCTTCTTGTGCTTGGCGTTCAGCTCCTTGGAGACAGAAGCCTTCTCGTTCATGGCTGCTGCGCCCCTGAATCCTTCGAAGTTCGGGCTCCTCCTCTTTCCTTCCCCTCTCTCTCTCTCTCCTCCCTGTTTTTGCTGTTGCCGCGTCGGAAGGGTCTCGAGGAGAGAGAAAGGGAGAGGAGAGGAGACAGAGGATTGCAATAGGGCGGAGGGATCTGTGCGTTCGTCTCTTCGCGGGTAGGTAGACCTTCTCGCCAGTTTCCTTCCTCTCTGTCCCTTTCTCCCCTCTGCCCTCTGTCTCCGTGGATTTTATATTTTATTTAAGTTCATTTATGCGGTTTGACAATGACGGTGATGTGAGCGTTTTGCTGGCCTAACCGCGATTAGGTCCGGATATTTTCCCCACCGGCCACAGTAGCACTGATCGGAACACGTGCCTCAAAAATGCATATAAACCAAACAATGACATTTTCATGGCCATTTCGGACGTCTTTTTTCTAGACCCACACGCACGCATTAGCCTATTTTTTTGTTTAGATGGGCAGAAATGCTAAACTGCTACATTAAGAGAGCTAAAAAATTACTATCAGCCACTTATATTTAGAAGTATCATGTCTAAGCAAATGTTTTGAAATTGACCAAGACAAAGGAGTGTTTATCTTCTAATAGCGTTGTACCTTTATAGACTGAAAAAGAGTAAAATATAGCCAGATCTGAGTAAAGAAATGACACCAATGCGTTGCCTCTTCTATCTTTTAAGTTCTAATCGCTGGTCGTATATATTTTCGTAAATTCAAAAAAAATGATGGGCAATGAACAGGCTGAAGCAATTTTGTTGAAAAAAGGATATAAACATGAAATTTATTGTTTGAGGGTGACCACATCACGGGCTATAAATTATGATGATTTAGTGTTTAATCTTGATCATTAACGTCATGATGAACAGATAACCTCCCTAGAACAACCAAGTACGTTTAATCAAAACCCCTCTGTTAGTCAACCATTACATATTCCTTTTACCCTTCATTTTCCCTACTTTCTTAAGTCGCATGCCGACATAGAAAAAAATAAAAAAAAGATGTTGACGATATATATAGTCGTCTCCTTGGGTTAGTTTCAAAAAAAAAACGCGGCTGCCTGAATGCTCATCTCAGGTAAGATGAACTGTCCGTGCGATGGCACGCAGGTGACGGGACAGTCAGAAAGTTGCAATCATGGATCCCATGGTTTGTTTGGCATGTCGCTTTTGCAACAACAACACCGGTGACCGATGAAGTGTAGCAGTTGGTTCTCAATCAGTGCTGTTCTTCCCGTTTCGTGTCTGTTGGATGCTTTTTTTCTCTCTCAAAGAAGCGGGCATGCTCTTAGACGTGACGGCAGTGACATTATCGTTGCCTTTTTATGTTCTTTTCAGGCGATCAAACAATCTCGATTGGTTCGTTTGTCGATTGGACAGCGATAAACTTCATTCCAAGGGTGGAAAATCTGCGTGGCTATTTTTTTTCTGTTCTGCACGGAAGTTGGACCCCTAAGAACTAGACATGGGCCTTACACGAGCCTTCACCGTCTTGTGAAATTGGTGAGGCCCATATGTCGATTCTTCCCGGGCCGAGGGGAAGGAAGACGCTTTCAGTTTCAAGGAAGAATACGCCTTTCGAGTAGGAGGGCGGGTTTCGTGTGTCTTCTTGCTCGCTGCAGCTGAGCGTGGCAAGGGTAAGGGGAAGAGGAGAGAGAGTGGAGGCGCAGAGAACCTACCACCGAGGATTTTAGAGAGCGGCGACGGTGGAGGCTCCTCCTCCATCTCGAGGACATGATGACCCCTGTGCGCGATCTCTTAAGTTTTGTTTTAAAGGTTTTGGGATCAAATCAGTTTCCTTGTAAAATAATTAAGATATAATGAAAGGCTAAAAACTTCACTAGACTCCGTAACGTGTAATAGTTTTCAGCACCAGGTACTCACAACACAGTAGTCACACGATTTTGGGTTACTAACCGAGCAGACCTTTAATTGCCACAACGTGTGGGGGCGCGCGCGCGCCGGCGGAAACCAATGCGTCGGGGACCCGGAAGGCGGAAGCCGAGCGCGACGCGAACGCGAACATGCAGCTCCAACCACGCCGCCCGGCGGACAGGATGAGGCGGCGGGAGCCACGTGGTTCCGAGTTCCGACACGTCCCTGACCATCGAGCCTCCATTGTCAATTCGGCATTTCGGACGCGTTGTCTGTGTGCTCCAAACAAGTCAAAACCCACCAAACCCGGCCGGCGGGGCTCCGTTCCAAGTCCGAGCCCCCAACTCCCAACCGTCACACGCCCGCCGCCCGCGCCGCCTGATTCGTACGCCCCGCCGCCCGCGCCCGCGTCGTCGCGCACGGGGAGTCCTCCTTCGCGGCAGCCGGCGAGGCAAACGAAGGAGCATAGCCCACGTTACGTAGGAATTAGGATTGGACAGCATACAAGCCTACAGTTTCGGGCTTTTCTCACTCTCGTCTCCGTTCTTCAGCAACGCCACGTTTCTGTGTTAAGAACTGAACGGTGCCGTAGCCCGTAGGTGCGACTACTATGGTCGGCTGACTTGCCTCATCCTGCTGTAGATCATGCAGGGTCACACGCAAGCATCTACAGGTCACGTTGGATCCCCATATACAGTTAGACGCAGGAGTCAGACGCAAAGCATATTTTTCTTGTGTTAGGTAGCACTAGTACTCTACAAGTTTTGAAAACGGTCACAGTGTACGAGCACTGCAAGACTGTGGCCTCAATTCGCCAGCTTAAAAACGACATGAACCGGCAGTTGGTTTCAAGAGCAGGCAGTTGCCCCTGTTGTGTTGGCCAATGTAATTAGGCTCCGGGACGTTTGCCGTTTGGTCATGTTGGAGGCCATGATCTCGCATGGCGTCGTTAATGCGCATCAATTGGTGATCTGGCATGGAATCAATGTCTTTGCCTTTTTCTTTTGGCGAAATGAAAGCCTCTCTGTTTCAGAAAATAAATGGAGACCTCTGATTTTTTTGTACTGAATCTATTTATTGAGTATATATACTAGAGGGTATCTAAGACAAAGAATATCCAAAAACGGTTCTTTAGGCGTGAGGAACCACGCGCATGGCCTCATGCTATCAGCAGAGACATGAAAGGCGTGACCGGTGACCCAGAAAAAGGTTGATCTAAACGGTCTCCATTTCAAGAGATTTCTGAAGAAAATTAACCACATTAGATCTCAGAAAAGACTGCTTTTTATCGTAGAAGTGATCTACAGTACGAGAAGCAGGAAGAAGATGGACGCAGGATCGACTCCACATGGCTCTCATATATACACGCATGCATGCACAGACAATAAAATACGACGGCATCACAATCTGCAACCTAAGCAGATCGAAGCAGGAACAAAAATCAAGAGCCGCGCGCTCCGAATCACCAGCCAAGCCGCGGACGAACGGCGCCGGGGGAGTGGGGGGGAGGTCGCAATGCCGCCCCGGTCATTCAGTAGAGCCTGTAGTGGCGGTATGACTTGAGCATGGCGCCGCAGAAGGTGCAGATGATGGCGCGCCAGGTGCGGCGGTGCACGGTGAGGAGGTAGCAGAGCCTGGTCGCCGTCTCCATGTCCGCCACGCTGGCGCACCCGCCGCACCGGGAGCAGATCCCCGCCGCCGGCTTGCTGCTCCGCACCGTCCGCCGCTGGTCCACCAGGAAGCAGAAGAACACCATCCTCTCTCTCTCTCTCTGGCGAGCTCTGCCTTCTTGGTTCTTTCCAGGCCTGCTCGGTTCGGCTCGGCTCTTCTGTGACGGTGCCGGCTAGCCTCCCTGCTTCTTGCGGCCGTATACGTCGCGGCAGCAATGCGGAGCGCGAGGGTGCAAGGAGCACTCTAGCTTGCAGTGTGAGGTTATCAGGCCGGCGATGGCGAGGAGTAGCAGGCTGCTCCCGGAAGCAATATGTTGCGAGCGAGGGAGAGTCTGAATCTGGGGAGAAGGGCGGCAGGGGATTTAAGAGGAGCATATGGATGGCATTGATGGCAGGGTAGGAGGAGTGGGGGTGGTAGAGGGTAGGCGTGGGGTAGGGAGGCGTTAATGACCTGCCGTCCGGCCATGGCATATGCTTCTTGACTTCCGTTTGGAGGTGGAGTCGCTGTAGAGCGCAGAGTCGCAGACACGGAGGGTGCGTATCCTCTACGGTAATGCACATGTTGTAACATTAACTGACATGAGGATTTGAGCCCAGACCGACCGTTCACTCCTTTACAGCAAGGAGAAACTCTCTTGTTTACAGTAGGCCTCGAGCATTTTTTCGTCAAGAGGGAAAAAAAGACCAACAAATCAGCAGGACACACGCTCCTCGAGTGTGAAAAATACAAATTCATCTCTCGAGGAACAATATGGCAGCTGCAAATTTCAAATAAATGTTTTGATGTAAGTACAAATAAGAATTGGACAACTACAATAGGGGAAGGAAGGTATGAGTTAGAGGATGTGAGAGCAGATGGAACGAGAAAACGACCTGGTAATGATAAAGGCAGCTGATGTTTGTGATCTGTGGTGGATAGGCAGCAGGGGAAGCCCGGTCGGCACTGTGAAGCCCTTTAATCGCCACCCTAATCCCACTCTCGTCGCGCAAAACCACCTCGCGCAAAAAGTGGGAAAAGACTTGCCTGCTAAGCAACTAGTAGAACCCAAGATTTGACTGGTTAGCGGACATATATTACTAGGTCGCTGATTACAATTCGTAATAAAAATACCTGACCAGTGTCAGTCCCGCCCGGCGCGTAGTACAGTATTCTCCAAAGAATAGAAAAGCGGCGCGCCCATAACTCGACCATAGGGTCATGCATGCTGGTGTTGATTGGCACGGACGGTTCGGGTTTATTTCGCGCCATATGCAAACAAGCCGACAGATCAACGCGTCTCGTAAACTTGCCACGCGTTCCTTCGACCACAAGGAATCAACGACCACCTGTCACGTCTTGGTCGTCTTATCACTTTCAGGCCCGTACAGGACCACATCATGCGTGATTAGGCCCACTGGTTTATGCTTGGATTGGATGCATGTGTTAATTGTCCCAGTAGCATGCATGTTTCATCTTTGAACCTGCTCGCGATAGTAATCACGAGTTAATGTTTCACCTTTTGAACTGGCGTGATTGATTGTATCGAAGACGGGCGGTGCACCATCAACCGAGTCTTTAGCTCTCCTCTCGTGATTTTCTCTGCAATGCTAGTACAGTTTTTCCGCTCTGACGTGCCAACATTTCGCCTGCACGTCGAGTCGCCGGCGGTCGACCGCCGGGCAGCAGCTATAAAAACAAAGCGGTTTGAGTGCGTGACAAGTGCGCGGACGAGACACGGGCAGTACCGTCCGATCAAGTCGCGAGTCGTGACGTGGCGAGGTGCGTCGGTTCCTGGCCGTCCGTTCTCGTGACGTATCGCAGGTACCGATCTCTCGCGAATGGCGGCGGACCAGCAACATCACCCATTGACATTGGGCGAGCACTTGACTCTTGGCCGTGTACGACGACGTAGGAGTACTTGTTTATTGCGACGTTGATCCAGACGAAACCACGCGCCCGTGCCTCATTTACTCGACGCCGCAGAAAAGTAAGAGGACCACGTCCTCTATGTACGTTTTCAAGTACTAAGTTCGGGCCATTCGGTTTTTTAAAAAAAATCTGGAACGTTTCCTTTTATTTATTGGTTTGTATTACAAATCGAAGCTTAAATATTTATGGTCCTCGAATTTGGAGATTTTATGTGCCACTGCACATACAGAGTTCGTACTTCGTATAAGTTTGATTTATTGGGCCGGCCTGGTTACGGCCCTAATCAGCGTACAGGTTTCTTTGCTGGACGCGCGGCACGGTCCAGCGCAGGCGTGACCGAGCGACTTCCGACCTGGTAGTGATCGTAGCCGGCAGAGGCAGATCGATCGACCACTCCGAGCGCGGGCGTCGGTCGCCGGCGGAGGCGGGTTCCCCAGCCGGGCGCCGTCCATGGCGCAAAGAGAGGTGAGCCACGTTCTCCCCGGTATCACACGCGTGGCGTCGTCGTCGTAGTCGGTCGCCACGCGAATCCGATGCGACCACGAGTTGCTCGATCAAATGCCTAATACGAAAACCGCAGCAGCCGGACGCGCCTGGCGGTAGGACGGTGAAGCTCAAGGACCTGGTCCCGGCGGCGACCAACACCGTGAACACGACGTTCATCGTGCTCGACAAGGCGGCGCCGCGTCCGCCCCACGCCCACGCCCACCAGGCCCGCGACGCCGGGAGCGGCGGGGCCGAGACGACGTGCCTTGCGCTGGTGGCGGACGAGACCGCGGCGGCGCACTTCCTGCTGTGGGGCGGCGAGTGCGGCGCCTTCGAGCCGGGCGACATCGTGCGTCTGACGGGCGGCATCTTCTCGTACCACCGGGGGAACACCCTCGTGCTGCGGGCCGGCCGGCGCGGCCGCGCGGAGAAGGTGGGCGAGTTCACCATGCGCTTCGTCGAGACGCCCAACATGAGCGAGCTCCGGTGGGGGCGCGACCCCGACGATCCCCGGAGGATGGTGCAGGAGGCCGTTGTCTCGCCGTACTCCCAGGTCTTCAAGCCGCTGCGCTGATCATGCTGCCACTGCAGCTTTATAATACCCCCTTGCCGTGTTTGTGACTGATCTGAATTTTCTTTAGATAATGGTCTGATCTGAATTATAGAGTGATTTTTGTATAGAAACTACTAACTTGGTTTGGAAGAGTGAAACCAGTGGCAGATCGAGACAAAAAATTATAAGGGGACTGAACGACAAAAAATTATAAGAGGACTGAACCACGTACTATAGCAAACGTTATATTAGGGCAAAATTAAACCAGCGGTTTTCAAGAGAAAAATTATGTACAATCTGAACGATAACGTAGTTTCATTACATGATTTCTCTATATTAATAATATTTTCTTTTTCAAGAGAAAAAATAATCCCCAACAACCAGTTATATTCACTTAGGCCTCTTCATGTGTTTTTAAATAAAAGGGATACATGTTACAAAAGCAAGAGAACAATCTCAATTTTGAACTCGAGTGGCTACTAATAAACGCCTAAAAAGACATACCTGCGTTAAACGTATGTACGACACCGAGAAAAGTGTCGACGTCTGAAGCAGCCTAAAATAATAGCAAAAATGGAAGAATCAAAATCAATCAGAACTCAAAGTCATTTGTATCGGACGCATACACTCCAACCAAACAATGAAACAAATCTGCTACCGCCAGACGCTAGCCGCCCGCGCTTGCCTCATGCCTCCTGCCTCTGCACGCCGCTGGCCGAGTACGCCAGTCAAACGCAACGCAAGAGATTAGGTCAGTTCTCCTCCAAATGAGTCACTGGACCGATGTTGGTACATACTGCAATTTTATGACTGAATCATTGGGCTGATGGTGGGCTATGATTATATAGAAACACTGGGCCGCCCCGTCCTGAAGCCAAATATTCAGTCTTCTTCTGCCTCCAGCAAGATCAGCACTAAAATCTCTCTTCTATGGATGAAAAATTTAACGAAGAGTCGATGGAGGGGCTCCTCTATATGACGGGCAGTAGCTGAGGGCTCGAGGCTCCTTGCTCCCCGTTGGATCCGCCCTGAGTGAAAGGAACACTTGACCAATTTGAACCCCTCTGTTAGTCACATTGCTGTGTTACTAGTCCCAGTTTGAGCACTTTCACGGTGCCCTCAAATAAATATGTCCCGGTTCATCAACGGGCCGATTTGATTTATACTTAATCCTGTAATGGGCTTCTCCAGTTTAGCATGATACGTTGAACTGGTGTATGAACACGATTACACGCGTGCAAAGTTTGGCTCCCTAGCTAGTTATCAGTATGGCGTGCTACGCTCTAGTCGGATGGCCATGTGAGGCAATGTTTATCTCATCAGTGTCCCAAGCGCAGTTACGCTGCTGAGGTGCCCGTGCTGGACTGCTGGTGGTGCATGGAAGTGATCATGAGCAATTGCGAGCACTACGTAGTGTAACAAACGTCGTGTACATAATAAGGCAGTAACAGAGTTCAGGATACCAGCATTGTGCTGGACACCTGGACGGCTGCGGGTGCAGCTGCAATTGAAGCTCGACTGTTCAGAGAAATGCAGGTGGAGACTAGCGGACGGTTTGGTCGAGCCGCGGCGAGGAGCATCACCGATGGACTGGACGGCCGGGCCGGGCCGGGCGGCGCGCACCGTAGGTATTAGTGATAGCCGCCGCGGACGGCGTGGCGCGCGCGCAGCAAGCGGCGTCCACCGCGGAAGAGGGGGAAGCGAAATATCCCCGCGCGGGCCCACCGTGGCGTGGATCCGGTCGGGTTGGCGGGTCGCTTTCTTCATCTTGCAGCACACGTCGGGACCGCGAGATCTGCTTCCTCCGGGAAGTCAGGAGGGAGGGAAGGAAGCGGATCAACACACCGGTACGCTCTCTCTCTCTTTTCTCTCCGCACCTTTCCATATTTCAATTCCTCCTTCTAGATCCCCAATTTGAATAATTCCTCCGACGTGACAACGATGGCCGATTGATTCCCCCAAGTCGCCGTCGCAGAGAGCCGCGGGCGCCACGCCAGGTAACTCCTTTGACTCCTTCGTTCGCGTTGCGTTCGTGCGCGGGCTTGCTGGGATGGTCGCGGTAGTCTGGTTGTTGGGCGATATGATGAATGGTTATGTCCGTGACGGGATGGAGAATGGGATTGGCACCATCAAACTCCGCTGGCGGCGGCAGCGCCTGGCTCGACACGCCATTCCTTTTCCTGTTTCTTTCGGGTGGAGTATTCTTCTGGTTTCACGCGGCACGTCTCAACGAGGCTTCTCCCTGGGACTCCCTTGGACGCACGCGTTCGGCTTCGTCGATCTCGCCGATTTTGTCAGGCAACAAAGAATGAAAAGACCGTTCAGCGTTCTAGAACAAAGGCCGTTGTGCTCTTTCCTACTTCAACCAAATTTCATGGGGACCAATTTGACTAGGGTTACTTGGAGTACAATTCTAGATGCTGAGTTCGTCGGCTCCAATTTTTGGGGAGGTTGGTCAAGATAAGCGTACTATGTGCACGTCCTTATTCTCCTTTTCCAAGAAAAAGAAACCGAAGCCGAATCGCATCCCTCATGTCCTGTATGCTGTGCCGTCCCTTATCTTCGTATAAATTTCTATGCAGTTTTACTCGTCGGTGTCGTATGTGTTGCTGAATGCAGTCTGCGTCATTCGTTTGCAGGTTCTTCTGATTCGTCCTTGCACACGCGCGTGGAGCAGTTCCTGCTGTGAGTTTTGCGAGCGAGGGGTACAAGGATCGGGTGAGGCGTCGCGCAGATGGCGGCGTGGTCAAGGATCGGGAGGGGCGGAGCGCAGATGTCGCAGTCCTTGTTGAGGGCCGCCTCCGAGGGTGGCGCGACGACGAGGGCGTCGTCCGCGCTGCGCAACGCCTCCGGCGCGCTGTCCCGCGGCCGGGGCCACCACGTGTCGCCGCTCCACGGCCTCGCGTTCGCGGGGCTCGCCGACAGGTGCGCGGGTCGTGGATTCCTTCCGCCAAGCAGAGGCATCAGCACGACAGTGGCGACCGAGCCCCCGGCCGGAGAGGAGGCCAACAGCGCGGCGCGCCTCCACATGCCCAGCCTCGGGCCGACGAAGCCCAACGAGAAGCCCCGCCTGGTGGTGCTCGGCACCGGGTGGGCCGCGTGCCGGCTCCTCAAGGACGTGGACACGCGCGCCTACGACGTGGTGTGCGTCTCGCCGCGGAACCACATGGTGTTCACGCCGCTGCTGGCGTCCACGTGCGTCGGCACGCTCGAGTTCCGCTCCGTCGTCGAGCCCGTCAGCCGCATCCAGTCCGCGCTCTCCACCCGCCCGGGCTCCTACTTCTACCTCGCCTCCTGCTCGGGCGTCGACACCCGGAAGCACGAGGTACATGCACGCCCCTCGATTAAACAGACTTTTCCTCTCTCCTCGCCGTGTCGCCGACCAATCTTACCCATCCTGATGCGTGGTCTTGCGATCCTGCAGGTGTACTGCACGTCCGTGTCCAGTGAGGGGTTGCCCAGTGATCCGTACCACTTCAAGATCGCCTACGACAAGCTGGTGATCGCCAGCGGCGCTGAGCCTCTTACATTCAACATCAAGGGCGTCAAGGAGAACGCCATCTTCCTCCGCGAGGTGAGCCACGCGCAGGACATCCGGCGGAAGCTGCTGACCAACCTCATGCTCTCTGAGAGCCCTGGTAACGACGACATCACCTCATACATGATTATACTGAAGGATCGGAAATGCTGCTCTAGTTGGGTTTAGCGCATTGCGGGCTTCGGTGCTCATGAAGCACTGTCTGTCTCTTAGGTTTGTCCGAGGACGAGAAGAAGCGAATTCTGCACTGCGTGGTCGTCGGCGGGGGCCCCACCGGCGTCGAGTTCAGCGGCGAGCTTAGCGACTTCATCATGCGCGACGTACGGGAGAGGTACGCGCATGTCAAGGACGATGTCAAGGTCACCCTCATCGAGGTACGTGCCTGCAGTGCACCATATGAGACCTGACATGAAATTTGTCTGCCGTCGTACGTACAGCTTAAATTTAGACGGTGAAAGAAATGGTTCGCTAAGTGCTGATCGTCGTTCGTGATGAATTATTGTTCTTACCAGGCAAACGAGATCCTGTCATCTTTCGACGTTAGTCTAAGGCAGTACGCGACGAATCACCTGTCGAAGGTAACCGAAGCTTCAAAACTCATTGAGACTCGTTCTTGCAGATACATACATATTAATTTGTTTTGTGCTGCACCTGTGACAGTATGGAGTTGAACTGGTGCGAGGCGTAGTGAAGAATGTGACGCCGACGGAGATCACCTTGAGCGACGACACCCGCGTCCCGTACGGCCTGCTGGTCTGGTCCACCGGCGTCGGCCCGTCCGAGCTCGTCAAGTCCCTGGACCTGCCCAAGTCTCCCGGCGGCAGGATCGGCGTGGACGAGTGGCTCCGCGTGCCCTCCGCCCCCGACGTGTTCGCGCTGGGCGACTGCGCGGGGTTCCTCGAGTCGACGGGGAAGCCGGTGCTCCCGGCGCTGGCGCAGGTGGCAGAGCGGGAGGGCAGGTACCTGGCGCGGCTGCTCGGGAAGGTGGCGAAGCAGAACGGCGGCAAGGCGCACTGCGCCGGCAACGCTGAGCTGGGCGAGCCGTTCGTGTACAAGCACATTGGCAGCATGGCGTCCGTCGGGCGGTACAAGGCGCTCGTCGACCTCAGGGAGAGCAAGGCACTGATTTTAACTTATCTCTTCTGACAAATCTTGATTTATGCAAATGTGTCATGAGATTTGTGCTGTGATCGTTAATTTTTCGTGTGATTTTTGGTTTGCAGGATGCGAAGGGGCTATCGATGGCGGGCTTCGTCAGCTGGCTGATGTGGCGGTCGGCATACCTGACGCGGGTGGTGAGCTGGAGGAACAGGTTTTACGTGGCCGTGAACTGGGCTACGACACTTGTGTTTGGTAGGGATAACACCAGGATAGGTTGATGCGTTCCATTGAATAGTCGACGGGAGAGAATAGGAGTGGCTGTCATTTTTGTTCCACGGTATGATTTTGTCCACGCGCGGAGATTTTATCGACATCTACGGTTAGGAATCATCTACCAGTCTATCAACCTTATATCAAACCATCAAGTATTCTTCACGAGAATAAATATGAATGCCTTTTGCACTGCTCCGGTTATTTTTTGTTTGCCCCTAAACTGTTAGTCAATTACTACTATATACTCCTTCCAAGAGACCCCTATGGTAACTTTGTAAATAACGCAAGCTGCACTTCACATTACCGCTAACAGAGAAATGAACGAACACAGAGAAAATCGCCCCGTTATCCAAATTGATAAGAGAACCACTTCAGTTAATAGTGTTAACCATAACCTTGCACCATATGTGAAATATGGTGCTTTGTTGCTAACAGGAGAGAAATCAGAAACACTGTAAAAACTGCACACCCTCTCTGTACTGATAAAAAGAACCAATGACAAGCTACACAACATCTTAACGTCATGATAACCTACTGAAAGCTTGAGATTATAGTCAGAACCCAAGGAAGGAACATATACTTTTGGGACAACCCATCCATGGCAAGTACGCTTTGGAGTATCATCAGAAATGTACGGCATCTAAAATGCTGCTCTCATAGCACCCCTGGTTGCATCACGCTTCATCTCTGCAGCCTTTCCGCTTCCGCGGAAGTACATGTACACTTGCTGTACGCACAAAATTCAAAAGGGTTCAGCTGATGTTGATTCTGGAAAATCAGAATGCAGCACACAGAAAAACTCACCTGGATAACCCAGATGCTGAGCAATGACTCAAGACAGAATAATCCAAATCCAACAAAGTAGAAGATCTGCAAAATAATTACATGGATTAGTAAGCAAAACAAGTAACTAAATTTGCATCGACAGTGCGAGTTTAATCACAAATTTTAAAGATGCATATCTCAGATGTAAAATATAATTAACAAAAGGGTGCTGCACTTACCCCAACCAAAGCATTCCTGCTGATAAGATCAATTGCTGGCAAGATTCCTCTGCAAGAGTAGACAGAAATCAGTCCATGACTCCTATCCTGGAGCTAGTTATCAGCTGCTTCTTGTATGCACTGATAACAATACCTTGACACCACCTTGTACAAATTACTAAAGCAAAGTGTTCCCTGATTTATGTTGTTCCAATCCTGAGGTCGTGTAACTACGTGGAAAGGAGCAGTAGAGCTATTGTATAATGCTCAAGAGCCAACTAAATTGTATCTTAATACTATCACAGGGTACATCAAAAGTGCAGATGACTATACTGTATACATGTTTCAGTGATACATCATAGCAAAAAGGTCCTTGATTCAGTGTTCATAGTTCTCAGACAAAAAAAGACAAGCAACTTACGCCAACGATTTCCCCTCAAAGACAACAGGAGGAGCCACAGCAGAAAACACGACGAAAAGAATGTGGAGCTGTAAGCGCCAGAAGATCCAAGCATTAAATTAATACATGTTTGATATTATTTAACTTTAGATATCTAATGAATATGCATTGATTGACTCATAACACTTACCAAGTAGAGCAAGAAGAACAATCCAAACTTCAATGCGCTATCAGTCCTACAAAATAAGTTTCCAGGCACTGTTACCTATCAATATACACAAAAAAATGATATGGCAGACATACAAAAATAATACGAAGGTAACTGAATTACCTCATGGCATTATACAGAGGGCGGTACCATAAAACATATGCACCAGGAACACCAGAGATGAAGTAGATAATTGCCAGTAACCAGATTTTCACACCTGAAAATAGAGAGCAGTTCTAGAACAAAAATCAGATAACTTGATTGAAGCACAGGCAGTACCAAAATTTTGAGTTTACCTTCTCCCTTGATCCAAGCTGAAGTAACCGCTATTATGTTCCAGAAGAGGCAGCAAACCAACCCTATCCAACATTATTATAAAGGACTCAAAATGTTACTTAGCTCGCTGTAGAACTTGAAATAAAATGCAATCGATAATCAATAGAACTTTCAAAAGCTTTTTCCTATGTTTCAGAAATCCCAATAAGGCAATAACAGGGATTGAGAATGCAGATGTACAAGAACTGAATCACTAGTGCACTAATAATTGCATTTACTAACACAAACATTGAATTATTTTTACTCAGGTAGAAACTGAAGGGAGTGCACAGTGCCCAAGGCTCCCACACATTATCAGGTCCAGGGAAGGGGTCTGGTAGAAACTGAAGAAATGTATATATCAAAGTATTTGTTTGTCAATGAAAAATACATTTGTCTGAGAAAATCATTGCAAGAACACAGGATTCTTGAATCAAAGGTTGAACCAAATTCCTTGCCTTACAGTAGGTTTATAATTCACGGACACTACAACCAACTGAAAAGAAAAGTAAAATGTATCTCAAAGAACATAACCCAATATATGGGTTTCGTGGCCACTGTGCTCTTTTAACAGCAAGATATTCTGCATCAAAGTGAAAGATTTCAGGATAATCAGAAGAAGCATACCAAGAAACGAAGCAAATGCAACGTATTGCATTCTTTGAAGGTGACTCGGTATCTCGTTGGTGATATCATGATGGATAAGTGGCAGAAATGGAGGCCAGTTTTTCTCCTCAATAACAATACCGGCTGTCAAACCAAACAAAAAAGTGCAAGTTTAAAGATTTATCAAAAGAAGACAGAACTTAAGTTTAAAACATGGAACACAATAACCTTTGCGTGAATTTTCTGTTGAGATTTTTCAATGAATGCACAGAAGCTACACAAAGCATCAGTTGTTCAGAAACCATATTTGTTTTACATAACTATGTCTGGTGAAATGACCACATAACTGTTTCACTGTAAGCCAACAGTTACAGACACTGGTTTCGACAAAGAAAGAAATAGAATATTCAAAAAACAACAAATCTACAACTTTGCAGACTGTATGTTGATACACAAATGGAGCTGAGGCTCAGTAGCTTTAGATGTTATACAAAATTCTGTCTATGTGCCCAACTGCACATAGTTCTAACATGCCACAATTGGTCAATTGGGTTTATCACATATCTTGACTGTTCTTCTATGTGGATAGAAAAAAAAATACTAGACGGTACAATGTTTATACAGAGCCAACATTTACCTCGTGCTGCAGCCTCCTCTCTCCTTTTTAGTTCCTAGTCAAGTATAAGAGAGATAACAACTTGAAATCAGAAGAAAACTTTCAGAGGGTTCTATCATCTATACTATATAAAGCACAATAATACATTTTGCAGCTACAAACAGAAGTTCAGAGAGGAAATAAGCGTCCTAATTACATCACATTTAAAGCTGGTTGCTGATAATTTATGCTCAAAACAAGAAGTCTAATCTGGTAGCAATACAGAAAAGGCTACAAGTGCACAACGTACTTTCTCTCTCTTGTTCAATTCCGCTTCCCTTGCTTGCAGCTCCTTCTCCCTTTTCTTCAAGTCCTGGAGCATCCACGAAACACACATTAAGGCGAAGCAAAACCAACCATGCATTTTAAGCGATGAGGAACATTTTCTTTTAGCTGTACTTATTACATATGCACCTTGAATCAGAGAACAGAATGGATACTCGCACACACCTTTGATGAGTCAAGAGGAATATCGACTGTGGCGCTGAAATCTGCGGGCTCAGGGGGAAGCGGTGAGAGCCGTGAGTTCGACGCGGGAGCCACATTTCTGGGGTTCTACATAATAAAAGAAACCATACGGCGCTATGCAGCTTAGCAAATTATACTCCCACCTTCTGCGGCAAGCAACATAGTTCACCACAACAAAAGAACTCACCGGCATGTAGAACGCGCCGCCACCGAAGTTAGACTGCCCACCAGCCTTGCCGCGCCCTTGATCCTACAAGGAAACCGACCAAAAAAAAGACTTCAACACGGAGCCCACACAAGAGGGTTCAGGCACCAGGTGCACCATCAACACAGCAGAACTTTTTCCTAGCATCGTCGTCGGTGACATCACGATCGTGAGAAATAAGAAGAAGGAAAGAACAGATGGGTTTATCCATCTCTGAGGAGAGGTCAGATCCGTTCCCCGGCCAGATCCAAACAAGACCCCGCGGAAACTAGATCCGCGCCATGGGCGGGATCGTGGAGATAGAGATGGGCATGGACCAGGGTGGGGTGGGTTCGCGCGTACCGAGAAGGGGTTTACTTCCTCCTCCTCGAAGGGGTTGCTGTCGTAGCGCCCCGCCATGTGCGCCTTCCTCCTCTCGCACCGGCGGTAACTGCGATGGAGATTGGATTGGATGGAGAGGCGGGGAGACGACAGAGTCTTTCCAAACAGAACGCCACCGATTAGATGTGGTTGCTGCTCCTCTCCTCGTCTTTGCCGTCTCGCGAAGCCGTTCGCGGCCGGTGTACGCGGTGCGCGCACGCGGGGAGGACCTTCTGTTCTTTTCTGGTTTTCCTGCATAACTACTAGCGGGCCCGTTTGTTTGCTACGAGGGAAAAAAGAGCAAGTTTATTAAAACTCAAAATTTACATAATGACAGATAACAAAACAAACTATATCAAAATAATTGTAACATGTTTTTCCATAATATTTTCGTGGTTTAATAGTAACTAATGATACATACATACAAATAATATCAAATATATGCTATAAATATTTCAACATAGGTTTTTTATGTGACACTGTCATCATGCAAAATTTAAAGTTTAAATTCAACTTTTATGCCAAAAATAAAAGTTGCAATTAGAGTATATTGCACCAAATTAAATTATTTGGGTGAGTAAAATCAAACTAAGATTTTGTTTAGGGACTCAAAAGAATAAAGTGAAATGCTCAAAAGAGTATAATGAAGTTTTTCAAAAAAAAAATAGTGCTCAACTTGTAAAGAAAAATGCTCGGGAGCCTCCAATTCCACATTTCCCATACGAAAACCATCGAACTGCATGTTTTATATGGGAAATTAGTTCCCTGCCTTGCCACTGCTGTCTGTCTATATGGTTAATTGCCAGTTGGTTACCTCTATGAGCTTACTGAAAAGGGCGTACAACACTATGGAGTAACAGGTTGCTTTCATTAATTAACAACGATCGTTACAGAGTTTTGACAGGTTAAGTTCAGGTGGTACATCAAACCATACTGATTCGTACAAATGGTCGTTTAACTTAGCCAAAAGTATGAGCTACCTCGATACAGTTTCTACTGAAATGGATAAAAGAAAAGGCAAAAGAGGATACTATCTACGCTTGTTTAATGTTTCAATAATAATCCCCGTATGGGTATCGTGTTGACAGCTCAACATAAACAAGCGACTCCCCATGGATCTCTGACACTCTCCTCTCCAAGTCTCAACAAGCGGCTCGAATTATACAACCAATAATCAATGTCAAAATACGTCGACTAATGACTGAATGGTACAAAAATCAAACATGAACTCTTAACATGCCAATCAACCCATAAACCAATGCACAATATCTCACGTACATCCTGTCCATAAGTAGGTAATGTATATCAAGGATTATTTAGGTCTATACCAGTACTTCAGTTCAGTAAAGGTTTATCAACTGATACATACGCCAACGGGCCCACTATTACATCACGATGGAAGAACATAACATGCGCGAACGCAGTTCTGCAAAATAGCAGAGTCAACACTAACCAGAGCTCTTCTTTATTAGATGCACGAAACTAGATGCCATACTAGAATCACTAAAGCTGCCATTGCCATATAACAATAGGCCTCAAGTACAAAGTTCCGAACAATGTGTACATGTCACCAATGCTATTCTACTCTGTATAAAAGGAGCGTTCAAACATCCGGGTACAGACAACACATAAAGTACACCAAGTCACCAGGAAAAATGGCGCATGCAACAGGCAGCCTTTCCATAAGTACTCGCATCATCCAAAAAATTGAAGCTTATCGATTTACAGCTTCTCACCAATCAAGATCTTCACCCCCTAGAAAAGTACCTGTTGCACCAGAAAATGTGCCTACCAAGCTTCCTTCCAGTGCTCCATGTTTGCACAAAAATGCCGATGATGAATATACTCCAACTAAAAAAGAGATATGCAACAGAAGAAACTACTATCGGGGTTCAGGGTATAAGTGGAGTAAGCTGTTTGCTGAAAAGATCGCCAAGGGCTCCACGGACTTCCATCTGCATCATAAGCACAGGTTAAAAAACTCAAGCACTATAATAGGCCTTATTCTAAACCTTGAAACTGGACCATATACTTAAAGAGTTATAAGAGCAAGCACATATACCTGATCACAGCAGATAAGTTTCGTAATAAGCGGATAGAACTCTTTTAGGTTCCTTTTGAATATCTGAGCATCCATGATGCACATTCCTTTCAAAACCTGAAATGCAAACAAAATTTAAAATCATGTGAACACATAAAGAAAAACCCCAACTGTAATCGAGAGGCACCATGTATATAATTTCCGTTCAATATACCATGACAATAACTGGTGCCCGTAGGTCTAGTACACGATGTATGTCCGCACTAGCAGTTTCCCCAGTACTAGGCTGGAGATCAGACGCCTCTTTTAAAACCTGCCCACAGAAGGAAACGAGCTTCCCTTCTGCTAAATTCTTCAGCTTTTCCTGCTCACCGTTTGCTTCCTCAGTCGACACTTTTGCATCATGGTCCACTGTTGATTTATGCAGGATCTCTAAATAGATAGTAGTTCCAGCTAGTTCTTGTCGAAGAAGATTCAGTGGGGGCCTATATGGTACAAAGTTTAAAATGTTAGAAATTTCTTGCCTTTGGGAAGCAAAAATGTCCTTAGACTTCAAGTCTCACCTTTCTGGAGGTATATGGTGCATCCTTGTTCGAAGATTTGAAGGTGAGTTATAGGCAGAAGCAAACTCTAGGAGTGAGAACAAGATATCCATAATTGCTATCTGTTGTGTGGCTTTTAGCCTGCTCCAATACTTCTTCTGCAACGTTCATCAATAGTCAGTATATTGCCCAATCACCATTGGCTCATATGTTAGGTTATTCACACCTACTATCCAGCATATGAAGTGGAAGCTAATTACCTGTATGCTGTCAATGGCCCCAAGCAGCAGTAACTGAGTGATGCATCTGCTCCTAACAGTTTCCATCATAGGGCTCTCTTCTTCAGTTTTGTCAGCCCCGTCATCATCAGATGCCTAAATCAATAAGCACGCAAATAGCCAAAAGATGGAGAAAACGTCAGGACTTAGGATTACCCATTGCTATTAATGGCAATAAAATCAGTGTGAATGTCAATAAAATCAAGTTTCAAGGTTCATAGGTACCTTTCTGTATGCTAGCTGAGGTAATATAAAGTGTTACAGCAAACTTACAACTACATGTACAGAGAAGCATTAACAATGCCCAACACTCTGTGGCTATTGTAGCAATTGGCATACTTGCTGCATTAATTACTAATTCCTTCCAAGGCGAAAGGGGTCTTAGCCTAATAGTTAGGACTCTTAGTAGCACCCCAGGGTCCAGGGTTCAATTCTTTATGGGAGCGGATTTTAAGGCTTGGGCAAGAAAGTCACTCGTTGGTTCTCTGGTTGTGCACACGAGTTGGACTGAACTGTAAGGAGCGGATCCTTGTGTAGGGGCTAGGATGGGCTCAAAGCATGGGCAAAGATCTGATCCATAGGAGAGGTGGGCCCTCGTGTTGCAGGGGGAGGGCAGCTTTCGTGACCTTTCTCAACCAGGCTCCAGTTGAGTTCTCAAAAAGAAAACCGTGGGGGCAGTCCTTCCCCGGCCGAGTTTTTTTAATTCATTCCAATTTCAAGTCCGAAGGAGAGCCCTGGAGCAGCGATAAAGCTGTTGCATTGTGACCATGAGTGTTAGACACTGTAATTAGGGGTGTGACACAGGGGTATATTAGTCATTAGAGAGGGATTAGGGTTAGAGGTAGTTTAGTCTTTTCTCCCCTCCTAATCCCTCTATATAATCACACCTGTACCCCAGCTTTTCTATCAGCTCAATACAATCATCATTAGCCCTCTTTCATGGTATCATTAGCTAGGAATAATTAGGATTAGGGCTAAACCTAATCCTAATGGCCCAGCCACCGCCGCAGCAGCCCTGGGCGCACGCCGCCGCCACCCCACCCTGGGCCGCCGCCCCTGAGCCGCCGCCAGCCGCTGGATCGGGGCTGCGCACGCAGGGGGGGGGGGGTGCCGCCTCCTCTGGAGGACAGCTCGCGGAGGCAGGGGCCGCCGCCGCCGCGCCCTGGATCAGGGCGGCTCCGCCCGGATTCGGGTCGCCCCCACCCGGATGGGGGCCGCGCGCGCACGAGGGGGGGGGGGCGTCACCTCCCCTGCCTGGGCCGTCGCCGCCCCTGGGGGGTCCACCGGCCCCCCTGGAGGGGACGCCGCCCTCTAGCCTGCTAAAACTGGAGGCACAACAGCCTCTGGAGGGGGTGCCGCCTTCTTAGGAGGTGCCGCAGCCCCCAGGCCCCTCGCTGCTGGGTCTGCATCCGCCCCCTCCTTCTCGAGAACCGGTCCAGCCGCCGGTGAACCCCTCGTCGGTACCACCAGCAACCCCGCCACTGCTGTCACCTTCATGGCAGGTACCTCCGAGCTACGGGACGCCACCGGCCTCGACATCGACGGGAGCACCACGGCGATCCCGCCGATTCCGTTCCCAGTCGCCGGTGCTACTGCCGAAAACACAGCTTCTTCCTACGGCACCGACACTGCGGAGACATCTGACATCGCCGCAGCACTGGCCGCCTCTCGCGAACGCGAGCGGGCACTCGCCCTTGCCCTAGAGCAGGAGCGTGCCTCCGTGGCATCACTATCCCACCAACTCGAGGAGAGTGCTCGCCGATCAACGAGTGCTGTCCATGAGCCTCCCTCGGATGTTGGTACGTACTCGACTTCGCTTGTGGCCGCTCTTCATGCACAGGCCGCAGGGATTCAGAACATCCGGACGCTCGTGCCGGTTGTTCTCAGCTCTGAGTCCACCTCATATGCCCGGTGGCGTGATATGGTGCTCCTCACGCTGAGGCGCTACTGCCTCGATGACCACGTCCTCCAGGACGAGTCTTCAGTACAGGTGTCCTGGATCAGCATGGACAGCCTGGTACTATCCTGGATCCTTGGCTTCCTGACAGAGGAGCTATAGGACATCGTCAGGCAGCGCGGTGGCGGTACTGCTCGACAGGCCTAGCTAGTCCTCGAGCAACGGTTTCTAGAGAACCGCGCGACTCGAGCCCTCCACATCAGCACTCGGTTCTAGAACACCGTCCAGGGTGATCGTTCCATCTCCACCTACTTACTGTCGGGAGATGAAGGGCATGGCAGATGCCCTACGTGACCTTGGTGAGCCAGTCACCGACAGCGCTCTTGTCCTTCGGGTCTTTCAGGGCCTGAACGAGCGCTATTGTCACCTATGGACGTGGCTACTTCGACTGGAGCCACTACCCCCTGGCTCGACGCCCCATGGCTGATCTTGAACTTGAAGAGATCACTGCAGGAGGCTCTACTGGCTCTGGATCTGCCACAGCTTTCTATGGCTCCGGGCAGTCCCCTCGTCCACCCTTATCAGCGGCTGGTGGACCATCGTCACGTCCACCTTCTACTCCTACCAGTACAGGAGGTGGAAACCGTCGTCGCCGAGGAAAGAACGGCGGCCGTGGTGGCAGCAGTGCTGGCAGCACCCCCACGGCTTCGACTACTGGTAGTAGTGGTGGTACCAGCCAGGGAGGTGCACCCTGGCCCACACCCTACAACCCGTGGACTGGCCAGATCTACATGTGGCCTGGACCGTCCCCGGGTTCTCAGCCTCCACGACCACCACGTCCTCAGCCGGCGTTCACGGCTACCCCCGGCTACAGTGGACCAGCCCACAGTGCTGGTGGGCCAACAGCTCAGGCCTATAGTTGGCCTAGATACTCTTCTGGCGGACAGTCAGCCCCGACCTACGGTGGCACTGACTACCCTGTTGGGAACTCGGAGCCGTCGGCACCCCTTCAGGAGCCACCGTCGACGTGGGATCGACAGTCGCTTGCTTCCTCCTTCAGCACCATGCACCTTACTTCACCTGGTGCCGACTAGGTAGTTGATTCTGGAGCATCATATCATACCACTCCTAATTCCGGTATACTCTCTTCCACCCATCCTCCCAATTCTTCTTTTCCTTCGTCTATCGTTGTTGGGAATGGATCCGTTCTTCCGGTCACCTCAGTAGGTGATTCCGGTCTTCCGGGTACTTTCCAGCTTAAAAACATTCTTGTTGCTCCAGATATCATTCAGAACTTACTTTCTGTTCGCCGTTTTACCACTGACAACAATATTTCCATTGAATTTGATCCTTTTGGTTTGTCTGTGAAAGATCTTTCCACCCGGCGACCTCTTTTCCGATGTGATAGTTTGGGGCCCCTATACACACTTCGTCTTCCTACTTCCGCTGCATCACCGCCATTTGCTTTGACTACGACAGCTTCATCTACCATCTGGCATCGCCGGCTTGGCCACCCTGGTGCAGATGCTATGTCAAAGCTGTCCAGTAGCTCAGTTATCTCGTGTTCTAGGGGTACACATGACTCCCTATGTCATGCCTGTCAGCTTGGTCGCCATATTCGCCTCCCTTTTCCCACATCTGTGACTCATGTTGAGCACTCATTCGATCTTATACATTGTGATTTGTGGACATCTCCCATTTCAAGTATATCGGGCTTTAATTACTATTTGGTGATAATTGATGATTTTTCTCACTTCTCCTGGACTTTTCCATTACGATTGAAGTCTGAGACTTCGTCACCCTTTCTCACTTCTTCGTTTGGATTTCTACTCAATTTGGGCGTACCATTCGAGCTGTCCAGTGCGATAACGGACGTGAGTTTGATAACTCTGCGTTTCGTATTTTTCTCTCCTCACATGGGGTACAACTACACATGTCTTGTCCGTATACCTCTCCTCAAAACGGCAAGGCAGAGCGCATGATTCGCACCATTAATGATGTCATACGCTCCCTGATGTTCCAGGCATCCATTCCAGCCCGATACTGGGTGGAGGCTCTTCATACTGCCACACTTCTGATCAATCGTCTTCCCACCAAGGCGATTCGTGCCTCCACCCCCTACTTTGCTCTATATGGCACCAATCCTCTTTATGATCACCTTCGAGTTTTCGGATGCGCTTGCTACCCTAATCTTTCCGCCACCGCCCCACATAAGCTTGCGCCCCGCTCGACACGGTGTGTTTTTCTCGGGTATTCCCTTGATCATAAGGGTTACCGATGCTTAGATCTCACTACCCACCGTCTTTTGATCTCTCGGCACGTCGTCTTCGACGAGTCATCTTTTCCTTTTTCCACCACCTCTTCTAATTCCACCACAGAGCTGGACTCCCTTTTTCCTACTGACCCCGAGGTTGCCTCCCAGTTGCCTTGGCCTATTTCTTCTGCAGGATCGACACGAGCTACGTCCCAGATGCCCTCGACACCGATTGCTGCACCTCGTGTGGCATCGATGTCTCAGGCGTCACCCGCTGCACCCCATGTGGTATCGACGCCTCCGACGTCACCTGCTGCGCCACGCGCGGCCTCGGCTTCCCTGACGCCACCTACTGTACCTCAGGTGCCCCCGGCGTCACCAGCTGTACCACGTACGGCACCAGCGGCATCACCAGCTACCTCCCCGACGTCACCTGCAGCGAGCACGACGCCACCAGCCGCGCCACGCGCGGCACCGACGACGACTTCTCGTTTTGCTGACCCTGCACTTGTCTACCAGCGACGAGCGCGGGGAGAGGCTCCTGCTCCGGCGACGCCACGCGCGGCATCGAGACCCACTCTCGTCTACCCACGACGAGAGAAGATGGTTGTACCCGAGCGGCCGGTGTACAACCCCCCTCTACTTCACAGGGATCCTGGTCACGTCCACCCGATGGTGACTCGACGTGCATCCGGGAGTCTTCGGCCAGTGGAGCAGTTCGATAGTGCCGCTTTCTCGTCGACGACATCTCCACCGACCGAGCCTTCTTCGATCTCGCCCATACCTACTTCCGTGCGTAGCGCCCTCGCCGACCCTAACTGGCGCCGCGCTATGGAGGAAGAGTATGAGGCCTTGCTTGCCAACCGGACCTGGGACCTGGTTCCCCGTCCTGGTCGTGGCAATGTTGTCATAGGCAAGTGGGTATTCACGCATAAGAAGAAGGCGGATGGCACCTTGGAGAGATACAAGACTCGTTGGGTACTCCGGGGCTTGCACTCAGCGCCCTGGAGTTGACTACGACGAGACTTTCAGCCCGGTGGTGAAGCCGGCGATAGTTCGTACCGTACTGTCGCTAGCTCTCTCACGTTCTTGGCTTGTCCACCAGTTGAACGTCAAGAACGCCTTCCTCCACGGTACACTGACCGAGACGGTGTACTGCAGTCAGCCGGCAGGATTTATAGATTCAGCTCACCCAGACATGGTCTGTAAGATGAACAAATCCCTGTACGGACTGAAGCAGGCACCGCGAGCTTGGTACAGCCGGTTCGCCTCTTTCTTGGTCTCACAGGGGTTTGTTGAAGCTGAGTCGGACACTTCGCTGTTTCTCTATCGACGGAGCAGTGACACAGCTTACCTCCTACTGTACGTCGATGACATTGTACTAACAGCATCTAGTCCGACTCTGCTTCAGCGAACCATTTCTGCCTTACAGCAGGAGTTCGCTATGAAGGACCTGGGCCGTCTCCACCACTTCCTGGGTATTACGATCGAGGACCGACCAGGCGGCCTATTCCTTAACCAGCGACAGTACTGTCTGGATATCCTCCAGCGGGCGAGCATGGCTGATTGCAAGTTGTGCTTCACTCCAGTGGATACTCAGGCGAAGCTCTCCGCCACCGACGAGACACCCGTCTCTGACCCCACTTCTTACAGGAGCCTTGCAGGTGCTCTCCAGTACCTCACCTTCACCAGGCCGGATATCTCATATGCGGTCCAACAGGTGTGCCTCCACATGCATGACCCGAGGGAACCGCATCTCACCGCTGTCAAGCAGATTCATCGGTACCTACGAGGCACCCTCGACTACGACCTCCTTCTTCGGCGTGACACGGCCTCCGAGCTGGTCGTGTACACAGACGCTGACTGGGCAGACTGCCCGGACACACGACGCTCTACTTCTGGGTATGCCGTCTTCCTAGGCGGCAACCTTGTCTCCTGGTCCTCGAAGCGACAACCCGTAGTGTCGCACTCGAGTGCTGAGGCGGAGTATCGCGCCGGGGCTAACGGCGTAGCTAAGGCCTCCTGGCTTCAGCAGCTACTTCAGGAGCTCCACACTCCCGTCATCAAAAGCACCCTCATCTACTACGACAACGTCAGCGCCATGTACCTCTCCACCAACCCGGTCCAGCATCAGCGCACAAAGCATGTGGAGATCGATCTTCATTTTGTTCGTGAGCGGGTTGCACGAGGCGAGGTTCGGGTACACCATGTCCCGACAACGACGCAGTTCGCCGACATCTTCACGAAGGGTCTCCCGTCGTCGCTGTTCTCTGAGTTTCGGTCCAGTCTCAACATCTGCAGCGGCTAGATGTTGTGACTGTGGGGGGTGTTAGACACTGTAATTAGGGGTGTGACACAGGGGTATATTAGTCATTAGAGAGGGATTAGGGTTAGGGGTAGTTTAGTCTTTTCTCCCCTCCTAATCCCTCTATATAATCACACCTGTACCCCAACTTTTCTATCATCTCAATACAATCATCATTAGCCCTCTTTCAATGAGGTCACATGGCCAAGTCCTAGAAACAACCTCTTGTAGAAATGCCGGGAAAGGCTGCGTATAAAAGACCCAAGTGGGTCGGACCCTTCCCCGGATCCTGCTCAAGCAGGAGTTACATGCACCAAGCTGTCCTTTGTTCCAACTTCCAGGAAACTTGCTAACACACCGAACTGGACCAGGTGTCCACATGCCTTTTTGTGAAACGGATCAAAACAAAATTGACAAATAAAAAAATAGAGGTTACAAGTAAATAGCATTGTTTTTGTTAGAATGTGTGGTTACGTGTTTATTGGCTCCCAGATGCATCATGCTACCAGCGCAGTACTACATGTAATCTTCTAAACCATAGTAACTGCAGGGATTAAATCATATGTAATGGATGAAGGAACATGCATATACCTTCACAGGTGAGGGTGGAGAAACATCATCTGTTCGACTTTTTGATTTGGATGTAAGACTTCTGACCAAAAGATTATCCATCATATTACCCATAATTCTCTGTCCAAAGGTTTGACTACGCGGGGAAACTGCAGATGGTGTTCTCCCTGATGGTGATGGCAAACCTAGATGAATGCATAGATTATAACAATAACGTGTGTCCCCATTATGTGAAGTTTGGTGAATAAAAGCTAAGACTGTAAATTTGTTCAGAGTTTGGTAGATAACAGATAAGACAGCAAGAGGAATATTTCAGATCAGCATACCTTCTGAATTATCAAGTGTAGTCTGTGTATTTGTCTCTGGGTGATCATCCTGCTCACTGTTATCACTGATGGAGGCTACTCCTCTGCTATCATGGTAACTATTGCCATGTGAGTTGGCCTCTGCTTCTCTTGCTAGTGACTGTTGATTGTTCGACTTCTGAAATCCTAGTGAGTTGAGTAGTTCAAGGGGCTGAGTTGTGTATGATGCATCCCTGAAACACACAGAAGGATTAATACATAAAACAAATAATGAAAGGTAAAATATAAACTTCAATAGGAGCAGAATTCGGAAGGTACCTAATACTGTTCAGCAGTGTTTCCCAGTCACCATCACCAAACTGGTGACCACCAACCTCTATTAGATGAACTAAAGTACCAAGGGCAATAGAAACAACAGTTTGGTCTGCTTTCTTGGCACACTCAAGCAGCAAGCCTAGAAGAGGTGGTAGCATAAATGATACCTCCTGCAAGACCACAATGAGATATGACCAACCAAACAAGTTTTCAATAGGATTCTTGCTCAATATGCAGCTTGATTGATATATATGATGTTTACAAAAAATGAAGCATCCAGAGTTTTCATGAATTGATGTTTTGAAATATGCAAAGGATGTCCCTGAAGCAACTAATCAGAAAGAACATAATATGTTACCTTGTAGAAAGTATTGAAAAGATTGCATATTAACTGTAGAGAATGAATGCTAGTATCACGAAGCCAATCTTCTCCAGAAGAAAGCCCATCCCTTCCAGCATGTCTTACATGATCAAATATTGGAAAGAGTACGCGATGGAAAATACTCTCCCAAAAAGGAGAGGAGAATTTGTGCCCTCTCTCGTTTAGTAAATCAAATAACACTTCAAGTGCACAATGTCTCACTTCTGATCTGGAGTCCAAAGTCAAATCAGACAAGCCAGCCAGCATAGGAAACCAGTAATGCTCAGTCACATCAAGATTGGCCTCTGAAACAGCATCGACTGGTTTAACGTCACCACCAGGAATGAACCCCTGTACGATGAAGAAATAAATGAGGCAAACAAGATGCATTTCCAATTCCCATAAATAGAAGAAGAGAGCTACTGATAAACACAGAAATGAATGCAGAAAATGCAAGTAATGACAATTCCAACCTCTGCCAAACGATCTTCACATATACGTAGGAGAGCAATAGCCTTCAAACTAATTCGAGGAGTGCATTTGTTATTGGCGAAACCAATAAGACAGTTGACACAGTCCATGAAGCAATCACCAACAACTTGATCAAAGTGTTCCAAGATAACTGCCAAACATATCCAATTGATTTATGACATGCAAGTAATAAAAATTCAATATAGTTAAGATATAAGGTGGGAAAAGCAACTTTTTGCCAGCTAAATAAATTCCAAGTTACCTTGTTCTACATTTTCAAAAGCACTTTCAACGATCGATTCATCCTCATCATCAGCCGCTGCAGTGAATATCATGAATACACAACGCCAACCTGACTTGATGCTACCAACTTTTGACTTGATCAACTACACATTCATCCAGTAAAATTTGTACTTAAAAAGCTATGGCATCATTTGATAGAAAAGCCCAGATCATTGTGTATCACTGAAGCATCAAAATGCATGCATAAAGGCATACCTGAACTATGCAATCAACAATTAGACCACGGATCTTTTTGTTGTTGCTATTCCTCATTAAAATGACAAAAGGCTTTAGTATATCATTCTGAAATGTGAACTTGTTCAATTCTGCACGTTCCAAGTACTTCATACCAAGCTGCCTCAGCGAGTCAATGGCATACATAGCAACTTCCTCTTCATGGTGGCTCCCAGCAGCAATAAAATGCTGAGCCAACACAGACCATATTCTGGCCCACACCTACAAGAACATGTTACTAACCACTATGAAAGCCTGTATGTGACATAATTCTCTCTTCAATTTGATAAACTAAGAAAGAGCAGTGTGACACAAACATAGGAGAGTTGCTAAAAAACCATTGAGTAGCACAGTGCAAACAATGAGAACCAGAGCATACCAGACGTATACGAGCCATGTTATAGTAGCTTATCTCAACAAGCTTTTGCAAGCTAAAGACACGTGCTGGAGTTTGTTTCAGTTCTTCAGCAGACACACCACAAAGGGCAGTGAAGAACTCAACAATGGAATCACTTGGAAGTTTTACACTATTTACAAATATTTGTTCAGCAGGCTTTCCAGCCAACTCTTTCAGTGATTGAACGACAGCGTCCCGTGATATTTGATTCGATCCCAGCATTACGGTTGCAGCAATTGAAGGACTTGAAGTGATATACTCAAGCCTTGAAACACATTCCAAAACAGCATTCCAAGTATCTTGCAAAGCATCCATATCTGTGTCTGCTAAAGCAAGAAGGGTCCGCATTGCCTCGACATTTTTACTACGCATTTCCTTAGGAGCGTGCAAAAACGTAAACCTGCAAAAGGTCAAAAAGGTAAAGGATTAAATCACATTAATATAAAGGAATGAAACTAAATGCAATTGTACTATAAGGTGAAGTTTAAAAGATTTAGTCTACCTCACTAAGGAAGTTAAAAAAGCATAGCGCATGGTGTCCATCCCAAGAACACGAGTAAGATGGATACCAGCTCTAAACCCTTCCATGCACGATACAACCCTGGGCTTGCTGTCACCCTCCTCCATGGTCACAGAAAATGTAGCAAGCAAAGGCCATCCAACAGCTTCAAGCATTGGTCGAACAAGCTCAACCTGCTGAGCAACATGAAAAACACCTTTTTTCTGTCCCTGGTTCCTGAAAAGTGCCTGAGTCTGTTTGATGATCTTCTCGCTCTCTGCTTTGGTATCACTTGCAGACTTCAGTCTCGGAAGAGCTAAATTAAGAATATTAACAAGGCGGCCTCTTTCTTCTGACTCAGGCCTCGATTTAGCAGTTTTTGATGCATCGTGGAAGTCATCTTTCATCTTTATCTCGTCCTTGACAATGGAATCGTAAATTTCCTCTAAGAGCTCCTTCGGGGCACATTCTTCCTCATCATTCACAGTGTTCATACGAACGAAGTCGGATTTTGACATCTTAGGCCACACCATCGGATTGTGTGCATCAGTATTCAACATTATGATAGCATAAGCAAGAACGTAAGCAGTGTCTGCATTTTTAAAAAGTCCAGGGTTATCAGCACAGTACCTGCACATGGTCACTGAGTATTTGAGAAACATGTGGCAGAAATATTGAGAAAAAATCGTATCGAGTTCTATGCATCCATACATACCGTTCAGCAAACTTTTCCATTATGCGATCAATCTTCTGTGCCTCACCAGGAAGGCGAAATCCTTTAAGGAATTCACGAATAGCAGCATGAAATTTCAACCCTGAAAACTTCATAGAATCAACATATGAATGCATCACAGCAAGGGGAAACTCCTCGTGCTGTCCCAGATATTCACCAATCATAACCTGCATAAAGCTCATTAACTCAGATGTCAGCCACAGCTGTCTAACAAAGAACCCTAAATTCTCTTTTGGCATGTTACTGCAAGGGGCTCAACAAATTCTTGGAATTACCTTGTCCAAACTGGGAGTGCTCTTGAGAAACTGAGCTAAAGATGATGCATCATTTTCAATCAATTTGTTTGACAATAAATACTCAATCCCCTTTGCTGGCTTGCGATTAAACTATAATAGAAGGGGGAAGAGCTCAATTACGAACAATATATTAAGAAAGAACATCAACAACAAAGCCTTTGTCCCAAGCACGTTGAGGTAAGCTAGATATGAAACCCAACAGAAACATAAGTAAACTAAGATCCCGGCACATGAATTGTTGATTTCCATGCAGTCCTATCAAAAGCCAAGTCTCTAAGTACATTTCAATCCCATAAGTCCCATTTTACCGCCTCCTCCAATGTCAAACTTGGTTGCCCTCTGCCCCTCCTAATATTCTCCCTATCCTTTAGGATACCATTGTTAACTAGTGTTTCTGGAGGTCTCCGCTGGGTATGCCTAAACCATCTTAGTCGGTACTGGACTAGCTTTTATTCAATCGGTGCCACCCCTACTCTATCACGTATTATCTCATTCCTAATTCGGCCTTTTCTTGTGTGGCCGCACATCCACCAGTATATTTAGAAAGAAAACATGATGAGATATCAGTTGCTGGGAGTTATAATAAAAACTGCAGGCCTAATACCTCTGAGATTGCAGCCTCCATTGTTGACTTATGAGCTTTAGCTCTCTCAAACTGATTGCGACCATCATCTTGGATCTTTGTCTCATCAGTTGTCAAGCTCCTCGAACCATCCTCTCCACGAGATTCGACGATGCTCCCCTGCTTCAAGGAGCCCCTTCGACGCTGCTCCCAATCAGCCAATGACTTCAAAATGCTTACCAAGCACTGCAATTTGGTGTTTCATATAATGTCAGAATCATAAGAGCAGTGTTTAAAAAAGTGGTAGAAAAAAGCGAGCGGGGAGCTCCGCCTAGCGCCTAGGCTGCCTAGGTGGCGCCTAGGCGTTTCACAAAAAGCAGAGTTAAATCCATATAATACATTATATATGTGTATATTTTTAAATTTAAAAATATTCAATCAATCAATAAAATGAGATGAGATAGAGTGTGACACTATCTTGTGTAGGCAGCCAGACACTAAGACAGGGCACTACCACCTCGCTAACAGCAACCGCCACCGATAGGGATGAAAAAACATTAGAGTTAGTTGTTCTTTTTATATGGACACACAAAGCGGTGGAAAGCGGAATTAAGCGTAAGAGAGCAGAAAAAAATGGACCGAAGCAGAAAAAAGCGGAAAAAAAAACGGTCCACTTGGCTTGGAAAGCTAGGCAATTTCAGTGATCCGTAGGTGACGGACTCTTCATAAGGTCCTCCTTCTATCAAGGACCAGATAACAACAAATGATTGCCTTTGAATTGCATTTCCTCTCGCAGCTCTCCTTTGCACCTCTCCGGACAGGTGTCTTCTTCTCGACCGCTTAACGTCGCCGCTTAGGGAAAAGCGAAGCGGTCCGGTGCCGCTTAGCGCCTAGGCGGCGCTTAAGAGGCCTAGGCGACCGCTTTTTTAAACAGAGCATAAGAGCATTAAAGAGATGTAAGTGACCAGATCATAACCTGAAGAGATGAGCCTTTTACAGAAACTGTTTGAGACGAAGCAATGGAGTTAGCATCAGCACTCTGTGATCCTTGGGCGATTCTTGAGAGAGCACTAACCTGATAGGAGGCACATAACCATTAAGATAGGTCGAAAGCTGAAAGATGTTAGAAAATATCATCATATATAAAGGTCAGAAAATATTATTTATGAACTATGTAAAAAAATTATGCTTACCATGCGTTCAAAAAGGTTTGGTCCTTCAAGATCACAATCATAATTTACAAACACATCAGCAAGCATTTGTGGATCTTTGCAAACTTTCTCCAACATCCTGATTGAAAATGGTTCAAAAAGCATCAAAGATGAATGTTCCAATGTACAATAAGGTGACAAAAATAAAAGAAAAGAAAAGGTGTATGTATTGTGAAAAAGGCCACTCACCTAAGAACACTAGCCTTCTGGTTGTGGGGGCTGTCAGAGCTATCTAGAGACCTTAAAACTATGAGAGGGAAAAAGACACCAATTTCCCCCTGTGAAAATATTTGTAAAACAGAAAGAATGTGACGGCCCCAAAACAAATGCAACATAACAAACAATCATTGCATAACACAAATTTTACCTTCAAACTCTCCCTAAAACGGAGCAATAGAACTGAAAATATCCCACAAGCATACTGTAAAACAAGAAAATATGGTTTAACATGACATGTAGTCAATTCATTAAAGAATCTGTAAGTATTATCACACCACAAATTATGCTTCAGGAAGATGGGAAATCAACAACAAATACATTTTTACCTGAAAAACAACTGGAGATGAAGCGACGGATGCCCGCAGAAGAGCATATGAAAGATATGCTTTAACTGAATCAATGAAGTGGAAATTTTTGGTAAACGTGTCGCTGACTCCTTCTAGCAATCCCTGGAGGCAAGCGCTAATATGTAACATCAAAATAAACAACAGGAACACATGCTAGGGATCTCCATGGATATAAACTAACCTGCAACAGTTCAAGTGACAGCAGTCTTGTCTTTGTAGCAACCTCATCACTTTCTTCTTTCATACTCATCTAAAAGGATGGCAAAAGGGAGAATAAGGATGCAATTGTAACTTTCTAATTAGCTCTCATCAAACTAACTTGTCTAAGCTGCTCAATATATGTATCAACCTTGCAAAGAGTCCGAAAGAGCAGTAATGCATCGCGCTGTATTATATTCACAGTGTCCAGGTCAATTCCACTAGAAAAGGAGGGATTAGATGTAGTTAGTTACTGGAACCACACTGACGTGTCACTAGAAATGATGTGTAACACCGTAGACGCTAATCAAAACAAGCTTAACAAACCCTGGAACTTTCTTGCCATCCTCAAATTCAACGGCCTTGTCCAGAACAGCTTCCAATCCCTGCAAAACAAATCTTTGTGTTATAGAAATTAAAGAAGCTAATGCAATACGTGAAATATGTGGATAGTCCTAGTGATGAAGTCAAAGAAATAAGCAACCCAGATCCAATACCTTAATATCAGCTCCTCCTGCAAGATTCTGAAGCTCTTCAACCGATGTTGGAGATGCTTCTGAAGCCCGATTTATGGACAATGCATCTCCCAGAGTAACTTTTTCTTCAGTTTGGTTATCAGAAGATATTTCCCCATTTTCAGAATCCTTTGTGCTAGATGAATGTGTATCTTTAACTACAGAACTCGCAGGAGATACTGAAACCTGGAGCCCAGGAAAAGCAAAGTAAAGTTCAATAATACAATGCAACAAATCAGTTTCCTTCTGCAAAAGATAATCACTGAGGAAAATTTCACCTGATCGGATTCCATTCTCCTGAACACAATGCTTATCATCTGGGTTAACATGGCCTTTGAGGTAGCCTGGTTCACATGGCTCTTGCTATAGAAATATAGATAAATAAATTATTGCTCAAGTTACGGAGGATAATACACAAAAATGATAAGGTGATACGATAACAGATACCTATTGAGGGCAATGTTATAGCATACTCTAATCACTCCAAGCAATGGTTCCCCGTGCACTGCATTAAAAAAGTAGCATCAGGCAAAAAAATATGCATTACAGCTCACATGCATAACAATTTGTATTTGCACAGAATCAAGCTAAACGTGGAGTTACTTACACCTCACTGACTCTGCACTGGTAAAATATAGTTCCATTCTATGTTCTTACATGATTTTCATAGATACTTCCAGGCACAAAAGTTATGACAAGAAACATATGTGCAAATCAGATGTGCATTTTGCAGCATTGTGTGCAAAAGCTTGCGAGAAGTAAGCTTATATCATATCAGATGAGTGAAACTAAGAATGCAGCATCGTTAATAAATTAAGGGAATGGCCAACCCATAACTGAAATTGATAGGTTTATTTTTTTGCCAAGAGCATGATAATATCTCGGAGATGCATTACAGACAACAATACTAATTCAAATTTGTCTAATAAATGGTATGCTCCCTCTGATCCTAAATGTATATCATTTTAGCTTTCTAAACTCTTTGCTAAATGTATGTCACCCAGAACTTCTAGGCATCTTTTATTCTTTTTAGCATCCTTATCCCGGCTAAATAAATGTCATTATTCCCGGGAATAAATATTATCTCTTTCCAAGTGTAGTATGAGTGAGTGGGAACTGTTGTAATTCCAGGATGACTTTACTTTCTTAAAATTTGTGCACAAGTCTAAAGCGTGTTGCATTTGAGATTGAAGGAAGTATTAAGAAAGTAGACAGTAAGCATATAACGGTCACCTCTAAACCTATTTGAAGCAACGGCATTGAGAAGCACTTTCAAGACTTGGAGAACGGTGCTGCAACACAGTGATGATACTCATGTTATTACTTTTGCAAAAGTGTGATATGGCGTTATCTCAGTTTAATGTAGCACATACCTGTCAGGGGAGGTGTTATCGACACAACCACAGACTATGTTCAGGATGTCTGTAAATAATGGGGAATTTTTACCACCTTCTAAGCCAGGATCACCTTCTAAATGGTCATAAGCAATAAGTTTCTGGGAATAGAAATTCAACGGCAGAGTCAGAATATTGTTCAAGAACTATCAATATAATATGGTAATTTGCAAGATTAGAGAACTAACAGAATTTTAACAGTGTAGGTGGTAAAAACATACTGAAGGAATGATCCTTAAGTATAAATTTTGTGGCAACTAAAGAAATGATATGGCCTGACTTGCAACAGGCATAAAAGTCACCCTCTTAAATTCATGCTCCTAGTAATATAGCACTAAGAAAGCTAGTGCACACACGGTATAGATGGAATCATAGGATCAACTAAAAATATTAAGAAACTAGTAGATATACAACATATATATGTGTGTAACAAACAGCACAGGGACTCACATTTGACATTACATTATATGTAATTATGTATATGAGTCCAAGCGAAACAAATTGCCATATGAACAGAACTATTAACAAAAAAAGGACATTAAATACAGAATATAAAAAGAGGCATGTCTGTATGTCATGATTGTGGTATACAGATTATACATAGCATAGTAGCATACTGAACCCTGCTAATGTAAATTTGTACTAATGCATCAACTTGTCATTTGGAACTCCGCCTATGCCTTTCTAGGTATATCCAGTCCAAGCCAGGGCAAAAGAGGAGTGTTGTGATAGGCTTGGCGAGTCAGCGTCAAAACCAGCCATTCCTAAGATATGGAACCCAGTTGCATCAATTTGCCATTTGGACATCAAAATGGTCATGCATGCTGATGATTGTATTCCCCTAGTTCAATCCTATATCCATATCATCTCACATTACAACCGTATCTGTTAGATGGTGATCATCAGAATTGTAAACTAGTTAAACTGTACTAAACCTGCACCCGTCTCTAACCCATCGACCAAACGTCAGGGGCTAAGCTTTGCACTTAGAGAAATGAGGACTGGCCCAAGCCAGGATGCAACCTAGACAAGGAAATGCTGTTTTGTCCTGCTAAGGACTTAAGCATTTGAAGCTACTGAAGCAAATGACCCCTCCCACTGCACCACGTTTTTGGGGCGTCAACGGCGCTCAAACACGATGCAGCACGGATTCAGCTTCGGCAAAGCATTGAACAGGTAGCCAAACAAGCAAGGACCATGAGAAAGAGGGGGCGATCGGTTACGTGGAGGCAGTCGAGAGCGGGCTCCACGAGCTTGACGTGCTTGGTCTCGAAGGCGAGGCGGAGCGGCTGCAGCACCAGCTCGGCTTGAGGCCCTTCGAGCACGCGCCCGGCCGACGCCAGCGCCTCCGTGATGCCCGCAGCGGCAGGCGCGCCCTCCGCTTCCTTCTGCGCCCCCTTGATGCCATCTGCAACGCGCCACGCACCAGAGAGGCAACGACGGCCCCCTCGTCAGCCACCGCGAGATCGCAATGCGCGCGCGGGGGTGGAGGAGGAGGAGAAGGGAAGAGGGTGGGGGCACGCGCACCGAGGTAGGACTGGATGGATTGCTGGAGGGCGGCGAACTTGCCGCGGTTGGCGGCGCACTCCTTGAGCATGGCCTCGAGGGCCCGCGTGACGAACCCGCCCGCGGCGCCCGCCATGGCCGCGGATCTCACGAGGTCCTCCGGCAGCGGGGAGGGGAGGGGACGGGAGGGGAGGGGCGCGGAGTGGTTAGATCCGAGGAGGGCGGGGTGCGCACGGGGTGGAAGGCAAGGTCGGCGCCAGATCTGGGGGGAGGGGGGTGCGAGATCTGATGGAGCCTCCGCTGCTGCTGCTGCTGTCCTCGCCGGATCGGGTGTTTGTCTCGCACGCGCACGAGCTGCTTCGGTTTCAGGCTTCCGGCAGTCAGATCGCGACCACCATTTGCCAATTTTCTCCCGCGGCATATACTTGCCGTGACACGACGCTCTGCCGCCGTGTGCTTGGAGCTATATTATTCATGTTCCTACAACCTCGTATCTGGTAAATACGGGGTTTAAAAGATAATTTGTTTTGAAGTTGCACTAAAAGATGTCAATTAAGATGTCACTACGTCTGTGCTATTTGAAGGGATGACCTTGCCCATTAGCAATATATAAAATCATCATACATGTATCTTCATCTCGTTGTTACATGTTAGTCATAATGCATCCACACTATTCGTGTACTGAACAAATATTGTTGTTTGACACATGTCATATGCTTTTAATAGACATATAACAATTTTTTGTATAACTTGATCACTGCTAGTAATTTTGAAGCATTTGCTGTAAACACGTACTGGGGATATATGTCTGAAAACTAAGGAATCAACTTGTGGCCACAGTCTATAATGGGTAATATCTTGAAAAAAGAGCCATTGCTCAAGATTTATAATGGCATTTTCTCTCTTGGTTAGGAACGAACACGGTAGTCAAAAGCCCAAAACTCCTCCCAGCATGTATATGTTTTTTGCTGTCCTCTTTTTCTATACTATGATAGCTACGTTTGTTCCTTTCGTCTTTCAGGTAACGGCGATTTGGAGAAAAACAGTCACATATTTAGCATCAAATAAGCGCTGATATGGAATAGGGTAAAGAAATCACGGCTCCAAAAAAAAAAAGTCAACTATGACGAAGCTGCCATGCGTGGGGGAACGAGAACACCGCAGAAAAGCAGGATAGAAAAAAAAACTGATTTAGGGTGCAGTAAAAAAAAATCGCCAGTCAACTTTGTTATAGACGGCTTGTTCTACCGACCAGAGGAAAACGCACGGAGAGATTTGATTTTCACGTCGCGCTCGCGGGGTAATGGCTCCCATTTCCCAACACGACGACGCGGCGAGGTACCGCGAGAACGTGCGACGTGACCCCCACACTATTGTTCCGATCAGTTGTTCATGCCACCGCCACGCAGCGGCCAGGCTCGATCGACGAAAACGTAGCCCGGCCACATCGTCGCGTCTGCTTTCCTTCTCGTCCAAAGCTATGATGCCCTTTTCAGTTCCACTATGTCCAAAGGCCAGCTGCACCAGCCACTCATTCCCAATTTCAAAAGCAACACATAGCCCCCGTAAATGCCCTAATCTAATCAAAGCGGGAAGCGGGAAACGTTAGGCATGGTGAACCAAGGCATCTCTCGCGCACAAGTAGCTGAAACAGTGTATGGTCGTCTGTTTTGTTAGAAGTCATATGCTCACTTGACAATAAAAAAAGAAGTCAACTACCACACCGGCAGTTATCGAAGTGCCTCTTTGCCGAGCGGCCGCGTCCATACACTAAATGACCACCATCACATTTATAAAAGGAAAAGAAATGAATAAATGAATGGATCATCTCACAACAACATCTTTGTCTCTATAATTTCATTCTCAGCACGTCATTAGCGCTGCTCTACGAGCAAATCAAGAGAGAAAGAGGGTAAGATGCCTACCCATAGACTTACGGATCTTGTTGTTCTTGCACTTTTCTTTGAAGAAGTGATTCCCCGCCATCGACGCCACCACGATCGCCGTGGAGGCCGGCGCCACCGTCGCAAGGCGGTCGGCGCCCCTGCATCAACTTCAACCGCACCATACCGTCGAGTAATGGAGCAGCCCTCGTCCCCTTCCCCCGATCGATTCTCGGATCCCCACGCCCATCCAAGGGGTCGTCAAGAAGGGTCGTGTGCCGTCCACGGTGGGGATACCCCAAGCCGGCTTGCACCGGTCCAAGATCCTTCGTCATCGAATGTCAGGGGGGAGGAAGAGGGAGGACAAGAAGAAGATGGTACCCGCGCGGATCACGGTGATTCCCAACTCCGTCTCACTGCCGGCTATACGTCGAAATGCAAGGATCTGCATCGGCCCAATGGTCATCCCCAAGGACCATTGGCATCGAGGACTCCGTCCACTCCGCCGGCCTCGAATACTCCAACCATAGCCGCACATAGACCACCGTCGGCACTCCCTCCTGAAACCTCGGGATCTGGTTCGCCGCCAGTGCTTACAAGCTTGTGTGGAAATCACATCCTCCGCCGAATCGCCCACTTCGCCGGTAGAGCCCGAGCACCCAGATCTTGGGAATCGGCCGCTGGTTCAAGCCGGTGAGCGGTGGGGTGGAGGGAGAGCGGCGCCGACAAGGTGGAAAAGTGGAAGAGCGGCGCCGAAGGAGGCCACCATGGGCCAAGCAAGATGGCGGAGAAGTGGTCAAAGGAGCGGCAGAGCGACGGAGGTGTGGAGTGTGGCGGAACGGTGGATGTGCGAAGCGCGGCGAAGGAGAGGAGGTGGGGTGCGGTTAGTGATGTGGACATCACTCCTGCAGATATACAAAGCACTCACATGGTAGACATGCAAGGTCTAATTACTAGAGCTCGAGCACGAAAATTAAATTTAGAGGTGAGCTCGTTCCTGAACAATTCTTTATATGTGAATTTTGAGAGTATGTTGCTATCTAATGGATTAATTATGATTAGGAACCATGGAGAGGACATGGAGATACATGGAGAGGGGTTTGGAGGCGTGGAGGACCAGAAAATATGCCAACAAGAAGTTAGAGATCGAGCCCAACTCAAACTCGAGTCCAACTCGGCCCAGGAGCAGTCCACCTTAAAATGGATGCACAGGAGGCATACGGACTCCGTTTTTGACGTTCTATATATGCACAGAAAGTTGAGAGGATAAACTTTCCAATGGAACTGGCCCCACGTCAAAATTCCCTCAGAGTCGACGGGAAACTTCGAAAAAATATAAAGTTTAGAGTCTGTCAGGGTGTTGCATCACCTAGTTGGACCATTGGGCCTTGTATCGAGTCCAAGTCCATTATGTACGTGTCTTAGGGTTAGGTCACAATCCCAACACCCCCTGGTCATCCTCCACCTCCTTTATACCCCCTAGCCGCCGTCACAAACAGCTGGGTTTTGCTTAGTTACAATCTATCATTGAACAGTGTCGTCGATCATCGGTTGTGAGACCCCAAATTCATGATCAATTCAGTTTTGATTACAACTTCTCTGTTCTTGCTTGTGTTCTTGATTGCGCTTGCAGGGATAAGCCTTCGTGGCGAGGTCATTCGTGTGACACGGGTGATAACCAACGGAGCAGTGGTGTAGTGATTGCGGGGTTTCGTTCGTTCGGAGCCTTGGATCATCAACGTCGAGATCTCCACCCAATCAAGTTTACCCTACCTCTCGAAAGATCGGGACTCATCCTCCTATCAATTGGTATCAGATTTCCAGGTTCACCGTGAGGTATACTTGTGTGCCGTTTAGATTTATTTTGTTTCAGTCCTATCGTCCACAAAAAGCCACAAAAAAATTAGTTTCCCTGACCTACAACCCCCGCTCAACCTTTTGCACAATTTAGTTTCGGAGTCCGTAGTTCTGAGTTCGTGTCCTAGGTTGAGTCTAGTTGCTGGTTTAGATTTGTTTTGGTTCAGTTTTGTTTCTTCCATCCGCTGTCATCTACAAAAAAAACCAATCTACAAAAAAATTCCATCCACCGATTCGTTTCTGTTGCAGTTTCCACCACAACCAAAACCTCATTCGGGGTATCCTCCTTAAAACGGGCATAACTTTTCGCTCGTAACTCCGATTGAGGCGCATTTTTTTCCCTAGAAAGGTCTCGAAAAAGTCCACATACGGCGTTTTCAAAAAAAATAAAAAAAAAAGATTAAGAAGGCCCTCGTTTCGAACTCCGAAGTTTCAGCACCAGTTTTTTCAATCGCTTCTGAATTTGTGCCGATCTCATCTTTCATCGGTTTGAGCTAATACTTGGTGCTGTTTCTATTCTCGTGCCCCTGGTTGAGAAAAAATATCAAAAAAAGAGAAAAAAAGATTTTGATTTCTACTAGTGCTTCAAGACAAAAATAGGAGGCTAAGCGGTGTGCTATTTTTGTGCGAGTGCTGGATACTTGCTGATATTATCCTTGTTGTTAATCATCATTCATCCTTGTCCTTGCTTGTTGCCATAACTGTTCTAATACATTCTTAGGCCAGTAACTAGGTGAAATTCTTTGGACACTTATTCAACATTGCTATCTGTTACTAACTTGTGTGCCACGTACATATACTGCATTTGAGCCTTCCAAGCTCCACCTTCTCTTGAGCAGAACAGGTAACCTTTGCAATCACACCCACTCTCTGCTTGCTTCACACCGGTCACCGTTGGCCACCTGCAGTGCTGGTAAGAAACTTGTAAGACCGGGGTAAGACGCATCTTACTGATCGATTTTCCACCCACTTCGGAGAGCGTAGTAATAGGGTTCTTCACGATCTTTTTGTCTTCGTTTTTGTTTTGTACTAACAATGACAGGAAAGAAGCCTATGGATAAGACCTCTAGTTCTACACCTCTGGATGATGATGAGTGCGTGTCCCATATGGAACTGAAGGACATGATGCGGGCAATGACCGAAGCTTTCAACAATTACCAGACCACTACAACAGCCACCTTTTAGAGGCTCCATAGAAGTGTTGCTGGTCTGACCACATGGTTGGACGAGATGAATACTCGTCTTCCCCAACAAGCTACACCCTCTATCATCCTTGATGGTGATGCACATGCTCACTACGACACAGAGGATGACTTCAATAACGATGAGGTTGATGCACAGCAGCGCCGTCGCCCTCGACGAAATCGTCAAGGTATGGGAGGTAGACCTCGTCCTCATGCTCCTGAACAAGATAATGATCCTTATGCTGAGATTAAGTTTTCTATTCCAACATTTTATGGATCTTATGATGTTGAGACTTACTTGGATTGGGAGATGATGGTAGAACAAAAATTTAGCTCTCATCTTGTTCCTGAGCGACATAGAGTTAGACAAGCCACTAATGAGTAAAAGATTTTGCTATAATTTGGTGGAATGAACTTGTCAATACACGTAATGCACCATAGACATGGGCTGCGTTAAAAGAAGAGATGCATGCTAGGTTTGTTCCTCCTTCATATAGACGTGATCTTCTTAAGAAATTGCAACGCTTTGATTAGGGTAACATGACTGTCCAAGAGTACTACCAAGAGTTGCAGAAAGGTATGCTTCGTTGTGGGGTAGTTGAGGATCAGGAAGACCAAATTGTTAGTGTCGAAGTGTTCGGTCGACACTTCCCCCGGGCCTGCACTGGGCAGCCCGCGGAGGTTCTTTTTTCGGAGGGGCTAGTTCCTAGCGGAGAGCTTGCGCAGATGGACGAGTTAGTGAGAGCTTGACACGGAGAGTTTTACGTGGTTCAGGCCGCCGGAGCGTAAAACCCTACGTCCACGGCGAGCTATGGAGCTCGCTGTATTGCTTGCTGCTCAGGGCCGGGGGGCCTGAGCTTGGGGGTGAGTTACAGCTTGAGAGTGTATGGCTAGCGTATGAGTTGCAAAATGCGAACCCAGGGTGCTAATGGCTAGAGTGCGAACCAACAGGGTTCGAACCCTTGCTAACGTTGCCTACCCGAGCCTTTTATAGTCCAAGACTCGGGTGGCTTACAAGGGGGGCACGAAACCCGATAGGTGGTCCCGGGGAGATTGTCTATTATCTACCGTATCTGCAGTTATTCCGGTAGTTGTCTCTGGCGAAGGCTTCTGAGTCTTCATCTTGCAGCCCTGCCCATGCTGCATGCTAGTCGTAGTGGTTGATGACGGAGGGGGCGGCATGGGATGTCTTGTCGCTGTGTTTATTGGCTGGCAGGCCCTGACACCGCGCGCCAGTCTGTGATGCGACTGGGCGCAACGGCACCTGACAGAGGTGTGATCCGCGTCTCCGCGTCTTGGGAAGGCGCGGGCCTTGAATACCTTGTACGGGCAAGGTATGGGGCGTCTTTACGCCCGCTGCCTACCGCTCGGGGGCAGGCAGCGCTGTTCTGCTGGACACGTGGCGGGCCCGGAGCTCTCCTCTGAGGAGGGGGAGGTCCGGCCCCGCAGGACACGTGGAGCCTTCGGACCTCTCCCCCGCGGAGGGGGGAGGTCCGGCTTCTGTCGGCCATGTGGCGGGTCCGGAGCTCTCCTTTAAGGAGGGGGAGGTCCGGCCCCGCGGGACATGTGGCACCTTCGGAGCTCTCCCCACGGAGGGGGGAGGTCTGGCTGCTGTAGGCCACGTGGTGAGCCCAGAGCTCTCCTCTGAGGGGAGGGAGGTCCGGCCCCACTGGACACGTGGCGCCTTCGGAGCTTTCCCTACGGAGAAAGGCGAGACCCTTTGGCATTTTCCCCTGTGCGCGGGGGTACCCCATATCGCGGGTACCGACAGTGGCCCCCCGGGCTCACCTCGGGGGAGGTAACGAGCCCGAGGTGAGGCCTTCTCCTACCCGCGCACTTTCTTGTCTTGAGTACTCCCTGTGCTGGCAGGGTCTTGACGGCTTTGGAGTTCAGCCTCTTAGGAGAGGGTGAAGCCTGGCATCGGAGCTCGGCCCGGCTGTGGGGGCGGAGGTCCGAAAGTCATTGTAGCACAGGTCCACGAAGGGCGTGAGGTCCGGCATCAGGGCTCGCCTCTGAAAGGAGGGCAAGGGCTGGCATCGGAGCTCGGCCCAGCTGCGGGGGCGGAGGTCCGGAAGTCGTTGGAGCTCAGGCCAGCGAGGGCCGTGAGGTCCGGAGGTCATCGGAGCTCAGGCCAGCGAAGTGCGTGAGGTCCGGCATCAGCACTCGCCTCTGAAAGGAGGGCGAGGGCTGGCCTCGGAACTTGGCCCAGCCGTGGGGGCGAAGGTCCGGAAGTCATCGGAGCTCAGGCCAGCGAAGGGCGTGAGGTCCGGCATCAGCGCTCACCTCTGAAAGGAGGGCGAGGGCTGGCCTCGGAGCTCGGCCTGGCTGTGGAGGCGGAGTTCGGAAGTCATCGGAGCTCAGGCCAACGAAGGGCGTGAGGTCCGGCATCAGCGCTCGCCTCTGAAAGGAGGGCGAGGGCTGACCTCGGAGCTCGGCCCAGCTGCGGGGGCGGAGGTCCGGAAGTCATCGGAGCTCGTGCCAGCGAAGGGCGTGAGGCCCGGCATCAGGGCTCGCCTCTGAAAGGAGGGCAAGGGCTGGCATCGGAGCTCGGCCCAGCTGTGGGGGCGAAGTCCAGCACTGCTCAGTGGCCCCCCTTTCTTGTCCCTTAGTCTCATTTGGCTTACTGTCCCAGGCCGGAATACGGGGCTCGGGTAATCCAATGCACTTGGTCCCGGAGGTCTGGCCCCAACCCCAGTCAGGGTGTAACCGTCCGGCCCCCTGGTACTCAGACCATAGCGCTGGGGGGCAGAGTGCGCATGCTTTGGGTGCAAGACCGGGCAAAGCAAGGCTCCTGACCCCCCGGTCTAGCGTAGGTCTTTTCTCGGAGGAGACCGACTAGCGGTACAGTACCCTCACAGGGGGAGATCCAAAAGGCCACAGGGCCATTGGCAGGTACCCCAGGCACTACCGTTTTTGGCAGGACGGCAAATATCGACTATGCATGAGAGCAAGAAAGAGGAACCAAGTGTACAATGGACGCACACTATCTAGAGCGTGGGGAGGTGTTCATATAAATTAATGCGTAATTTAAATGAACACCTAAGTAAGCATGGTGAACTTACTGGGGTAGCGTCGGAGCGCCTGTCTTCACGCAGAGCGGGTCATGCATGGCTTCGTCGTACGCCGGACACGGGGGGACCCCCATGGCGATCTCAGGGGGAAGCATGGCTTCGGCCCCGCATACCATGTGGAAGGGTAGTTCCCGTGACCCGGCCCTGGGAAGTCCGGCTGGCCCTCGACATGGAGGAGCCGGTATCCCCCGAAGGCTCTGAGTGCGCGTCTGCACCGGTTGTGTGGGTCTGCTTGGCGTGGACCTGGCACGCATTGCATCCCTAACCGGTTTGACGGCGTCCAGGTGGCTCTCGGTCAGTAGGAGCCATGCCGGGTGGCTTAACTGACCAACGTGCGGGACGATGAGCGTTCCCAGCACTCGCCTCCTTGGACTACTGCGAGCTAATCGCAGCCTTCCTCCTGGGTTATGCACCGCAATAGGATGTCGTGGCGCCACGCCAATAAAGATACCAGCGCGTAGCACTTAGCCATCCGCACCACCCGTTCAGCGGATGCACATTCATCAGGAAGGATGTCCTTCAAGGAGTCTCGGACCTCCGTGGTCCATGCATCGGGACTACTTGAGCTTCTGGATCTTGAGCGCTGGGTTGCACGGAGTCCCCAGTGACTCTTACAATCCTTTGGCGGCATCCAGGGCCGCCGGGACTGCCTAGCTTCGAGGCACTGGTTCAGCCCCCTTCGCCCGGCTCGGCGGGCCGGGCTGTGGACCGCAGCAACGTCCTCTCGAAGACTCCTTCGTGCGCAGGGGCTCCGATGGAGGCTTTCGTTGAGAAGTCGTCAGCTGCGGTCGTGCAAGCGCGCGGTACATGGCGCAGGTCCAAGGCGAGGAATTCTTTCTCCAACATCCGCACGTGAAGGAGATAAGCAGCTAGTTGTGGGTCATTGCAGGGGCATTCACCCTTAACTTGCTTGATAACTAGCTGGGAGTCGCCCCACGCCAACAACTGGCGAGCGCCCAGAGAGAGGACTGTCTTTTAGGCCAAAGATGAGTGCTTCATACTCTGCCAAGTTGTTGGTTGCCTTGGAATTGAGACGCACCATGTACCCAGACTGCTCCCCTGATGGCATGAGAAGCAGTACGCCGGCACGGCCCCCTGCTTTCGCGAGGAGTCGTCGAAGAAGAGCGTCCAGTGAGGCCCGGTGAAGACCGGAGCTCGGTACTTTGGTTCACCGTCTTCGCGCCCCCCTGGGTCAGCCTTCGTTGGCGTCCAGTCAGCCACGAAGTCAGCCAGTGCTTGGCTCTTGGCTGTCTGACGTGGTCGGGAGCTCAGCTTGAACTCCGCCATCTTCAGGCTGTCTTCCGGCTTCGGAAGGTGGCAGTGAGTGCCAGCTCCGCCCTCCGGCTGCTCTGGCGCTCTTGTCCGCCAGGCTGAAGGGCTCGGAGGCATCGCATACCTCTCTGGTTGCAAGCCTCTCAAGCATCTTCTTGTCCTGGACACTGTCGAAGTGCCGCCACCACAGAAGCACTTTAAATATGTGGAATGGTGTTGCGTACCTGGGAGAACCGCTGGATGAAGGAGCGCAGCGACTCCCCAGGTTGTTGCTTGATGGCTTGGAGGTCAAGCTCCGTGCCGGGACGGGTGTAGGAGCTGCCGAAGTTGGCGATGAACTGCCGGCAGAGCTCTCCCCATGAAGTTATGGAACCCCGAGGGAGGTTCATTAGCCAAGACCGGGCAGGGCCGGTCAAGGCGACGGGGAAGTAGTTTGGCCATGACGGCCTCATCCCCTCCTGTGGCAAGTACGGCGGTGGAGTAGATCTGGAGGAACCCCGCTGCATTGACGCTGCCGTCGTACTTCTCGGGCAGGTGCGGCCGAAACTTGCGCGGCCACCTCGTGAAGCGGAGGTGGGGCTCCAGGGCCGTACATCCTGCCCCTGTTGCTGCATATGTTGGTGCCGCGAACGCTTGGTTCGCCGCTGGCACAGTGTACCCCGGTATGGGCAAGGTTGCGCCATAGACCGGGGGCGCCGTTTGGAGGACATATGGCTGTCGCATATGCTGCGTGGCGTATGTCTAGGGCAGAGTTCGCGTGGCGAAAGTCTGCGCCTCAGGCAGGGTTGAGGCAATCGTCATGCTGACGCCGGCCTCTAGGCTGCGACGCCTTTCTCGTCGCCGCTCGAGGAACATTCGGGCGTCTTGGCCCAGGTGGCATCGTTCCAGCTCAGTCCTCAAGTCCGTCGATGGAAGCCTGGTGGAGCTGGAATCCGCCGTCTGTCCGTCAACCGTTGGCGTGCGCGTTAGTGACACAGCCGGTTGGCCGGAGCGTCGTCCCCGCCGAAGTCAAGGGTTTGCCGCAGCGACGACAAGACGGTCTACCTCACGAATCCACTGCTGGGTCGCTGCCTGAGGCGCGTCCCCAGCAGGCGGATTGTGCAGTAGCGCTCTTGTTGCGGCTAGCGCACCCCCGCCGGGTACGCCTAGCGCTACTGAAGACCTGACGCTGGTTAGAGCGTGCATTGCCGGGGTCGGCGCTGCCAGAGCCGGTTGCTGGCTCCCAGTGCAGGTACTGGTGCCGCGAACGCTTGGTTGCGCCTGGCACAGTGTACCCCGGTATGGGCAAGGTTGCGCCATAGGCCGGGGACGCCGCTTGCAGAGCACATGGTTGTGGCTTATGCTGTGCGGCGTACGCCTGGGGCAGAGCTCGCGTAGCGAAGGCCTGCCCTCCAGGCTGGGTCGAGGCCAACGTCATGTTGTCGCCAGCCTCTTGAGTGCGACGCCTTTCTCGACGTCGCTCGAGGAACACTCGGGCATCTTGGCCCAAGTGGCACCGTTCCATCTCTGTCCTCAGGTCCGTCGACGGGAGTTTGGTGGAGCTGGAACCCGCCGTTTGCCCGTCAACCGTTGGCGTGCGCGTCAGCGACACAGCCGGTTGGCCGGAGCGTCGTCCCCGCCGAAGTCAAGGGTTTGCAGCGGCGACGACAAGATGGTCTACCTCGCGAATCCACTGCTGGGTCGCTGCTTGAGGCGCGTCCCCAGCAGGCGGATTGTGCAGTAGCGCTCTTGTTGTGGCTAGCGCACCCCCGCCGGGTACGCCTAGCGCTACTGAAGACCTGACGCTGGTTAGAGCGTGCATTGCCGGGGTCGGCGCTGCCAGAGCCGGTTGCTGGCTCCCAGTGCAGGTACTGGTGCCGCGAACGCTTGGTTGCGCCTGGCACAGTGTACCCCGGTATGGGCAATGTTGCGCCATAGGCCGGGGACGCCGCTTGCAGAGCACATGGTTGTGGCTTATGCTGTGCGGCGTACGCCTGGGGAGCTCGCGTAGCGAAGGCCTGCCCTCCAGGCTGGGTCGAGGCCGACGTCATGTTGTCGCCAGCCTCTTGAGTGCGACGCCTTTCTAGACGTCGCTCGAGGAACACTCGGGCATCTTGGCCCAAGTGGCACCGTTCCAGCTCTGTCCTCAGGTCCGTCGACGGGAGTTTGGTGGAGCTGGAACCCGCCGTCTGCCCGTCAACCGTTGGCGTGCGCGTCAGCGACACAGCCGGTTGGCCGAAGTGTCGTCCCCGCCGAAGTCGAGGGTTTGCGGCGGCGACGACGAGACGGTCTACCTCGCGAATCCACTGCTGGGTTGCTGCCTGAGGCGCGTCCCCAGCAGGCGGATTGTGCAGTAGCGCGCTTGCTGCTGCTAGCGCACCCCCACCGGGTACGCCCGACGCTACTGAAGGCCTGACGCTGGTTGGAGCCTGCATTGCCGGGGTCGGCGCTGCCAGAGCCGGTTGCTGGCTCCCAGCTTGCCCTGACACACTCCGTCCTGAGTGTGTCATCATGTACTCTCCCCTGGTCACGGTTTGCCACGGACGCAGGGGGGAGAGTTTGCCGCTGAAGGAAGCTTGGTCATCTTCGTCGGCGGAAACTCGTCGCGCAAGGAGAAAAGCCCCCTTCCTGGCGCGCCAAATGTCGAAGTGTTCGGTCGACACTTCCCCTGGGCCTGCACTGGGCAGCCCGCGGAGGTTCTTTTTTCGAAGGGGCTAGTTCCTAGCGGAGAGCTTGCGCAGATGGACGAGTTAGTGAGAGCTTGACACGGAGAGTTTTACGTGGTTCAGGCCGCCGGAGCGTAAAACCCTACGTCCACGGCGAGCTATGGAGCTCGCTGTATTGCTTGCTGCTCAGGGCCGGGGGGCCTGAGCTTGGGGGTGAGTTACAGCTTGAGAGTGTATGGCTAGCGTATGAGTTGCAAAATGCGAACCCAGGGTGCTAATGGCTAGAGTGCGAACCAACAGGGTTCGAACCCTTGCTAACGTTGCCTACCCGAGCCTTTTATAGTCCAAGACTCGGGTGGCTTACAAGGGGGGCACGGGACCCGATAGGTGGTCCCAGGGAGATTGTCTATTATCTACCGTATCTGCAGTTATTCCGGTAGTTGTCTCTGGCGAAGGCTTCTGAGTCTTCGTCTTGCAGCCCTGCCCATGCCGCATGCTAGTCGTAGTGGTTGATGACGGAGGGGGCGGCATGGGATGTCTTGTCGCTGTGTTTATTGGCTGGCAGGCGCTGACACCGCGCGCGAGTCTGTGATGCGACTGGGCGCAACGACACCTGACAGAGGTGTGCTCCGCGTCTCCGCGTCTTGGGAAGGCGCGGGCCTTGAATACCTTGTACGGGCAAGGTATGGGGCGTCTTTACGCCCGCTGCCTACCGCTCGGGGGCAGGCAGCGCTGTTCTGCTGGACACGTGGCGGGCCCGGAGCTCTCCTCTGAGGAGGGGGAGATCCGGCCCCGCAGGACACGTGGAGCCTTCGGACCTCTCCCCCGCGGAGGGGGGAGGTCCGGCTTCTGTCGGCCACGTGGCGGGTCCGGAGCTCTCCTCTAAGGAGGGGGAGGTCCGGCCCCGCGGGACATGTGGCACCTTCGGAGCTCTCCCCACGGAGGGGGGAGGTCTGGCTGCTGTAGGCCACGTGGTGAGCCCGGAGCCCTCCTCTGAGGGGAGGGAGGTCCGGCCCCACTGGACATGTGGCGTCTTCGGAGCTTTCCCTACGGAGAAGGGCGAGACCCTTAGGCATTTTCCCCTGTGCGCGGGGGTACCCCATATCGCGGGTACCGACAGTTAGATTTTATGGGGGCTTGCGGCGTGAGATCCAGGACATAGTTGACTACAAGGAATATCATTTTATTCAACGTTTACTTCAACTTGCCATGTTAGCAGAAAAAGAAGTGCAGGGTCGCCAACAGCAGCGACGGAACAACACCTTCACGCCACGACAATTTCCGGTGCCATCCAAAGTAGCGCCCTCCTCGAGCGTACGTCATTTTACACCACCCTCCACGGGTGTTATATGCAGCAGCATCACACTTTCTACATCACGGGGACAAGATAACAGCAAGTCCCAGATGCCTCCAGGTGTTGCAGCAAAGGCGGCTGCACCCAACACTTCGACAAGTCGCAGCTCCGACATCAAGTGCCACCGCTGCCAGGGACTTGGCCATATGCAGCGAGATTGCCCCAGCAAACGGGCGATCATTGCCACTGCTGATGGTGGGTATGATAGTGCTTCTGATATTGAAGATAAAAATATTATTGCAACTAACATTTCAGGTTCGGATGATGGTGTTGAGGAGGTTCTTGGTACATCTGCGACAAATAACTATAGTACTTTGATTGTGCAGCGAGCTTTGAGTGCCACGGTTCGAGAGGACGACAACCGCCAATGTCACAACCTTTTCAACATGTTTCTCGTCGTCAAGGACTGCCATGTACATACCATCATTGATGGTGGTAGCTGCAATAATTTAGTGAATGTTGAGGTGGTCAAGAAGCTTGGCTTGACCACACGGGAGCATCCCCACCCTTATCACATTCAATGGTTTAACAACAATGGTAAGGTTAAGGTAACACAAATAACAAGGATACATTTTTCCATTGGTTCTTATCATGATTTTGCTGATTTTGATGTGGTACCTATGGATGCTTGTTCTCTTTTGTTGGGACGTCCTTGGGAGTTTGATACTGATGCTATTGACCATGGTCGATCTAATAAGTATACTCTCATGCATAAGGGCAAGAAAATTGTGTTGCTTTCTATGAGTCCCACTGAAATTGTACAGTTTGAGCAGGAGAAAAAGAATAATGCTAAGCAAAAGGGTGTTTTCAATTCTGAAATTCAGCAACCTATTAAGTTGAAAAATCATATTTTGGTTGCAACTAAATCTGATCTTGATGATTTATATGCCTCTAATGGAACTTGCTATGCTTTAGTGTGCAAACATGCTTTATATTCCATTGAGGATACATCCATTGTCTTGCCACCTGCTGTTGCTAACCTTTTGCAGAAATATATGGATGTTTTTCCATCAGAGATACCCCCTGGATTACCACCTGTGTGAGGCATTGAGCACAAGATTGATTTAGTTCCAGGGGCGAGCTTGCCGAACCGTGCTGCCTACAGGGCCAACCCCGACGAGACTAAGGAAATTCAGCGACAAGTCCAAGATCTTCTGGACCGCGGGTACATTCGTGAGAGTCTTAGTCCTTGTTCTGTTCCTGTTCTTTTGGTTCCAAAAAAAGATGGCACTTGGCACATGTGTGTTGATTGTAGAGCCATCAATAACATTACCATTCGTTATCGCTATCCTATTCCTAGATTGGATGACATGCTTGATGAGTTGAGTGGTTCTGTTATTTTCTCCAAGATTGATTTGCGTAGTGGGTATCATCAGATTCGTATGGCTTTAGGTGATGAATGGAAAACTCCTTTTAAAACTAAATTCGGACTTTATGAATGGTTAGTCATGCCATTTGGTTTAACTAATGCGCCCAACACTTTCATGAGGTTGATGAATGAGGTTTTACATGCTTTCATTGGTAAATTTGTGGTGGTTTATTTTGATGATATCCTTATTTACAGCAAGTCATATGATGAGCATCTTGAACATTTGTGTGTTGTTTTTAATGTCTTGCGCGATGCACGTTTATATGGTAACCTTGAGAAGTGCACCTTTTGCACTGATCGTGTGTCTTTTCTTGGGTATGTTGTTACTTCGCAGGGCATTGAGGTGGACGAGGCAAAGATTGTTGCCATCACGAGCTGGCCACTTCCGACTACGGTCACACAGGTTCGGAGTTTTCTTGGTCTCGCAGGTTTCCACCGGCGTTTCGTGCGGGATTTCAGCACCATTGCGGCACCTCTCCACGAGTTGACAAAAGCATGGAGTGTCGTTTCGATGGGGACCAACACAACAACAAGCTTTTGATGTTCTCAAGTCGAAGCTCACACAAGCACCATTGCTGCAACTTCCTGATTTTGAGAAGACCTTCGAGCTTGAATGTGACGCGAGCGGCATTGGCATTGGAGGAGTGCTAATTCAAGGAGGTAAACCTGTTGCCTTCTTTAGTGAAAAATTGCATGGGCCTTCGCTAAATTATTCTACATATGATAAAGAACTTTTATGTTTTAGTGCGTGTCTTGCAAACTTGGCAACATTACCTATGGTCTAAAGAATTTGTCATACATTCAGACAATGAGTCTTTGAAGTATCTTAAAGTACAAGCTAATCTGAACAAACGTCATGCTAAATGGATTGAGTTCATAGAATCATTTCCTTACATCATTAAACATAAGAAAGGGAAAGACTGTGTGATTGCCGATGCTTTATCTGAACGTTATACCATACTATCCCAACTTTCTCATAAAATCTTTGGTTTGGAAACCATAAAAAGGTTATATGATACTGATTTGGACTTCAAAGATGCCTTTGAAATTGTAGAGAGGGAAGAACGTGGCAAAAATTCCTGCTGCGTGAAGGCCTTCTCTACCGTGCTAACAAGCTGTGTGTTCCAGCTAGCTCCGTTCGTCTTTTGTTGTTGCAGGAAGCGCATGGAGGTGGTTTGATGGGACATTTTGGTGTTAAAAAGACAAAGGATGTTCTGGCCGCTCACTTCTTTTGGCCACGAATGAGACATGATGTGGAGCGCTACGTTTCACGACATGCAACAAAGCTAAGTCTCGACTTAACCCACATGGTCTTTATATGCCTCTTTCGGTTCCTAGTGCACCTTGGGAGGATATTTCTATTGACTTTGTTTTAGGATTGCCTAGAACAAAGAGGGGGAGGGATAGTGTCTTTGTGGTTGTTGATCGTTTCTCTAAAATGGCTCATTTTATACCCTGCCACAAGATCGATAATGCTTCACATGTTGCTGATTTGTTCTTTAATGAGGTTGTGCGTTTGCATGGTGTTCCCGATACTATTGTTTCTGATAGGGATGCTAAGTTTTTGAGTCACTTTTGGAGAACTTTATGGTATAAATTGGGAACAAAGTTATTGTTTTCTACTACTTGTCATCCACAAACTGATGGGCAAACGGAGGTAGTTAATCGTACCTTATCTACTATGTTGTGGGCTGTTTTGAAAGACAATTTGAGGTTGTGGGAGGAGTGTTTGCCACATATTGAGTTTTCTTATAACAGGTCTATTCACTCCACAACCAAGTTAAGTCCGTTTATGGTAGTCTATGGTTTCAATCCTCGTGCTCCAATTAATTTGCTACCTTTACCACATACTGAAATTGTGAACTTAGATGCTACACAACGTTCTGAATTTATTCTTAAGTTGCATGAAACTACTAAGTTACAAATTGAAAAAATGAATGAAAAGTATCGCATTGCTGCTAGTAAAGGTAGGAAGGAGGTAAAATTGGAACCCGGTGATTTGGTGTGGGTTCATTTGAGAATAGATAGGTTCTCGTATTTGAGAAAGTCCAAACTCATGCCACGTGCTGCTGGACCTTTTAAGGTTCTTGAGAAGATAAATGACAATGCATATAAACTTGAGTTGCCTCCCGAGTTTGGTGTTAGTCCCACATTTAACATTTCAGATTTGAAGCCATACTTGGGGGAAGAAGATGAGCTTGAGTCGAGGACGACTCCAATGCAAGAGGGGGAGGATAATGTGGACTTCACTCGTGCAGATATACAAAACACTCACATGGTAGACATGCAAGATCTAATTACTAGAGCTCGAGCACGAAAATTGAATTTAGAGGTGAGCTCGTTCCTGAACAATTCTTTATATGTGAATTTTGAGAGTATGTTGCTACCTAATGGATTAATTATGATTAGGAACCATGGAGAGGATATGGAGATATATGGAGAGGGGTTTGGAGGCGTGGATGACCAGAAAATATGCCAACAAAAAGTTAGAGACCGAGCCCAACTCAAACCCGAGTCCAACTCGAGCCCAGGAGCAGTCCACCTTAAAATGGATGCACAGGAGGCATACGGACTCCCTTTTTGACATTCTACATATGCACGGAAAGCTGAGAGGATAAACTTTCCAATGGAACTGGCCACAAGTCAAAATTCCCTCGGAGTTGACAGGAAACTTCGAAACAATATAAAGTTTAGAGTCTGTCAGGGTATTGCATCACCTAGTTGGGCCATTGGGCCTTGTATCGAGTCCAATTCCATTATGTACGTGTCTTAGGGTTAGGTCACGACCCCAGCACCCCCCTGGTCGTCCTCCACCTCCTTTATACCCTCTAGCCGCCGTCACAAACAGCTGGGTTTTGCTTAGTTACAATGTGTCATTGAACAGTGTCACCGATCGTCGGTTGTGAGACCCCAAATTCGTGATCAATTCAGTTTTGATTGCAACTTCTCTGTTCTTGCTTGTGTTCTTGATTGCGCTTGCAGGGATAAGCCTTCGTGGCGAGGTCATTCGTGTGACACGGGTGATAACCAACGGAGTAGTGGTGTAGTGATTGCGGGTTTCGTTCGTTCGGAGCCTTGGATCATCAACGTCGAGATCTCCACCCAATCAAGTTTACCCTACCTCTCGGAAGATCGGGACTCACCCTCCTATCAGTTAGGGTTAACCCTAACCGGCCCCCTCTTATTCCCCGGTCACGCTGGCCTAGGCCGCCGGCTGGGCCGCGCTGGTTGGGCCGCACACCTTTGCGGGCCGAGTCGTTTATGGTAGTGGGCCTATTTTCTTCAAGGAAATCGGCCCACTACAATTTATGTTTGTTGGTACCCGCGATATGGGGTACCCCCGCGCACAGGGGAAAATGACTAAGGATCTCGCCCTTCTCCGCAGGGAAAGCTCCGAAGGCGCCACGTGTCCAGCGGGGCCGGACCTCCCTCTCCTCAAAGGAGAGCTCCGGGCTCGCCACGTGGCCTACAGTGGCTAGACCTCCCCCTCCGTGGGGAGAGCTCTGAAGGTGCCACGTGTCTCGCGGGGCCGGACCTCCCCCTCCTTAGAGGAGAGCTCCGGGCCCGCCACGTGGCCGACAGAAGCCGGACCTCCCCCTCCGCGGGGAGAGGTCCAAAGGCTCCACGTGTCCTGCGGGGCCGGACCCCCCTCTCCCCTGAGGAGGGCTCCAGGCCCGCCACGTGTCCAGCAGAACAGCGCTGCCTGCCCCCGAACGGTAAGCAGCGGGCGTAAAGACGCCCCATACCTTGCCCGTACAAGGTATTCAAGGCCCGCGCCTTCCCAAGACGCGAGGACGCGGAGCACGCCTATGTCAGGTGCCGTTGCGCCCAGTCGCATCATGGACTGGCGCGCGGTGTCAAAACCTACCAGCCAATAAACACAGCGACAAGACATCCCCTGCCGCTCCCGCCACTACGACTAGCATGCGGCATGGGCAGGGCGGCAAGACGAATACTCAGAGGCCTTCGCTAGAAACAACTACCGACATAACTGCAGATACGATAGTCGACAGGCAATCTCCCCGGGACCACCTGTCGGGTCCCGGGCCCGCCTTGTAATCCACACGAGCCTTGGACTATAAAAGGCTCGGGTAGGCGACATTAGCAGGGGTTCGAACTCCGTTCGGTTCGAACTCTATTGGTTCGCACTCCAGCAACTCACACCCTAGGCGTAACTCATCCTCAAGCTCAGGACTCCGGTTCTGAGCAACAAGCAATACAGCGAGCATCTCAGCTCACCGTGGACGTAGGATTTTACGCTCCGGCGGCCCGAACCACATAAAACTCGCCGTGTCAAGCTCCTCCTTAACTCGTCCCTACGCTCAAGCTCTCCGCAAGCGACTAGCCCCTCCGAAAAAGAACCTTCGCGGGCTGCCCAGTGCAGATCCGGGGGAAATGTCGACCACACACATCGACATTTGGCGCGCCAGGTAGGGGGCTTTTCCCTTGCGCGACGAGCTTCTGCCGACGAAGATGACCAAGCTTCCTTCAACGGCAAGCTCTCCTCCCCCGCGTTCACGGCGAACCGTGACCAGCGGGGAGTACGTGTCGACACACTCAGGACGGAGTGTGTCGGCGCAGGCTGGTAGCCAGCAGCCGACTCTGGCAATGCAGGCTCCAACCAGCGTCAGATCTTCTGCAGCGCTGAGCATACCCCACTGGGGTGCGCTAGCTGCAGCAAGAGCACTACCGCGCAATCCACCTGCTGGGGACACACCCTACTCGGCGACCCAACAGTGGATTCGCGAGGTGGACCGTCTCGTCATCACCGCCGCAAACCCTCGACTTCAGCGGGGACGACACTCCGGCCAACCGGCGGTGTCGCTGACGCGCACGCCAACGGTTGACAGGCAGACAGCGGACTCTAGCTCCACCAGGCTTCCGTCGATGGACCTGAGGACAGAGCTGTAACGGTGCCACTTGGGCCAGGATGCCCGGGTGTACCTCGAGCGACGTCGAGAAAGGCGTCGCAACCAAGAGGCTGGCGACAGCATGATGTCGGCCTCGACCCAGCCTGAAGAGCAGATCTTCGCCGCGCGATCTCTGCCCCAGGCATACGCCGCGCAACATATGCCACAACCATATGCCCTGCAAACGGCGCCCCCGGTCTATGGCGCAGCCTTGCCCATACCGGGGTACACCGTGCCAACGGTGAACCAAACGTCCGTAGCACCAACTCCTGTAGCAACAGGAGCAGGATGTGCGGCCCTGGCGCCCCACCTTCGCTTCGCGAGGTGGCCGCGCAAGTTTCGACCACACCTGCCCAAAAAGTACAACGGCAGCGTCAACCCGACAGAGTTCCTCCAGACCTACTCCACCGCCGTACTTGCCGCAGGAGGGGATGAGGCCGTCATGGCCACCTACTTCCCCGTCGCCTTGACCGGCCCAGCCCGGTCTTGGCTCATGAACCTCCCCCAGGGTTCCATAACTTCCTGGGGAGAGCTCGGCCGGCAGTTCATTGCCAACTTCGGGAGCTCCTACACCCGTCCCGGCACGGAGCTTGACCTCCACGCCATCAAGCAACAACCTGGGGAATCACTGCGCTCCTTCATCCAGCGGTTCTCCCAGGTACGCAACACCATCCCGCATATTAAGTGCCTCTGTGGTGGTGGCGTTCCGGCAGGGTGTCCCCGACGGGAAGATGCTTGAGAAACTCGCGACCAGAGAGGTCCGCGATGTCTCCGAGCTCTTGAGGCTAGCGGATAAGTGCGCCAGAGCAGCCGAAGAGCGGAACTGGCACTCACTGCCAGCCTCCGAGTCAGGAGGGCAGCCCGGGTCCGGCACTGCTTCCTATAAAGGTGGAAAGAAGGCCAAGAACCGGGGGAGTGGCAAGATGAAGTCATCGACCGCGGCTCCCGTCGCCGCAGCAGCGACACCCAGTGGAGCTCGGGGGCCACGCCCCGACAAAAGGCAGCGGTAGTTGCCAGCCCTAGATGGTGACCAGGGCGGCCTATGCCCCGTGCATGGAACCAGCAATCATACTGCTGCCGAGTGCTGGGATATCTAGAGGCTCGCAGAGCGCTTCCGCAAAGGGAGGCAGTAGAGAGCTGAGGCCCCGCCCCTCCATCAGAGGGAGGGCAAGCAGAAAGTCGACTCCTCATTCAGCGCCGACTACCAGGTGGGGTTTCAGGAGCCTCAGCGCGTCATTAAGACGGTGCACAACGGTGAGGACTTCAGCACCGGTGATGACGAGCCGGGGCAGTAGCTGACTGCGGCTATCCCGGGAAGTCAGTGGAGACTGCACTGCTGTGATATCAACCTTGGAGGAGCTCCAAGTAGTCACAGCAGCCCAAGCACCAGCCCCGATGGTGCAGAACCGGGCCAGCTCCACCAGAGTGCACGCCTCCGTGCCTCGGTCGTACCTCCTGGGGGCCGCCCAGGGTCTGTCAACCTCTTGAAGGCCTTGCAAGAAGGGGAAAGACACCTTGGGTCTCCCAAGAAGAGTCCGGGTCCTCCTGCCCCTTGAAGGCCTTAGCCAGAAGGGGAGAGCTCCCCGGGGCGCCCAGGAGAAGCCGCGCGGGACCTGATCCAGCGTGAAGATGAAATAGTCACAGCAGCCCAAGCACCAGCCCCGACGGTGCAGAACCGGGCCAGCTCCACCCGAGTGCACGCCTCCGTGCCTCGGTCGTACCTCCTGGGGGTCGCCCAGGGTCTGTCAACCCCTTGAAGGCCTTGCCAGAAGGGGAAAGACGCCTTGGGTCTCCCAAGAAGAGTTCGGGTCCTCCTACCCCTTGAAGGCCTTAGCCAGAAGGGGAGAGCTCCCCGGGGCGCCCAGGAGAAGCCGTGTCGGACCTGATCCAGCGTGAAGATGACAACCTCATCGACGAGGCTCGGCTGCAGGTGACACCCCACAATGCACGGTCTCGGTTGGCGCTCTAGCACCACCGCCAAAGGACCAAACGCGTCAGGGACCTGCAGGAAGGCAACCTGGTGTCGCGGCACACACTTTCCCGTAAAGGACCTATAAACTCTCCCCGAGCCGGGAAGGTTCCTTCGGAGTCACGAAGTTGCCGTCCCAGGTACACATGCCTTTCAACCGAGTATGGGATCCGTTCCCAAAACCCTTGGCATGGAACAACACTGTAAGTCCTACCTCTTGAGCGTTAGTAGAACAGGGCCATACCCTTCTGTAATAAATCCCATAGAGTCTAGGAACGGCGCTTAGGGCAGCTAAGTCTCAAGGGACGGTCCAGGACTACGTCCAGCTTAGCCTGGTTTCGAACCTAAGCGCGTAGAGTCTTGCTTCCCTTCTTGACGAGGCGGGTCGTTGCCTCCATGTACAGCCTGACTTCCACCTATGGGCATTAACACAGAAACCTGTTCTACTTCGCTCTCTCTCATGTGCTCATTTAAATTACACATTAATTTTTATGGTCGCACTCTCTATGAATGCTCATCGTACATCTAGCTCCCTCTCTCCCGCGCTCATCCATAGTCAGCATTTGCTATCCTACCGAAGGCGGCTGCGCTTGAGGCACCTGCCGATGGCCAGGTGGGTCTCTCGGACCTCCCCCAGTCAGATGTTGCGGTGTCAGTTGGTCACCTCCAGGAAAGGCCTGCGCCGTGCATGGGGGGTCCAGGGTGTGTATCCCGCTTAGCCGGCTCTGTGCCCAAAGCGTGCGCATCCTGCCCTCCGGAGGTCTAGGGGAGTACAGCCGCTTTGCCTGGTTCCGTACCCAAATCCTGTGCACTCTGCTTCCCCGGCGCACGGTCCGGTACTAGGGATCGGACGATCGTACCCGGACCTTGGAGGGAGCCGGAGCCCCGGCGCCTCGCGCACAGAATTGCCCAAGCCCCGTATAACGGATCAGGATCGTAAGCCGAATAAGACTAGGAGACGGGAGGGGAGGACCCCCCGAGGAGAATTACGTTTCCTCTACCTGTGTGCAGGACCTCCAGGTTACAGCACGGGGGCTGCATGAAGCGGGGGGCAAGGAGCTACCAACTACTCCAGCATAGGATCGGAAGGTCCGGGTCCCGCCCCTTCCACAGGGGCGAGGCCCGAAGGTCCCACATGTCCAGCGGACCCGGAGCTCCCGCCTACGTAGAGGGGGGTTCCGGACTCGCCACGTGGCTGGCGGAAACCGGACCTCCCCCTCTGGGGGGGCTCCGAAGGCCCCACGTGTCCAGCGGGGCCGGAGCTCCTGCCTCCTCAGGAGGGGCTCCGGGCCCGCCACGTGGCCGGCAGATCCGGACCTCCCCATCCTCATGGGGCGAGCTCCGGAGACCCCCGGGGGCCCTTAATACAGTTAGGGCCCGGGGAAGGTGTCTGTGCAGAGCTTCGAGATTGGTGAAGGCCTCTGAGTACCTTGCGGAGCTAAGGACTCGGCCAAGCAAAACCAAGAAGGAGATAAAAGGCATCACAGGCACAAATATTCAAGAGAGTCTATTTATTCATGGCTCCATGAGCTGGACTACAGACTCGGTAAAAAGGAAGAAGCAAGTCCTAAGGTCCTCCCGGTTCGCGCCGGAACCTAGAGGCTAGAAAGGCGGCCACGTCCCCGACTTCGGCCCTGGCAGTCTCCTCTCGCTCCACGGCGGGGCCCTCTCTCGCTGGCTCCAGGGAGAAAGAAGGGTCCCGACTCCTGAAGCATGCCGGCACATGTGTGGCGACCTCCAAGGCCAGGCCCTGTCCCTTGGCCTCAAGCTCGCTGGCGACCACCGAGTCTAGCTTGCTCAGCTTGGCGCCGATCGACTCCAGTGCGGGGATCACCTCCGCCACCTTCAGCGCAGGAGCCGCTGCCCTCACCGGATTGAAGCCAAGGGGGATCAAGGCAGACCCCGCCTGATCGACGAAGCTCGAGACCGCACGCGCCTCGGATGATCGCAAGGCCAAGAGCTCCTCTACCTCGCGGTGGGCTGCCTGCAGGGCATCGTGGTTTCCCTCGGAGAATTCCTTCTCCTTGGCCGCCAGGGAGCTTTCCCGAAGGCGGAGAGCCTGGGCGAGCCGCTCTAACTCAGAAGCCCTAAAGTCGGCAGCCAACTCCCGATCCAGGATCGCCTGGCGTTCGCGGGAGACCTGTTCCTCCCTCGTAGCGAGGTCTGCCTTCCGCGCCTCTAGCTCCCTGGCCCGAGCTCGCAGGTCGTCCTTGCCCGCCGCCAGCTGCGCGGTGACCCTCTCCGCCTCGGCTGCCGTGGAACGCTCCCGGTCCTCAATGGCGAGTTTACGACGCTCCAACAGCTGCCGTATCTCCTCTGCGGCAGAGAGGCTCTCCTCGGCCCGGGCGTGTGCCTCAAGGGCCTCCCTGTGGAGCCATCGCGTTTCGGCGTCCAGGCGGTCAACAAACCGCTTCAGCTGGTCGAGGAGCGCTTCCCTGAAATCAAGCAACTCCTGCCTGGAGTCGAGCTCGCCCTTGACCTTCGCGGTCCGCTCCCGCAAAAGGTTCCCCCAGATGAGGAGGCGATCCCTTTCAAACGTATGCTCCTCCCGCTCGCGACCAAGTGCGGCCAAGACCTACCGGACGCTCGCTTGGGTGAGCGCAAAGGCATCCGCCAGGGGCAGTGGGGCAGCAGAGGCCGGAGCAGCATCCCCAACCTCCTCCATCACGTCATCCTCAAGAGAAGGCGATGCACCAGCGACCGGGAAGAGACGCCGGTCAGGAGAAGCTGGCGCCGGGCTCTGACAGCCGGACCCGCCGAACTCTCACTAACTTCTGGCCCCTCAGTCCATGGAGAGGGACGAGTGGGAGAAGTCGACGCTGAAGTAGAAGCCGGGTCGCCTGGTACAGGGTTGACCTGCGCTGGCTTGGGGGCCATGGCAGCCGTCTCGGCAGGAGGAGATGATGCAGCCGTGGAATCCGGGCACGCTGGAGCAGGGGAAAGTCGCGCTGGCTTGGGGGCCGCGGCAGCCGTCCCGGTTTCCGAGCGTGACGGCGCAGACTCCCCACCAGTCGGGGACGGCCGGGAAGCGCGAACACTCCAGCGGGCCCTGAACCCTAGCTTCCGAGCCGGGGTAGGATCCCCAGAGCACGTCGTCGTCATTGGCGGCCGCTCCGCAGTCGCCTGGACTGACGGGGCAGGGGATGCTCTAGAAGCTCCCCTCGACGCATCAGCCCGGGACCTCTTTGTGTCGCCACCGGAAGGAGTGCCATCTCCAGAAGCGGGAGGTGCAGGCACCCCGGATCCCCGACTGGGCACGGATGCCGCCACTGGAGGAGATCGAGCACGTTTCTTCTCTGGGGGCGGGTTAGAAGCCATGACGAGGGAGGACTCAAAGGCAAGAAGACAAAGGCACAAGAGTCCAAGGGAAAGCGCTGGGAAGTGCGAAGGGAAGCCGTAATGTGGGTAAGATCCCCTTTTAAAAACTTCCGAGATGCGATTCCAAATGACCCGAAACTCTTCGAATACGCCGCATCAGCAACGGCATCGGCTTCAAGACTGAGCGCCGATGGCAGGTGGGCCCAAGTTGCCCACCTAAAGCGGCGGGTCAAGGAGTCAGCCCCCCAGGAAGACGAGCCGGCAAGGCACTCCGGCGGTTCCCGAAGAAAGCGCCACAACGTGTAGATGTGGTAGTCTTGGGAACCGCCGTAGTAAAAGCAACCATCAAGTGGGCGCACGCTCCCACAATCCCATGGTTGTTCGTGCTCCGGCAGCGGTCAATGCGGGACTTAGAGGAAGTGCGCGGAACAGAAGAGACGGAGGTCCCACCTCGGGCTCGCTATCTCCCCCGAGATGGGCCCGGTGGCCACTGTCAGTACCCGCGATATGGGGTACCCCCGCGCACAGGGGAAAATGCCTAAGGATCTTGCCCTTCTCCGCAGGGAAAGCTCCGAAGGCGCCACGTGTCCAGCGGGGCCGGACCTCCCTGTCCTCAGAGGAGAGCTCCGGGCTCGCCACGTGGCCTACAGTGGCCAGACCTCCCAACCTCCGTGGGGAGAGCTCTGAAGGTGCCACGTGTCCCGCGGGGCCGGACCTTCCCCTCCTCAGAGGAGAGCTCCGGGCCTGCCACATGGCCGACAGAAGCCGGACCTCCCCCTCCGCGGGGAGAGGTCCAAAGGCTCCACGTGTCCTGCGGGGACGGACCCCCCTCTCCCTTTGAGGAGGGCTCCGGGCCCGCCACGTGTCCAGCAGAACAACGCTGCCTGCCCCCGAATGGTAAGCAGTGGGCGTAAAGACGCCCCATACCTTGCCCGTACAAGGTATTCAAGGCCCGCGCCTTCCCAAGACGCGAGGACGCGGAGCACGCCTCTCTCAGGTGCCGTTGCGCCCAGTCGCATCACGGACTGGCGCGCGGTGTCAAAACCTGCCAGCCAATAAACACAGTGACAAGACATCCCCTGCCGCTCTCGCCACTACGACTAGCATGCGGCATGGGTAGGACGGCAAGACGAAGACTCAGAGGCCTTCGCCAAAGACAACTACCGACATAACTGCAGATACGATAGTCGGCAGGCAATCTCCCCGGGACCACCTGTCGGGTCCGGGACCCCCCTTGTAAGCCACACGAGCCTTGGACTATAAAAGGCTCGGGTAGGCGACGTTAGCAAGGGTTCAAACTCCGTTCGGTTCGAACTCTGTTGGTTCGCACTCCAGCAACTCACACCCTAGGCGTAACTCATCCTCAAGCTCAGGACTCCGGTTCTGATCAACAAGCAATACAGCGAGCATCTCAGCTCACCGTGGACGTAGGATTTTACGCTCCGGCGGCCCGAACCACGTAAAACTCGCCGTGTCAAGCTCCTCCTTAACTCGTCCCTACGCTCAAGCCCTCCGCAAGCGACTAGCCCCTCCGAAAAAAAACCTCCGCGGGCTGCCCAGTGCAGATCCGGGGAAAGTGTCGACCACACACTTCGACAATGTTCCTTTTATTTTTATTTATTTTCTGTTTTATTAGTTTGCAATTTAAATATAGTTCAAATTTGAATTTATAATCCAGTAGAATATTATGTAAATATAGTTATGATCAACTTTAAGTTTTGATTATGACAAGTGGCATATTGCATTAGAATATATTTTCTTGCAATATTACAATGAATTCATTATTTTTTGGCTAAATTTTTGAAATTTTGGCTGAATGAATTTAAAAATTCAATCAGTAACACACCCTCCAAAAATTCCTTTTGTTCAGGCCATTTTTTTATGAAAAAAATTGGCCCAAAAGTCATAGAATTTTGTTTACTATATTTTAAATATTTACTTGTGTCATCATTTACGCTAATTTTATCCGTCTTATGATAAGACAATATGATTACACATAAAATAGCAAAATGTTTGATTCATCATAATTAAGTCATTTCCTAAAATTTGGCTTAATACAAGCAAGAATCATCTATAAATGCAACAAAGTGTATAACTCATTCGTTCGGTCATTTTTCTAGTTGGCCTTATTAAGCTTGGATTATACCTAGATTTATTCTTTTTGTTACGCCATTTTTTCAAAATTCGGCCAGAGAAAAATGAATAATTTCTATGTGTTTTTTCATTATGATTAATGCACTTTTTACAATAACACCATGATGATTTTATTAATAAAATATGTGGTTATCCCTCAATGGCTCGTGAGTTTGAAGAACTTGTACTTGATGGTCACATCTACCCTACATGGGCTCTTGACATCAAGATAAGATTGGCTTCCGTGGAATCATGGTTGCTCTTACTCCTCCTGCACAAAGAGATGCAGCATTTCTACATACATACAAGTATCAGGTGCTATACATCATCCAGAACCATCTTCACCCCGACTTAAAGTCAGGATATGTGATGGAGGAGGAACCTCAGTCTTAGGGTGGCACTAAAAGGCCATTATGAACAACAAAATGCGATTTTATTGCCGGAGTCCAACCATGAATGAACTCAACTTCATCTTCAAGACTTTAAATCTATTGAGGACTATAATCATGCTATTTATAAGGATTGCGACAAATTGCGGTTTTGTTAGAAAGAACCATCAGAGGAAGACAAGATTGAAAGACTCTTCAAATAATGCTCCCCTCAGATCGGGTCTTACAACATCAATACCGGGCTCGGAACTACCAACACTATGCTCATCTCATTCGTGATTTACTTCAGATAGAGAAGCATGATGATACTAGTATTAAAAATTATCACCAACAACGAGTTGGGGCTGCTCCTCTTCCTGAGATTCACCACAATGAGACGAAAGAAAATGTTTCTATGGATTCAATTCCAAAGAAGAATGGCAGATCTGCTAGACGTCGCCGCAATAGGCAGACAAATAAAAAGTTCTCAAAGACAATGAAAAAGAATGGTACTTCCTCTAAAGGGAAAAATTTGTAGTGTAAGGCACGTGGCTTTTTCAAGCATACAGCTGACAAGTGTCGTACATCTAAACATCTTGCGGCCTTGTACCAGAAATCCTTGGGAAAGACAAGAAAACTTAAGGATTAGGAAATGGATATGAAACTCATTTCAGCATCCCAACAAATCCAACGTTTGAAGCCGGTTGTTCAAGCAAGGATCTCCAAAATACAAACAACAAAGAGCCAACGTTGACTATTAATGACTACATGGACTTGGATAATACTATGGTGGAATATAAATCAAACAACATGTTCGCCGATCTAATCTAGGTCGCTTATCATAGAAATTTGTAACTATTAAGTCTATGTAATAAAGTGTGTTGTAATGAAGAATATTAGTTATCTTGTATTAGAGCTATCCATATGTATTTCAATTCAATTAATAGAATTATTACGATTCATAATTATTAGATCTCACGAGAAGTTTCTGATAGAAGAAGAAATGTGTCTTGTGGATTGTTGCACCACAAACTGAAACAAAATATTTTCAGACGCTAACTAGAAGGTCAGTAAATATTTTAACCATCACCGGGCGTGATGCAATAATAGTTGACTCTGGCAGGGGCACTATAATGTTTTCAAATGGTAAACAAGTAATGATCGAGGATGCTTTATTGTATTCCGATTCTACCCGTACCCACATAAGTTTTAAAGATATCTGAAAAAATGGGTTACATGTATCTACCATAAAGATAACAAAGAAAATTTTCTTCTTATCACCAACAATTCCGTATATGGCCATGGGGCTCTAGAAAAAAAAATCCTTCTACCCCATCTAGATTGTACTATACATACATTAAACCCGTATCATATATTGCATACAAGGTGATTTTTTAGAATGTCGGTACATTCAAGACCAGACATTCACGCCTAGGCCACCCTGGAATACGGATGATGCGGAAAATTATTGGAAATTGCACTGTCCATGATTTAAGAATTTTAAATTTCCAAAATATAATTATTTCATGTGTACTTCATGTGCTATGGGTAAGTTGATCTTGCGGCCTTCTATGCTTAAGATCCATGTTGAACCTTTAAAATTTCTTGAACACAATTAAGGAGACATTTGTTGTCCCATAAAACCAATGTGTGGTCTTTTTAGATACTTTATGTTACTAACTGACGCATCTACAAGATGGTGACACGTGTGTTTACTATCTACACGTAATCATGTTTTTGCTAAATTTATGATATAAGATATTAGATTAAAGGTGAATTATTCTTAACATAGGATAAAAAGTATCCATATAGACAATACTGCTAAATTTTCATCTCGAGCTTTTAATGATTATTGTATGGCTCAAGGAATTGAAGTACATCATTCTTTTTCATATGTTCACACACAAAATGGTTTGGTAGAATCTCTAATAAATATAATCAAGCTCATCGCTAGGCTATTTTTGCAAGGTTGCAATTTACCCACATCTTGTTGGGGTCATGCAATTTTACACGTTGCTGATCTTCTTCAACTACGACCAACTGCATACCATACCACCTCCCCACTCCAACTTATACGTGGAGATCAACCAAATATATCTCATCTATGGAAATTTGGATGTGTTGTGTACACACCAATTTCACCGCCTAAGCGAACCTCTATGGACCCTCACGGAAAATTGGGGATTTTGGGATTTCAATCCCCGTCTATTTTAAAATACTTGGAGCCCTTAACGGGTGATTTATTCACGAGCCAGTTTGCTAACTGTATTTTTAATGAGGATCATTTCTGGCTTTAGGGGGAGATAATAAATTTATCAAAGATAGTCAAGAAATTAATTGGGATGACAAGTCCATCATAACCTCTGATCCACGTACAAAAGAGACTGAACTTCAAGTTCAGAAAATTATTGAGTTACAATAAATTGCTAGTAACTTGCCAGACACGTCTACTGATTACAAATGTGTCACAAAGTCTTTAAATCCTATTGTTAATGCGCCATGTCAAGTGGAGGTATCAACAAAAACCAGTCCATTCCCGAAAAGGTGGAGAGGAATTAGGTAAAAAGATGCTTCAAATAAGCGTACAAAGACTACGAGGACAAGATCTTCCTCAAAGCAAGTAAACGCAAGTCAATCAAATGTTGATGGACATCAAATGGATCTGATAAATCCATGATCCAACCCTCACGTGCACACAATAGAGAAGACTGGAGGATCGGAAGACCCTAATTCTCACATGTTGGGAAATCATGATGAGTTTCACGGGTACAAGAAATTTTCAAAATTATACTAGTTCTAGAGAATTACTTGACCGCAATACAATAGTTGTCAACTCATGCTTTTCAACCAAGAAAGCTAATGTTCTCAATGATCATGATCCTAAAACCATGAAAGAGTGTAAACAACGCTCGGACTGGATCAAATAGAAGGAAGTAATTAAGGCAGAACTTGACTCACTGAAAAAGAAAGACGTATTCAGTAATGTAATACCTACACCTCCTAGGACCAATCGTGTCGGGTTCTAGTGGGTTTTCATCCGGAAACAGAATGAAAATGTTGCTACCTTGCAGATCAGGTACCCCCACGTAGTGGGTAAAAGAGGGCCTGGGCCCCGCCTCCCTGCTGAGGCGGGCCCCAGTGTAAGCCACGTGCCCTTGGCCCCATGGTCAGCCCTGGGGCTGCCACGTGCGCTTGAGCTCCGGAGCTGACACGTGCCGGGGGCTGTGGTACAAGCCTCCCCGCTGGGGTAAGGTCCGGGGCTGCCACATGTCTCATGGCTCCGAGCCACCTCCCCGCAGAGGACACCACCGGGGCTGACACGTGCCCTGGGCTCCGGTCTGAGCCTCCCCATTGAGGTCAGGTCCGGGTCTGCACGTGTTCCCTAGCTCCGAGCCTTCTCCCCGCTGAGGACAACTCCGGTGCTGACACATGCCCTAGGCTCCGGCCCGAGCCTCCCCGCCGAGGTGAGGTCCGGAGCTGCCACGTGTCCCCTGGCTCCAAGACGCCTCCCCGCTGAGTACAACTCTGGTGTAGACACGTGCCCTGGGCTCCGGCCCGAGCCTCCCCACCGAGGTGAGGTCCGCAGCTTCCACGTGTCCCCTAGCACCAAGCCCGTCGACAGGAGCTCTAGAGCCGCCACGTGCCCCACGATCCGTCGTGGGCCGTGGCTCGACGAAGTCAAGAAGTAAGTTCGCTGTCAGGCTTCAAGGCTCGAGTCTTCTCTATACGCATGGCGCACTACGCACGCCTCCGTCCTCTACCCATATGCCATTACGGTGACAAGACAACACGACAAGGTGTGACAGGAGTACGTTGCCACCCAACGGCATGAATCCGCCCAAGCAGGGCGAGAAGACGCGACGACAAGACGACGTCTTCGTCATCACCTGACACGCGGTCAGGGGCACTCAGCGCGCCGGACGGCGGGACTTAACTCCCCCCTGGCCACTGTACTCAGAGGACGAAGCCGTAGATCATGTATAGGGTTCACATAGCTCTGGGGCCACCTGTCGGGCCCAAAGCCTCATTGCAACCACTCCGACCTTGCACTATATAAGGACCGGGGTGACCACCCGACAAAGGGTTCGCATTCCACATCCCGCAACACACAAGCACTCACGCTCAAGCAATAGAACAAGCACCCCCTTGGACGTAAGGTATTACGCTCCGATGGCCCGAACCACGTAAATCTCGGTGTTCATCCGCTCCCTCGAGTCCAGGCCGCGTAGGGCGCCAAGCCCCCTCCAAAAAAAGAACCTCGCGGGCTGCTTCTGAGTAGGCCGGGAGGAGTGTTGCAGCTCACGCACTCCAATATTTGGCACGCCGGGTAGGGGGAGCTTTCCGCGCTCTCCACACGACTATGGTGAACATCACCTCCCATGGCGAGCCTCCTTGCTCAGCTCGCCGTCGTCTCCAGACAGGAGACGATGAAGCTACCTCCCGCTCCAGAGCGGGTAGGTCTAGCCAGGCCGGTGATCAGACGACCGGCGTACCAACGGGGCCCCCATCACTCAAATCTGGCCGAACCGACGACCAGACCACTTGAGTCCCTAAGGTGCCCATGGCGCCCAGGTCACGACGAGCCAGTGACCGCACGGACGGTGTACCGTCGGTGCTTGTGCCGCAAGAGCCAGCTTCCTCACGGCCACCCTTTACTCCAACAGTGGCGACAACTCCATCATGAACGAGCCCAGAGAGTGTGGTGGTCGCAGCATGCACTCTGCTCCGCAACCCTCCGAGCGAGGGTGCCACCCCCGAGGCGGCAGAGCAGTGGCAACACGATGTCGACCACCTTGTCACCACAACCATGAAATCTACTGCCTACAGGAGACAGCGGACCGAACCCTCGCTGGCCCAGCCGCGTACGCCGATGGTGGCCCGTGAGGCGGCAGCCCCGCGCACGGCGACAACAGCTAACCTTAGGGTCGAGCTGAACCATTGAGCGACACCGCGAGAGGCGTCGCAACCTTGAAGGAGAGTACCGCTCTCCAAGCGCCGTACCAGCGGACCGCGCTCTGCCTACTCCTGCCTCTCCGGAGGCAGTAGTTGGCTGCATGGAGCTCGCCCCCACACCTTCGTATGGTGGTCTAGCCACCCAAGTTCCGGCCCCACTTGTCGGAAATATACGATGGGACCGTCAATCCCACCGAGTTCTTGCAGATCCACTCCACCTCCATCCTAGCCGCAGGAGGATATGAGGTCGTCATGGCCAACTACTTCCCCGTCGCCCTGACCGGCACAGCCCGATCATGGCCCATGAACCTTCCCCTAGGCTCCATCACGTCCTGGGAAGAGTTGTGCTGGAAGTTCACAACCAACTTTGGGAGTGCCTACACGTGACACGACACCGAGCTCGACCAGCACGTCGTGCGTCAGCGTGATGGGCAGTCGCTGCGATCCTTCATCCAGCGTTCTCCCAGGTCAGGAACACCATCCCCTGCATCTCCAACACCTCCGTCGTCGTCACCTTCTGACAAGGCATCCGCGATAAGAAGATGCTTGAGGAGTTAGCCACACACGACATGCAAGATGTCTACGAGCTCTTCAGCCTGGCCGACAAATGTGCTAGGGCGCCGGAAGGCCGAGACTAGCACTTGCGACCTGCCTCCACGGTAGGGAGTGCCGGAGACGCTGCTGCTCCGCGCAGCAGCAAGAAGAACAAGACTGGAGGCAGGAACAAGCCTCTGGCCGGGGTACCCACTGCCGCTCTAGCAGCGGCTGGAGGGAGCCAAGTCCCGCGCTCTGACAAGTGCCCGCGACCGTCGTTCACCAGCGATGACGACTAGTGGTGCCCGGTGCACAACACCGACCGCCATTGTGCTAGCGACTGCCGCGAGATCAAGAAGCTCGTGGAGCGCTTCCGTGAGCTGCAACAGCAACGGCCACGCTAAGACGGTGCATCCTCCCGCCAGTGGGAGGGCAAACAAAAGGCCAAACCCGAGGCCAACGATGAGCAAGAGATGGAGTATAAAGACGCCGAGAGGGCATTGAAAGCCGTCAACGGCCGCTCCCACTCCAGCGCCTACAGCAAGCGACACAAGACGCTCCACGCCTAACCAGACGTCCCCCCCCCCCATCGTGCGATAAGGGAAACACTCTCTTACACTGGTGTAGGGGGGTGAGGCCGCCCTCCCCCCAGAGTATACCAAGGGCTCATCCACGTCCACACATACGACGAAGCCATGCAGGACCAGCTCCCGCATGAAGAAATCGACCTCGTCGATGAGGTAACGTGGCTAGAGGTTGCTCGAAATGCGCTACACTGCTAGGCACTCCGGCGATATCAACAACGGTACGTGCAGAGTAGATCGCCCAAGGTAGGGCCACCTGGTGCCTCGGCTAATACTTTCTCGAGAGGGGTGACAAACCCTCCCCCAGCTGGGAGGGTCCCTCCCGACCAGCACAAGTATGCCGCCTCAAGTGCACCCGCCTAGTCACAAGGGATGGGTACCTCTACCCAGAACTCGGAACATAGAACACCTCTGTAAGTTCTACCCTTAGTGCAGTGGTAGGGTATTTTTTTTCCCTTTCTCTTTCTTTGTAAAGGTGTCATAGTGTCTAGGAACAACGCTTAGAACAGTTAAGCCCCGGAGGGGTCCTGCTACTCTTGTCATCTAGGACGGGTCGCTGCCTCCTTACATGGCATGTTTCCTCTATCACCCAAAGGGAGCCAGAAATAAGAGAAACTTATCCTACCCTGCGTACCTTATTTATAGTTTGTACTTACTCATGCATATCAACTGTAAATAGCATGTCCGGAGCCTGTCCTACACACTTGTCTAAGGTCTCGTGACACTAGAAGGTCTCCTCGCTGAAAGGTTAACGCCCGCGGGAGGTCCAGGGTGTGTAGCCTGCTATGCATGGTTTCGTACCCCTAGCGTGTACATCCCGCCTCCCCTGCGCTACGGACAAGAGAAGTAACGAGACCCCGGACATTGCCCCCATACTTTTCGTGCTTTCTTTCCATACTGCTCCGGTCGTGTTGTCAGTCACCTTTCCTTATGTCCAACCGTAGCAAGGGTTATGCTATCCTTATACAGGAAGGTCTGCTTGAAGTACCTTTGGCGTACCCAGGGTCCTATGGCGCCGAATTGTCCCTCCCTCGAAAAGCTTACGCCACCAGGAGGTCCAGGGGCGTAGCCTGCTATGCCTGGTTTCGTACCCCTAGCGTGCGTACCCTGCCTCTCCAGTGCTACAGCTCGGTATCGGGGAGCGAGACGGCTCATACTCCCGAGCAAAGACTTGACCGTGACTTAGGGACCTTTGGTTGTCTCATTGCCTAGGGCCCTATGGCGCGTAATGGCCCTCCTCCCAAAAATCTTACGCCAGCGGGAGGACTAGGGGCGTAGCCTGTTATGCTTGGTTCCGTACCCCTAGCGTGCGTACCCCGCCTCTCCAGTGCTACAGCTCGGTACCCGGGAACCAGATGGCTCATACCCCTGGGCAAGGCTTCAACCATAGCCCGGATGACCCATATCGAATTACCGAGGCCCCACAGGTTATCTGAGGAACGTAAGCCACATCAAAGCTACCAAGCAATGAAGAGTGACTAGAGAGTACAACTACTCCTTTCTGCCAAGACTGCAGGTCCGCACAGGTCCTTGGAATTTCGAACCTCCCAGGGGGCCTGATGTTGACGTCCTGCGTCATCAAGTGGTAGGTGTGTCCCAACACAAGGGCCACACCTACCAGGGGGCCGTCATGGTGAACCATGCGGGCAGTACGTCGGACCACTACAACAGCGAGCAAAAGACTCGGAGCATCAGCTGCGACAAGCTGAAGACAAGGGCTAAACTTCCCTCGGGTCCTTACGCCGTCGAGGACACGGAAGGAGTGGTAGCCACAACGTCAAAGCGTCCTGGGCCCTTACGCTCCTAAGGACCCGGAGGAGCAAGCTCGAGACATCGGCAAAGAGCTACCCACATTGGCTAAGTCATTCCGAACCTTTGCGCTGCCAAGGGTCCGAAGTCTACATCAACAACTCAAGAAAACATAAGAGTTGGAACTAAAAGTCTTCAATAAAAGCAAAGCTCCAGCATACACAGGAAAATACAAGGCAAGAGATGCACCTAGGAGCTATCCGCGCTGGAACCTAGCAGCTACAAGTCGGGCGGACTCCTCCTTGGAAGACTTCGCCGCCCCTGACAACTCTGCGCCGTGGCCCTGCACTACATGTTCCAGGGAGATGTTGGGGTCGCAGCTCCGAAGGCAAGTGAGTACATGCACTACCACCATCTGGTCCAGAGCTTTGCCTTCGGCGTCCAGATGCTCCCCCATGACATTCTCCAGCATCAGGAGCTTCTCTCCGACTGAGTCCAGGGCAGGGAGCACCTGGATCACCTTCTGGATCGGTCCTTCGGGGCGCAAAGGGCCGAAGCCGAAGGGTTTCAGAGCCGCCTCTGCGCGGCCGAGGAAGTCACAGACCTTCTCTGCCTCAGCAGCACGAGAAGACCGGAGATATTTGACCTCCTTGACGGTAGAAGCCAACTCCCCCGCCGAACTCCTCCTCACTAGCTCCTGGTCCCGAGTGGCTAGCCCCTGCTCCAGAGCAACCAGGGCCTGCTCCCTGGTGGTCAGCCATGCAGCCCGCTCCTCCATGTCAGACTCCCTGGACGCAGCGGAGACCTCCAGGTCATGGACGCCCCGAAGCCGCTCCTCCAGGCACCCACACTCCTCCTCATAGGAAGCCAGACAGTCAGAGAGATCCCTCTCCCTCGCCTTCGCCTCCTTCTCCTGTCGAAGGAGCGTCTCGCGAAGCTCCGACAGTGCCGCAAGACGTGCATCAGTGGAGGCATGGAGGCTCTCGGCCTCACCCTTGAGGTTCGCTGCATTCCTTTGGAGGGCCAGGATGGCAACAACTGTCTCCTCCAACACCTCCTCCCGAGCCTCAAGCCGCTCCTCCTGAGCCTGAGCCTTCGCCCTGGCAGATTGGACCGGTGCCTTCAGTAGGTTGTACCAGTCCTGAAGGCACTCCCGATCGGACCTCAGTTTGGCCCACTCTTGCTCAAGCGTGTCCTGCATCTGGTCCAGACTAGAGATTACGACCCTTGTAGCCCTGGGGACCTAGACGGCCTTCGGCATAGTCAGGCGAGGTACTTCCTCGACACCCTCTGGCTCTTCACCCACCGATGGGGTTACCATCATGGCAACTTGCGAATGGAGAGGAGGAGGGCTAGCAGCCCGCCTAGCAGCAACCGCACTGCTACCAGTGGCGTCCGCGCCCGCCAGTTGGCTGTCCTTGGGGGCTCGGGTGCCGACATCCGGAGCTGCCGGAGGCACAAGCTTAGGCACTGCCGCCAGTGTTGGAGCTTCGACAGACAGGGAGCTCCGGCTCCTAGACTGCTGTGGCGGAGGAGAAGAAGGGGTGCTCTACTTAGAAGCCCTACAAAAAGAAGAACAAAGCATCAACTACGCCATCTAGCGGCTCTACACACAACCCCACGAGTTTGAGCCGTACCTAGAGGTCTGGAAGTTTCACTCCGCGCGGAGCTTCTTACGCGTGGGGCTCGAGCCACTCGCCCCCGCCGATGCCGAAGTTGCCTCTGCCGGCTTCGGAGCTGGTGGAGCCTCGGGGGTCTTCATCAATGAAGACACCACATCAGGAGCCTTCCCCGCCGAGGACCTCAATGCTGACGATGCGCCCTGAGCTGGGGCAGCCCTCGACGGCTGAGAAGCCAACGACGTTGCTAGGGCCCGCCTTGGAGCCCCAGCAGCACCAGACGCCCTTCTCGTGGCCACCGGGACTGCTCCGGTAGTGGCAGTTCCAGAGACACCCCTGACGTCGGTCGCCAAGCCCGGTGTGGGACCACGAAAAGCTTGGGAACCCCTGGCGCGGGGGCCGGAGACGAAGCTTCCGTCAGGACGGACCAACTAACTCTTCGACGCCCTACGTTGCTCTGGGCATCCTTTGGTGGCGAACGAGGGCGCATCGTAGACGCAGGATTCACTATTGACTCCTTTCCCCTTATTGGGAATGAGTCCTGCGGAGGCCCTGCCTGACCACCGGTGTCGTCTCCTCTGGGGATCTCGATGCCCCGTGAGGGGTCATCGATCTGCTGCACTTCGGCATCGATGTCGTACAACATTGGCAGATCTTTCAGCAGCCTCGACCACGCCTGTGGGCTTAGGTAGACGGGCTGGCAGCTCACCGGTGGCGTGATGGAGTCATCGGTAATCGGGTCACGGAAGAGCTTCTGCCACATCGTCTCCAACTCCTCCCGATTCGGCGACAACTCTGCTCCGCGCGCCAACCGGGTCATGTCGCCCTCCCCGGTGTACCGCCACGCAGCCAGGGCGCGCTACTGGAGAGGGGCGATACAGCGGGACAGGAAGTCAGCCAAAACCATCATCGAGGTTAGGCCTTCCCCCCGCCAAGTACCTGATCCTCTCCAACACTGGTGTGTAGGCGTCCTGCAGGTCGGGAATCTCACCCCCAATGGCCACCTCGGCTATCGGCGGGCCACCCGACAACTCCAGGCGATCGTGGACGTCAGTCTGGGCAATCACCCAGTCCTCCCTCCAGTGCTCCCACTTCCCGGGAGTGAAGGGCGCGATGTAGGGCACGGCGTGCCTCCCTCGGTGCTGGAAGTAATAAGCCCCCAGTTGGCTTGTACTTCTCCCCGAGGCCCTCAAGGAGAAGAACACCCTGAAGAGCGTCACTGAAGGTCGTACGCACATGAACATCTCGCAGAAGTGGACGAAGACGACCACTAGAGCGACGACGTGCGGTGTAAGGTACTGCAACTAGAGCCCATACACCTCTAGCAGGGTAAGGAGGAAGGACAACGCCGGGAGTGTGAACCCGAACAACACGTACGAGGTGAAGCGTACCACCTCGTTGGGTCGCATGTCGGTCAGCGGGACCTTCCCTTGACGGATCTTCCTGTTGAGCGTGGCCGATTGCCATCCGAGCAAGCGTCTCACGATAGCGATGTCGCCATCGCTGCTGAGCCTAGACGAATGGAGGCCGAAAGACATGGTGGCAAGGAGAGGTTGTGAGCGCTGGGGAGCGGAGACTTCGAGCGCACAAGAGGAAGGCGAAGATTGCAAAAGGTGGAAGGGAACCGTCCTTCTCCGGAAGGAAGCCTGCCTCCCCCACTAGGTCCACCCGTCATACACTGGGATCCCAAGCGGGTAACTTCCTGGGAGCGTCTGGCGGTTCCCGGGAAAAGGGGCGCGGTGGAACTGCAGCAGTAGACCCAAGGGTTGCCACTAAATGCCCTGGGGCAACCCCTCGAGCATGTCGCCACGACCCACCAGTCAAAAGCAAGCACGTGTCCACTATGCCGACGACGTGCTGCCGCTTCGACTGGCGAGTACGCTCACTACGCCATGGACGTGCAACCTTTTTGTCTCCCAGGTACAACCACTCGCCCACTACGCAAGAATATCGCCACCACCTCAGTCTCCGAAGTACAGGCTGAAAACCACCATGCGGGAGAAATGGGGGCCCCACCTGCGGGCTCGATGCCTCCCCCATGATGAGCCGGGGGCCACTATCGGTACCCTGCAAACCGGGTACCCCCGCATAGTGGGTAAAAGACAGCCTGGGCCCCGCCTCCGTGCTGAGGCGGGCCCTAGCGTACGCCACGTGCCCTTGGCCCCATGGTCAGACCTAGGGCTGCCACGTGCGCTTGAGCTACAGAGCTGACACGTGCCTTGGGATTCGGTCCGAGCTTCCCCGCTGAGGTAAGGTACGGGGCTACCACATGTCCCCTGGCCCCGAGCCACCTCCCCATAGAGGACAGCACCAGGGCTGACACGTGCCCTAGACTCCGGTCCGAGCCTCCCCGCCGAGGTGAGGTCTGGAGCTGCCACGTGTCCCTTGGATCTGAGCCGACTCCCTGCTGAGGACAGCTCCGGTGCAGACACGTGCCCTGGGCTCCAGCCAGAGCCTCCCCGCTGAGGTGAGGTCCGGAGCTACCACGTGTCCCCTAGCACCAAGCCCGTCGATAAGAGCTCCAGAGCCACCACGTGTCCCACGATTCGTCGTGGGTCGTGGGTCAACGAAGTCAAGAAGGAAATACGCTGTCAGGCTTCGCATTCAAGGCTCGCGCCTTCCCCAGAAGTATAGCGCATTGTGCACACCTCCGTCCTCTGCGCGTTCGCCATTACCGTGACAAGACAGGATGACAAGGCATGACAGTGGTACAGTGCCTCCCAACGGCACGAAGCCGCCCAAGCAAGGCGAGAAGACGCGTCGACAATACGACATCTTCATCATCACCTGACACGCGTTCAGGGGCGATCAGCGTGTCGGATGACGGGACTTAACTCCCTCGCTGGCCACTCTACTAAGAGGACAAAACCCTAGATCATGTATAGGGTTCACATATCTCTAGGCCACCTGTCGGGCCCCAAGCCTCATTGTAACCAGCCGGGCTTGAGCTATGAAAGGACCGGGTGACCACCCAGCAAAGGGTTCGCATTCCAAACCTCGCAACACACAAGCACTCACGCTCAAGCAATAGAACAAGCACCCCTGTGGACGTAAGGTATTAGGCTCCGACGGCACGAACCACGTAAATCTCAGTGTTCATCCGATCCCTCAAGCCCAGGTCGCGTAGGGCTCCAAGCCCCCTTCGAAAAAAAACCTCGTGGGCTGCTTCCGAGAAGGCCGGGAGGAGTGTCGCAGCTCACGCACTCCGATAGAAAATAATGAGATTGTGAGATACAAGGCAAGGCTAGTTGCACAAGGGTTCACGCAGAGACCTTACATTGACTTCAATGATACATATTCTCCAGTAATGAATAAAATAACTTTTCGATATCTTATATCTCTGGCAACATAAAAGTATCTATCGTTGTAGTTGATGGATGTCGTGACTGCATATTTATATGGGTCACTAGATTCGGATATATACATGAAAGTCTCTGATGAGGTACCTGTACCGAATGTAAATTTTAGGTTGCAACATGTACCGTGTCAAGCTTAACAAGTCATTATATTGCTTTTTCAGTCAATCTAATAGCAAGATATGTTGTCGCTCCAACCATGCGTCATTGGAAAGGAGTCAAAGATGTCTTATGATATCTTCAAGGTACAACAGATCTAGGTTTTCTCTTTTCGAAAAATCACGATCTCAACCTCATTGGCTATGACGATGCTGGATATTTAAATGATCCTAACAATGGTAAATCTCAGACACGCTTCATATTCTTACACGGACAGACAATAATATCATGGAAGTATTGTAAACATACTCTAATTGCTACGTCTTCAAATCATTCTGGTATTATGACATTATATGAAGCTGCACGTGAATGTGCATGGCTACATTGAGTGATTAACCACATTCAAGTCTCATGTGGCATTAAGCCTATTAAGTCATCAACTATTATCTATGAAGATAATGCAGCTTGCATTGCTCAGATGCAGTCACGTTATGTGAAAACTAATGTTACTAAACACATAACACCTAAACTATTCTACCCACATGAGCTTCAGTTATTAGAGAAATTAGTTCCTTTAAACCAAGTCATGTGATAATTTGACTGATTTATTTACTAAGTCCCTACCATACTCCACATTTTCTAAATGTGTCGCTGGTATAGTTATTGTCGACTTAGAGATTTACAGGGTTTAGGGGGAGCTTTCTCATAAAGCCACCTGACAATTAAAAAACACATTGTACTCTTTTTCTCATGTAAATTTTACTTTTAAAAGTTTTCTCACAATGAGTTTTAATGAGGCAATGACAATGTAAGATAATGTCCATTTTCTTATTTTTCCCACCGGGGTTTTTCATGGAAACGAGTATGACATTTTTATGCTTGATTTTTCCTATTTTTAATAAAAGTTTTAAGAGTTTTTACACAATCATTTAGTTATACATATCTTTAGATTTCTCACTGAGTTTTTCGAAGATAATATTTATTCAACACGAAATTTAAGTGCTTAAGAGAGAGTGTTAAAAGTCATATGCTCACTTACAATAGAATCAAGAAGGCATCTGCCACAACCACAGTTACCAAAGTGCCTCTTCACCGAAAGGCCGCATCCATACATCGAATATGGCCATCATCACATATATAAAAGGAAAAGAAACAAATGAATCGATCATCTCACAACATCATTGTCTCTCTAATTTCATTCTGAACATGTTTTCTTCCCAACCCGAAACCCACTGCGGTGGAAAATCTTACGTGTCACCTTTCACTAATTCCTTCGAATAAATACGTAGGGATCGCCTGTAATAAGCATGACTGAGATTGGTACAGGACTAAATATGCCGCCGAATCTTATACACTAACATCGATGGAGCAGGTGAATGACTTTGTAGCTACGGTGATCGTGCTATCTATTGTTGAGTTCTATTTCGCTTTCTTCTTCGGGAACGGGAAAATGGGTCAACCCATGTTCTATCTTCCCTCGCGGCCCGATCCCAACGCTTCTGGAAATCTCGAAGCTCTGACCGTGATTTTCTCCGGACCTGTTAGGACAAAACCAAAATTTACAACAAACTGATGAAGCTATGACAGGTTGATCATATGAAAATTAAAAATGTCAATTGATAGTTCCTGCACCAGCATTTTAACTGCAACAAAATATAGCAAGTGGAGGCTTTGTTAACCAGGTTTAACTTCGATCAGCCTTTTCCAGTGAGCAACAGAAGACACAAAAAATGTGTACCAGCTATGTCATTTGTTAGCTCACCTTTGTTCGCATGTCCAGGCCTGCCGCTCTCACCTGGTTAAATTTAGTAACATGCATTATGGAAAGGATACATAAGGAAACACAACAACATATGCGCACCAGATTTTCTTTGGGGTGTCAGGGACGCAGAACATACTCTTGTTTTTTGCACCTGGGCAGTCTTCTGAAGGAGGGGATGTGTGTTTTTGCCATGAGTGCCATCCTTCAAGAATTCAACAGAAAAATCATTAACATTATTTTGCATCCACAAAAAGAAAATCCATAGTACGGCACAAGATGTCAAGATGCAGGTTTTACAACTTGAGATTCTCAAAAGACATTTCTATTGTAATGTTTAATGCAGCTTCCACTATGCACTAAAAAATACAAGGTGCCATTATTTGACTCATAAGATATCCATTACAGAAGTTCTTTTTGCCTCTCCAATGCTTATGAAAGTATCATAGGAATTATGCTCATAAATGGAGCTCGTACTTTTTCTTCTCACAAGAACACACCAAATCATTATGTGTTCTTGCAGTACAGCCTGTCAAAGTTGAGCTCCAATTCATTAGAGCGGACAAATGAGTATGCTGAAAAAGCGCATGATAGCCTTTTATGTGCCAACAAGTATACATTACCCATAATGAGAAGTACTATACAAGCACGATTTGGCAAGAGAAGGCAAGGTTACAAACTTACAACTCGCAGCAACAAACATAGAACTTTATACAAACCTTTGTTCTTGTTGAACCTCCTAGTGTCTGCACCCCTCGATGAACTATAAATTCACTATCAACTACTCCAATTTTTTTTGTCCTATCACCCTTAAAACAAGAAAAAACACAATTCATTAGAGTCATTATTAAAAAAGAAAAGTTTGCCTGAACCGTGGGGTATTGAGGTCACAATATTACTAAGAATGCTAGGTGATTAATAATCAATAATTTAAAAGGCTCCATTTCTTTGAACCTATTAGCCTTAGGTAAAAAAATGACTTTCAGTTCTTGATCATAGAGAAGCATCTGGATTGGCCACATGAGAAGTGTTATATACTTTTCCTGGGAATGCTACTATGATTTATAGTTTCCAATACCTTTTTAGTTTATGACAATAAAAAATATTTTTACATCGGAGAAATGTGCGAACAGATGACCCCAACCTATATTTAATGATAGAAGGACGTACATAGTAACTAAATTATCTTTGTGTCTAAGATGAATATAAACCCTAACAGTTACTCAGATGACACTTTCATCAAACCTGAGCACAATACCCGAACTTGTAATCAATGCCCCATCCATGGATAAGATCATTCTGTACAAATGAAACTTCAATGTATCAGTACATAGAAAATCCAAAAAAAATCAATTTGGCAAAATATACAGCAACAAAGCAACAAAACAAAATATAAAGCAAGGTAATTTAGCAACCATCATTTACTATGAACCATGAATTAATAGGGATTCATTCATCTTTCAGTGCTCCTGACAAAAGCAGAAGCGATAATGTGTGGAGGATGTGAAAGACATTGTAGTGAGTTCAGTGTTTAAAAAATCAGTGCCTAGGCGCTGAACGGTGCCTCAGCGCGCTGCTTTCGTGAAAGCGACCTCTGTTAATCGGCTGAAGGCTTAAGCGCTCGAAAGCATGCTTTTTGCCACTTTCTTAATTTTCTGAAACTGTATTACTGCTGTTCAGTTTTTTGTTTTTCCAATACTGATTCTTGCATGCTACTGTGCAGCACGGGAACAGTGGCTAGCAGTCGAGGAAGAAGAAGAATGGGAGATGTACGGAAACGGTATGCAAATATCTCACTGATTGAAGTATTTCTCCTTGTCAAATTTTAAATTTTACAGTATATAATGAACTATATATAGATTCGACTCTGTTTTTTTGCAAAACACCTAGAAACGCCTAGGCGCTAGGTGGAGCTCCTCTGCTTGCTTTTCTCCACTGTTTTTTTAAACATTGAGTGAATTCATAGACAACTATGAAGCTTAAAGGACCATTGAAAAAGAACACGAATCTGACTGATTGAACCATTTTGCACAAGTAATTAGGCAACGAATGGTCACCTATATAACATGTGAAGTAACCTTCATAATGAATCATAAAATTACAAAAACAATGTTGTAATCAGCTAGTGTTTCTTCTATCATGTATAAGTATTTTAACTATTTATGAGTATTTACTGCTTCTGTATATAGTAGAGAATTAATGCTAAGAATGATGAATGTAGAGCCCAGGGTGGCAAAGAAATGGCAAGGGCTAACTTTGCCTGTGAGTTTTAGTTTCTTCTCCAAATGGTTAATCACTGTAATTCATGTTACCAACAATGTATGACTCTGCAAGTACACATGGACATTTAGTCTACTCCGTTTTGTTTAACATATGCCCACAAATTATAGACCATTCAAATGAAAATAGTCAAATTGCCTTAGTTATAAAGCCAAAGTGTGAACATGGTTAAGAAATGATCTGAAAGCCTACCTGGACAAGATGCCACAGACATTGCCAAGCAGCTTTTGAGAAAACTGGTGCCATGCCTTCAACCCATCTATAGATCAAATTATAATTATGTCGGGAACAGTTCTCAATCATATCTGTTGCAACTGTGCTGTGGTGCTATCTAGTAAGGTAATATTAGTGTGCCCAGATCAAGTACTAACAACACAAATAGTTATTCAGCATAGCTATAATAGCACAAGAAAGGTTTAAAGAAAGTGTACCCAGAACAAGGTGGTCCTTCTCTTGAGCATTCTTTGTTAGCCCGACTAACTCTTCTATGAAAAGACACATGTTGCTAGATATAGTTAAGCACTAACTACAAGCTTCGAAAAATAAAAGTTGCGCTGCATGAAATTTACCTGTGAAAAGTAACATTTTTTCTACGAACAGTTATCCGGTGATGTACTTCAGACAGTTTAGAGTCGAGACCTGGTTGTGATATCTCCAGCCCTTCTGATTTAACTATATTTAAGTATCTAGGAAGTGAGAAGAGAACTAATGCATTAGCCAAACTTGTGCAGATAATGAACACATCAAACAATATATTTGATGAAAATGTAGCATAAGATGACACAATGATGCTCCTCCACAGATTTCTACTTGATGGAATAAGTATTTTAGTCCCATTTCGAAAACAAAAATGATTTGCGGCTAAAACATCCATGGAGTGGAAACAGCCAAAATATTGTCAGTTTATACTGGTAGCTTCCTTGATCATGATTAAAAAGTTCAATAAACTGGACCCTGGTGAAATTCCATGTTTCTGCACATATTTATTTGGTTCATTCAGTGTTTGCTGCTAGGCAATGAAACATTAAAAAACATCAGGGTGCTGTCAGGAAACATGATACCTTCTTGGGTTAAAATTATCTACTTCCAGATCTTCATCCCAAAGAAAGATATACTGATACACGGAGACAACAGCAGGATGGAGGAACCTTTTTGCAAACCACCTAAAAAGCAGATACCATGTAACTTATCTTGAAGCTAAATGATACCAGATCAGAATTGTAGGGTGGAATACTGTTACTTTCTTTGTTGCCAGAGAGACAAAAGGCCTGTCTGAATTCAGTACGAAGCAAAGATGAAACATTGTACCATTTTGTCTGGTTAGATGCTGCAATGTGTATAACACTTCCGCTCCACGGTAGATCATTCCACCCATTGACATTCCCATCATAGTGGAACAATATAGCTGTAAAATTTTCTGGAAGAAACTGAACTCTCAACAGTTACATGAAAATTTTTGTTCGCAAATTTGTGCTTACATAAGTGGTGAATGAAGTACCTTCTTCATAATAGCATCAACAGTTTTTTTCTGATTTATACCGGCAGCGATGGCAATCAAACACTGATCGTTCTTTTTAGACCTCTGCTGAAACAAAATATACACGAGCACCAAATGCTTAAATAAGATTTTGCGTTGGAATGTGAGAATAGCTAAATGTTGAGTTTGACAGCTGAAACCAACAGATCCTATACTGGGATGAACACATTTAAGATGAGTTATACTCACTGACCTGTGGTTGCGCATTTCCTGTCAGCCACAATGGCTTCAACTCCATATCGGAGTATGGCTCCACTATGCCGTGAGGCAAATAACCAATCCTGTTGACAGCTTTTTCAGACACCTTAACAGCTGCTCTGTCCGACACCTAATGTTTACATTGGAGGCTATACATGTCTTAGCAACAAACGAAAATCTGCTTCTAGATCAATAGGAAAGAAGCCACCAATTTCCCAACTTTTGGTGGAGATAATGTGTACACATACCGTCACTGTATCAAATGGTCGAGATTTTGCTTCCAGCTGCAGAATTTCACAGCCGGTCAGATTCATCTTTCAGATTAACAACCGTTCCAGGAACTATGCTAACCAGGACATGGAGTGTTACCGTTGTCTGCCTATGTTGAAAGTTTGCCATGTTGTACACCAGGAATACAATGATCACACATAGGACCAGCAGATGCAACCGTAGTTTCATCTTAGTCCAGTGATCACACCCCTTACCATTCTGTGGATTCAATTAGGTATTAGGTAGTAGTAATACAGTGCCACGTTAGTTGAGCTAACCTTTGAGAGCTCATAACATGTGGATTGTAGTATAAGCAATGAATCATAAAAAAACACCCACCTTATCTCTCAAGGCACTATTTTTTTATGTTCATCTGGGAATGGATGGATTGCCTTCTTACACCGTCAATAGGCAAGGCAGGTATTTTTCATGAACCCCTGCAAGCAGATCATCATCAGAAACAGCAAAAAAAAAAACCATGATATTTTAATGACAAAAGATCGACCCGCGTGTTTCCAGGGCAGTCTCTTAAAAAAGCAATGTTCTGGTTCGTAGCGTGTTCATGCAGTTCGGACGCACCAGGCAAAACAAAGGAGAAAATTTCTCGTATAGATAAAATACAAAAAAAATACACTCCAGAGCATCTTCCCTGGATTGCTGGTAAAAAGGGAAACGGACATTTGGAAGGGGGGAATCTCGAATGACCGAGGTGGATATCTAGTACAGTTAACATTTAGTGTATGCATCACGTGTGATTCTCTGATGCAATTTGCTTTTGACTTTTACAGGACAGTAGATCAGAGAGTACGAGGTGTGTGTGATACACGCACAGGTGCCGGCTGGGTGCTGGAACGCTGATACATCGGCGGCGACCGAGGTTACAGGGACGCGCTTGGCCTAGCCCACCGGGCGCGGCTGGCGAGCCCACCCGCGGCAACGACGGCTTCTCGGAGATTTTCTCCCAATCGAAGGTCTGAGCATCCAAAGGCGCGATCACAACATGACGCACGCCTAGCTAGCTGACCGAGAAGGAAGGACAATTACCCAGGTGGCCGGAGGAGTCGGAGGCGAGGCCGCAGCGCGCGGGTGGGGACGCTGAGCTCGCGATGAACGGTGGAGGATGCGTCCCTCGTCACGCCACGCGCGTTGGCGGCGAGGGCACCGGTACGGGGCCACGCTGCAGCTGCCGGTGGGAATGGTTAATGAGAGGTCTCTCGACGGTGGTGGAATCGGGAAAGGTGAGCGGAGTTTGACACGGGCACGGGCACGGGCGGAGGCGGCCGCGAGAGCCGAGAGGAACAGCCGCGACAGCGACCGTCGGGTCGGGTCAGAGGAAGGGGGGACGGGTGGCGCCTCGCCAAGACTCCACCCACCCGCGCTGCCCCCGGTACACGGCGCGGCGAGTTGGAACGGACCGGAGCGCGATGCGAGCCAGCGAGCGCGCAGGCGCAGCTGCCGTTTCGGCGGGTGCCCATGACCAGGTTTTTCGCTGGGTTCGTTGGTCCATCTCGGTGCCCCTTCCCGACGTCACTTTTCTTGGTGGCCGATGGCACCTAGCACGAGTTATGATGTCCAAGCATCAGCACATCCGGATTGCATGCCGCAACACAACACCGGCACAGGAGACTACCTTGTGCACACAACCACGCTTGGTTCGGTTCTGTATGCCCATGTAATATAACCGGTCAGGACACTATAACCATTACACAGACACAGTCATGTATATACCTAAACTCTGACAATCTCTACACGAAAATCAGGGTTCCTCTCTAACCATCCTTAGTCCTTACGACACGCACCAGAAGACAGCTAACCCTTCCTGTTACATCATTCTGGTATCTGATCTAGCTTCTTTGCCAGGTACAGCACCGAATGGAACTAGCCTGTGATAAGGATAAGCTGTACACAATTTTGCCAGTTCAAGGCGCTGATCTGCGGTCAGGCCCCCCGACGGTTCCTCTTCCTTCCTCTGCTGGGGCTATCTTCCGGCGCCTGTGCACTCCTGTTCAAAGGCCCGCTCTTGGGAGGCCGACCCACACCTCTCTTCTTGGCCGGTTCACTTTTCTGGGCTGCTGGAGGCTTGTCGCTACGAGAGTCCTTGCCCTCACCCTGCCTTGCACTGACAATAGCGTCAGCATCACCAGGGCCATGGCGTCCAGGATCTGATGCTTGAGCATTCTTCTTTGCTAAAGGAGCGCCAGCTGTCTTGAAGATGAAACTTGCACCTTGATTCAGTATTTTGACTGCAAGGCCACGAAGTTCAGCTGCTGCCATGTGCTCCAGTGTACCCTTTGGATAGAAAACCATGACATTGCTCACGAAAAGAAGTATATCTCTTAGGAGCTCCTTGATAGAAGAGATGGCACCACTCTTGATCTTAGAGTGAATGATCCGGAAGTCCATATGCTGGCGAATCATCTTCTTATATGTTGCTCTTTTCCTCTGCAGATAAAGGCGGGGAGTAGGATAAAAATCAAGATCATGCTGTTTGAACAACGCTAAGAACGATTTAATTTATAATTCTAAATTTGAAATATTCTTTGTATCACAAGTACATAGACAAATATATAAAACACTGCACACTTTAACCAATTCTGCCACAGTAACAGTAGTCAGCTGATAAGAAACTACCTACATTTTCCAAGGCCCAGAAACATCTGAGTTGACAACCACCTAGCAGGAAGAAACAGTAGGAATGGTTCTACTAAAAAATTCAAATTACACTACACCCACATGAAGTATCCCGTTTCATCTTTCCAACCCCGCCACTCTCATTGAGCAATGTCAAAATGTGCCCTACATTATTTACTGGAGGAAGTATATACTGAAAATTTAAACAATGTACTGAAAGCACTGAAAATACAAAGATGACTTCTTCATTAGATTCATCATACCTGGATATCAACTTGACGTTGCAACATTAAACAGTCACCTTGAGTGGATATATACTTCACAATACTTGCTAAGTCTGCTTCCTCTCTCTCAATCTCAGAAACACCAGATTCTACTTCTGGAGTCTTCAAGCTGTCCTTCATCAAAACAGATTCTTGTTCTGGTGTCTTCAAGTCATTCTTCATCACACCAGATTCTAGTTTTGGAGTCTCCAAACCATTCTTCAGCACACCAGATTCAAATTCTGATTCCGGACCTTTCTTCATCACACCAGGTTCTACATCTGCAGTCTTCAAATCCTTCTTCATTGCAACAGATTCTATATTTGAAGTTTTCAAACCCTCCTTTGCTGTACCAGATTCTACATTTGGAGCTTTCAAATTCAAACCCTTCTTCATGTCTTCCTTGCACCCTTCAGAGGAACCTTCCATCTCTATGCATGATGTGGATGGAGGCTCATAGTCTCTGTCACTAGTACCAGCTTTCTGAATAATTCTTCCAACTCTGTTACCCCTTTGCTTTCTAGAGCCCCAAAACAAGTTATCATTGGCAGGTACCTTTTCATCCATGGTCTTTAAAAATGGCTTCTCAGTTGATGTGTTGTTTATTTGAACTTGCTGAGTTTTTTGACAGTTGCCTGCTTCCTCAATGAAGTTGGCCACAGATGATTTGTGTCTGGGCAATTCTTTACTTGACGACTTAGTATCAGCTATATTTGAACATGATTCAGTATGAATGGCGTGGCAATCAGAATTGCCGTCACCATTTTTGCAATTGTTGAGTCTTTCAATCACAGATTGGAGGTGTCTGGAAGGTGAAATGAAGATTTCATGTTACTGAGATGTCCATCAAATACAAACAAATTAGGTGTTAGACTGCATGTATAGGGGGGGTAGGGGTATTTTAGTCTTTTGGTATTAGGGTTGCTTAACCCTTAAGCTGTATCCCCCTATATATGTAACCCATTGACAGTCTGTTAATAGTGATTACTTTCCTAATCTAATTTGGTATCAGATTATTTTCTCTCTCCTCACCCGGCCGCCGCGCGAGCGTCTCTCCTCTCCTTGCGCCGCCGTGCGCCCCACCCCGCGGCCGCCGCGCGCCCTCCCTCGCGGCCGCCGCGCGCCCTCCCTCGCGGCCGCCGCGAGCTCCCCCTCACGCCCGCCGCGCCCCCTCCCCTCGCGCTGCCGCGCGAGTCCTCTCTCCCGATGGCATCTACGACCTCCTCCGCCACCGCGGCCACGGGCGCCGCCGCCGCCTCAGCTACCGGCGCCGCCTCCGCTGCGACCTCTGGCGCCTCCACCGCGGCCGCCGCGGGCGCGCCTGCCCCACTGCCCCCTCCTCTCTGTCAGATTGCGGCTGCTGCTGGGGTCAGTGCCGCCCTCTTCCCTGCGCCTGCCGCCACCGGGCCTGGTGCTGCTGGTCGTCCCGCCACCTCCCCTGGGGCTGCCGCCACCAGATCAGGGGCTCCCAGCCCTGCGGCTGCTCTTCGTGCCTTCTCCCCCGGGCACACAGCCGCTGGACTCCTCGGGCCTGGTTCTGGTGCGGCCGGCCCGGCAGCAGGTGGGCCCCTCGGCCTTCCCAGCGCTGCCTGGCCGCCAGGTTTCGCTGCTGGTCCTGCTGTGTGCGCCGCTGGGCATACTGTTCCTGCTGGATCCGGGGGACAGTCCTCTTCGCACGACGTCGCTACTGCCTTGGCCATCTCCCGTGAGCGGGAACGAGTGCTCGTCCTCGCCTTGGAGCAGGAACGTGCTGCTGCGGCCTCTCTCACACGTCAGCTTGAGGAGTCTCCGCCCGCACAGTGGAGCGACACACAGGATACTCCAGGAGATGGTGCTGCCTATACTACCTACTCGGCGTCTCTCGTCGCTGCTCTACATGCCCAGGCGGCTGGCATACAGAACATCCGGACTCTTGTCCCGGTTGTTCTCAGCTCAGACTCTACATCCTTCGCTCGTTGGCGCAACTTGCTTCTCTTGACGCTGCGACGCTTTCGGCTGGAAGACCATGTGCTGCGAGATGACTGCCCACTGGACGACTCGTGGATCTGCATGGACAGTCTTGTCCTTGCATGGATCCTCGGCACACTTTCTGAGGAGCTTCAGGATATCGTCGCCCAGAAGGGTGGCGGTACGGCTCGTCAGGCCTGGCAGGTACTCGAGCTTCGCTTCCAGGGGAACCAAGCGACCCGAGCTCTCCATATCCGGGCCCGCTTTGGTTCCACCGTCCAGGGTGATCTCTCCATTACTGCATATTGTCGACAGATGAAGGGTATGGCTGACGCCCTTCGTGACCTTGGAGATCCCATCCCGGACAGTACTCTCGTTCTTCAGGTTCTTCAGGGCCTGAATGAACGCTACACCCACGTTCGCTCGTGGATTCTCCGCGAGAAGCCCTTCCCGACCTTCGAGAAGGTCTGGTCGGATCTCGAGCTTGAGGAGATCACCCAGAGCAGATCTACTGCTTCTTCCCCTGCCGCAGCTTTCTACGGCTCAGGGTCGTCTTCACGCCCTCCTCCATCTCCTGGTTCTGGGGGCCAGCCTCCTCGTCCACCTACCACACCAGGAGTCCCTGCTACCTCCGGTGGTGGTGGGAACCGTCGTCGTGGCCGACGTGGTGGAGGGACTGGTGGAGGTGGTACGACCAGTACTAGTGCTGGTACTACTGGTGGCAGTAGCGGTGGTCGGGGTCAGGGTGGTGTGACCTGGCCCATACCCTACAACCCATGGACAGGCCAGATCTCGATGTGGCCTGGACCGTCCCCGGGTCTCCCGGCACTTCGCCCACCACGTCCTCAGCCGGCTTACGTGACTACTCCGACTTTTGGCGGGCCGGTCTACGCTGCTGGTGGACAGTGGACCCTGCCTCTTCTCTAGCCAACTGGGCTTCGGGAAACCCAGTTGGTCGGCCCGAGTCGTCGGCACCACACTCTGACCCTGCTCAGGGCTGGGATCGCCAGTCACTTGCGTCTTCTTTCAGTACGATGAGTCTCACACCACCTAGCCCCGAGTGGGTTGTGGACTCTGGAGCTTCGTACCACACCACCCCCGACGCTGGTATACTCTCTTCTACCCACCCTTCCCACCCTTCTTTTCCTTCTTCTATCGTTGTTGGGAATGGGTCTGTCCTTCCGGTCACCTCAGTAGGTGATTCGGGTTCGTCGGGGTCTTTCCATCTTCGTGATGTTCTTGTTGCTCCGGATATCATCCAGCATCTTCTTTCTGTTCGTCGATTTACCACTGACAACCATGTTTCTATCGAGTTTGATCCTCTTGGTTTGTCTGTGAAGGATCTTACTACCCGGCGTCTTCTTCTCCGATGTGAGAGCTCAGGGCCCCTGTACACGATGAGACTTCCTGCTTCCGCTTCGCCCTCGCCTTTTTGCCTGACTACAACAGCTCCGTCGACTACTTGGCATCGTCGACTTGGTCACCCCGGTGTTGAAGTTATGTCGAAGCTGTTTCGTAGTTCAGTGATCTCGTGTACTAGGGATTCTCATGAGTCTTTATGCCATGCTTGTCAGTTGGGTCGCCATGTTCGGCTTCCTTTTCCACATTCTGTAACCCATGTGGAGCACCTTTTTGACCTGATTCATTGTGATTTGTGGACCTCACCTGTTCTCAGTGTTTCTGGCTACAAATATTATCTGGTGATCGTTGATGATTTTTCCCATTATTCGTGGACCTTTCCATTGCGACAGAAGTCCGATACGTTTGCTACTCTCTCTCACTTCTTCGCTTGGGTTTCCACACAGTTTGGGTGTATCATCAGGGCTGTCTAGTGCGACAACGGACGCGAGTTTGATAACTCCGCGTTTCGTCACTTCTTGCTTTCCCGTGGGGTCCAGTTGCGCATGTCTTGCCCTTACACTTCTCCCCAGAATGGCAAGGCCGAGCGTATGATTCGTACCACCAACGATGTTATGCGCTCCCTGATGTTCCAGACTTCTATTCCTGCTTGTTACTGGGCAGAGGCCCTTCACACTGCTACCTTCCTCATTAATCGCCTTCCTACAAAGGCGATTAATGCTCCCACCCCTCACTTCACCCTTTTTGGTACCACCCCTCTTTATGAGCACCTTCGAGTCTTCGGGTGTGCGTGCTACCCTAATCTTTCTGCTACCGCCCCTCATAAGCTCTCACCTCGTTCGATCCGATGTGTTTTTCTTGGGTACTCCCCCGATCATAAGGGGTACCGGTGTTTAGACCTCACTACTCGTCGTATCTTAGTCTCCCGACACGTCGTATTCGACGAGTCGTCCTTCCCTTTCGCCGGGTCTTCTCCTGATTCGGTCTCCGAGTTAGATTCTCTCTTTTCCACTGATCCTATGGCCGCTCCTGTCCAGCGACCGTGTTTTTTACCCTCTGCAGGTCTTCCTCTAGTTGTGCCAGACACGACCACGGTGTCTCAGACGCCACCTGTCGTGCCTCCCGCGGCTCCGGCGGCCTTGCCGCCACTGGCCGTCCCTCCGACGGTCCCGACGACGTCCGCTGCGCCACGCGCAGCTCCAGCGTCTTCGACGACGTCCGTTGTGCCACGTGCGGTCCCTACGTCTCCGACGACGTCCGCTGCGCCACGCGCGGCCCCAGCGTCTCCGACGACGTCCGCTGCGCCACGTGCGGCCCCAGCGTCTCCGACGACGTCCGCTACGCCACGCGCGGGTCCTGCGTCTCCGACAACGTCTGCTGCGCCACGTGCGGCCCCAGCGTCTCCGACGTCCTCCGTCACGCCTGACGTGTCTCCGACGCCCCCGACGGTGTCTTCGCCGTCGTCAGCCGTACCACCTACGGCCCCCGGACCGCGGTACGCCAATCCCGTTCTCGTCTATCATCGACGAGCGCGGGTTGGTGGACCGTCCTCTTCGCGCCCTGCGGACCAGGTGTACCACCCTCCGCTGCTTCACCGGGACCCTCGTCACGTTCACCCGATGGTGACTCGACAGGCTGTCGGCGTCCTTCGACCTGTGGAGCGCTTCTCCAGGGTTGTTCTCTCGTCCTCGACCACTCTGGAGCCTGCCTCGTCCTCGTCACCCATCTCGCCTATCCCCTCTTCTGTCCGTAGCGCCCTCGTCGATCCTCATTGGGGTCGGGCTATGGAAGAAGAGTATGCAGCCCTACTTGCCAACCGGACCTGGGACCTGGTTCCCCGTCCTGCTCGTGGCAATGTTGTCACGGGCAAGTGGGTGTTCACGCATAAGCGGAGGGCAGATGGGTCTCTAGAGAGGTACAAAGCACGGTGGGTGCTTCGCGGTTTCACGCAGCGTCCCGGCGTCGACTACGATGAGACCTTCAGCCCGGTGGTAAAGCCGACGACAGTTCGTACCGTTCTGTCGCTGGCTCTGTCGCGTTCTTGGCCTGTTCACCAGCTGGACGTCAAGAATGTCTTTCTCCACGGGACGCTGACGGAGACGGTGTACTGTAGTCAGCCGACAGGGTTTGTTGATTCAGCTTGTCCAGACATGGTCTACCGGCTGAACAAGTCCCTGTACGGGCTGAAGCAGGCACCTCGGGCCTGGTACAGCCGGTTCGCCTCCTTCCTGGTCTCGCTCGGCTTTGTCGAGGCCAAGTCGGACACTTCGCTCTTCATCTACAGGCGTGAGGGTGACACCGTCTACCTCCTCCTGTACGTGGACGATATTGTCCTCACGGCGTCCAGCTCGGCTCTTCTTCAGCGCACGATCTCCGCCCTGCAGCGCGAGTTAGCGATGAAGGATCTCGGCCAGATTCACCACTTTCTGGGCGTTGCGGTTGAGCACCGCCCGGGTGCTCTTTTCCTCCACCAGCGACAGTACTGCCTGGATATCCTCGAGCGAGCGGGCATGGCTGATTGCAAGCCATGCTCCACTCCCGTGGACACCCAGGCAAAGGTGTCTTCGGCCGATGGTGCTCCGGTAGCCGACCCCACCACTTACAGGAGTCTTGCTGGTGCACTGCAGTATCTCACCTTCACCAGGCCGGACATCTCCTACGCGGTTCAGCAGGTGTGTCTCCACATGCATGATCTGCGGGAGCCTCATCTCACGGCGGTGAAGCGGATCCTTCGGTACCTGCGTGGCACTCACGACTACGGTCTTCTTCTGCGGCGCGACTCTGCCTCCGAGCTGGTCATCTACACCGACGCTGACTGGGCGGGCTGCCCGGATACCCGTCGGTCCACCTTCGGCTACGCCGTCTTCCTGGGCGGCAACCTCGTCTCCTGGTCCTCGAAGCGGCAGCACGTGGTGTCCCGCTCGAGTGCCGAGGCGGAATACCGCGCCGTGGCCAACGGCGTGGCCGAGTCTTCCTGGCTTCAGCAGCTGCTTCAGGAGCTCCACTCTCCCCTCGCCCGGAGTACGTTGGTCTACTGCGACAACGTCAGCGCCGTCTACCTCTCCACCAACCCGGTGCAGCATCAGCGCACGAAGCACGTAGAGATCGATCTTCACTTTGTTCGTGAGCGGGTGGCTCTCGGGAAGGTGCGAGTCCTGCACGTACCGACGTCGTCGCAGTTCGCCGACATCTTCACCAAGGGACTTCCTTCGACGGTGTTCACCGAGTTCCGGTCCAGTCTCAACATCTGCCGTGGCTAGATGTTGGGACTGCGGGGGGTGTTAGACTGCATGTACAGGGGGGTAGGGGTATTTTAGTCTTTTGGTATTAGGGTTGCTTAACCCTTAAGCTGTATCCCCCTATATATATAACCCATTGACAGTCTGTTAATAGTAATTACTTTCCTAATCTAATTAGGTGGAGTACCATTTATGCACTTGATTGATGCAAAATGTCGTGTAATCCTGATGTGTTGCAGCATTGGGCAGGCCTGGGCTGCAGGTCAGTTGGGCAAGGGGCGTTTGGGAGTCATATTAGGATACGGCTTCATAATAAGGCAGAAAAACTATAGATAAGGCATGTACTAAAGATAGAAAGGTTGCTGCTATTTAGATTAGGAAAGGGGAGCTCCAGTAGATTAGGAAAGGAGAGTCTTATATGAAAACAAATTGGTGAATAACTGGCTATAAAAAGCCAGCAGGTTATTGGAAATAATGATTTCATTATTGTTGATTTCCCTCGTCCTAAAATCCAACAATCTGGTATTCAGAGCTTTAAGTTCAAGATCTAATCTTGCTGCCCCAGAGAGGATTTGCTGCCGGAGGCGAGCAACCCAAGCCCAGGCAAACAAAGGGGGCGGCAGCAAGTCGTGGTGTGTGAGACCGCAAGGACGGTCTCCACGACATCAGGAAGCCACTGTTCGGCGACCACGACAGGTGGCGCCGGTCCTCACATGCGAGGAGGGAGATTGGCATGCGTACCTCATCGCGGCGGCAGGGCGGCGTGCAGGCGGCGCGGCTCCAGATCAAGCCGAGGCAGGTGCGACCCCCACAAATCGGAGCGGATGTTCGTGGATGCGTGCGAACCCCGGCGGCGATGTGCCGAGGCAGGCGAGACTCCTGTCGGCGTGAGTGACCTGGGTTAGGAGGTGGCCGAATTTGAGGGGGCCGATCCAGAACCACTGGATTGGGTGCAGGGGTGGTGTAGACTGCGCATATGCTTGGTATTGTAGCGGAGCGGGTGGGCTGCTGGAGCCTAATCCCAGACCTGGAAGAATTCATAAGCGGGTTGTGGCACAACGTGCAGCCACATGGGCTAGGCGGTGTACGGCAAGGCGTACGTGTTGTAGGAGGCGTGCGCGGTGGACAAGACCAGTGATGACGTGACAGGTCGCTAACACAAGACAAGTGCAAGCATCAATATTAGAAGGACAATGTCGTGTAATCCTGATGTGTTGCGGCATGGGCAAGGAGTGGGCTGCATGTCAGTTGCGCCTGGGATTCGTATTAGGATAGGACTCCATAATAAGGCAAGAATTATGTAGATAAAAGAGAACAAACAGGTGAGGAAGGCACATGTGTGGCCTCAAGTGAACTACAGAGTGGTACGAAAGAGCAAGTACGAGGAGCGGCATCGATGTCGCGTGGCCCGACATGAAAACCTCATATCTTGGTGGTGCGATCAGGGAAGCTCGACACAAGCGCGTAACTCGGCGGGCGGACTCCGATGAACAAGGCGCAACGCCGACGCGAATGGTTCCGGTGCAAGCAAGGGGTTTAATGCGGATCTCGGCTGGTGGACTTTGTCGAATAGGGCGCTTCAACGAGGCGATCGGATCTGGTGTGGCGGGTCCGGGGCAGGCAGGTGCAGATCTCGACAGGCGCACGCAACAGGAATGTGGGACCTGTTTGCTGTCTCCTCGAAGGTCCAGATCAAGCCAAGGCGGGTGTGACCCCTACAAACCAGAGCGGATGTTTGCAGATGCGTACGGACCCCAACGATGATGTGCCAAGACAGGCGAGACTCCTGTAAAGGTCGGCGTGGGTGACCTGGGTTAGGAGGTGGCCGAATCCGAGGGGGCAATCCAGAACCACTGGATTGGGTGCAGGGGTGGTGTAGACTATGCGTACGCTTGGTATTGTAGTGGGGCATGTGGCTGCTGGAGCCTAATCCACGACCTGGGAGAATTCCTAAGCGGGCTGTGGCACGACGTGCAGCCACACGGGCTAGGCAGTGTACGACAAGACGTACTTGTTGCAGGAGGCGGGCGGGGTGGACAAGACCAGTGACGACGTGACAGGTCACCAACACGAGACTAGTGCAAGCATCAATATTAGGAAGAAAATGTCGTGTAATCCTGATGTGTTGCGGCATGGGCAAGGAGTGGGCTGCATGCCATTGCGCCTGGGGTTCGTATTAGGATAGGACTCCATAATAAGGCAAGAAATCTATAGATAAAAGAGAACAAACAGGTGAGGAAGGCACATGCGCGGCCTCAAGCGAACTACGGGAATGAGCAAGTACGAGGAGCGACATCGATTCCGCGTGGCCCGACATGAAAACCTCATATCTTGGTGATGCGAGTAGGGAAGCTCGATACAGGCACGTAACTCGGCGGGCGGACTCCGATGAACAAGGCGCAACGCTGACGCGAATGGTTCCGGTGCGAGCAAGGGGTTTGATGCGGATCTCGGCTGGTGGACTTTGTTGAATAGGGCGCTTCAATTAGGCGACCGGATCTGGTGTGGCGGCTCCGGGGCAGTCAGATGCAGATCTCGACGGGCGCACAGAACAAGAATGTGGGACCTGTTTGTTGTCTCCCCAAAGGTCCAGATCAAGCCAAGACAGGTGCGATCCCTACAAATCAGAGCGTAAGTTTGTGGATGCGTGCGGACCCTGACAACGATGTGCCGAGGCAGGCGAGACTCCTGTAGAGGTCGGCGTGAGTGACCTGGGTTAGGAGGTGGCCGAATCCGAGAGGGCAATCCAGAACCACTGGATCAGGTGCAGGGATGGTGTAGATTGTGCGTACGCTTGGTATTGTAGCGGGGCACGTGGGCTGCTGGAGCCTAATCCCGGACCTAGGAGAATTGCTAAGCGGGTTGTGGCACGACGTGCAGCCACGTGGGCTAGGCGGTGTACGGCAAGGCGTACTTGTTGCAGGAGGCATGCGCGGTGGACAAGACCAGTAACGACGTGACAGGTCGCTAGGACGAAACTAGTGCAAGCATCAATATTAGGAAGAAAATGTCGTGTAATCCTGATGTGTTGCGGTATGGGCAAGGAGTTGGTTGCATGCCAGTTGCGCCTAGGATTCGAATTACGATAGGACTCCATAATAAAGCAAGAAATCTATAGATAAATGGGAACAAACAGGTGAGGAAGGCACATGCGCGGCCTCAAGCAAACTACGGAGCAGTACGAACAAGCAAGTACAAGGAGTGTCACCCATGCCGCGTGGCCTGACATGAAAGCCTCGTATCTTGGTGGTGCGAGCAGGTTTGCAGGGAAGCTCGACATGGACGAGTAACTCGACGAGCGGACTCCGATGAACAAGGTGCAACACCGAGGCGAACGGTCCCGATGCGAGCAGGGGGCTTGATGCGGATCACGGTGGGTGGACTTCGTCGAATAGGGTGCTTCAACGAGGCGACCGCATCTGGTGTGGCGGCTCTGGGCAAGGAAGGTGCAGATCTCGACGGACGAACGCAACAGGAATGTGGGACTTGTTTGTCGTCTCCCCGAAGGACGAGCGACGCCATAGCAGCTACGACTCTAGCGGTAGAGGAAGGTTGCGCGGTGCCGGTGGACCGGATTCTAGTAGTGGCAACAGTGTGTGGGTCGAGAGCAGGCAGCTCAGCTCTGGTGTGGTGTGGAGCCTCTTGTTGTGGCAGAGATGGTGGTCGTTGTTGTGGCGATCCCCTCGGGGGTGTAGCGGCATCAACAGGCAACACGCGTGGATCTCGACGAGGGAGGAGGGCATCTCAGCGAGAAGCTGTTGTGGTAGAGTGTCAAGGCACGGTCGTGCTAAGCAGGACTCGTGCAACATGCACAACGAGTATGCATAGCGGGTGCTGCTACAAACTAGGCTTGGAAGAGACGACCAAGGTTTGGGCAGACGACTCCAGATCTTGGCATCGTGCCTCAAGGTGAGGCAGCTCGAGGGGGTCGCGTGGAGACCAAAGAGGCACATACGGGTGCAAGTGAACATGGTTCGCACAGGTAGGCTAGGTGAGCAGGGCCATGTCGAAAGAGACGCGTGCGGACACGAAACAACGAGTGTGCGATAGCGGTCGATAGAAGGCGGAGCGATGACTCGGATCGGGAGGATCTAGGGTGATGCGGCAGGACATGGTAACATTCTCTTAACGTTAGCTCACACGCGCGTGGAAGGCTTCGTGCGATGGAGGCTCGGCACACAAGCAAGCGGCGATGAGGACATGATGCCCAAAGACATGGCGTGTGAGATAGGCGCGCACAATGGTCAAGACATGTGACGATGTGATAGGAGGTCATCGGCACGAGTCAAGTACAAGCATTAGCAATAAGGAGGAAATGTCGTATAATCCAAATGTGTTGCGACATGGGCGAAGCGTGGAATGCAAACCAGTTGGGCCTGAGGGTGTCTTGGACTTGTATTAAGATAGGAACCCATAATAAGGAAAGAAATATATAGATAAGACAGGTCCTAAAGATGGAAAGGTTGTTGCCATTTAGATTGAGAAAGAAGAGTCCTAGTAGACTAGGGAAGGGGGTCCTAGATGGAAACAAAATAAGCATTCAACCGGCTATCTACAACAACAATGCCTTTGTCCCAACCATGTTGGGGTAGGATAGATATGAAACCCACAATTCCATTTCACTTTTTAGAAAAAGGAAGTAAAAGAAAAAAGGGAAATAAGAGTAACAAAATACGAGTAAACTATGGCTCCGACACATGGATTGTTGATTTCCATGTAGTCCTATTATGAGCCAAATTTCTAGGTACATTTGAATCCCTCAAGTCTTGTTTTACCGCCTCCTCACATGTCAACCTTGGTCACCCTCTGCCCCTTCTAATATTTTTCCTACCCTTTAGAATCCCACTGTTAACCGATGCTTCTGGAGGTCTCCGTTGGATATACTTAAACCACCTTAGTCAATGTTGGATTATCTTCTCTTCAATCGGGTGTCTCCCCTACCCTGTCCCCTCATTATTCCTGATCTCCCTCACCCGGAATTCCAACACAAAACAATAGTCTCAGTTTGTAAGTAGGGTAATAGACGTAAGAACAAAATATATCAAAGATTCAAAGTGAAAAAATATTTAGAAAAGAGTGAACAAATTGGCACTAACCCAATAGACTTTTCAGACTTCTCCAAATTCCTCTTCAGTTCAGCTATTCTCTGCTTCCGCAGCTCTTCGTACCAAGAACTGTATTGAAGTAAATAGAATGATAAATTTAAGAAAAAACACGGTAACAGTGGAAAGCTACTTCACGACAAAAAACTATCTCTGCTCGGCAGCAGCCATTTGAATTTCACTGAAGAGTCCTGCATTTTTCCTTTTGACTTATAATTTAGATTGCTGGCTTTAAGTGGCCCATGGCATAAATCTTCCCTCATTGCGCCCTCCCTCATATTTACCCCACATCAAAGCCAGGTCCAGAACACATAACAGTTCCCAAATCAGCTAACTGCTGGAAGAAGCAAAATGCCAACTAAAAAGAACTGAAAGTAACCCCAAAACAGAATGAAGTTTGAAGTGCAAGCGTTTCTAATGGTTGAGTGCAGAGCAGACATGATGAAAAGCAACTATTGTTTAATGCAACCAATTGCAAAACATGATGTGCATGAGTTATTTTCCGGCCTATTGTACATGGGTGAAATAGCAAAGGATCAAGTATATGAAGGTTTTTACTCTGCTTCAAAACATCATAGGTTACATAAAACTCAAGTCATAGCTTAAAAAAGTCATCTAGCTCCCAATTCATAAATATACAACGATACACAGTACGCATTCTAATAATATATACTTGCTTAGGACTGAAAGGCTTTGTTGTCATCGTTGTTGTACACATTATGCATTCTACACCAGTCCCTTCAATATGCAAAGTCATGTAATGAACAACAATGAACAGGACAAGCAGTGTATGAACATCAACGAGTAGGTGTACGCTTACTTGCTTGGTGAGTAGCGTGATTGTATCTCTGCAAATTTCGCTTTACAGTCCTGCAAATACAAATGGCTGTAAGAAAAAAGAAACGATATGCAACACTAATGTTAGCCACCCAATTAGTCTGTCATCGCTTCAGGGTGATAAAAGAAACAGCTGAAACACAAAGCCAGTACAATTTAAAGCTAGAAATAACTATTCTGTAAAAATCTTTTTCAAACAACGGATAGGAGCACTGTCCTAGAAGGAAAAAATGTAACATCAGCATACTATATTTGATTATATTCAAGGAGACAAGGACCATTCTCCTCACATGACAGCAAAGGGACCAAATTTTTAGAAAATTCCCCTACATCTGCATTGTCGGAGAAAGGAAATATAATATTAGCATTCCAAAACCCCGAGGAACTATCTTCTTTCTGAAAATTATTTACTCTAAGAGGTTGAACCCGTATCCTGTGCACGTGAATTTGGAAAGTAGAAAAGGCGTTTCATCGGTTATCAAAAGAACTAGGCGCCAAAGCGATCACAAATAGTACAATGTTTATCGCTATTGGGATGCTAGTAGTAACTACAAGTCGCCCGCTGCATTAATTCCTACATGTTAATTCCCATGCTGGGCTCCCCTTGTTCAATTCACCATACGAGAACGTAGAGCTCCTTATCACCCAAGCATCAACGATCAGCAATTCAGCATTTTTAAAATCACAGAGCTAGTACCTCTATCTCTACGAACAGAACAATATCATGCCTGAAAGATGGGGTCACGAAACCCTAGCGCCAATTTTTCGCCGAGAGACGGTTAGGGTACTCCCGACCAGGTCGGGTCCCAAAAAATGCCATGCCCTGATCCAAACCTAAGCCCTATCACGAGCGTGAGCGGCAAAAAACACGTGCTAGGGTTGGGCGCAGACCTCGGGCGAGAAGTCGAACGGGGTGCGGGTGCGGAGCTCGTCGGCGACGACAGCCCACGCGGCGGTCCCGTGGCGGACCACGGCGCCACCCAGCAACAGCTCCTCCCACGTCCCCCACCTGTCGCGGGCGCCGGCGCCCGCGCTCGCGCCCCCTTCCCCTGGCGTCACCACCATCGGTTTAAGGCCGCGGTCGCCGACGACGTCACGGCTCCGCTCGGCGCGGGTTTTAGGCGTGCGATCGCGGCGCGTTTCGGGAGGGGACTGTGGATGGGCGGCCAGTAGGAGCCGGAACAGGGAGGAAATAGGTGGGGGGTGGTGTCGGGTCGTCGCGATTTCGTAGGCGGTTTACTGCTTCGTCTCGCACACTGTTTTCGGGTTTCTACTTTCGGCTCCCGTGGGCCGTGTCCCGTTCCGTTGTGCGGTAGTCGCACCGGGGAACGGACTGCGCTCGATTTCTCGTCTGCGGGAAGCCCCAGCACGCTCCGTAAATTCGCCAGCTGGAGCGTGGCTTCTTCACGCGGGATGGCCTCCGAACTCGGACTCGGGCGGGAGAGGCTGCGTGGCGTGGGGTCGGCGGACCCCACGACGCTCCAGAAAACGCTTTTCCCGTTGGTGACCGCACAGTTTGCGTCGGGATCCCCAATAGGATGACGATGACACGACCGGCTTATCTTTTTTCCTTTGCATTTGGCAGTACATCCTCTAGCGCTGGAAAAAAACAACACATTCGTACACGAGTAGCTTATCTTTTTCCTTGCCCGGTAGCTGAAACGGAGCGAAAAACAACACTGCAGATGAGCACGCAGCGGTCCAACATGGAGTGAACTTCCAGTATTTACATGACTTATTTTAAGGAACCATTCTGATCACGTAAGTGATCTGGAATCAAGCACTTAGAAATGCTGGTACTGCGGACTACAGAACTACAAATGATTTCGAAGAACAAAGGAATCGGACGGGCACTACTATCCATGGACAAAACGAGACACAGTCTATGCATCCTGCTAATGCATCCTTCTTGCATCCGTCAGAAATGCAGATGAATCTGCGTACCACACCATCCTGCAGCCAATGACCACCAAACCCGTCTTTGCTACCAGGCAACACATGGCTAGAAATGTAGCAAGAAGCTCAACATCACATTCCATGATGAGGTACATTCTTAGAATACTCAACAAGGGGCCTCCGCTTCTTTAGGAGGCCTACATGGAAGCCTTTGCTGCGTTACTTAACATGCGAGTCAAGTCTTGGACAACTTCAGACATTGGTGGCCTGAATTCTGGCTCGTGCTGCATCAGAAGTTTCAGTGAGTTACATTGTCTATCTTGCAGTGACGGGCAGGGCAAATTGACGATCAGATGTTTACCTGAATACAGCGGCTAATAATGTCAGCAACACGTGACAATGCTTTTTCAGAACATTGCCCTTGAATGGAAGGATCTACCATCTTAGATATGGCATCGATGTCATAAAGTTGAGGAGTGGCCCATCGCACCAGATGTTCAGCATGTGGACGTGAGCTGCAATTCCATTCCACGTGAAACATTATAGAATTTGCTACATCAGAAATCATCATCAAGAAAAATAAGCATGTATGTTCATGACAAATGGCTTTGTGTGCTTAAAATGTCACCTGTCGTAAGGCTTCCGCCCTGTAAGAAGTTCCAACATAACTACACCGAAGCTGTAAACATCACTTCGGTCACTTGTTGATCCAGATTCATGCACTTCAGGGGCTTCATAATGGAACAAAGTGTGGCTAGACAACTGACACGCAAAAGGTAAAAATAATATTAAAGAGGAAACGACAATATTCATGACCAACCTTTTACAAATTCACTGTATAACGACCAAAACCCAAAAGGATCAATTCATTGTATATGCAGCTTTAAATTACATGAGAATCAAAATATCAAGAAAAGAAAAGCTCAGTACCATTGCAAAAGGTCATAAAAGTGCAAGGAGAAAACCAGCATGACAGGAGATACCAAGAAGCAATAGGCTAGCAAAACAAGCAAGCCCCAAAACACCAAAAGTCATGCATATTTGCTTAGCATTGCATATTTGCTTAACAATGCATAATATTACAGCTACTGATTTATATGTTGCCATTACCAGCGTTTTTAAAGGGACTGAACAAGTATACAGAACACGGCATCACCTGAAGTTACAGGCATTCTTGGGACTCTAGAGTTAAGATACTGTTGAGACTTAAAATATCTCCATTAATATTGTTGTACCTGAGATACTGATTTTGATGCTAATGCTGCAAGGCCACATTCGGAAACATGCACGACCAAGGTGCTGTTGAGGAGAACAACAGCTGGCTCGAAATTCTGATGTACAATCGGTGGTCGGCAGCTATCATGAAGATGCCTGAAGAAAAAATGCATAACTTTCTCATATATGATTTTGAATCACGGCACACAATTCAGAAAGAAAAAAAAAAGATTATGTGAATTATTTCTGCTTACTGCAATGCTTTCGCTGCTCCCACAGCAACTTGGAGGCGAGCATTCCATGACAGTGGCTTGTTGCAGTCATCTACATAACGGAGTTCATCATGTAGGGTCATCTTGCCACAGTGCTCATAGACAAGTAGCCGCTGCTCAAACTCCGCACAGTATCCAACAAGACCAAGTATGTTGGGATGTCTCAGTTCAGAAATGGTCACAACCATCTCTAGGAAGGCATCTACTGGTATTTTTAAGTTAAAGGTATCAATTTTCAAAACTTCCAGTAGCTGCCAGCAAAATCAGTACCACAATTTCAGAACTGATAATAACATCATCGAAATAGTCATAGTAAAATAATTATTATATTCTGATGAACCATTTTTACCTCTCCATCAGGAAGCTCTGCCAGATATACCTTACCAAACCTACTATCCCTTATGAAATTCTCTTCGCTGAAACTATTGGTATAGTGTTGAAGGGATGCGATGGAAAAGGACTTAACGGTAGTTGTCAGGTCCACCTTTCCAACTGAAGGTACTCTTCCCCTTCTAGTGCGAACACTTGGATTGACAATAACTTTTTCAGCATGCTGTGCAACAGGTTTGGGAGGATGTTGCTCCTCCACAAAATTATCAGCTTTTTCCACATCAATCACATGTTCTTTTTGCGCCATTGTAACCATCCCCGGATCAGCTGCCAAGTTTGTGTGTTTGTTCACTTCCATATACTCAAGACTTACAATGCAGTGAAATGATACTTCTGAACATTATTTGATTTCAACTCATTTACCTTTCATCGGTGAATCTAACTTCTTCCCATCCCTTGCATCATAAACCACATTTGAAGATGCTGCAAAAAATATTTAAATGTAAAACAATGGAGGAAAGCATGGGCCCTGCTATGACAATATTTCTGTCACGGTCAAGTTTTCCTGTATTTAAAGTTGCAAGGTCTAATGTAACATTTTCTTAGGTTTTGAGGTCATTTACCTGCTGTCAACAAATTCAACTTCTGCTCCTCCTTTGCATCAGAAGCAAAATTTGATGCTGCTGATAATTTTTCAGATGTCAAAATTGAGGGGAAAAGATCAGATTAGATGACAGAATATTAGGTTCCAAGAGAAAGAATTGAAACCTTTGGAAACATTATTCTTGAGTTTTACTGGTGGCTCCTTGATTTCTGTCACTTCCTTGATTTCAGGCACCCCAAGCTTCTGAGGCACCCTTCCCATCTGGCCCTTTTTATAAATGTCATCCCTTGACTTTCTTTCTTTGTACTTGAATAAACAGTACATTGCCATCAGAAAAACAACTATTGCGGCTACCACTCCAATAAGAATATATCCGACTAATTTGACTGTAGAGATTTTATTTTTCCCTGATGCTGGAGCTGGACTACTTCCTCCTGGACTATTAGAAGAATGTGCAGGTTCTTTTGAGGGGACATGACCCGTTGAAGGTGATGACGATGGTGTTGGTGCCGCGGGAGGCTGCGCGGATGGGGCTATACTGGTATTGAATGGGTTCCCATCCTTTCTGTGTAGTAAAAAAGTTTAAATCATATGAGCACGACACGTCTCCAAAGAGAATAAAAATAGCTCAGACACGTTAGAGTTTGAAGCCTCTTACTTAAAGTTTGGCAAGTTCAATAACTTCACAGGCACGGGACCAGAGAAAAGATTGTTTTCTATGTTCCTGTCAATTAGAACAGTTGACATGGATGAGTCAGAAATTTCATTAATTAAAAAGGTCAATTCAGTAGCTGTTTAAGAAAATAAAGACATAAACTGATATTCGAGAGGGCATACAAATCTTGGAGAGGGAGATCTTGCAACACATTAAGGGTCCCAGATATTTGATTGTTCTGAATATGCCTGGAATGATGGTAAGAAATTAGGTAATTTACAGTAGTGATGATGAAAAGTTTATCCTAGAAGATAGTGCAATAGGCTTCAGTACTCACAGGCTACTCAATGCTGTTAGGTTTCCCATCGATGGTGGCAACGGCCCGGTCAGGTTGTTGGAAGAAAAATCTCTGATCAAGAGGGTTGATTGCAATTGATAAATAACTATAAATTATAAGGTAATACTAGAACAGGGTACAATCAACTGTAACTCAAAGCGATCTTACAAATTTGCAAGTCCAGTGAGTGCTGCAAATACATCTGGTATCCCACCAACCAAATGATTGTTGTTGAGCGACCTACAAATGCAAGAGCACAAATAGTTTGAGAATTATCATGGAAGTCCTAGTTTTATAAAGGCCTGCGAAAGTGCATTGGCAATAATATACTTACACGGTGGTCAAAAGTGTAAGTGCTGACAATGTGTCTGGGATGCTACCACTCAGCTGGTTAGCTGAAAGGAAACTGTGATTGACAGAAAGAATTAGTTAAAAAATAATGAAACCTCTTGGAGGAACAAAGGATGTTCAAACAGGCTTACAGTTTCTGCATTGTGACTGGTAGGCCATCTGGAATGATGCCGCCAATATTATTGTTGCTAAGATCTCTACATGGGGTGGCAAAAGAAGTGTTAAGTAGCAACTTGATATCATAAGGCCCAAAATGACAGGAGGTTGCCATCTCAAACTCCACATATGATCGACTTACAAGGTAATTAATGACGTGAAGTTTGCCAAGGTATTACCCAACTGTCCGCCCAAATTCGCGCCACTAAGAGTTCTACAGAGGAAAAAAATGCACCAGTGCTCAGAGCACCAACTAGGAGCTATTGAGTAGAAAGAATAAAGTTTAAACACATAAGTCTGATCATACATGGAGGTAATATTTGAGTTGACGCACTCAACACCCTGCCAGTCCTCATTGCAAGGATCACCACCGTTTGTAGTCCAATTAGGAAGCCCTGGCGATTCGAGTGCTGTGTACAGACCATTTATCGCAAACACTGATAAACACAAGAAAACACATCACATAAGGAGACAAAGATGCCAGCGTTATACAAAACTTCCAGAGAGCAAATTGCACGCCAGAAGATAGCAAGACAAGTAAAACATGAATAATCCGGTACCCTGCATGATCTAGCAACCATACTGATGTAAACACTAGAGTACAATCTGCTTATGAACAATAAATCTTAGGAACTACAAGTACCAACTATGAAGGAGAACAGCACGTACCGTCTTGCTCATAAGTGTAGGGGTGACAAAGGGGCAACGCAGAGAGTAGCAGCAAGATGACGGCGAAAGCAATCAGGGGAGGCGGCCGCCCCGCGCGCAGCGCCCGCGCCGGCTTGCTCTTGCCCATCACCGCAATAAGATCCTTCAACAGTTCTCCAATGTGGGCATCAGCAGACGAGGAATCCCGCAGAACGAAGCGGGCAAGACCTCTCACGTCCGTCCGATCTGTTGATAGCGATGAACCTTTGACGGTTACAGCTCGGATGCCAAAAAAAAGGAGCAGTAGAACGCAGGTACAAAGAAACGAAAGGGTTCCACAAGAAAGCCCACCAAATGCTGATGCGGGAATATTCTTGCAACGCAAAAAAAACAGCCAGAATCCGGCAAGAAACGAACGCCGGCACCGAAATTCCCCAATTCCGCCTCTGTTAAAAAAAATCCACCCAACAGAACACCATACAGATGCACCGACTTTTCCCCAAGAAACGGCGTGCAGATGAGAAGCAAAATGCGAGGCGGATGAACGGCAAGGACAAGCAGCCAAGAAAGCAAAAGAATAGGAGAGAGCCGGATACCTCCAGATTCTTGTCTCCGCCGCGGCACTGCGAAAACCAGCAAGTCGAAGTCGGAGCCGCCGCCGCCGCCGCTTTACCGAGACGCCCGCCACCGAAAGCAGGCGACCAGCAGCAGCGAGTGCGCCTCCCCTTTTCCTCGGGGGGAGAGACAGACTCCCCTTCACACGTTTAAAAACTCCCCGACCTCGAAGACTTGGCTGCTAAGGATTTCCGAGGAAGACCGGGTGACGGGCGGGGAGGAAAGCGAAGATCCGTGTCTCCACCTCTATCCGCTCGTAGCAACCCGTCGCGGCCCGACGGGAAGGGCGTCGATTGGGAACGAGCGCTGAGCGGGCGGACGGGCGGACGGAAGGGGACAGGGCTGCCTGCCGCTAGCTGTGCAGGAGGGGAGCCGTCCGTGACTTTCCGAGTGAGCTGTGAGTGGTGTGTGCGGCGGAGCAGCTGAGCCGAGTGGGGGGAGGGGCAAGGAAAAAGAGGAGCATAGCATCCCCGAAGCAGCCGCTTTTAAAATTCACTGTTGCCGTTGCCGGTGCCCTGCAGCTGCAGCAGTGATGGTGACAGCGGTAGCACGCAGCGGATGCTCTACACTACACGGAGTTTTTTTTTTTTTTGAAAATCTTCTTGGTTTGGGGCTCCATCAGGGGAAGGACGTTTTCTCCGAATTCTAGAGACGCTCCACCCGGAATATTTATATCGCTCGAATGAATGTCGTGTTATGGGGCGTAAATTGTATTATGCTGATTGTACCCTGTGATATCTGGTCAGATTCTGCATTTAATTCGCGCCTAACAAGAATATTTAACGTGGTGAAATTCATAGTAGAATCCTCGGGCGCAGAGTTCAAACCCAACCGCGGCGTCGTCGAACCCGGCGCGCGGCGCCCCAGCTCGGCTGGGCGTCCAGCATGACATCGGATACGGACGCGACGCCCTGTCGTCTCCCCCATCAGTCGCGCGCGAAGCGGACGAACAGGTTGTCGATTCTTCGCCGTGCGTGCGGCGCGGGACGCTGCCCGATTGCTACCAGTCAGAAGGAAATGTGAAGAAGAGCTTGAACTTTTCTTGGTGTCCATGTGCTCCATGCAAGCGTGCTGTTAAAAAACATATCCTAGTGTAATTGTCTATGATTATCATCATCAAGTGTGCGTGTGCCAACAAGTCTCATACTTAAATCGGTTGCAAGTCGGTTTCTGGTCGTAACGGCTACGGAGCAGTATTAAACTATGGCTAGGGGGGTCTAGGTAGCCGTTGTAGCCGTGCCAGGCGCGCCGATCCGCCTCGAGCTCGCGCGCTCTCTGACCGGACAGGGCAGGACGCGGCAGTGCAGAAGCGCGGCATGTCCAAAAAATCTTAACGGAATCAAACAGCTGGTAAATGTAAATCTATTACCACCGGTAAGCGAGGGCGGGCGCGCTCAGTCACGTGCACTGATCGCCTTAATCCAGACGGTAATCTAGTCACCGAGCCCACCCACCCACAGTAGTCTAGAGGATGAGGAGCTAGCTCATGATGAACTCCTCTCCCGTGCTTGTACGTTGGGCGTCGCGTGGCGGAAGGCTCCTGGCCGGCGAGCGGACGGCCCCGGCACGCTGGCCAGTGGGCTCAGTCTGATGGTCCACACGCATTGCCGGGACGCCGGTCACCTCGTCCTGAGCTGTCAGCTTCGGCCCGGCGGTGTCGCGTACGGAAAGGTAACATGCATCAGGGCGTGAAAGCGGGCGCAGTTACCGAAATTGGGGGGCGACCAGGCCAGCTGGTTCGACTCATCGCCTCAAACGCTATTCACATTCTGTAGACCGGGAGCAACAGAATAGCCGACCAGTCCTGGCGCTGGGACAAGCGAGCACTGAACCTTTCGCATCAAATATGACACGGCACTCAAGAACGAATCACCAGGCAAGGAAGGAGGGCACCGGAGAGAAAAAAGAAAACGCCTACTAAAGATTAACATTGGCTACTGGTCGAGTTTACACAGCACGTGTACCCATCAATCATCTCCTAGTACGTACGTAACAAGCAAGCACGGTGATCAACAAGGAAAACCGCAGCTAACACGGCAAGGCAAACGGGCGGGATCAGCAGCAGTAGCAGCAGCTCCCCAGCCCAGATCCACCAGCCGCCACCCGACCGGCCACAATACAGCAGCAGGAGGCAGCAGCGGAGCTTGCTCCAACCAGAACCAACGCCTCTACAGATACACAAAGAACGGTGACAGGTATGCTCCTAACCGACACAGCGATGCTAGCTTGGATTCGACGAGGAGGGGCCAGTAAAAGGAGCGGGTTGATGCGAGGGCCATTGGATCCTCTCGGGAGGGCAGGGTGCTGGGGCAGGATGCGCGATGAATGTTGGTACGTCTTGTCCGGGCATCAGCACGGAGACATCTTTGGCATAAATAGGCATCTGCATGTGACATGAAACAGAGTGATCAACGAAAATGTATCAAGTGAATTCACTGTGGCCAATGTAGTGATAAAAAAACTCAGATATGAATGTAACCCAAAAACACCACATATGATGTTATTGATGTAGACACAGTACGTACGTTTAACTGAACGCCAGATTTATAAGGAGTAAAACACTTTCAATTCCCCCTTGGATGTACGGCAGTATTTAGGCTTTCAGGAGCTGGTAATTTTTGCAATAAGCAGAGAGTACCAATTCTAGCAGAGGACTCTTGTACCACTAGTGTCATTCAAACATTTCAGATCTGTACTCGGTTAGTTAAATAGGAACGATCAAGATGAGCAATCCCAAGCTGGCATAGTAGAAGGTTTGCACAACTGACAAAGTACAAACTCCCAGAATACTAAAAACGAAGTCCAGTCTTCCTAGATCATATCTTTAGGCTAGAGATGAAACCCATCGGAACTAACAAAAGAAAACTAAAGAGAGGGGGTAAACTAAAAGAAGGCAGGAAATGGTTGACAAAGTTTAGGTAACTACAGTGATATATGAATGGCTTGGCTTCAAGTTATATACAAATAGACCCTGTAATGCTACCAGACCCTGTTCCACAGTCTACTACGACATGGTGCAGCATTCAGTTATTCATAACTTTTCCAATCAGCACTCAAAGTTGTATCCTTTGCATCATTAAGCTTCAATTGATGTTGATCATGAATAGAAGACAAGAAGTAATTAAGGAACCCGCTTTAGGGGACAGGTTGTCAATTTTGAGTGTACTACTGAAGACAAAAGTAGTTTGCTTACAATTAATGTTATTGCAACAACTGAAGCAGTATAATTATTGGTAGCATCATTTTTAACATTGCAAAGGTGGCAAGCAGTTAAGCAATTACTTATTGTTAACTTTGCACTCGATAAGAAATATCCCAGCTGAAATTAGAGTTGGTACTATACAGGACTCTGGATACTCGTAACCATCTGATGGTCTGGACTCTGCAGAGGTTAATTGATCTATCAGCTAGTCATTTGTCATGGTGAGTTGTGATTAATGTACCAGCAGTTGAATTGCTATAAGTCTAACTCAGTTTGGCTGCTAGCCTGGAAGAGGAAGATTTCGATGCTGATGATGATGATGACATCTTCATTGTCGCCTGTGTCCTTACAAACTTGGAGGAGAAAAACAAGAAGAAATTTCATGATTCAATGCCGGAATGACGGAACTTGTCAAGGGACATTTGTGCAGCTCATGAACATAGTTTCCTCGACTATTTTGCAGGATGCCTATCTACAATGAGAAGCATTTCTGAAGAAGGTTTAGGATGTCCGGGTCATTCTTCTTGCACATGGTTGATATTGTGGAGGCTCATGATGACTACTTCCGTCAAAAGCTAAATGCAGTTGGTGTTCTTGGTGCCACTTCACTACAAAAGGTAGTTGCTGCTTTTTGCATGCTTGCATATGGTGTTCCAACTAATTTCCTTGATGATTATGTGAGGATGGCAGAGAGCACTATCATAGAGTCTTTGCAGCATTTGTTGTGGTTGCCGTTGAGACCTTTGGAGAGCAATACTTGAGGGCCCCTAATGCAGAGGACACTGCTAGGTTGATGGCTATCAACAATGCAAGAGGGTTCCAAGGTAAAGGTATGCTTGGTTGCATTGACTGCATGCATTAGAAATGGAAGATTTGCCCAACAACTTGGGGAGGGGCATACTCAGGGCATGCAGATGGGCCAATCATGATACTTGAAGTTGTTGCATATGAAGATTTGTGGATTTAGCATGCTTTGTTCAGGCTACCAGGTTCTCTCAATAATATCAATGTCTTACATAAGTTTCCGTTGTTTCAGAAATTAACTTCAGGGACAACACCATCTTTGGAGTACACGGTGATGCTACTATCCTGCAAATCGGATATACCATTCTTGGGCAACATTTGTGAAGTTTTTCACTGAGTCCAGAAGGGAACAAGAAGATTCATTTCACAAGAGTACAGGAATCAGTAAGGAAGGAACATCTTTGGTACATACTGCAAGCTTGTGTTCTCTTGCACAACATGATCACATGATCATTGAGGATGAACAAGGTGAGGAGGATTTCAAATACCATGAGGAAGGTATCGAAGTGCTAAGACATGAGGACTATGAACATCGTGATCCACTTGTTCTAGGGGAGTTCATTGAGATGCAAGACCAGATTGGGGATAGGTTGTCCCATGAGCAATTCCGTGAACATCTTGTAGATAATTTGTGAGCAATTCATAGACCCACCTAGTTGTCTATTTCATTCAATCGAACCATATTTAGTTGATTTGTGAAGTATGTATGCTTTATTTGAATTGTCATATTTGAATTTAAGGATTTCAATATATTGAATTCTATGTTTTAGAAATATTTATATTTGAATTTATATGCTGTCATAAATTAAGAATACAAGTGAAATGGATGAAAATTAGAAGAAAAATGAATAGGGACCTTGTTTTAAGTAGGGTTGCTGGGGTTGGTTGCAAAATATGGGTAGACAGAAATGGCAGCTGCCGGTACTCTGTAGACCGGGTACCCCCGCGTAGTGGGTAAAAAGATAGTCTGTGCCTCGCCCCCCGCTAAGGCGGGCCCCAACAAGGGTCACATACCCTGGGGCCCATAGGCAACCCTAGGGCTACCGCGTGCGCCCGAGCTTCGGGGCTGGCACGTGTCCCGGGCCCCTGCCTAAGCCTCTCCGCTGAGGACAGGTCCGGGGCTGCCACGTGTCCCCGGTTCCGAGTCACCTTCCTGAAGAGAACAGCACCGGGGCTGACACGTGTCCCGACCTCCGACCTAAGCCTCCTCGCTGAGGAGGGGTCCGGAGCTGACACATGTCCCCTGGCTCCGAGCCGCCTCCCCGTTGAGGACAGCTCTGGTGCTGGCACGTGCCCCGGGCTCCGATCCGGACCTCCCTGCTGAGGTAAGGTCCAGAGCCGCCACGTGTCCCCAGACACCAAGCCCGTCGATAAGGGCTCCAGAGCCACCACGTACCCCACGATCCGTTGTGGACAGTGGGTCGACGAAGTCAAGAAGGAAGTGCGCTGTGAGGCTTCACATTCAAGGCTCACGCCTTCCCCACAAGCATGGTGCACGGCACACGCCACCGGCCCTTGCCCGTTCGCCATAACGGTGACAAGACAGGACGGAGAGGCATGACAGCAGAACAGTGCCGCACAAAGGCACGCAGCTACCCAAGCAGGATGAGGAGACGCGGCGACAAAATGGGGTCTTCATCATCACCTGACACACGGTCAGGGGCGCTCAGCACGCCGGGCGAGGGGACTTAACTCCCCCGGCGACTCTACTCAGAGGAGGAAGCACTAGATCGTGTATAGGATACTCAAAGCTTTGGGGCCACCTATCGGGCCCCAAGCCTCATTTTAACCACCCGGCCTTGAACTATAAAAGGACCGAGGTTACCACCCTGCAAAGGGTTCCGACTCCCCACACTCAAGATCTCACAACGCACAAGCGCTCGCGGTCAAACAATAGAACAAGCACACCCGTGGACGTAGAGTATTACGCTCCGGCTGCCCGAACCACGTAAATCCTCGTGTTCATTCGCTCCCTCGAGGCCAGATCGCGAAGAGGTGTCAAGCCCCCTCCGGAAAAAAAGGAACCTTGAGCAGGCCGGGAGGAGAAGTGTCGCAGCTCACACTACAACACCAACCAACCCCCAAATGGAAAAGTAGCGGCCTGGTTTGGATAGTATTGTTGGAGATGATCTTAGTTCCCTCTTGCAACAAGAGCTACATCGAATTAACTGAGGTTGGCCAAACCATGAAATTTAAGGAAGACAAATGAGTTAACATTCAGGAGCTGACACTTGCTGATGTTTATATCTACACTCGATCTTAAATGAACATCATTTGTATTAACGGCATTGAAAACACACACTAAACTTCCCGTTCAGATCAAATTGTTCACACTTTACTTATGATACGCGAGATATGATCTTTCTTTGTTCACTCAGATGCCTAGTATCATCATCAAAAATTTTAACAGCGATAAACTCCTAATTTCTTGCACAAGCAACGGCTGCATCATGGTCGAGTAAAGCAGAAGACCAGGAAAGAAAGAACAGGGGAAGGCAAGATTCGCAATCAGGTCGAGCAGACGCCCAGGCACGCAGGTGCGAAAAGCGAAGCCGCACGAGCAAGGAAAGCAGAGGAAAAGGCGAGCCGACGGAATCATTAAAGCGACGCGCCATGAATGGATGAGTCGATCGGGGCTGACGCGTGCGGGAGCAGTGCGCGGTGTGCCGTACCTCGATGGACGCGCGGCTGTCAAGCTTCCTCGCCGCCTGCAGACCCGCGCCCGACGGGGCGCCGGGCTCGCCGCCACGGCCGACAAGGAGGCGGAGGCGGCGGAGGACACCGGTGGCCGGCCCGGGCGCGCGGGCTGTGGGCTGGAGGAAGTGCTCGAGGATGGCCATGGCAAGGAACATGGAGACGAGGATGGCGGTGGCCACGAACCCGAACGACACCGCGCTCACGCCGCTGTCCAGCTGCCGCCACCGCATCTCCTCCGCGGCGGCTGCAGCGGCAGCGGCAGTCCCCGACCCCGCCACCGCGCCCGGACCCGCCGCCGGGGCCATCGTCGGACCGCGCGCCATGGCGCACAGCCCCCTTGTTTTTTCCCGCGTCCCGGTCACAGTCACAGCCCGCGGGGTTGATGCGCCATTGCCGGCGTCTTATCCGTCCGCTCCCTGAAGCTCCCTCTGCGCGAGACGGGTTGCCGGCTCCCGGAATCGCGTCGCGCGCGGTGAGGGACTGAGCGAGTGGGACTTGGGAGGCTTGAGACGGCCAGACGGAGGAGGCGAGCACCGGAACGGGGAGTAAGGGTGGTCTAATATATTCACAATTCATTTCATTTTTCCGTAGCATGTCACGTAACTAGTATTAATTTGACAGATAAAATAGTTCACTTAACCCAACCCTACTCTGAAATCTGAATCCTGACAAAAGCAACGACAGTTGAGCATGTTCACAAATCTTCGATGCAGAGGCGGTGTAATACTAACACACGATCATTGTATTGCTGTCAAATGCAATCTGGAAAAACAAGTACAATCTTCTCAAAACAAAAAGAAAATCAGGCAAAAAATTCTTAGAAACCACATGCGGAGTGCCCTTGAGCAGTGATCGCCCCGCCAGTTCGTAGATAACGCCCTTCGATGATCACGGATCAATCAAACCTTACACTGGTAAACAGAGTTCTAAACAGTGGCGTTTCTTAGAGGAAGCAGGCGAGAGACACACCCTCGTATCGCGGGGAAACGGAGTGACGACAAACAAAGCCTTCGCCACCCGACACCTGTCGCGTTTACAGAGCAAGCGAGCGTGGTTACTTGCGCATCTCCCGCAGGTTGTTGGCTCCACTCGGTGCATGGCGTAGATTAAAAGGTTTTTTTTCTGGTGTTCGAGGTTTCGAGCTGGTGGGGTGAGACGGAATTGGAAGGTCGCTTTTTGCATCGAGAAGGGAAGGCGGCCATTCGACCCATGCTCGAGATAGGATAAGGAATCGACGTGTCCGTCGTGCGTTTAGCGTCACGTCGTCCGATAAGCCTAGCTAGCTTGCTGCACTGCTGCTTTCCTCCGTTCGACTGGGCCCGCTAGCTTTTTGACGTGGGATTTCTCTGTAGACATGAAGGATTTGTAACTTCCCGTTCGGTAGCAGTTAGCCGTGCTTCTTATCGAATACAACCTCCACTCTTAAATAAAATAATAATAATAATATCAATATTAAAGAGCCGCTTGGTTGCCGCGATGACGTACGCGTGGCTATGGGCCATGTTGCATGTGCGCTTGTGCACCTACAACTCGACCAAGGTAGACGTGTCCTGTCTCCAGCATAGGAGCACCGGAAGAAGGCTCGAGGATGTCACCAGCAGCAGCATCCCGGGCTCGGCGAACTTTGTCAGCTTCCGCACCGTTCTTATCCGTGCACCTTAACATGTGCTGCGCGCCGCAAAGTAGCCTGCACGAGTTTCCACCGTGATCTTGGCGATCGAAGCAACAAAGCGACGAGCATCGAGCCACTCTTTTCGCCGCGCCGTCAGATGGGGATGGCGCGCGGCGCGCATGCGTTTGTGTCTCCGTTCGCCGAGTGGCGAGTCGGTCGGTCAACTGTCAGTAGTTCGCTGTTTCTGTATCGGAGCCAGCGCTTCGGCTGATCGTCAACGCGCCTGTAACCGAACACGATGTTGCCACCGAACAGATTGGGTTTCCATTAAGAAGCTAGGGGAGACCCTCCCTTTCAACTAAAAAAGGAAAAGGAAAGAGAGTGTGCTTAGTAGTTTAAGGGAGGCAGCGTGCCGAAGGGGGAGCATCCCTCGTGCCGGCCAACGGCACCTCCATAAATCACGGGCGCACTGGTGTCCCGCTGGTGCACGCATCGTCGCCAACTGGCACTGCCAGATGCCCTGCTTCGTAGAAGTGCAGGCGCAACTGCGCGCGTAGCGTACCGTGAATATAATCACGCAAGCCCGGAAGAGAAATGGTGGTTCGCACGCTACTAACGTGTGTTGTACGGTAGGTGGCATGGATTACGTGCAGCAGCCAATCATTGGGCCATCATCTTATCGTGTAAAGGAGATTTTGTATGGGCCGGACCTTTTGATTTTTTGGGAAAAAAATGTCTATTAGCTAGTTGCAAATTTGTTGAGTTTTAGCTATTGGCTTCTGTAATATAGTACTTCCTCCGGTGTAAAAAAATTGTCGTTCTACATAAAAGTTATGAGTGCATAAAAAATTAACGTTGAAGCAGAATCGAGGAGTTTGTCTCATGGAAAAACATAATAAATGTGTGGTAATGTGTGTGGCTAGGAATTGAACCTGCATGAGAGGCCTGGAAACTACTCCCTCTGGTGCACAAAAATTTGTCGTTTTAGACATGTTCTCGCATATCAAGGAAGTATTAAATAAACTTTCTTTTCATTACTATCCTAGTTCCTTTAATAGCTTGACTGGTCTACTTCACTATTTTGCAGGCCTCTCATGCAAGTTCAATTCCTAGCCACACACATTACCACGCGTTTATTACGTTTTTTTACAAGACAAACTCCTCGTTTCTGCTTCAACGTCAATTTTTTGTGCACTCATGGCTTCTGTGTAGAACGACAATTTTTTGTGAACCGGAGGGAGTAGTAAAGTAGACCAGCCAAGCTATTAAGGGACTAGATAGTAATGAAAAGAAAGTTTCTTTAATACTTACTTTTTATGCGAGAACATGTCTAAAACGATAATTTTTTTGCACCGGAGAGAGTAGTATGTTTAGCTTCTCCACACACGAAAGCTAGAAAAATAAGGACATAGTAATAGTGCGGTTGGCAGCCAGCACCGGTGCGCGCGGACAACCCACCTCCAGGCTGGACGCGCGCGCGCGGCGCGCGTGTGAATAAGCGACCGACCGGTGCGTCGTGTTAGTGAACGACCGGTGCGTCGTAGAGACACTGGGCGTGGTGGACCGAGGGAGCCGAGGGGCAAGCGACAATCGTGCGGACCACGGAGCGAGGTGTCGGGGCGGAGCCAACGGCGTGCTCGTTGCAGCCGTGCGCCCGTGCCGGTGGTTCGCGGGGCAGCGGAGCGGCAGGCCTCGGCGATTGCCATTTTGGCCTCGCAGTTTGGGGCGCGATTCTGGCAGGCAGCGGGGAGGCGAGCGAAAGGGTCAGGCATATGGGCCCCATCAGGTGGGCATTAAACGTGATCAACTCAGCTGGTTGGGATCGCAAGATTCTGGGCCATGACGTACACGTCGGCGACCACCCAGCATAACAAGCCTTGGGCCGGAACTCGCAGACGTCCGTGCGGCCTGTACGCAGCCCAGCAGGAGTAGCCGAGCCTGTTCGAAACCGGATTGCACCTTACCGGCTGGGAATAGACGCGGGCGGGAACGGCCTCCCCGTCCTCTCCTCCCCCTTTCCTTCTCGAGTCTCCGATCTCCGCAACGCCTGGCGTCTCGGGCGCCCGCGTGAGCGCGGCACGGGGCCGCGCCCGACGCCAAATGCCGCGCATCGTGGAGGAGGATGCGGCTCGGCCTCCGCACCGCCGGCCGAAGCAGACCTCCTGCGTCGTCGAGGTGGGAGCTCCCCTGATGGCTTCCAAGTCCCCGGAGCTTATTCGTGTGCTTATTGCTTGGCTAGTTTGCTCTAGGAAGGGGTGACGCAGTGGCTCAGGACTCATGAACGCGGCCGCGGCGCTGGCCATCGCCGCGCAGATAGCCGTGTTGCTGCCGGTTGACGCGGCGCTCTACTCGCCGGACACGTCGTTGCCTAGGACAGGCGTGCTGGCGCTGAGGAGGGACATCCCCGCGAGCCCAAACATGAAGGCCACACAGAACCGGTCACTAGCAATTAAGGAAGTGAAAAATTGTTATAAATAAGCATATTATCCTTGTAAATAAGCTATTTGTGACGGTATTTACTTATTTACGAGCGTAAATAAGATTATTTATGACGGTTACCGATGTAAATAACCTTATTTACGACGGCTAATTTTAGCCGTCATGAATAAGTCTTCGCACCACGTGGAACGACGAGAAAGTTATTTACGATGGGTGGTCGTACCGTCGTAAATAACAGGGGTTTTATTTACGACGATACTGTATAAATCGTCGTAAATAAGTTTTTTTTATTTTTTTAATAGAAAATGCTAACCGCTGGCTCTATGGCCAGTCCACTGGCTCAATGGCCACCAACACAAACAGTCAGAAATCCATATATAAAGTATAATATCGCACGATCACAATCATAGAAATTATATTACGAGTCCATCACAAACAATCAAATGACACGATACAAACGAATCTACACATTACTACCACGGCCGCTACCTCCGGAGCCCGCAAAATCATCTTCAAGCCGTCTGCTCACTCCTGGCACGTGCGGCGATGGAGTGCGAGCCTCCGTCCCTGATGTCTGTCATGTTTTAGCACATATTATTAGAATTTAGCAAGGTGAACTAGTTTTGACTTCATTTTAGCAAGTTTAACTATATAAGACTATATTCGAGCAAGTTCAAAGTGTTTTGGTTATATTTGATAAATTTCAACTATGTTTGTCTATAATAAAAAATGTTAACTTAGTTTAGTTATATTTGAGTAAGTTTAGATATAATTGACCAAGTATGTCTAAATAAACTTAAACGAGGTTCGTTTTTACCTAAGCTTCTGTAGTTGGCACCTGTGGCTGGTTTGGCTCGATCACCGGTGGTGGCTCCCACCGTGGAAGCTCAACCTCCTCTCCAGCCGTCATAGCCTGCGAATACAAACTATTAGCATATTTTTGCATTCATAATTTTGAAACATATACATATTTGAACGACAATTACTTACCGCTATTGCCGCCTAAAACTGTAGCATGTACGAGTTGAGATACTCATCTCTGGCCCTAGTGGTTCCGGCCTGTCGCTCTCGCTCTAGTCGGAGCTCCTCGTGAACCCTCTCTCTCTCTCTCTCTCCGGAGCTCCTTCTGTGTCCGGCGAAGCTCGTCCTGGACACTCTGAAGCTCCAGCAAGCTAAACCGGCTGGAAGAGCTAGCCTGCTGAGAGGAAGAGGACCTGGAGGGTCGTGTCTGCGTGGAGTCGACCACTCCTTGGAAGATGCCGAACCTACATAAAGAAGAAAGTTTATTAGATTTTCATCGACTACTCCAACAAAGTCGTACATAGTAATTGTAGAAGATGAAAACTCACCGGCCATTAGGTTTTCCACGTCCACTTGCGTAAGCGGCTTCTGGGATGATTGTTGGTGCGTTCTGCCAATCACACTCCTCGCCGCAAAGCTTTCGTGGCTCCTGCCCATACCTGGTCTATAAATAAGAAAATAAAAGAATGTTAGCTAGTTTAATTAAGAGAATTAAATACATGTGATGAGACAACTCACCAGTGCCTCTGTCGCCGACTGAGAGCAAAGCTGGTCGGACTGTGACGGATCACTTCCTCTGTGACCTCTCTTCCACACCTCAATCGGTGGGGGCTCCTGACCAGTTGCGCGCTTCTATGGATGCACGTGTCAGCACGTGCCGGGTCTTGACGGGTCGGGGCGTGTCGTGCCGTGCCGGGTTGGGTCGTGCAGGGTCGTCGAGCCATGACGTGCTAGGTGTTGGGCCGTGTGCCGGGTCGGGCCGTGTCATACTGTCGGATTGGGTCGTGTCGGGTTGGACCGTGTCGTGCCTGGTCCGACCGTGCTGGGTTGCGCTGTGACGGGTCAGGCCGTGCCATGCTGGGGGTTGGGCCATGTGCCGGGTCGGGTCCTGCCTTGCTGTCGGCTCGGGCTGTGTCGAGTTGGGCCGTGCTATGGCGGGTCGTGCCGGGTCGGCCGGAACCCGTTAATATACGTATAATAAGTAAACACTCACAATCAATTAATTAACTAATTCAAAACTAATTGAACATTTTAAAACTAAATCAACAATTAAATACTTCAAACTAATAAACTTATGAGACTAATTGAACAATAAAAATAATTAAACAATTATATAATAGTTAAACAAACTAATTACAAACTAAACTAAATAACTACTTAAATATTTTAAACTAAATAAATAACCTAATTAAACAATTACAAACTATTTAAAAAACTTTATCTAATTCAACAAACTAATTACAATCTAATTAATACACAATTGCAAACTAGAATAAACTATTGAATTTAATCTTTTTACAAACAAAACTAAATACCTAATTAAACCAAAACTAATGATAAACTAACCTTACTATATAGGCAGGGTCGGGGGGCGGCCGGGAGCGGCTGGGGCCGGCCAGGGGCGGATGCGGCGGTGGCGCGCGGGAGGGGAGTGAACCTCCCGCGCACGTGGCTGTATATTTAGAAGCTTATTTACGACGGTTCTCGGTACCGTCGTAAATAAGCTACTTATTTACGACGGTTAGGTCAACCGTCGTTAATAAGTAGCTTATTACGTCTGTAGAATAAACGGTTATAAATAATAGACTTATTATACTTATTAACGATGGCACCGTCATAAATAATTACCTCTCGTTAATTTACTAGTTTCCTGTAGTGGGTGTGTCTGTTTGCTTCATCCGCTTCTAGGCACTGGCGTAATTTGGCCTGCCGCATTTGCTAGGAATCGCTGGAGGATGTCTCCTACTTGCTAAGGACACCGCGGAGCAAGCCATACGTCACCATGGAGGGCGACGTGAAGACGGCCATGAAAGCAAACGCCTCCTGGCATTTTGTTTTGCTCTACCGTCAGAGTTCAGAGCCACTGATCCGCGGAACTACCCTGAGACAGCACGTGCTTCTGTAGCAATATTGCTAGTATTGCTATCCCTGCATATCAGACACCTGTAGCCTTGGTGCAGATTTGGCAACAGGGATGCGATCTTAGGAAGCATACCTGCAGGGGAAGGAGGAGGGCGTCGAGCTGTATACTGCCCTGGTCGAAGAAAAGGTTGGGCGTAACATAGCGAAATGCAGTTCATGGAACTGACACAAAAAACGAATCCCAGTTTCCACGTGAACATGGCCATGAATCATTTTTTACTGTTGCGTGATGATTGAGATAGTTCATCATCTGCAGGGTGGTTTTCATTGCATCTTGAAATATATAAAGGATAATGACCCTGATTCGATTTGGGGGTCCTCCATTGGCGGGCGGTAGGTGCAACGGTTGGTGCCGCGGGCACACCAATTCGTCCCCGCACCTGTGCAAATCGACGTGCACGTGGTCTATATCCTTACCAATAGGCCGCTTTTTTACTACTCTTTTTTTTTGCGACGATCTCTTTTATTACTCCGAGTTGTCACGTAGGGGGGGGGTATTAACTCTGTAGCGGCATTAGAGGCCATGATAACCTATTTTCATTAAGCCAACCCCTGACACTTGATCACGGATCACCTGAACCTGAACGTCTTTTTTCTTTCCTTTTTTGAAAGAGTTGTTATCCTGAACTTCTAATAAAGCGGCGCATGCTCTTGCTGTACTGCGGTGCATGTGTTCATAGGTTAACAATCCAGTTGTGGATGTGCTTCCTGCATGTATCCAAACTATTGTTGCTGACGATCCATTAGCACCTGAGTAATGGAACGTCTATATTTCCATGTAAAAAAGAACTTCTGATGAAGGAAGTAGCGTGGTATCCGTAAATGAAACCCATTTAGCAGTGGCCCATTCGGATTGGGATGCTCAAAGCCTGCACACTGGTGCTTTGGGCCAGAGATCCCTGCGAACCCAAATATAAATACCATTACGTCAAATGAGGGTACAAATAAAATTCTTCCCTAAAATGACTCGAGAGTCAACATACCGCTATGCACCGCAGTACTACCGCTATGGCCGGAATCTAGGACCGCCCCAAACTTGGGGCCTTTGGGTTTTGAATTTTTGATCCCCAGCCAGGTGGATCTGAAAACCCCATCTACCCCTTTTTCTGAACCGGTGTATCCAGTTTATTCATCGCCGTTTTTCGCTTCCCATCAGAAGACGGGGATCGTGGTCACGTACTTTGTTCCCGAAGGAGCAGAGGGTGAAGCTTGCCTGAGCTCCCCCACCAGCGCCAGCGCCACTGCTACCCACCATGATTTGGCAACGCCCACGAAATTTAAGACCAGATACTGTGTGGTGTGTAGTGTGTTCCGCACCGCACGCAAACTCGCATGGACATGCATGGTCATTTCTCGATCATGAAGTCTCGATCACGAAATGATGCGCTAGATCATTGAACAAATTTTACCATTCATGGAACTTCAAATTGTTGCAGCAAGCTGCTAACACGACCAAACTCAATAACCAGGACCCGATGCTTCCCTAATACGCTCCTGCGCGCAGACACTTGAATCAACAAGCACGAGGATGAGAAGAGGTAACCACGCCCGTGCATTGACGGTGACGGACGACGGACCACACGAAGACATGCCTACACGGCTGCATGGCTACAGCTAGCTAGTAAATTATTCCGAGGTGAAGATCGACGAGCGCGGCCACCGTGTGTCTCCGCCCGACCGGCGGCAAGTGCTCAGGGAGCGGCGGAGCCCGGGCGGAAGGGGTTGGGGATCTCGAAGCCAGGGTTGGGCACCCAGGTGTCGTCGGCGCCGGGGAGGTACTGCCCGTTGACGGCGGCGGGGATGCTGTGGTCCAGCCCGGTGATGTCCGGAATGTTGCGGCTGCCGATCTCGTAGCGCCCCATCCCCGGGATCAGGACCGTCCCCTCCTGGAACGTGTCCGGCCGCTTCACGTCCCCCGCCGCCGCCGAGGCTGCCACCGTCTTCTGCGCGGTCGTGGCCGGGACTGCCGGGTCGGGGCGCGCCGCCGCGCCGAGCCGGACGAGGCACGCCGCGGCCACAACGGCGGCCAGGAGGAGCAGCGCTGACGCCGACGACTTCTTGGCCATGCCGATAAGCCGGTGGGTCGATGTCGCAGCTGGCTAGCTAACCTGATCGCGACTCGCTGTCGCTGATCTATATCGTAGTAGGTCGCTGTATGTTGCTTTTCGCGGTGTGTTGGTAACGCCGACGCCGCGGCCGGCTTTATATAGGGCACCACCCCGACGGCATATGGCGCGAAAAGGCGGCGCGTTTAATTCGCGGCCACTTGGCAATTCCGATCTCCTGCCTCCAAGGAAGACCACGCGCGCGTGCGTTCATGGCTCGGTGTCGTGGGTCTGGGTCGTTGCCGTCGATCGCCTAGCGCCTGCCATGCACAGTCACCACCGCTCCGCAGCGGAGAGCGGAGGGGTCGGGTCCCGGCGCGGGCGCACACAGCCATTGATTGGTGCGGCGGCCACGCTGCCGAGGTTCAACCACTCCGCGCTGCGCTTTATTGCGGCTCGGGGTGGCGTCAACCGTGGGGTGGCGAGTTAATCCGGTACAGCGCTGTGCAGGTTCCAGCGCTCGATCGTCTCTCTCGGTAGTACGCTGATCAGTCCACATCCTATCCTGACACTCGATGATCACCGGTAGAACTGGCTCGAAATAGAGACGGCCGCTGATTAGTTCCGTATCTGATTACTGTACTGTATTGTGGCGAAGATCATTGTTGCAACATGCGGCTTCAGAATTAAAGGTTGCTTTAGCCGGGCTGTAGACGCCGCCTCACTGGAGCACAGTGTCGAGCCAGGCCGGGGAGTACGTTCAGCTCGCGGGCGCCCACAACTAATTTTGCGGGAAGGTAGTAAACAGAAACGACGATTGAATCGTGCATTGATTGAGTCATCCTGGCAGCAGGCTTAACTTAACCTATATAAGCCTTGCTTTGCTTGCTTGCACTAGAACCACAGGCCGCCTGATCGCACTGCTGTAAAAGTTTCGAACTGACGACGGACTCCTTGGGCCTCACCGTACCATCATACGTAGTACATTCCTGACACAATGACTGAACGATTGCTCAGGTTCCTAGGCTTGCGATTTGTTGGAGCACCAGGCGCGGTCCCTTCGTGTGCTGATCCGACAGCGGCTTTGGGCAGTGGCGGTCGTTGATGCTGTTCTGCTCGCTGTCCAATTAAACCTACCCATGTGCTGCACCACGGCCCACGGGAGGTGAAAACCACCACCAGAGTCCAGACGCCGTCGATGCAAAATGGGTGGTTTACTTGCGTCGCTTCGAGCGGGATCGCGGCAGAGAGGTTGATTGAGGTGTACTTCGAGGTCAGTACGCCGGCCAATTAACCCAAAGACGCAAGGCGTGCTCGCCTCTCTGCAGGTTAAAAATGGAAGCTTCCGATGGAGCCCTGCGTCGTACGTCCCGTACCAAATTTGGGTTCCCTCGACGGCACGCTATTCCAGCGAACGGCGAGTTATTTTTGGCCGTATGCTTACGGAGCGCCCTACGCGCGTCAGTACCCAGTACACCACTAGCAGTAGCTACGGGTCAGGGGAAGAGCCCGCCAGACGCCCATGGCCATGGCCTCCGTGCAGTGACCGGGTCCCAGCTCGCGCCCCTGCACGGCCAGCGTCGCGCTGGGCATGCATGGCCGGCCACAACCACGTACGGGCCGGCGAGTGGAGATCGTCAACAAGAAAAGCGGCCAATGCATGCACGCGTTGATGGCGAGTTCGTTGCCAAACCGGGCGTTGGTGGTACAACACTCGTAATTCGCGTCGCATTGATGCGAAACGGAGGAGCATCTGCAAGTGTGTCTCTGCACAGCTAAAATCATCATGGACCGGTCTGCCGCTGCTAACTGAGACTGTTTGTTGCCCCGCCGCGGGGAGAACGGTTAGGTAGTCGAAGCCGCAAAGGCCAATCGGTAAATTTACGAGGTGCCAATACGGCAATACGCATTGCGTTTCATGAGGGTTTCGACTTGGAATTTGGAGGCGGTAACACAGGTGAATTTTACTTGTACCACCCTTGTGCTCTAGGCATTGATGGACATGTACTCGCATCGTATGCCATGGTCTTCGAAAGATCGTGTACAACAAGGACGGGGCCGGAGCCTCGGCTGGCCGAGCTGCGACTCCGCCAGTGCCGTTGGATTAGCAACGTCTGCAAAACTGGCTTGGCTCCATCATTGTAGAAACTAACTTCACGTTCCTTCAGCTTTTGAAAGTCTTCAGTTCCCCGCACCGTATGTGCATCACCACGATGAAACGGTCCATTCCTCAGTGTTTGAGCCTCGAGCATGACCTGCATAGAGCTCGCGGGAATTTGAACATTAGCTCAACTGTTGTTTCACAGAAACGATAATAATCGCCCAAGAACATGTATGGATGTTGCCTCGTGTACCCCGAGATATTCGTACAGGAAATATAGTTATTATTTTTTCCTATTCTTGTGTTTATTTTTTATGGATTTGTCTTTTTGGGAAAAGTAACTTTGACAGGATTATGTAATTTGTTTCGTTTAAATTGGAGAAATGCCTGTCATTATGGGCCTTTGTTCGCGCCAAGTAGGGCTGGAAGCGGCCCAACAACTGGTCCAGGACACTAGGGCTACCTCAGAGAAGAGAAGAGCTCCTCCATCTCTGTAGTCGATCGACAACCATCCCCATCGCCGCACCGCAGGTCCGCTGCTACCGCCGCGAACCTCCTCCTCCCTCTGCGAAGAAAAGCGGCAGCCGCCAGACTCTGGTGGTTCCAGCGAAGAGCAGCAACCAGCAGGTCTTACTCCCTTGCCCGCCGCGGCGTGGTCGAATTCGTCCCAATCTTGGGGTGTCTTCTTTCGCTGGTGAGGAACCCTAACTTAACTTGCTTGGATGCAACTTGTTCTTGGGCGATGGGATCCATTGCTTTACTTGTGAGCTTCGAACCCAAGTTTTCGAGGAAGGAACAGCGATTTGTTGCTCAACTTGACACCCCTTGTCCGACCTAGTATGAGTTGGGTGTTAGGGGTTAGGATTTAGGACGTGTTCTCGGTGGGCGATGCAATAGGGGAAGAACGATGAGCCGTTTTCATCCGCGGACAGGGTGTTTCCTGTATTTCCTGCAGTCGGTATTGGTTAGTTCTAAGCACTGAACAAGGCACGGGGTGACCTTCGCTGGTTCCATTTTACAGTTTCCAAGATGGCTCGGCGAGGATTGATGGAGCAGGACTTGAGCAAGCTTGACGTGACAAAGCTTCACCCACTGTCACCAGAAGTTATCTCACGCCAAGCGACCATCAATATTGGTAAGGATTCAGTCGCTACAGCGAGATTGTACTGTTCTCTGTCTCGGTATCAATATAGATGATTAACTTTAAGCTATTCTGTTTAGTAGAAGAATAATTCAGCCATCCGTCATTAACATTTCAGTTCTATGTATGCAGTACCATGCAATGAACTGCACAATGGTTCTTTAATACATATTTGCTGTAAACCTGTAGCACACAGAATTATTGTTGAGTTTCATTTGCATGCTATTGCTTATTTTCTGATGCACAAAATGTTGGGACCATCCTATTTCTTCTCGATATACCTGTTTAAGTTTTATCCCTGAGACTATAATCTAAAATGTTCGCCACATTATCCTTTTTGGCAAGATATGTGAACTGGGGGAACACTATTATCTTGTATCATATGATTTGTACCTGATGGAGATGCATACGAGGCATTATATATTCTATATTAGAAAAAACCATTGGTCCATGAACATTCAGTTAATTTTGTTTTTTCAGTTTCCTATTAAGCAGTGGCCATTGTATTATAGTCAGATCATATGCAAGCAGTCTCCTGCAGTGGCATAATATTCTTTAACTACTCAGGTACGATTGGCCATGTGGCTCACGGAAAGTCTACTGTTGTGAAAGCTATATCTGGAGTTCAGGTATGATTCACATATTCCAGTATCAAGTGTTCTTTCCAAGTGAGCCAGCAACTGCTTGTGTCATCCATGTTGCCCCAACATGTAACACTATGACACACCTTTTAAAGTTTGATACGTTATCGACTGTACTTTTTGATGTAAGAGGATTCAGTGAAGTATCTGGCAACATCTTTGATATTTCTTGATCGACGACATCTGTTTCTTTTCTTTAGTAAAGTCACTGATGTGGTTCATGCCTTACTCCCTCACCATATGTTACAATGATTTAGACGGGTTAGCAACTGATGTTTGCTGAAGTTCAGTCTTTGTATTTTATATGTTCTTTGTTTTCTACAGTATAATTGATGGTTTAATTTCAATTGTAGACGGTCCGGTTCAAGAATGAGCTGGAGCGTAACATCACTATAAAGCTGGGTTATGCTAATGCAAAAATCTACAAATGTGAGGATGACAGATGTCCGCGGCCTATGTGCTATAAGTATGTTTATCATTCACTGAATGCAACAACTCTCTTAATGCAATTAGCTCCTATTTTTATCTCCTGTTAACAACACAGAGAAGAACTCAGCATGGTTGTTCTAAGCTCTGGCTCATTGCTAAATCTTTCTTTTTGTACAACTCATTTACAAACGAACATGTTGTATAGATCGTGCTTGGATTATCAAATGATATATTCTCTAATAATATCTCGTATGTAATTCAGTGTCTACCAATCAAATGCCGATTAATTTATGCTGTGGAGCCCTTGTACCTATGTATTAACTTTCTTCCCGTTCAATAAAGGGCCTATGGGAGCGGAAAAGAAGATAGTCCTCCCTGTGATGTTCCTGGTTTTGAAAACACTAGGATGAAACTCCTGAGACATGTTTCTTTTGTTGATTGCCCGGTATGATAAAACATAACCTTTTTTCCTCTGAATATTATTTGTAATCATTTTTTAAAGGTTGAACCCTACACTGAGTGCTTAATAACATCACTGCATGCAATTGAGCAAGTAATAGCTCTGAACCACTATCCTACATATAATTCTGTTCACTTTTCTTTCTGTCATTTATGATCATGGCGTGTAGCTGCATTAACTTTATAACCTGTAAATAGGTGTTGATGTTTTCTATTAAAAGGATCATGATCAAAGATTGGACTGTATTGAAGTTAGTCTTGGGAAATGAGATGATCTCAAATTGTTCGCTGATGTTTCTTTCGATATTGGTTCTACAGTTTTATTGATTGAAGATGATAATGATTATCTTTTTGAATAATGCTCATCTCTTTTAATAGGGTCACGACATTCTTATGGCCACTATGCTTAATGGAGCGGCAATTATGGATGGAGCATTACTTTTGATAGCAGCTAATGAAAGTTGCCCACAACCCCAGACATCTGAACATCTTGCAGCTGTTGAAATCATGCGTCTCCAGCATATAATCATTTTGCAAAACAAGATTGATCTTATCCAAGAAAGTGCAGCGATGAACCAGCATGAATCAATCCAAAAATTTATCCAGGTCAATACTGGTTGCATCTCTCACTTGTTATAATACTACATGTAACATGTCTTCTCTTTCATGTTCTGATACTTTCATGTTCCGTGCAGGGAACAATAGCTGAAGGTGCTCCTGTGGTCCCTATATCTGCCCAGTTAAAGTACAACATTGATGTGATATGTGAATACATTGTAAAGAAAATCCCCATCCCTGAAAGGAACTTCACCTCACCTCCTAATATGATAGTTATTCGATCCTTTGATGTTAACAAGCCTGGTTCAGAGGTTGATGAGATCAGGGGTGGTGTAGCAGGTGGCAGCATTCTCAGAGTATGTACATCGTCAAGTGACTACTGTTCTGTTGGGTTATGGTTGTTATGAACTAAGCCACAATATTTCTTTACAGGGCGTTCTGAGGGTGAACCAGAAGATTGAAGTTCGTCCTGGAATTGTCATGAAGGATGAGAGTGGAAATATCAAATGCACTCCAATCTACTCAAGGATTGTCTCGCTCTATGCTGAACAGAATGAACTCCAATTCGCTGTGCCAGGAGGGCTTATTGGTGTAGGAACAACCATGGATCCAACTTTAACACGTGCTGATAGGCTGGTTGGCCAAGTTCTTGGTGAAGTTGGCTCACTACCTGATGTTTATGTGGAGCTTGAGGTTTGTAAACTCTTAGTCCCGTCATGATTTGAGATAAACAGAAACAGCTGTTGCTTACTTTTGTATCCTTGGACCTTGCTTTGCAGATCAATTTCTTCCTTCTCCGGAGGCTGTTGGGTGTGAGGACAAAAGGAACAGAGAAGGCAGGGAAGGTGTCCAAGCTCGCAAAGGGTGAGATTTTGATGCTTAACATAGGATCTATGTCTACCGGTGCCCGCGTTGTTGCTGTTAAGAACGATCTGGCCAAGCTACAGCTCACAGCACCTGTTTGCACAAGCAAAGGAGAGAAGGTTGCCCTGAGCAGGCGTGTTGAGAAGCATTGGCGTCTCATTGGATGGGGTCAGATCCAGGCTGGTGCTACACTTGAAGTACCGCCCTGCCCACTCTGAGCCGTCATACCCTTGACAGAGCTTAAGTTTCGGAAGTCAAGTTGAGAACATGAGTTTGGTAGTCCTGTCTTTATGTGTTACTGTGGGTTCCGAGTCCTACAGCACTAATTTAATTTTGTTTTGTCGAAGTTTTGGAGGCCATTTTTCAAGGAGTATTACTATGAGTCCTGTGAACGTTAGCAGGTCGGGAACAGCTACTTGTGGATCATTATTGCTTTGCATTGGGCAAATTTCTTGTACGCTATCGCACCAAATTGTAAACCAATTCTGTTTTGCTATTTGGTTAGCCTGTTCAAGTATTCGTTTCTTCTTTTCCTGTCTGTCGCAGCACGTACAAGTTTGCTCTCCCGATACGCGCTCCCTGGCATTCCCTTTCTGTTTTTGTTTTATCTTTTTCCTGATTCCTCATACACCTCGAAGTTCAGTGCTGCAGGCAGTTAGGATTCTTTGATTCTCGACCGGGAGTGTAGCACGCGCACTTCGTAAGTTTAAAGTAACGCAGTGCAATCCTGTTCGACCACAGCCCAGGTGAAATTTACGATAACTCATCACTTGACAAATCGATACGGAGCACGCCGCACCGGGTAATAAGGAGTAAGGGTTCCGTACGGACGCCATCACGGAAGATGAGCGTGCAGAGGACATGCGCCGCCACCGAGGACAAGCGCATAGGTTTTGGTGATGATCGAGATCGCCCGGTGGCGCTGGCGCCGCATTCGCGAGAGGTACATCCCAAGCAAGGTCACGCCTGAGAAGACACCATAGGGGGGGGGGGCGCATTGGGGACCGTCCAGGAGGGCGGCCAGTACATCACTGGGCTTGAGAATTGGTGAAAGCACGTAAATGTACGGCCAATTGCTATTATAACACATCTTTGACAAAATAGCACTTACGTTATGGACTCCGCCTATGTTATAATGACATAGCCGGTCCCAAGCCCGGGTAAAGGAGGAGGAGGTTGTGATAGGCTTGGCGAGCCAACAACTACACTTAGCCACTCTCATGGAAATGAAACCCAATAGAAATTCGTTGGGGCGTAACCCTCTTAGCGACGCGCCATATCGGAACCCGGGTATGGTGTTAAGTGGGCAAGGGCCGGGTCGCCACCGCCTTAGTGGCGCGCCATATCGGAACCCGGATATGGTGTTAAATGAGCAAGGGCCGGATCGCCATCACCTTAGTGGCGCGCTACATCATCGCCCGGATGTAGTGATAAGTGAGCAAGGGTCTTTGCATCTTACTCGACGGGTGCAAAGCGTAAGGAAGCTAGCCGAGGAACATAGATTTCGGGTGGGTAGTTGGAATGTAGGATCCTTGACGGGGAAGCTACGTGAGTTAGTAGATGTTGCCATTAGGAGACGAGTAAATATCCTTTGTGTACAAGAGACTAGATGGGCGGGTCAAAAGGCGAGAGAAGTCGAGAATACCGATTTCAAGCTTTGGTATTCTGGTTCGGCTGGGACTAGGAATGGCGTAGGTGTTCTAATAGATAAGAGTCTTAAGGATGGAGTAGTGGATGTTCGAAGACGAGGGGATAGGATCATCTTAATCAAGATAGTAATTGGGGACATTGTCTTGAACGTCATTAGTGCTTATGCCCCACAAGTTGGGCTCAACATGAGTGCTAAGAGGCAATTTTGGGAGGACTTGGAGGATATGGTTAGTAGTGTACCGATAACCGAGAAATTCCTCATAGGGGGAGATCTCAATGGTCATGTGGGTGCAACTAACCTAGGATTTGAAGGAGTACATGGAGGTTTTGGATGCGGCGATAGAAATCAAGAGGGTAAGGACATCCTAGACTTTGCCGTAGCCTATGATCTGTTGATAGCTAACACCCTCTTTAGGAAGAGGCAATCTCACCTAGTGACCTTTAGTAGTGCCCAACACTCTAGCCAGATTGACTTTGTCCTCACTAGGAGAAAGGATAGACGGGAGTGTCTAGATTGTAAGGTGATCCCAGGGGAGTGTGTTGTGACACAACATAAGCTTGTGGTAGCTGACTTTCGCTTCCATACATGTTCTTTGTGGGACAAAGGTGTCAAAATCACAAGAACAAAGTGGTGGAAGTTGAAGGGAGAATCACAAGAATCCTTTAAAAATAGGGTGATCACAGAAGGACCCTGGGCAGAAAATGGAGATGCAGATAGTATGTGGATGAAGATGGCAACTTGCATTAGGAAGGTAGCTAGTGAGGTGTTTGGTGTGACAAAGGGAAATAAACTTATAGATAAAGACACTTGGTGGTGGAATGAGGATGTACAAAAGGCCATTAAGGAGAAAAAGGAGTGTTACAAGAGTTGGCATAATGATAGAAACACAAGCAACATGCTTAAGTACAAAGAGGCTAAGAAGAATGCAAGGCGGGTTGTGAGTAAGGCAAGAGGACAAACCTATGATAAGTTATATGAGAGACTAGGGACAAAAGAAGGTGAAAAAGACATATACAAGGTAGCAAAAATCCGCGAGAGAAAGATGAGGGATCTCAATCAAGTTAAATGCATCAAAGATGAGACTGACCGCATTCTAGTGAAGGATGAAGAGATTAAGAATAGATGGCGTGATTACTTTAATGGGCTATTCAATGATGGGAATGAGAGCACTATGGTTGAGTTGGATAACTCCTTTGATGACTCCAACAGGCGGTTCGTGCGGAGGATACAAAAGTTTGAGGTTAAGGAGGCCTTAAAAAGGATGAAAGGAGGAAAGGCCCTCGGCCCTGACGATGTCCCTATTGAGGTGTGGAGATGTCTTGGGGACGTCGCAATAGTATGGCTCACAAAGCTATTCAACCACATTTTTCGGTCAAACAAGATGCCTGAAGAATGGAGGAAAAGTATATTAGTACCTATCTTCAAAAATAAAGGAGATATTCAAAGTTGTACTAATTATCGAGGTATTAAGCTTATGAGTCATACTATGAAGCTTTGGGAGAGAGTGATTGAACACCGCCTGAGGAAAGTGACCAATGTCACTAAAAACCAGTTTGGTTTTATGCCTGGGAGGTCTACAATGGAGGCGATTTTCTTGCTTCGTCAGCTTATGGAGAGATATAGGGAGCAGAAGAAGGACTTGCATATGGTGTTCATCGACTTGGAGAAGGCGTACGACAAGATACCAAAGTCAGTCATGTGGTGGGCACTAGAGAAACATAAAGTGCCAACAAAGTACATTACCCTTATCAATGATATGTACAATAATGTTAGGACAAGTGTGCGCGTAAGTGATAGTGAGACTGATGCATTTCCTATCACGGTAGGATTACATCAAGGATCAGCTTTGAGCCCATACATCTTTTCCTTGGTCATGGATGAGGTGTCGAAGGATATACAAGGGGATATCCCTTGGTGCATGCTCTTTGCTGATGATGTAGTGCTGGTAGATGAAACTAGAGATGGTGTTGATAAGAAATTAGAGTTATGGAGACAAACCTTAGAGTCCAAGGGGTTTAGACTTAGTAGGACCAAAACCGAGTATATGAGGTGCGACTTTAGTGGTGTTGGTCGTGAAGAGGGAAATGTTAGTCTACAAGGACAAATAGTACCTAGAAGGGACTCTTTCCGATACTTAGGATCAATGTTACAAAGCAATGGCGATATTGATGAGGATGTTTGCCACAGGATCAAGGTAGGGTGGATGAAATGGCGACAAGCCTCTGGAATCCTATGTGATAGGAAAGTCCCACAAAATCTAAAAGGGAAGTTCTATAGGACGGTGATCAGACCCGCGATGCTCTATGGGGCGGAATGTTGGCCAACTAAACGGCAACATGTCCAACAAATGAGTGTCGCAGAGATGCGCATGCTACGGTGGATGTGTGGGCACACGAGAAGAGACCGAATAAGGAATGAGACGATTCGTGATAAGGTAGGGGTGGCGCCGATTGAAGAGAAGTTAGTCCAACATCGGCTTAGGTGGTTTGGACATATCCAACGGAGACCTCCAGAAGCACCGGTTAACAGTGGGATTTTAAGAGGTAGAGAAAATATTAGGAGGGGTAGAGGACGACCAAGGTTGATCTGGGAGGAGGCGGTAAAACGAGATTTGAGAGATTGGAATGTATCCAGAGACTTAGCTCATGATAGGACCGCATGGAAAGTAGCAATTCATGTGCCAGAATCGTAGTCTTGTTTTTTTCTTTTTCTTCTTTTCTCTTTTTCTTTTTCTTTTTTTCTTATTTCTTTTCTCTTTTCTCTTTTTCCTTTTCTTTTTTCCTTTTTTTTTCTTTTTTTCCTTTTTTCCCCTTGTTCTCATATCTCTTCCTCTGTTTTACTTCATTGATATTGGGTTTCATGTCTAGCCGACCCCAACAGGCTTGGGATAAAGGCTTGGTTGTTGTTGTTGTTGTACACCGTTAAAATAGAATTATAGTCAACTTTACCTTCTTTTAACAATTTTCTTTTTTCTTTTCAAATTCTTATATTTTTAGAATTGACCAAAATACCCTTCTCCGTACTTTGTCTCATTTCCAAGCTGAACAGGAGCGTGGAGTACGCATCTTTGTAGATAGTAATTTCTGTTCGCGTAAGAGGATCAGACAGAGAGGAAGTGAAAGGGGGAAGAGAACGCATAAGGCGCGGGACGACACCAAGACGAGCAATGTCGACGCTTGTGATGGCAGCAAAGTTGAGGGGAAGGGGGGTGAAGCGAAAGGTGGACTCGTTTATCACATCAGGTCCAACCTGTAATTAGGTAGTCCTGCTAAATGCTCTAATGACTTGGTTTGTTTAGTCACATCAAATCCTTCTGGCTCACACAATGTTATGTTCTTGCCATTTCTGCAGAGGATCAGGCTCCACAAGCCGTTGAGGCTTCTCTTCTCATCGCCATTAAGGCTTCTCTTCTCATCGCCATTATAGTAGACTAGCCACTTCTTGTTGGAAAATTACGTATTATTCTAAATCTAGATTCAACATTGAGGCAAGTTTCACAGATATTTAAATCTGTCATGCGAATTTTACTGAGCAGGAGGTAGATCAATACAACAAAGAGTAGGGAGGCATATGGACTCAATTTGGTTTTATCGATGCTTTGATAAGCACAAATTGTAGTTGAAATGAACCGTTGATGTAGAAGTTGCAGTTTGTCCATGAGGCAGCGCAGATCGATGTCAACCAGTTTCGAGCGGTCGCGCAGATGCGCTGCCCAGAAACCTTATTATCGTCCCTCGTGTAGGCTTCACGACAGCAACGGTTCGGAGATACCTCTCACCTCCTCCTCAGTGCACGCCAAGAAAAAGGATCGGCGAAGTATGACCACTCAAACACCACAACACAGAATTCCAAAGGAAGCAAGAAAAATAGATGAGAGGAAATTTTTCTGTGTTCAAAGCTGAACGTATCCAGAGCCTTATATAGGCACGACTACTCTCTAGGAGCCGTTTTCACTCAATAACGACCACTAATGGTCGTTGGCCAATTATTGGTGTTTATGACAATAAAAGAATGATGTTTATGGCAATGAATAAATAATGTTTATGGCAATAAACGAATGGTGTTTATGGTAATAAAACGTGCACTAATTCTCTATTAGTACAAAATAATTCAGATATTGTAAAAGATACAAGTGGCAAAATACACTCAATGCAGTCGCGCCACAGTCACACATCGCAAGTCACAAGTCACGCGGAAGAACACGCAAAAAATCTTTCTCTATTCAGCCATGGGTATGAGGGCTACTATACAAGTTGGTTTGCACCATCTTGAAATAGTAATATGAGACTAAAACCAACAGCTATGTTGCTTTGAAATTTCAGCTGAATGGGTCACTTGAATGACCTAAATTTCAACAACCCCCACCAATTCCAAAGCAAGGAATAGAGGACAAAAGATCACTATGCTGTAGTGTTGTTTTATATATCAGTCTTTTGGTATAAGTCACGTACGCGTTGAACTTATACCTAGAATAACAAGATTCATCTTTTCACGACTGAAGAATGAACTACGTCTTGAATTCTCAACCTCTTGTGTAAATATTTCACTTGAGATCATAACTGATACTAGGCTGCCAGACAACATCACCTATCTGAAGCGTTAATAGTCTGCTCCCGTATCTTCTCATGAGCCTTTATGAGAACACACTATTCTCATGAACTGCGGCCTACAGTTGAGCTCAAGTAGTTGTTTCCCTTCAAGGTATCCTGTAGGCTAATATATTTAGAATGGAAAACATTAAGACTTATTTATGTCAACCTTCCATACAGTAAAGTGTACTTGGTGTAATTTGAACATGGGTACATTTTTTATTTACAATGCACTCTTTGGTTACATCAGTCAACTTGTTTTTTCCTAGTACCTAAATCACGCGATCTCCGATCAAAAGGACAGGTTACCATTGTGATGTAACTTCAAGTGGGCATCATACTCATGTTCTTAGACATCACGGAGATCACATTTCACGATAATCCCTTTGTGAAAGAGTGTGCTAGATTATTTTGACTTCTCACATAGCTCGCAACTATAACTCCGGAGTTTTTTATCTTCTTGACAGATTTCAGTCTACGTTTGATGTGCTTGTTGGACATTGAATTATCCTTTGTATTTATAACCTGAGCTAGCATTGATCGGTTATCGCAATACATTAGGATAGGTGGTACCGGCTTTTCAACAAAAGGTAAGTCCATCAATAGCTCTCTTAGCCTTTCAATCTCATTGGTAGCTGTTCCTAGTGCTACAAGTTCTGCCTCTGTGGTAGACTTTGTTAATATAGTCTGTTTATAAGACCTCCATGAAACTGTAGCACCAGCAGGCGTAAACATAAAGCCACTCGTGGCCTTCATCTCACCCACATCTGAGATTCAATTGGAATCACTATATCCCTCCAACACTGGGGGATATCCCGTGTAGTGAATTCCAAGTGAGGTCGTGCCTCTCAAATAGCGCAACACTCGTTCAAATGTCTTCCAATGATTATCTCTTGGGTTTGATATAAACCGACTGAGTTTGCTCACAGCATAGAAGATATCAAGTCGCGTGGCACCAGCTAGATACATAACTGGACCAATTATTTGTGAATGTCTCAATTGATCTTTTCCCCCTCCCACAAATTTTTTAAGCTTAATGCTTGCATTATAGGGAGTTGGAGAGACTTTACAATCCTCAAAGCCAAAGCTAGAAAGAATTTTCTCCGTATAGTGAGATTGATTTAGAGTGATCCCATGCTCACTTTTAATCAACTTTATGTTCAGAATTATATCTGCCGGTCCCAAGTCTTTCATGTCAAAGCATCAAGACAAGAAATATTTGATCTCATCAATCACGCTTGTGCTTGTTCCAAAAATTAATATGTCATCGACATACAAGCACAATATTACTCCATGACCCCCACCATAACGATAGTACACACAGTTGTCTGCCTCATTCACGCTGAATCCGGTTGATTTCAAAGTGTAATCAAAATTTTAATGCCATTCTTTAGGTGCTTGCTTTAAACCATACAGAGATTTTATTAATTTACACACTTTATTCTCTTGCCCAGAAATTTTATGACCATCTGGTTGCTCCATATATATATTTCTTCCTCTAACTCTTCATAAAGGAAAGCCGTCTTTACATCGATTTGATGTACAAGTAGACCATAGGAAAAAACAATCGCAAACAACACTCTAATAGTGGTAATTCGGGAAACAAGAGAGTATGTGTCGAAGAAATCCTCTCCTTCTTTTTGTGTAAATACTTTGGCCACAAGCCTAGCCTTCTACTTCTCTGCATGCTGCTGCCAATACACCAGGATCATCGGCTGATTGGTTCATGGACACTGGGGCAGTGGCCACATGACATCGGATTCAGGTAACATGACTAAGTATTATAAAACATCGCTGCACAATTCCTCTAACGTTGTTGTTGGCAACGGTTCACACATTCCAGTACTTGGTACAGGCTCCATCTCCTTACCCACTAGCTCATGACAGTTTCAGTTACACCGTGTTTTACACACTCCCGATTTAATTCATAATCTGATCTCTGTCCGTAAATTTACAATTGATAACTGTTGTTCTGTTGAATTTGATCCCTTTGGTTTCTCTATCAAGGATCTGGTCAGCAGGGAAGTGATCCTGAGGTCCAATAGCAATGATGTTCTCTACCCCTTCTACCCGTCCACCACACTCGCCTCTTCATCAGCTGAAAGATCCACAACCTTCAATGTCACTCCTGCTACTCTTTGGCATCGTCGGTTAGGGCATCCAGGACACCAAAGCTTGGGAGCTATATTGTCTCAGTTTTTGAATTTAGCTTCAAATAATCGTCATCACATCCGTGATGCGTGTCAAAAAGGGCGCCATGTTAGGTTACCTTTTCCAAGTTCAGAGTCTGTCACATTTTTCCTTTCTCAACTCATGCACTGTGATCTTTGGACGTCCTATTAGAAGTTGTCGAAGCGTCTGCGATCGACACTTCCCCCGGGCCTGCTCTGGGCAGCCCGCGGAGGTTCTTTTTCGGAGGGGCTAGTCCTCTTGGAGAGTCTAAGCGTGGTGGACGAAGGAAGGAGATGATTGACACGACGGTTTTTTACGTGGTTCGGGCCGCCGGAGCGTAATACCCTACGTCCATGGTAAACAGAGGTGCTCGTTGTATTGCTTGGTGCTTAGAACCAGAGTTCTAAGCTTGAGGATGAACTGAGTGCTACAATGTCTACTACAAGGCGGCGTATCGCCGAGCCCTAGAGTGTTGGTGTGCAAAGAGCTGGAAACAAACCTCTTGCTACGTCGCGTGCCCGAGCCTTTTATAGTCCAAGGCTCGGGTGGCTTACAAAGGGGGTCCCGGGACCCGACAGGTGGTCCCGATGAGATTGCCTGCCATCTACCATATCTCGCAGTAATACCGGTAGTTGTCACTGGCGAGGGCTTCTGACTCTCTGCCCTGTCGCCCTGCCCACGCTGCAAGCTAGGCATAGTGGTTGATGATGGCAGGGGCGGCAGGGGATGTCTTGTCGCTGCGTTTATTGGTGTACAACTTCTGACGTTACATGCCTATCTTTATGTCTTGGGAAGGCGTGTCCTGTCTTGACTGGCCACAGGGACGCCTGGCAGGCGTGCGCCGCGTCTCCGCGTCTTGGGAAAGCACGGGTCCTGAATGTCTTGTACGGTAAATACATGGTGCGTCTTTACTCTTGTTGCCTACCGCGCCGGGTAGACAGTGCTGCTTTGATGCCACGTGGCGGGCCCGGAGCTCTCCTCTGAGAACAGGGAGGTCTGGCCCCACAGGACACGTGGAGCCTTCGGAGCTCTACCCGCGGAGGGGGGAGGTCCGGCTCTGCTGGCCACGTGGAGGGCCTAGAGCTCTCCTTTGAGGAGAGGGAGGTCCGGCCCCGCTGGACACGTGGAGCCTTCGGAGCTCTCCCCGCGAGGAGGGGAGGTCCGACTCTGCTGGCCACTTGACGGGCACAGAGCTCTCCTCTGAGGAGAGGGAGGTCCGGCCCCGCAGGACACGTGGAGCCTTCGGAGCTTGCCCCTGCGGAGGGGGCAAAGTCCTTAGACGGTTTTCCCCTGTACGCGGGGGTACCCCATATTGAGGGTACCGACAGCAGTGTAAAAGGCTTTAACTATTATCTTGTACTTCTTGATGAATACACCCATTACCTATGGACATTTCCTCTTAGAAACAAATCAGAAACTATTTATGTCATTGAACATTTTCATGCGTTTGTACTGAATCAATTTCGCTCCCACATTCAGTCTTTTCAGTGTGACAACAGTAAAGAATTTGACAAGTCCTCTCTCCGATCATTCTTTACCAAACATGGCATCACCTTCCAGTATTCTTGTCCCTATTCATCACCTCAGAATGGTAAAGCCGAAAGGTAACTAAGAACCATAAATGATGTTCTCAGAACTCTTCTTTTTCAGGCCTCCCTACCACCTCGTTATTGGGTTGACGTACTACATACTGCAACTTATCTACTAAATCAACGTCCAACCAAAACACTGAATTTTCTTACCCCCTATCAGGCACTCTTCGGTGCACGACCTGATTATTCACATCTTCGGGTGTTTGTGCTATCCTAACATCACTGCAACAACAACTCACAAACTTCAACCAAATTCCACGGCATGCATTTTTATTGGTTATCCAGCCGAGCACAAGGGGTACAAGTGCATGGAACTTGCAACAAGGAAAGTGATCATTTCCTGACATGTTGTTTTTGACGAGTCTTCTTTTCGTTTTGCTACACACACACAACAGCCACACCCCACACGCATAGATAACACTCCTAACCTACCCATACCAACACCTCCTATTCAGACTGATAGACCTTCAGAGCCTCTAAGTCCTATTCCTCTTCAGCATTCTGAACCAAGGTCTTCATCAGCTTCTGCAATCATCATCAAACCAGAATGTCTCTGCCTCCTTGCAGCCAACGATAAACTCTAATGCATCCACACTGCCTCTTCGTGCACAAACCAGAACCGTTGCCCCACATCCTATGACCACTCGAGCAAAGGATGAAATCTTTCAGCCAAGAAAATTTCTGAACCTGCATTCTTCTGAAACTATTTCACCCATTCCATCTACCTATCGGTCAGCCTTGAAAGATCCAAACTGGAATCGTGCCATGTGTGTGCTTTGATTAAAAACAATACTTGGTCTCTTGTGACTAAACCTGCAGGAGCCAATGTGGTCACTGGAAAGTGGATATTCTGACACAAGCTGAACCCGGATGGAACACTGCAAAGGTACAAAGCGCGTTGGGTTGTCCGAGGCTTTACTCAAGAGCTCGTCATTGATTATGAAGAAACTTTTAGCCCTGTGATTAAACCAGCTACAATACGCACAGTGCTCTGCATTGCAACCTCATCTTCATGGCCCATTCATCAGTTAGATGTTAAAAACGTATTTCTGAATGGGACTCTATCTGAAACTGTGTATTGTGTGCAACCTTCGGGCTTCATTGATACCAGGTTTCCATCCCATGTGTGCAAACTCAACAAGTCGTTATATGGACTCAAGCAGGCTCGCTTACATGGTTCCTTCGGTTTAAAAGATTCATTACTGCTAATGGGTTCATTGCATCAAGATCTGATACCTCCCTGTTTATCTTTCATAGAGGAAAAGACATTGCCTACTTACTGTTATATGTAGATGATATCACCCTCATGGCCAACAATACATCTTTGCTGGCTAACATCACTGATAAGCTATGTGCTGAGTTTGCAATGACAAATCTTGGGCCTTTGAACCACTTTCTTAGAATTCATGTTCAGAAGAATAACTCCGCCTATGTTGTAATGACATAGCCGGTCCCAAGCCCGGGTAAAGGAGGAGGGGGTTGTGATAGGCTTGGCGAGCCAACAACTACATTTAGCCATTCTCATGGAAATGAAACCCAATAGAAATTCGTTGGGGCGTAACCCTCTTAGCGACGCGCCATATCAGAACCCGGGAATGGTGTTAAGTGGGCAAGGGCCGGGTCGCCACCGCCTTAGTGGCGCGCCATATCGGAACCCGGATATGGTGTTAAATGAGCAAGGGCCGGATCGCCACCACCTTAGTGGCGCGCTACATCATCGCCCGGATGTAGTGATAAGTGAGCAAGGGTCTTTGCATCTTACTCGACGGGTGCAAAGCGTAAGGAAGATAGCCGAGGAACATAGATTTCGGGTGGGTAGTTGGAATGTAGGATCCTTGACGGGGAAGCTACGTGAGTTAGTAGATGTTGCCATTAGGAGACGAGTAAATATCCTTTGTGTACAAGAGACTATATGGGCGGGTCAAAAGGCGAGAGAAGTCGAGAATACCGGTTTCAAGCTTTGGTATTGTGGTTCAGCTGAGACTAGGAATGGCGTAGGTGTTCTAATAGATAAGAGTCTTAAGGATGGAGTAGTGGATGTTCGAAGACGAGGGGATAGGATCATCTTAATCAAGATAGTAATTGGGGACATTGTCTTGAACGTCATTAGTGCTTATGCCCCGCAAGTTGGGCTCAACATGAGTGCTAAGAGGCAATTTTGGGAGGACTTGGAGGATATGGTTAGTAGTGTACCGATAACCGAGAAACTCCTCATAGGGGGAGATCTCAATGGTCATGTGGGTGCAACTAACCTAGGATTTGAGGGAGTACATGGAGGTTTTGGATGCGGCGATAGAAATCAAGAGGGTAAGGACATCCTAGACTTTGCCGTAGCCTATGATCTGTTGATAGCTAACACCCTCTTTAGGAAGAGGCAATCTCACCTAGTGACCTTTAGTAGTGCCCAACACTCTAGCCAGATTGACTTTGTCCTCACTAGGAGAAAGGATAGACGGGAGTGTCTAGATTGTAAGGTGATCCCGGGGGAGTGTGTTGTGACACAACATAATCTGGTGGTAGCTGACTTTCGCTTCCATACATGTTCTTTGCGGGACAAAGGTGTCAAAATCACAAGAACAAAGTGGTGGAAGTTGAAGGGAGAATCACAAGAATCCTTTAAAAATAGGGTGATCACAGAAGGACCCTAGGCAAAAAATGGAGATGCAGATAGTATGTGGATGAAGATGGCAACTTGCATTAGGAAGGTAGCTAGTGAGGTGTTCGGTGTGACAAAGGGAAAGAAACTTATAGATAAAGACACTTGGTGGTGGAATGAGGATGTACAAAAGGCCATTAAGGAGAAGAAGGAGTGTTACAAGAGTTGGCATAATGATAGAAGCGCAAGCAACATGCTTAAGTACAAAGAGGCTAAGAAGAATGCAAAGCGGGTTGTGAGTAAGGCAAGAGGACAGGCCTATGATAAGTTATATGAGAGACTAAAGACAAAAGAAGGTGAAAAGGACATATACAAGGTAGCAAAAATCCGCGAGAGAAAGATGAGGGATCTCAATCAAGTTAAATGCATCAAAGATGAGACTGACCGCATTCTAGTGAAGGATGAAGAGATTAAGAATAGATGGCGTGATTACTTTAATGGGCTATTCAATGATGGGAATGGGAGCGCTATGGTTGAGTTGGATGACTCCTTTGATGACTCCAACAGGCGGTTCGTGCGGAGGATACAAGAGTTTGAGGTTAAGGAGGCCTTAAAAAGGATGAAAGGAGGAAAGGCCCTCGGCCCTGACGATGTCTCTATTGAGGTATGGAGATGTCTTGGGGACGTGGCAATAGTATGGCTCACAAAGCTATTCAACCACATTTTTCGGTCAAATAAGATGCCTGAAGAATGGACGAAAAGTATATTAGTACCTATCTTCAAAAATAAAGGAGATATTCAAAGTTGTACTAATTATCGAGGTATTAAGCTTATGAGTCATACTATGAAGCTTTGGGAGAGAGTGATTGAATACCGCCTGAGGAAAGTGACCAATGTCACTAAAAACCAGTTTGGTTTTATGCCTGGGAGGTCTACAATGGAGGCGATTTTCTTGCTTCGTCAGCTTATGGAGAGATATAGGGAGCAGAAGAAGGACTTGCATATGGTGTTCATTGACTTGGAGAAGGCGTATGACAAGATACCAAGGTCAGTCATGTGGTGGGCACTAGAGAAACATAAAGTGCCAACAAAGTACATTACCCTTATCAAGGATATGTACAATAATGTTAGGACAAGTGTGCGCGTAAGTGATAGTGAGACTGATGCATTTCCTATCACGGTAGGACTACATCAAGGATCAGCTTTGAGCCCATACATCTTTTCCTTGGTGATGGATGAGGTGTCGAAGGATATACAAGGGGATATCCCTTGGTGCATGCTCTTTGCTGATGATGTAGTGCTGGTAGATGAAACTAGAGATGGTGTTGATAAGAAATTAGAGTTATGGAGACAAACCTTAGAGTCCAAGGGGTTTAAACTTAGTAGGACCAAAACCGAGTATATGAGGTGTGACTTTAGTGGTGTTGGTCGTGAAGAGGGAAATGTTAGTCTACAAGGACAAATAGTACCTAGAAGGGACTCTTTCCGATACTTAGGATCAATGTTACAAAGCAATGGCGATATTGATGAGGATGTTTGCCACAGGATCAAGGTAGGGTGGATGAAATGGCGACAAGCCTCTGGAATCCTATGTGATAGGAAAGTCCCACAAAAGCTAAAAGGGAAGTTCTATAGGACGGTGATCAGACCCGCGATGCTCTATGGGGCGGAATGTTGGCCAACTAAACGGCAACATGTCCAACAAATGAGTGTCGCAGAGATGCGCATGCTACGGAGGATGTGCGGGCACACGAGAAGAGACCGAATAAGGAATGAGGCGATTCGTGATAAGGTAGGGGTGGCGCCGATTGAAGAGAAGTTAGTCCAACATCGACTTAGGTGGTTTGGACATATCCAACGGAGACCTCCAGAAGCACCGGTTAACAGTGGGATTTTAAGAGGTAGAGAAAATATTAGGAGGGGTAGAGGACGACCAAGGTTGACCTGGGAGGAGGCGGTAAAACGAGATTTGAGAGATTGGAATGTATCTAGAGACTTAGCTCATGATAGGACCGCATGGAAAGTAGCAATTCATGTGCCGGAATCGTAGTCTTGTTTTTCTCTTTTTTCTTTTCTCTTTTTCTTTTTTCTTTTCTCTTTTCTCTTTTTCTTTTTTCTTTTTTTTTTCTTTTCTCTTTTTCTTTTTTTTTTCTTTTTTCCTTGTTCTTATATCTCTTCCTCTCTTTTACTTCATTGATATTGGGTTTCATGTCTAGCCGACCCCAACAGGCTTGGGATAAAGGCTTGGTTGTTGTTGTTGTCATGTTCAGAAGAATGCAACAGGTATGTTTATCAGTCAAGAATATTATGCATTGGAAATTCTAGAAAAGGCCAAAATGGATCAATGTAATTCAGTGAGCACTCCAATTGATACAAGAGCAAAAATGTCAGCATCTGATGGTTCTTTGCTTCCAAATGCAACTGAATATCGCAGTATCGTTGGAGCTCTTCAATACCTGACCATCACACGTCCTGACATAACATATGCCGTTCAGCAGGAATGTTTGTTCATGCATCAACCAAGAGCACCACACCTGCAATTACTTAAAAGAATCTTAAGGTATGTTCGGGGTACTGCACATCAGGGCCTTCAGATTCTTAAATCCTCATCATCCAATCTGACGGCGTACTCTGACGCTGATTGGGCCGGGTGTCCTGATACTCGAAGATCGACATCAGGATTTTGCGTTTTCCTCGGTGACAACTTGATATCTTGGTCTTTGAAGAGACAGGCCATCGTGTCACGTTCAAGTGCAGAGACAGAATATCGTTCGGTGGCCAATGCAGTTTCAGAGACAACATGGCTCCGACAGCTGCTAACTAAACTATATCGACCTCCCTCGCAGGCGACAGTGGTCTTTTGTGACAATGTCAGTGCAGTTTATTTATCGTGCAATCCTGTCCAACATCAAAGAACGAAACACACAGAGATCGATCTACATTTCATTCTAGATAAAGTTTTCATCGGTGAGGTCAAGGTACAACATGTTCCATCGAGGTACCAGTTTGCTGACATTTTCACAAAAGGATTACCCTCGTCTCTGTTTCATGAGTTCAAGAACAGCTTGCACATCAAAGGACGTTCAGACCGAGGGGGGATATTAGACGATATTTAGACTCGATACACGCCTTGACTCAACTACCTACGGGATTCTCGCATCTGTAACGATCCTCACGTTCTGTTCCACGATACGTGATGTCCGGCGCACGTCAAGTGCCCGTATCTGTAACCAGCCTATTTAACAGGCTCTGTGTTGATCAATGAGAAGTGTGTGGCGTGTGTCATATACATTGTTTTAGAGCGCTATAATCAGATTCTAAGTAGGGATATCTTCCCCCTTGTGTTTCAAGCTCGTGGGAAAATCTCTCCAAGAAGCAGGGAGTTTAGCAATAATGCTTGCAGCCACAAACCTGTCAGGCAAGGCACATCCCAAACTTGCAGTCTCTCCGGCCAACAGCTGTATCTCGTGAGCTTGGGCAACAATAGACTTTGCAGCATCAATGCTGAAATTAAAGAGTTGCTCTCAAGAGTACAACAAGCGACCGACTTCAGAGATGGCATATTTACGCTCCAGTACTTCCCACAACTCAGTGGGGTCAGTGTAATTCATATACACATCATAGAGATTATCAGGCAAAAGGGTTAAGATACAGCCAAGCGCGAAGTCACACTCAATTGGATAGGTGGCGGTCTGCTCAACCGTGAATGGCATTACAGGGTGGATCACCCACCACAACTCCATCGACATAATCCAAAATTTGACTTTAGTTTGTCATCTCCGAAAGTTTTTGCCACCTCCAAACCTCTCAGGTTTCATTGCATCTGAAGCACCAGTCATAGCTAGAATACTAGAATAAACGCAACAATAAGGTTTCTGGAATGTTGGAAAATTACGTATTATTCTAAATACAAATTCAACATTGAGGCAAGTTTCACAGATATTTAAAACTGTCATGCGAATTTTACTGAGCAGTAGGTAGATCAATACAAAAAAAACTAGGGGAGGCATATGGACTCACTTTAGTTTTGACGATGCTTTGATAAGAACAAATTATAGTTGAAATGAATCGTTTATGTAGAAGTTGCAGTTCGTCCGTGAGGCAGCGCAGATCGATGTCAACTAGCTTCGAGCAATCGCGCAGATGCGCTGTTCAAAAACCTTATTGTCGTCCCTCGTGCCGGCTTCACGACGGCAACGGTTCGGAGATACCGCTCACCCTCCTCCTCGGTGCACGCCAAAAAAAAGGATCGGCGAAGTATGGCCACTCAAACACTAGAACACAGAAATCCAAAGGAAGGAAGAAGAATAGATGAGAGGAAATTTTTTTGTGTTCAAACCTGAACGTATCCAGGGCCTTATATAGGCACGACTGCTCTCTAGGGGTCGTTTCCCCTCAATAACGACCACTAATGGCCGCTGGCCAATTAATGGTGTTTATGACAATAAAAGAATGATGTTCAAGGCAATGAACAAATGATGTTTATGGCAATAAACGTTTATAAAAATAAAATGAATGGTGTTTATGGCAATAAAACGTGCACTAATTCTCTATTAGTACAAAACAATTCATATATTGTAAATGATACAAGTGGCAAAATACACTCAATGTAGTCGCGCCACAGTCGCATTCTTTTAAAGTTAGTGGTTTTCTTGACTTTACCACCAGCTTGCATCTTACCCTTGTAGTTATTTTTGTGGTAGACTTTCTTATCAACCATGTTTGCACTAGCACCATTCTGTACAGCAACAGATGTGCTAGGAGCGTCTTTTACCCTTACTTTTTCTTCCACGTCGAGGTCTATAATCAGATTCTCAGTAGATATATCTTCCCTCTTGTGTTTCAAGCTCGTGACAAAATCTCTCCAAGAAGCAGAGAGTTTAGCAATAATGCCTACAGCCACAAACCTGCCAGGCAAGGCACATCCCAAACTTGCGATCTCTCCTGCCAACAACTGTATCTCATGAGCTTGGGCAACAATAGACTTTGCAGCATCAATGCTGAAATCAAAGAGTTGCTCACAAGAGTACAACAAGCGACCGGCTTCAGAGACGGCGTATTTACGCTTCAATGCTTCCCACAACTCAGTGGGGTCAGTGTAATTCATATACACATCATAGAGATTATCAGCCAAAAGGGTTAAGATGCAGCGAAGCGCGGAGTCACGCGCAATTGGATAGGTGGTGGTCTGCTCAACCGTGAATGGCATTATAGGGTGGATCACCCACCACAGCCCCATCGACATAAGCCAGAATTTGACTTTAGTCTGCCATCTCCGAAAGTTTTTGCCACCTCCAAATCTCTCAGGTTTCATTGCATCTAAAGCACGAGTCATAGCTAGAATAATGGAATAAACGCAATAATAAGGTTTCTGTAATGTTGGAAAATTGCGTATTATTCTAAATCCAGATTTAACATTGAGGCAAGTTTCACAGATGTTTAAAACTGCCATGTGAATTTTACTGAGCAGTAGGTAGATCAATACAATAAAAAGTAGGGGAGGCATATGGACTCACTTTGGTTTTGTCGATGCTTTTATAAGCACAAATTATAGTTGAAATGAACAGTTGATGTAGAAGTTGCAGTTTGTTTGTGAGGCAGCGCAAATCGATGTCAATCAGCTTTGAGCGGTCGCGCAGATGCGCTGCCCAGAAACCTTATTATCGTCCCTCGTGTAGGCTTCACGACGACAACGGTTCGGAGATACCGCTCACCCTCCTCCTCGGTGCACGTCAAGAAAAAGGATCGGCGAAGTATGTCTATTCAAACACCACACTAGAGAATTCCAAAGGAAGAAAGAAGAATAGATGGAAGGATTTTTTTCTGTGTTCAAACCTGAACGTATCTAGAGCCTTATATAGGCACGGCTGCTCTCTAGGAGCTGTTTCCCCTCAATAACGACCACTAATGGCCGCCGCTGGCCAATTAATGGTGTTAATGACAATAAAAAATAATGTTCATGGCAATGAACAAATGATGTTTATGGCAATAAACAAACGGTGTTTATGGCAATAAAATGAATGATGTTTATGGCAATAAAATGTGCACTAATTCTCTGTTAGTACAAAACAATTCAAATATTGTGAAGAATACAAGTGGCAAAATACACTCAATACAGCCGCGTCACAGTCGCAAGTCACAAGTCACGTGGAAGAACACGTGAAAAATTGCGGATACTCGCGCGCGATTATAGTATTGTTTGTGGGCATTCCCTCATTATAATATTGTTTTCTCTATTCAGACATGGCAGGGTTTGGCCGGCGGCGGAGGCAGGCTTTTTTTGGCTGCTGTTTGGTTTGAGTTGGGAGATACTGTTAAAAAAATCAGAGACGGGTATTTTGGTCAATTCTAAAAATATAAGAATTAGAAAAGAAAAGAAAATTGGTAAAAGAAGGTAAAATTGACTATAATTCTATTTTAATGGTGCATCAACAATAAAAGTGCCATTTTAACGAACCCCATGACGTAAGTGTTATTTTGTTGAACCTGCTCGATACGGGTGTTGTTATAATAGCAATTGGCTCCGTAAATGTAGATGCGGTATCCAAGTAGTCGCATCTGTCTTTAGCTTTCTGTTACTGGCTGTGTAGTTTTATGATCTCGGAATGGCCGATCCGGGCTTTTGTTCTGAGCGTGCAGTGTTATATAGTACCCGATATGTTGATATTTAGAATCCTTAGTTCAAACTTTGCACAATGCAGCCATTGGCCTGTAACTTTACTCTCCTGTGTGCTGGGAGCATCTGCAGGTAAACAATTCTCATGCGTAGGAAAGGGTATCACTTTCTGAGCTTTGTCGATTATTCTCGTGAGTTGCTGCTGCTGATGTTGTTTTCCTGGTTCTTTCAAAATAATCTGGTTCAGTTTCATTTTCTCATGTGTTTAGAAGCCGTGTGCTACGGTAATACTCATGGAAGTATTGGATTTTGCCTTCCTGTGTTTGCTGCTCGGCCTTGCAGTATATTTTTAGAAACCTTGACCCCTCCGACGGCGACATTACATATAGCTGTAAATGCATTAGCTCATGTATAGGGTACGGACAGGCGCGGGGCCACCTGTCAGGCCCTGGGCCACATTGTAACTGCCCCGGCCTTGGGCTATAAAAGGACCGGGACAGCCTCCGGGCAAAGAGTTCCGCGTTCGCATTTCCGCAACCAAGAACAACCAACACACTGTGGACGTAGGGTATTACGCTCCATCGGCACGAACCACATAAATCCTTATGTTCATCTCGCCATCGTGCTCTGCCGCTCGAAACCACTAAGTCCCTCCTGAAAAAGAACATCCGTAGACTGCTCTAGAGCAGACTGTGGGAAGTGTCGCAAGAAAACACTTAGACAACACCAATGGGATGAGGGCTCCATTTAGCTTATGCAGAGGACCAGCTACCTGATTGTGCAGACAATAGAATGCTGCCATGATCTTCATCTTGACAATAGACCAACATTTTCTATAGAACTCACCCGTGAAGCCGTCTGGCCCCGGTGCCTTCTCAGCCGGCAGAATTGCACTGCTTGCCAAACTTCCTCCTCAGTGAACATACTGTCCAACTGGTGGTCATTTATCTGCGGCAGGTCGAGTGCTTCCCAATTTAGAGTAGCGGTTCTGGGCGACCTGGTTCCAAGTAGACCCTGGAAATGTTGGTATAATTCTTTTTCCTTCTCTTCCTGTGTCCAAACATAAGCTCCTGCCACTGTACGCAGTCTTGGCACGTATAATTTTCGGGCACGCGCACTCCCATACAAATGGAAGTAGCGTGTGCATGCATCGCCCTCTTTCAACCATATTGCTCTTGAGGCTTGACGGCGACGGCATCTTTCTATGGCCCTGTTTGGCACGGCTTAAACTTGTTGAAAAAGCAGCTTGTTTGAAAAGCTGGTGAACAACAGCTTAAACTTATATCCTGCTTTTAGTTCATTCTGAGAAGCAGCTGAACTAATAAGCCGCTGGAGAAGTTGACTGTTTGGTACACCCGCAGCTTATTTTTATAAAAAAGCTGGTTTAGAAGCTGTGCCAAACAGGGCCTATAGCCGCAAGGCCAAGTACTCGCACTTTCAGGTCCTTACGTAATATAATCTCCTGATCTGAGAGCTGCCGGTCTTCTTGAGCAAGGTCCAGACGATGGATCACCTCGTTTGCCATTTGTAGCTGAATTTTCTGGCCGTACCGAATCGCTGCCTACTCCACTGCCGTAATAGTTTGGCCGTTGTTTGTAGCTTATAGTTCACAACCATTAGTGGAGACCGCCCCTGTGTTGTCATTTCCCAGGCTCGTGTAAATCCATGAACCCCGGTACTCGTAACCAAAATGTCTCAAACTTGAACACCTCGTGTCGTTTGGCCTTGGACGGCTGACACAAGAATAAGGGGCAATGATCTGAAAGAGAAGAGGATAACGAGTGAAGACAGAACCCCGGAAAATGCAGTTCCCACTCCTTAGTGCAAAACATTCTATCCAGCCTCACCATTGTGGGGTTCACAGGCTCATTGCTCCACGTATATTTACGATTTTTAAGCGCAAACTCCATGAGTTCGCACCTGTCCAAGGTCCTCCGGAAGATCACCATAAGCCTTCTATTCAGGTTGGGATTATTTTTGTCTCGGGCTTCATAGATCATGTTGAAGTCGCCCAAACAGATCCAAGGGGTCTCAGTCGGCGGTTTGAGCGATAAGATTTCATCCATAAATCTAGGCTTGTCTGCATCATCAAAAGGCCCATAGACATTAGTGATGAGGAGTTCAAAGTCAAGTCCCCTTGGTTTTACAGTAACTGAAAGTGAGAACTCCTTGAGGATCACTGCTCCTGCTTCAAAAAAGTCTGAATTCCAATCTGTAATGATCCCTCCTCTGGTACCATTAGCAGGAAGATACTCCAGCACGTTCAGACCGACACCCAGTAACTCAGACTGAATCTGAGGTGTGACAGTAGATAATTTGGTCTCTTGCAAACATACTACTCTTGTCCGGTTAGTATCCCTTAACATCGCTTGAACTGTCGCCCGACGGGCTGGCAGATCAAGGCCCCTAACATTCCAACTTATGAATGACAGCCCTTCACTCATTGCTTAACCAAATGGACGACAGTCGATGCAGTGAAGCTGATATAAGACACAGTACAGTATAACTGAGCCCTAGGCTCGAAACTAAACACTGGCACGCACCACATCATGGCACCCCAAGTCATTACCAATTCACGACTCACCAGGTAGTAGAAGGGTGTGGGTGCTCGCTGTCCGTTTTGCTTCAGTGCTATTGTAGCTTCTATTTCGGCCGGCTCCATCATGTTTGTTTAAATGCATCGCTTGTGTGGGCGTATGTGTTTAAAAAATTGCATTAATCAACGAAAGAAATTATCAAACTGAGGTGAACAGAACAACTTGTTAAGCACCGGACACTGTCAGCTTACAATGCTTCATGTTAAACTTCAGTATCCGGATATCAAAATCAGCCTAATAACCACCAGACAGTTTATAACATAAAACTCATCCTGAATTTTCTGTAACTAAGTCGAAACGCGCCTACTAGGACGCGTTGCGTAGCCTGCTCGGCGCGGGCCGGACGCTCCATGGCGCCAGGACCCCGCGCGCGGCGCGCGGGAGGAGAGAGCGCCCGCCGCACCAGCTCCCGGTTCCCCTTCCCCGTGGGCATGCGCGCCGGCGGCCTGCTCACGCTGCTGCTCCTCTGCCGCCTCATCGTCGGCGTCGCCTGCTGCCGGTCGATCGGTACCGCACCAGTTGCGCTCCGGTCGGCAGCCCGAGGACGACGCGCTGCCGCCGCCGCGGCTTATATTTGCCATGCACGCGGTGAGCTGGACCCCAAACCGAAGGGAAAGCGAAAGCTTCGTCCGTGTTGACCATTTGGCCGATGGCGTTTTTCTGAATTTCCCTGACCTTTTACTTCCGCGGGCGCGGGCGCCCAGCGAGTCCGGGTCCCGCGTCGCGACCGCGGCCAGCGAGGCGAGGGCCCCGGCTGGCAAGGTCTGGCCGGTCCTCACCGAAGCTTGCGGAGCCGGGGCAGCGTGACAGTGGCGCGCTGGCTGGACGGCACTCTCTGTCGCTGGCTTGCGGCAGCGTGTGGATTCGTTGGCCTGGCCATCGACCTGATTCGTTCGCCGCTTGAGGGAAGCGCGCAGTCCAAGTCCCGGACAGCTGGGTGCAACTAGTATAGTACTCGCTGGTCTACTACGAGTATCCAGATTTGACCATTCCTTTGTGTCCTCGGCGTCGTCATCGTTAAACTGACTGGTCTTCCAGTTTTGTCGAGTACGGGTGTCCGCTCCCGACCTTTTCCCTGGCTAATTCCGCTCGAGTTTCTTTTAGATCTTGCATTTCTAGTAAAATAAAAAAAATTAGATTGCAAGAACTGTTTTTTAAATCTTGTATTTCTAGTGAAATAAAAGATTTCCTCATAAAATTTCTATACGATTTCAGTGACATTCCTGCTTTTTAAAGGGAGACCGATGTTTCTTCATCGTATCTTACCTGCATGGAGGCCTTCACATTTTTACGCATCCACGACGTCTTCCACGCATTATTCCCGCACCTTATCGCGCTCAAGTTCATTCTCTAAAAGACCACGCTCAAACTCATCCATCACCTTCTGCACGCCAAGCACGGCCTCCGTGGCGCCCAGGTCCGGCCCAGCCCGGCCCAGCCGGTCTCCTGTTCGCGCCTCTTGATCATTTTCCCAGATGGCCATGGAGACGAACCAATCCTTCGATCGCTTCACTTTCAGCTGTACGATGCCCGGTAGATCCCAGATAGCACCGATGCCACGTCGTGCGGGAGGTCAGCGACAGAAGGGATGGGAGGACCACGTCCCGCGACGGGTCGCCGGACTCGTCAGCATCGGTACGGTTCTGCCGGGCGGCGCCTGTCCGGCCTCTCTTACTCGTCAATCATCATGGAAGGGTCTCGTCTCGTCTCGTCGTCCTCCTTTCCTCCGCGACGCATTGTCGAACCGTCTACGTCAGAACGCGCCCTTCAATTATTACAAGCAGTACAGCTCCGTCGCGTCGCGTCGCGTCGCTGGAGTTGCCGGTGTCGTCTCAAAACGGAACCCTACGAGCCGCCGCCTGAAGCCATCGACCTTCCTGATCAGTAAGTACTAAGTAGTCCGCCGCGCCGCACAGTCGCGGGTTCTGCTCGAGAGGAGCACAACACGCCACACGGTTCCAAGGAAACGACGAGTCAGGCAGTACGACTGATTAGGCCCGTGAACCTCGCACGGACACCTGAACAGCACGGTACGGTACACAAGTCGGCAGGTTTACATCAGACAAGACGCAGCAAGCATGTCGCCAGATCAAGGGTGTACGAGAAGGGCAGAAACTAGTAGCAAGCGAACGGCAAAGGTGAGGCCGCCATGCAGATCGACTGATCGACCGGCAAAAGTCGACGACACGGCGCACTGCGCCCAGTCAACAAAAGCTACTTACTGTACGCTACAGCCGGAAAAGTCCAGACAGACGCATCTCCCTACAAAGCCAAGTGCCGGTGGCGAATTTACAGGTCACCCCGACAGGGTCATCATCCCAGATGACTGGCGCCCAGCACGCGCTTGTGGCCACCGTGCTCGTTCTAACACAACAAAATTGCACGCTTCTAAAAGTACAATTTTGTGGCGTTGAAGTTACAGCTCGATTTCTAAGCAGCACGGTAGCTCAAACGTCTACCATGCACCGGAGGAAATAAAAAGGAAAGAACAAAGAATGGCGGCTCCTCCATCAGCCGACCGCCTTCTCCTCGGAAAACCTGGGGAGCTGGACGAGCGAGTTCACCCGCGTCACGCCGTCGAGGCCAGACCAGTCCTGGTCGCGGGCAGCGCCGGCGACGGTTGCATCGGCCGCCGCGCCCGCCAGAGCCTTCTCGTGAGCGCTCCCCGCGACTGTCCTGACCGTGAAGTTCCGGGTCAGCGCCGGCTCCTGCTCCTGCTCCTCCTCCTCCTGCGCTTCACTTGGGTCTGCTACTGAACCCTCGTCGATGCTGATGTTGTCCACAGAGGCCGTCGAGTCGCGCTCGTGGTCCATCTTGCCGTCCAGATACAAGCAGACCACAGCGCAGTCGTCGATCTTTGATGTTGGGTACTTGGTTTTCCATTCACGATTAGCTGCTTCCACCACGGATTTTGCTGCCTTTGAGCGGCTAGGGGAGGCGGACACGATGTCCACGGCCTCCTGGTTGCTAAGGACATCCCAAACCTGCATGGTTTTACAACAGTATTTAATCAGGAAAGTGTAAAGTTGCCAAACGGTGCATCTGGCATGACTTCGTCAAGTACAACCATATAGAAGCTGAGGAAATGAGCCGAACAAGAGAAGACGCAAGGACAGATGGAAAGATTCTAAATAGCATTCGTAAACAGACTAACTACAATATGCTCCTGCTGATTCGACACGAATGCTATTCAACTTCTTTTTTCGAAAAAAAAAGCAGATACCAAGGGAGCTAAAGAAGCAATGCTTCGAAATAGGCAGCAGCTACTGAAGGAAAAAAATAATTATGCCGGCAGTGAGTGAAAAATCAACCAAACAACCTTAATTAGGCTGAACCAAATCTGTATGAGCATTTATGCATCAAAAGGATATTATTAAGCTTTTAGTGACTGTCAAATGTGTCAAGTCGATCCTTTACAAAATTGCACGAGTTTACATGAAAATCATTCTAAATAAGAATAGACCAACCAGAATTCATATGAGTTCAGGTAGGCACGGTGGCAATCGGCATTATTGAGATGCATTGATGATCAACAAGGATGTCATAATCATTTTTTCATAATGAGACGGGTAGTTCTATTTAACTTTTCACTTTGGGAGATGCACATGATCACATCACAAAGATTAAACTAATTGGTCTTGTGGAGTTGAATTTGGATAAGTTTTGATTTAACAATTGATGTACAAGCGCATAATAATAAGGGGTGACGCTGCAGCAAAGGAGAGTGTTGGGCTGGCTAATCGTTATCTATGCAGCAGGCTGGAAAGGGACGGACCGCGGAAATGATTTTTCTTGCACCTGTCATGATGACAGTTTATCAACCAACCCCCAAAGCTATAACATTTTGAAGTCAAAAGACTGGATCACTCGTAGGTGTGGTCATGATAGCTTCACTGAAATGCACGAGACATCCGGGACGCTGAAGCCCCACCATGTGCAGCTACTTAGATCACGAATGCGAAAGTGCGGCAGATTGACATTACATTGCAACTAATCATGTTCTGATGAAAAGAAAGATAAGGGCGTGGGACAGAGATATTCTCAAAATCATATATTTTCAAGCGCAAATATCCAAAAAAGAAACAGAGCAGAAGAATAGCTAGGCAGAGAACATTACCCCATCCGATGCAAGGATGATGAACTGGTCCTTTTCTGTGAGCGACCAGTGAAAGAACTCCGGGACGGAGATGACACCGTAGTCCTTGAGGCAGAAGTCCCCAAACGCCCGGGCCATCGCCAGGCCCGGCGCGTCATCGAATGGCAGCCAGACCCTGGGCACCTCCGGCTCGTCCTGCAGTGCGAACACCCTGCCCCTGCACTTCTTGATCCGCTCCGCCTCACCTGAGACCAAGCCAGGAAGTCAGTCGTGAATCCAAACCACACCAGGGCTGCTAAGTTAAATGCGGGGAATGCAGCGGCGTCGTACTTGGGACATCGGGTTTGAGGTCAACGGTGAGTTGCACGGCCACCATGCCGCCGCCAGCGCAGTCCCTAGAGCCGAGCACGGCGCGCGAGTCCCCAATGTTGGCCATGTAGAGATCCAAGCCCTGCGCGCAGAAATCGCCCGTGAGTGGACGCGTACATCCAACAGAACTGATTTGACATTTGCGCCTCCGAGAGGAAAACTGGATGGATGGATGGACGGGCAAGCAACTGATGTCGTGTCGAGCGGGGCACGTACGAGCTTGAGGACGGTGACAGCGGTGCTGCCGCTGCAGAAGCAGTCGAGGGTGGGGTGGGAGCGGAGGTCCTTGTCCATGGTCTTGTAGGCGCGAGCAAAGGCCTTCCTCCACGCGGCAGCCGTCATGTCCAGCCCGACCTTGGAGGCGCGCACGGCGGACATGAGCCTCAGCGGTAGCGCGTCGCGGACCCTGCGCGACACCAGGTGCCCGTGTGGCCCGTGCCCATCGAACACCCCGCACAGCACGGCGTCCTCCTCCCCACCGAACCCCTGCACCGGCGACAGCTCGTCCTCCATCACCATCACGAACCGGCGAGAGCCCAAATCGATGGCGTCGGGGGAGAAATAAAGAGAGAGAGAGAGAGAGAGAGAGAGAGAGAGAGAGAGAGAGAGAGAGAGAGAGAGAGAGAGAGAGAGAGAGAGATGCGGCGGCTTACATCCCAGACGAGCATGGCGTCCTGGTTGATCCCCTTCCGTCCCTGTTGCGTGTACGCGGCGGCGGTCCGGCTGCGGCCGTCGTTCGAGAAGATCCGGCCGGGGACCGAGCCCAGCTGACCCTCCCGCGGCGGCTTCCACCTCCTGCCCCGCCGCCTCCCGTCCTCCCCTCCCGCGCCGGCCGCCGTCATCGTCGTCCCCCCGCTCGCCACGCAGTTCCCCATCGATCACGCCTCCTCCCGCTCTCCACCTCCAATGCCGAGCTTGCCGGCCAAGCAAGCACCGACCACAGCCACGCCCGCACGGAAAACAGAGCCAAGCAACCACGCCGCCGCGGCGCGCAAGTTAGAGGATTCGGATTCAGGTGTGGAGTGGAGTGGAGAAGCGAGGCGAGATGAAGCGACGGAGACGCAACGTGAAAAGTCAAGGCGGGGCGGGGTCGGGCCTGACTGAAGGTGAGGGCGGACGCAACGGAGGTGAGAACGGAGGAGAGGAGGCGAGTGATTTATTGACGGCGCGGTGCGCGAGCACGGCAGTGACGCACGCACGCGGAGGCAGTGAGGAGTGAGGCCCACAGCTCCGGGTCACGGAGACGGTCAGGCGCTCGTCCCTCTGTCTACTCTCTCGGGGATGGTGGCATGGGCGGGGGAGGGGCGTGGCCCGGCGCCAGACGCGCTGCCGCTGCCACGGGCTGTTTTACTGCGACTTGTTACTGGCGACGGACGGATCCGGACGTACACCGCTGCCGGGTCGCGCACTGCGAGGAATAAACAAGCGGCGAGCAGAGCAGCGCAGCGCGACCGCCGACCGGGTGCCGGGAGACGAACGTGGTTGGCGGCGGCGGTCAGACCGGGGAAGTTCCCAACGGCAACGGACGAGCTACGTGCGGTTTATCTAAAAAATCTTCGTCGTTCCAAGTAACTGCTGTCCTCAAGCTTTCAAGTTGACGACCATTCCAGACACGAGCCTGAAACTTGGACCAAAGACGAGACGGCGCGGAGTAGAGAGAGACAAAATCGCAAGCGCGGCAACGCTGGTGCCTGTAAGAAACGCATCTGAAAATTCGACCGTAACCCAAGATCCGCCCGCCCCTGGTTCAACAGTGGAAAGGGCGATCCCACTTTGGCATTCGTCGTCCGCTTGATCGATTAATGCGGCCAACCAGCCGCTCCTGGACCAGACACACGGGCCCGGCGTGGATCGAGATGATCATTAGCCGCAGACTGCCGGAGACGCGCACGGGCAGGCACCGGTTGGTGGTCAGAGCCCTCTTCTTTTCTGGAAATGAGTTGATTAGTACTCTTTCGTTCTGAATTAATTGATTTTAAAATAGCTAATTTAGTTCAATTAATTCAGAACGGAGGAAACAGTAGCTTATTAATCAGTCACTAATCGCCGTGGATGAAGGAGAAAGATGCGGCCGGCCGGCCGGCCGAATGATGACGGCGACCAACTTACGCACGAGGTGATGGTACTATGGTGGTATCAGGCTCTAAACCCGTGGGCAATCACGACGGTCGACGCCGGTAACTCATGCTCGTGGCTTCTGGTACAGTTGCGGGGTGATGGAACCTGACACTCCGTAAATCGTAAAACGCGTCGTCAGCGGCAAGTGATTTCGGGCTTAAGCATGCTTATCCACCGTATTATACGTGAGGTTGACTCCATGCGCATCAGGATCCGATGAACATGCGCATCAGCATCGCAAATCTGCGTGCAAATCAAAGCCCCATCATCTTGTGCGGCGGGCTATGAAAAGCCCGAAGTCTCCTTGAAGATCAAAGCCCATCACATCTGCAACGTGTTGTTAACAGGCTCAAATGTTAACCTTCGCAGTTTCGCACTGGCACCACCGTACCGTTGGGCTGAAACACGGTACAGAGATTCACACTGACCCAACAAGCAATTTCAGATGGGCCTCACACCATCCGTTCCGTTCCGTTCCCTTGCACGAGCTCCTAACAGCTAGCCGTAACTCCTATCCCGACACGTACCGTACGCTAGCAGCGAACCGAGGTGCTCCCTCCTCGCCTTTGCTGCGCTAACTCCTGCTGCAGCGGCGGCTCCCGCTATCTGCCGCCGTCCCGTCCGCGAGCCTACGACTCCGACGGCAGTACGGTCACATCCACCCTCTCTTTTTTTTTTCTCCTTCCTCGTGGCCGACCTCACCCCTTCGTTTTGTCTCTTTTCTGCGGTGAACAGAACAGATTCACTCGTTCACTGACGCGGGGGTCAGGGAGCAGGAGGAGAGAGTCATCACCGCACCGCATCATCCTCCGATCGCGCGACAGCTATCGGTCGGCGCCCGAGCCGTAGCCGTCGCCCGGGATGGCAAGCCCGGCCCCACTCCGCCCGATCCGTCATCCGGCTACAAGATAGAGCTGGCTACATATTCCCCCGATCCGATTCTCCTGGCCCTGAGATAGTCACCGTTCTAATCGATCGGGTTAGACAACAGTAAGTGCGCGCACGGGGTACGCCGGCCGCGTACGTGCCTACCAGCCAGCCACGCCGTCGCTTTCGCGTCGCCGCAAATCGGTCGATGTGGGTCCTGTGGCTATTATCAACGCTAGCTTTGACTCCGCGCGCGCGCGAGCACACACAGGTTATCTGAATCGCACCACGAGTTTCTTTTTTTTTACTAGGACGGGACGGAACGGGACAAGACGAAGCTTGTACTAGCTGCTAGCGGCGAGGCGACGGACCCCGGCCCGCGGGTGCCTGGAGAGGGAAGCTTCGGCTCGGCCGCGTCGTCGCTGGTTACTGGTTGCCGGCCGCCGGACCCGGCATCTGCGCGCGGTCCTGGCCGCCTGGCGGACAATGGCACGGTCACGAGGGAGGGCTAGCGGTGGTGACAGCTAGTGCTATCCTCGTCGGCGGTGGGAAGCGACGGATGTTACCGCACCGCCCGATATTTTACCACCGGGTCAAAAGCTCGCTCATTTGTTGGATCCAGTTAGCGCCTCATCCACGCAACCTGTAATCACAGATCCTCCTTTCAAAACTCAGGCCAGGCAGTAAATATCACATGCTCTCAGCAGCCCGTCGAACTTATCCCTGGGATAAAAATATCTGCAGCAGCTTGTAGGAGCGGAAAAGGTGGCGGAGCCTCCATCGCACGCACGAGCGCATGACAGCGCGGTAGTACTAACACGACCGGATCGAGCTAGACGATCGATGAGTACGTACCAACAAGCAGGGACCGTGCGTATAGACAGACTACTGATAATATCAGTTCAACCATTAATCAGTTTCAGCTAACTAAGCAACAACAACGCGCAGTTGCTTTCCGCTAAACCACGCAGGGGCGCAAGCAAGCACAGTAAAAAATCTCGCTAGCTTGTCCTCATCTTCGATCCCGGCCGCGCGGACGTGTACACCCGCCATAAAAAAAATCTCCGGTATCGATTCCCCGATATCTCGATCCATATCACCTCGCTCTACCCTCGTGCTGCCATCGACGTCTCGTCGTCGCTCGCTAGACAAGTTGTCACCGGGACAACGACGGCCGCCAGGTGATTACACGCTCTCGCAGCAACAATGCGAGTAACCCAAAATACAAATCTACCCTCGATCTCGTGCGTTAACCACGGTTAGAAGCCGATCGGCTACGCTCTAGCTAGCTATCTGCCGATGAGGGATGCCCATTCACTCGTTTTTATCGCGACCGTGATGCAACACCTAGCACGTACTAGCGGACCAGACGCGGCCACGAGTGCCGGGGTGAAAACCACGCAGCCGCCAGGAGCGGCGCCAGCCACACGCGCTGCCGGCCGGCACGAGGCCAGCTGCAGGTAAACCAAAGCCGGCAAGGTAAAGAAGGATTTCGCGAACCTGTGGAGATAAGATTAGGTTCCCGGTTAATTATGCGCGCCCGATCGAGCCGTCCACACGTCGCGGGGCGCCATCACCCAAACTACCCAAATCGGGGAAGGGCCAGCGGCGGCATGGTCGAAAGCCGCCGACGTTTCGATCCCCTGTACGGCAGCGGGCTCCTCCCGGTAGTCGTCGGCACCGTGCCCGCTGGATCGCTCGTCGCACGGGTAGAAAAATCGAGAGAGGAAAAAAAAAACCATGGAATTTTTGCTCGTTCTCCTTCGGGTTGAGCGCGACGCCGGCGCGGGGAAACCGTCAGGCGGTTGTCGCTGGCCCGTACCGTGCGCGCCCGGAACGGCCGGTGGACGTTGATCGGAGGAAACAGATCGATCGGCATGGGCGACCGGATATGAGGTTATACATCACGTTCTCAGGCATCATATGGATTGCAAGGGACGAGATATGCGTGACACGACAGGATGTGGCAACCGGTCTGCCTTTTCATAAAAACTTGTCTATGTTTACATTACAATTACACTCCAATGGTATAGTCAAATACACACAAATCTTGGCTACCATTTGTTACATTGTAATCAACCCATTATTTTTTATTGTATAATTAACCCATTATAATTATGGTTTGTCTACGGAGCAGGGGCTCATGAAATAGGAAATTACGTATGTGCTTCTATAATTGATAAGAATTTTTCTTATGCGCATACGTAATTTGTTACAAGCTGTATGATATCTACAAAGGACTAGTTAATTATCTGTCTGAATAATGGCATGTAAAAACTATATATTTTATGCAAGGGGAATAGTACTATATCTGATGATTGATGGTTATAAGGTACGTTTTTTTCCCTTTTTTTCAAATACGGACTAGCTAGCTAGGTTACTCCCTTGGTTGATACTTGATACCAGTACGAGAGATCGAGCAATGCGAGCATATACTATATGCATGCAGGTGTCTTGTGCATGCTGCTAATAATTACTGCTCAATTGATCGAGACTACCGCTATTAATGGTGAATACCTGAAAAGCCATGCATCGACGACGTTATATCACCGATTCACGGGTTCCAGTTAACGCCGGAGAGCTGGTAGGGATGCTGGAAATCGCAGGAGGCGGCTGCGGCGGTTTCGGGTGGCAGCGACGTGGTGCCGAGGATGGCATGGTGGGGGTAGGTCGCACCTGCAGGGACGCCACCCAGCGGGTTGAGGAAAGTAGGGATGCCTGCAGGGCCACTGCTGGCACCGCCACCGTCGATGGCGCCGGCGCCAGAAGCGGCGGCCAGGTTTCTCTCCGCCGGCGACGACAGGGAGGTGCCGCCGTCGGTGTTGTCTCTGCTGAACCCGTGGTACCTCTTTGCCGGTGGGAGGATCGCGATTGCTGACGATGCGTCGAGCCAGTTGAACGACGGGGTGGAGGCGGGAGCGAGGAGCTGCTTGGTGATGACAGCTGGGTTCGCCCTTGCCACCGCGGCTAGCTGGCTCAGGGAGCTGGTGGCGCCCGCCGCCGAGAGGCCGCCGCCATCTTCCACGGTAGTGAGAAGGCCGTCCAGGAAGTTGTCGTCGTGGTGGACGTGGAGCAGTGAACTGTAGTTCCCGCCTGCCGCGATGGCCATGCCAGTCGCGGCGTGCGACGGGTACGGCGCGCCCACCGCGTCTTCCACGGAGCCCTCGCACTCCATGCTCCTCTGCTGATCGCCGAATCCGAGGTTCTTGTTGACCTTCTTGTAGATGCGGCACAGCACCCAGTCGTCTAGCTGAGACGCTAATCAGAGCTCGATCAGTAAAAAGGCCAAGAGCGAATATCCCGATGCATGCAAGACACACACGATTAACACTACTAGACTAGACTCGATAGAGAGCTAGATTAAGACTCCATTCCTGTACTTATTTATTAGACTGTCACGTACTTACCCTGAGAGAGGCGGCGGCGGCGGCCTTTCCTCCTCCGGCGGATCCCGGTGGCGGCCTGCTGGTGTTGGTGGAGCTCGTCGCGTCGGTGAGGCGGTACTCGTGCATGATCCAGTTGGTCTTGAGGCCCTTGGGCGGCTTCCCGCGGTAGAACACGAGCGCTTTCTTCACCCCGACCTTCTCACGGCTGCCGCCGGACGCCATGATGGGCTTGTCGGTGCCGGTCGCCTTCCAGTAGCCGGACGTCGCCGCCCGGTTCGGCCGCGCGCCGTTTGGGTACTTGCGGTCCCTCGGGCTGAAGAAGTACCACTCGTGCTCCCCGAAGCTCGCCTTCTCTGATCAAACCAAGGCCGGGGCCATTAGTCAGCCAGCGCGTAGCGTATCGTTTGCGCAAGAACGGGGTCAGTAGCATATGCATGCAACTAGGCAGATGTGCAAATAAGTACGGCCACTGCATATACTTTGATTTAAAAAAGATATATTTACTGTATATTTAGTACCTAGATAAAACAATATTTAATTCTGCAGACTGGAATGAATAAGGGATAGACAAATTGGCACAGATCTTATGGCGGAACATGGCGCGCGCCGCCCGGCCGGCCGCGTACGTACCAGGCAGCTCCCATGGGTCGAACTTGTACAGGTCGACCTCGGCGATGATGGTTACGGGGAGAGGCATGGAGGCCGCCTTCTTCTTGAGGTAGTGGACGACCAGCTCCTCGTCCGTCGGGTGGAACCGGAACCCCGGCGGGAGGTGCGGCGCCGTGCCCGGCTGCTTCTGTTGCGGCGGCGCCGAGCCGGACGACGTGTCCGTGCTCTCCATGGACCTCATCTTCTTCAGCTTCTGCCAAACACCCGGATCAGCCGATCAATCTTATCAGGCTACACAACAGCAAGCTAGCACACAGACACGGCGTGGTGCCTTGTTCTACATAAGCGCGGTTAGCAGCTTACCGGTGGGGATATATAGACTGCTGTTGGGCAGATAAGTCTTTTTTTTTGTTTTGAGCGAACGGGGCAGAGGAGCTTCTAGTGTGAAGGAACGGACAGCGACGAGGAGGGCCGGGTTTGTTGTGGTGTCAGTTAGGAGGAGCGGAGCAGCTGCGCCTGGCTGGCGGGCGAGTGATCCGCGCTAGGATATTTGGTGGCGCTGCAGGCGACGAGGAGGAGAGCCGGCCGGAGACGGAGGTCTCGGAGGCGAGCTAGGGAGAAGAAGCGGGGTGGTGCCGAAGGCATTGCCCCGAGAAATACGGCTCCGTTGCACCCAACCGGGCCCCTCACTGCTCGACACGTACGCCTGCCGCCTCCCATACCGCGTGTCAGCGAGCCACCGGCCGCGCCCGCGCGCGCCCGGGACGCCCGGCTGCTGTTCCCCCGCTCTGCATGGATCCAAGCCCACGGCTCTTGCGTGTGCCTGGTTTCGGCCTGCTTACGCTGATAAATGGACCAGATCTTCTCCTTCAGGCCCGTCCCGAGCCTCTTCCGTAGACCGAAGCCCAGAGTTGCAACCCGATGCAAGCCACTTACCAATTTGTTGGCCTGGGTGCAAGCAAAACCGTTCTCCAATCGTAAAAGAAAGATTTTTAAAAATCGAGTTCCTCCGAATGTTCCAGGAACTTCAATATTCGAGTTTGTTTCTTATGCATCCATGCCTCTGCTCATGACCATGACTGGACCATGCATGCAAGATGCTTTTAATCGGCTAACTTTCCCGTAAATAGCTTCGAGTCCTGCACGTACGTCGTCGGTTCAACATGCCTTTTGAAACAGTAGGTGGATTTCAACATTCAAAAGGGGAAGTGAGATAGAACACGAGCTGAACTCGGGCCTAACCGGCGCGGAATGGAAGTATAGTATAAAATCACATGCGCAACTTCTACCGCTCTACGCATCTCTCTTACGTGTACGAAACTGGTCTGTAACGTATTTCTAGACTAAAAAGCTCTCGTAACGACATCCTATCTTTTCCGATTTCCTAACACAGTGTTTAAAAGTTCATAAGTTAATCTTCTGCTTCGTAATATGGTACCACTAACTTGACGAGCTTAGTTTCCCGGCCGACAGTTCAACGGAAACACGTCCGTCCGTTGGAGTCGTCGACCCTTGAAATAAAACATATATAGCTGCAGCTGAGCTATTGTCTAATCCAAAACTGTTTCGAGTAATCGAGTCTCTGCGTACTTGATCGGACCAATTCTAGATTCAATAAATCCACCGTCAACATAACGGAACGCTGGGATCCAAAAATAAATAAACAAATAAGCGATGCACAAATCAAACTCCAAATGATCGGCGACCATTAGTTGACTAAATTTATCATTGTTTAATTTCAGTCCCGGCCGGCTACTCTGAAATATTATGGAGGGGTGCTTCGGCCGTCGACCTACCTGATAACATAGTATCCTCATATTTTCCCCACATGATTTTTATAGGACATCTACATATATCATACAATACAAGAACAGTTAATCGATCAACGGGGCGTGTTGAGAATTAAAGCATGTGGTCAATTAGAATATACACTCCCCCTTCACAACAATAGACCCTTCTCTGAAAGGATATCTCCTCACATGAACAGGCACATGTTCAACATGTATGAATATGTAATCAATCATCAGTAGAAACAACACTTGATTCACTGGTCTCGTTCTCTTGAGTCTCTCTACTAATTTACATTAGTAGCTGCGACTCGTTATGCTGACCTTTGATCCGGTCAATTCGAAGTTTCCAATGCTCTCTCTGACCGATCAAACCCTGACCTGTTTTAGCGATGAAGATCCAAGCCAAGCTCGTCGATCTTCATGCTGCGGCTGCTTTCAGCTAAACGTCGCAGGCCGTACCCATGTAGCCGCATGCATGCGACCCATGAACAGAACACACGGGGACATGTAAGTTGGATTGTACGTTCCGGATTGAAATGCTGAAACGTCAGGTCAATTACAAGTCGCAGGTCCTGCTGTTTCTGTGGCGGCTTGGAAAAATAGGAACAACAGAGAACAACCAGGAGGGGGCAGAGAAAGTTCAGGGTCGTCAGTGACCGGTTAAACAAGGAACCGCAGGCAGCATCTGAGTATGTATCAGCTAGTAGAATAACGGTAAAGAAGATTGATTTGTTTAATGACACCTCTCTCTTTCCATGGATGCGGTAAGAAAGAGTGTGAGATACGGATGTCGCTGGAAAATGGTGACCTTTGTCCGGGGGCAGGATGAGCTTATCTGATTGGATTGTAGCTTGTCTTTGTCAGCCAACGTGGTCATGTAATCGGACATTCTTGTCTCCTTTTAATTTAGATTTAGACCAAAGGGCAAAGGCAACCTGTGTCATTTTCATCCTTCTCTCACCGTCTTTGCCATTCTCATTTTCTTTTGTCATTGGATGAGCTAGCGCGTGCGTTCCCACTTATAAATGGTCACCGTCATGCATTCATGTAATTTAGTTGAATGAAATCTTGGTCGACTAGAAAATGCGGGTGACTCAAGACAGTTGCGCAACTTGAATCCGCATGCAACTTCAATCAACGCTTGTTATGTTGTTAGTTCGTTCGTTATACGCGTCCTCGCAAAACCTTGCCGGTTATGACCAACCTTCTTCATGCACACAATCTAGTCACAGGATTGGTAGACAAACAGCGATGGCTTTCTGCGGTTGAGCACTAGCAGCCTTTTGTGGAGTTAATTGCGGAGAATAGCAGGGCCGAGCCCACTGTTTTCTACCGCATTTCCGACGCTGCATCTTGGGAGGATCAGCAACAGCTAATGCTGGTCGTCCCGGCAAGCTGCAGGACGAAGCTGCCTGACAAGTTCCGAAACGACCGCGTAACAGCCACGACCCGTTCGATGGTCGCGTGAACTCAAGCACACGATCTTCAGTTGCTCAGTACTGACCGCCAAGAAAACCGAAGAGGAGATGAGAGGTTCAGAGGGGTCCGGCAAGAAGTCCAAATCACGGCACACCCGCCGGCGCGGCGTATCTCGGACTTGGCGGCGTCATCGGGCACGGGCACGCAGCAGCTAGCCTCGTGCTCGGTTGACTGCGTGCTCCCCGTGACGAGCTCGTCTCGGGTGCGGGACCGACGGAGAGGGACGCGTACGTGCGTGCGTGGTGGCGGCGTCCTCCCAGGTCCCAACTCCCAAGGAAGCCTGGCGATTCTGACGTGGAGGCGTGGCGTCGCTCGCTGCCGCGCGCGCGCGCTTTTGACCGGGCGCGCTCGTGCAGCGGCCGGGGGGACGGCGTCCATGCATGCCAAGCGCGGAGACAGAGCACGGGTTAAATGCACGCGTTGATCAAGCCGGGTTAAACCTAGGTGACAAATGAACGCGACGGCGAGCTTCCCCGGCGGGGGGCTGAAAGTGACACGGCTGATTCGAGAATGGAGAATCTGAATCTGATTCTAGTCTTGTGTTGTGCCGCCACGAACCAGGAAAAGAACATGCTGTCCGTACTCAGGGTAGATGTGGAAGAAACACGACGGTTGGTGCAAAGAATTTTTTGCAGCAGACCCTTGCCTGCCCTGTACCTTGTAGCTGTAGCAGGAAATGGTATAATAACCTATCGGAGAGAGAAGAATAAGAAGAATAAGAAATGGTCTTCCCATGACCTATCACCTATAGCATACCCTAAGAAACGGCGCCGGCAACATGGTAGTGAACTCATGATCGATGTTCAGTTCAACTGCATAAGTGACCATTTTGCGCATTCTCATGGTTTCTCAATAATTCTTTTCTGCTGTACGTAACTGAGACACGCATGCGTTCCTCACGTCGCTCTCAACTGAAAAGCAGCATTCCCGGTCATAAGTTTCCGGACCACGCGCAAAACACGCCTTCACTAAAGGTGGCTTGCCGGCACCAAGTTGTACGCATGAACGAATCATCACAGCTGACAGGAGTGGTGCCACGTGTCTTCTTGTTGCTTCCTGGTGGGCCCTAGAGCGTAGCCGGTTTTTTTGTTATACTATCAGTATAATAACCACTTCCTTGGTTCAGCAATCCAGCTATCCTTTTTTTCTTGTGGTATGTTATCCTTGGCATGCGTTTTTGTATAGTACATCCATGCGACCAGTTAATTCTCCGACCACCAATAGAAAGATAAGAAACAGCATCAACCAGCCACACGACATGGACTATTCCAAATTTTCAGGGGCAAGAATTCAACAGTCTCTGGTTGCAAAAGGATTAAACACATAAAAGGGGTGACCACAACCGTGTAGGTAAGAAACAACTAGCAACCCTCAACCAAGAGGCAAGAATTCCATTGAAATTCAAAGTTTGATTCTTAATTCTTCTAGTTTGAAAATTAGATATTATATTGATAAGTTCTTTTTTGAGTGTGTAAAGGTTTTATAAAACCATGTGACAGTGTAGCTTTTCAAAACTTTGGTTACTTTCCATTGTAAATCATGTACGTGCATTCTCAGCCTAGGGTAAAAAGAATTATCATTGTTGAAGTTTGTTTAAGGCTTGTATGAAACCATTCATAAGGACTAGGTTTTCAGCTAAATTTTTTTCTGGACCTTCTGGCAAAAGTGATTATATGGATTTATATAATGTACAAGTATTAGTGTTAGATAATGGTTTGATTGACTGGTTTATGGGGACTCCGGTCATGTCCGGTAACTTGAAATTTTATTAATTATATTCTGAAACCAAAATTTGAACATCAACGATGTACAAGTGCTATAAATGTAATAATTGCTTCAAATTAGCTCATTGTAAAGGTTTCTTTCGCTTGGCCAATGCTACTTATGGCATATTTATGATTATTTCTTTTTGAAGTATAGGCGCTGGGTAGAGATTTGCCATTAACTAAAAGTGATTTATAGGTTACTTTTCTTGATTTTAAAAACTAGATACAATACATGCTGGGTTTACACTGATAAGATAAATACATACAATTGTTGCCAAATAAAAGTTTCGTGTTTGGACTGTGATTGTTATTTCTTCCCAGGGAAAAATGATTCAGTGAGTCGATTCATATATTGTACAATTGGAATCAACATTAGATCAGTAATTTTCATTCTTTTTTTTGAAAATATATAACTATTTAAGGTTCATATGTCTAAAATTCCAAAAGACATAAACAACTTTATTTTAGGAATTCCTAGGAGTCAATTTCATCTCAAACGACTAAATGAGCAACAAAGGTTGATCTCCCTCTCCTAATAAGATATAGTCAACTCGGTAGAACTAACCTTAATGTAAGTCAGTCGTTTGATGGAAGAAAGCATCACATGGACATTCTAAAGTTTACTTTTACTTTATTGCAACTGGAAGTCCAACCTTAAAATCTACAGCCCAATGAGAATTATTCAACAGATGTTAAAAAAGGCAACTCGTGCTGGTATGGTTAAGAACTCCCAGAGTGCACCCGTGGCGTCTTGACTGAGAAAGAAAAAAATTGAACTTGCCTGTTATGCAGTTCTCCTTGAGTACAAATTTCCATTATTTAACATGTACAGGGAGAAGTATATTAAATGATGAGTTTCTTTAGGAACATGCATGATGAATTTGTAGAACAAAAATTACTTTCATCTATGCATGCATGCAGAGTTGATCAATTGATATATAGAAATATCGACATCAATTAATTCGTAATCTATACATTATCTAACAAATGCATATATTTGGCATTCCAAAATAGTACGTCCATTATTAAAAAATCATTCATGATATCAACATGAATAACCATTCAACAACGATTCTATTCCATAGACCGAGTACCAATATATGCCCTCTGGAGTAAAGTAAGCCCGAGTCAATATTCCAGATATCTCTAAGGGTTCAAAGTACACCATGTCACCCTAGCTAGTAGCAGTGAAAAGTGAGCAATAATACATATGCAGCTGGGAGAGAGTAGACTTTGTCCAAAACGCTTCTTGTATAAACGTACTGTAAAGGAAGAAAATAAACTGCCGAAACTACAATGTGAACCCTACTTTCACTACTTCAAACAACGATCCATGCACATATAACACCGAGGACAGAAGGATAGTGAAGATACATGAAGTAGTCATGATATCGAAGAGCCATATACCGTACACACACGTACCCAAAAGCGACGAGAGTGGCAGGAGACAGTGGCATTTGAATCCAACATCGCCATGCAAGGAGTCACATTGCATTGGCTGTCGGTAAAAAATTATCATTAACAAATTTATATCACATATACATTTACATATGCGGCGTTATTTTTCATCAAAACCACACATTTGCGTGGACGGTCGTACTATATATATGTAGCTTATTCATCCTAAAGGGGCAGATTAATTTATTGCCCAATATTTACCCAAAAAGGGATCAAACACTAAACAAAATGAATTGAATGATTAACTTTTCTAAAGAAAAAGAAAAAAAGAACCAAATAAATCCTCTCCATATGTTAATAAATTAGGAGTAGTGTGAACTGTGCAGGGTCATTAACTGGTGGCACCAGCTTTTTGGGGTTTGAAACTTTGAATAGTAGTTGTTGTTCCGTTCAAAAATCAGAGCCTGGAAATGATCGTCGTCTGTCTTCGTTGCACGCTCCTCTCCATTTCTTCAATCCTCTCCAGCACCGCGTTGGCTGCCGTCGATACAAGCTCGGCCAGGTCCCTGCACAGGCCGGGCACACAGTTTTAGTTCCTGCTCGCACTCATCAACGCAGATAACCGTGCATGCAGATAGAGATAGTAATTCCAATAATGGCGTAATTAACGCAAGCACATACCCTGTGGCGGAGTCGTATGTGAGGCCGACGGTGTACTTGGCTTGCCGGAGCGCGAACCGGAATCGCTCGATGTCGCGTGGGAGGTGCTCCTTGGAGTCGACGACGGCCTCCGGCAGGATGAGCTCGGACGGCTTGATGTCGCAGAAGATTGGGATGATGGTCTTGCGCGCTTCGACGAGCATGGCGAGCTCGTGGAGGCAGAACTCGGAGTCGCAGTAGTGCTTGGAGAAGATGGCCACGGCGACGCCGCACTCGCGGATGGCCTCGTCGATGCTCTCCTCCAGCCGATCCCCGGGGCGCATGGACATGTTGTCCAGGAACGAGCGGACGCGGCCGCCGCTCAGCTGCTCGAGCCGGTCGTACAGCAGCCGCGCCACGGTGCGCTTGGTGTCCACCCCGCGGTGGTTGATGAACACGTCGTACGACCGCCGCTGCCGCCCGGCCACGTCCTCCTCGTCGTACTCGTACTCCACACGCCGCGGCGTCATGGGCGCCTTGTTGCCCTTCTTCCCGTTGGCTACCACTACCGCCTCCGCCGACGCGTCAAGCCGCGAGGTGATGGACCGGCTCGTGGACCTACGTGCGAGCCCAGCGGACGCCATGGACGAGACGCACTTAGAGCTAGCTAGGATGCGCGGTTCGGCCGGCCGTGCTCTCGAACCGTAGCAGGCACGTGATCTGTGGCAGCTAGCTAGCGCAGCCGCGAGAAGCTAATTAAGGTTAGTTAGCTCAGGCAGCAGGTGGATCGATCGAGATCGAAGGACTGAGGCGGTTATGCCAGCCGGCACAGCTTCTCAATCTCAGTCCGTGAATGGTGCATGGCTGCGGGACAGGGATACGCTGGTTTCATTTATATAACTATACCCCCCGCGTCAGCGTGTGCGCGCGTGCCTCGGCCTTCTTCGCGGGAGCTGAAGCTTTCGGTCTATCTTGATTTTCTAAAACGGACCGTCTTGGCCATTGTTTGACATTTAAACGAGCCGCCCGTTCAAAAAACCCGCGAAAGGGGACAGGGCCGGGAACAAAGGGGAGAGTCCAACTTTTAACCAGCTAAAAACAAAGAATTGTTTCACTCAGTGTTCACAATCTTTAGATACAAATCTAACAACTACAACATATTTTTTTCTATAGTTAGTATATCAACATTTTCTATAATTAATACAATGAATATATCTTGAAATAGAGTAAACGTCCCACACATTGAGTGAAAGCATATTAAATTTCAGCCCATTAAAAATTAACATCTCCATGAACAAAGACGTACGTTGATAGAGTCAGGGGAACACCAATGCTAGCTAGTAAAAGGTCACGCATATATGGCAACAACGGTCCTGCATTGGGCCCCCCTTCTTCTATCTTTTTCCATGCATGCAGGAGGTCGATGAATAGAGCGGTCACCCGTAGCACGGCAGCAGTATCCAAATCAAAGAGGCTTGCTTCCTCCTCGCACAAGCAACCGGGCCTCCGCTCTGTCGTCGTTGGTGGCAGCACATGCATGAGCAGCCCGTATGAATTCTCGTCCGTTGATTCGTCGCGGTAACCCGTTCAAAAGTTTCGATCGATGGGTCACGATCCCGTTCCGTTCCGTCGCCGGGAGATACGTTCGTCCATCGCTGAGATCCCAGAGGCGAACTGAAGACGACGACGACGACCCCTTCAAAGACGTGCTCCCACGCCTCCGTGGTGACGCGCGGGGGTGCGGATGACGTCACCCGGCTTCGGAGGAGGAGGACTCCGCCGCCGCTCCTGCGTCTGCGTGCGCGCGGGTCGATACGTTCAACGCGTACCACGCGTACCCGTTTAACGATTCGCCGTCGCGCGCGGTAAAGAAAGCGGGTTTCTAACCGGGCGTAGGAGGTCAGCCGAATGTGGTACGGTGGCGAATCGAGCATGGCGACGTGGAATCCACGTGGATTACTCGCGGATCGATCGGTGGGTGGAGAAGGTGACGGGGACCCGAAGATGGATTTGGATCGAGACAGGAGCCAACGAAAGCGACGACGTGTTCGTGTTTGTTCCCCCCAAACGTCGGAGACGTAGACAATCCCGGTTTATTTTGGTACGACGACGACGGGCAACTAATAAGCTACGCCTTTTGACTAGATCACGTACGCCTAATGGGGTTAAAGGCCCGTTTTTCTGAGCTCGTAGTTAAGTTACTCGACTTGACGTCACCAGTGAGACCACAATTCATTGAATGGCCGTAGCAAAATTTTCAGTGTGGAGACTTTGGTCGTCCGACATGCATGAGAAGTTGAGAACGAAACTTGGTAACTGACGACTCACTAGTCACGAGTAGTACTTTCGTTTCTTCTCCTAGCACTTTGAAAGCTAGAATACATAGATAGCTTCAGGATCTAACAAGACCAAATTAAAATAATAGAGGGTTAAGAAAAACACGAGATGAAGTTCAAGGCTTGGCTAGCAGTAACGGTGGATGCAAAACTTGTACGGAGCAACGATTTTTTTAGATAATGGAAAGCTTAAATACTTTTTTGCCTCTACATTGTCGTATACAACTAGTAAATTACAACCTTTGAACTCAATCACTGATTATAAAGCAACAACTTAAAATTAAACGAATGACTGACAAAATCTGTTATTATGTTTCCATCCATACTTGACAAACAACTCTATTGCAATGGTCTCTATTAATATGCGCGTCTTGTGAAACATATTCTTTGTCTCATCCTTATGCTGTAACAACGCCCAATACCGCATCCAGTACGTGGTCCTAAAAACAACCTGCATAAATGAGTTGTATTTGCCATTATCAAAGATGATATTATTTCTACATTTCCAAACGGGCCAACATGAGCTGTTGTCCCGACTAGAATGATCATTTTATCATTTATATCATGATCATGTAACCACTTCCCTAGCATATGTGAAACTGATTTAGGCGCACATAGGCCGATAGCTATGTGGACAATTCTCTAAAGTGACTTGGCATGATGGCAATCAAAGGGGAGATGTTTAATTGTTTCCTTGCAATCACAGAAACAACATTTTTCATTGCCCTTCCAATTCTTTCTCACAAGATTATCCTTGGTTAAAATTACTCCCCTTTGAAGATACTAAAAGAATATTTTAATCTTTAGGGGAATTTTATCTTCCAAATCAATTTATGGTAGAAAGGAGTATTTTGGTTCATCATGTGATGATACATTGAACGAATAGTAAATTGTCCATTTTAGTGAAGATTCCACCTAAATTTATCTCTCCCTTCAGCTAAATTGATATGAGTTACTTTAGCTACTAAGTCATACCATTCATTTATCCTTTCTCCCCCCCAAAGCTCTTCTTAACGATATGTTTAATGGAATGATAGATTAGATAGAACGGAGCAAAGAAAATGACAAACGATCTAAAGACGGTACAAATACAATGATAAATTAGATAGAATGGGCGACGATGTTATTTTGGTGAGAACTAGGTGGCCACATTTGTATCCATTACGGTCTGTCACTGCTTTGCTGTTTTTTTTACCATAGACAGTAAACCCGGGTGATGGGATTTCAAAAGAAGAGATGAATGCTCACGTTCTAGGAATTATTAGGACTAGCTAGCAATGTGCTAAAAATCAGTTCAAACAAGAGCGTGCAGAAATCAAATCGAAATTCATGATGGCATAAACAACACCAGACACGGAGACACCGACGGGTGGGGTCCACAGACGTAGAGACCATTGCAAGTGGGCGGCCGGTGCGTCGTACTCGCCGCCGTCCCGCCTCACTCCCCCCCCCTGTCCTCCGCCGCCCGGCCTCCCACTCCACCGCGCCGCCGGCCACATGTGGGAGCGCGGAAGGCCGCCGCGCAAGCCGCGACCATCCCCGATCCTTGTGCCTCCGCCGCCGCCGTCGCCGCCGCCTCCCCGCTTGCACCTCCTCCTCCCCAGATCCCTCCTCGCGCTTGTCGCGCGCGCCATGCCGTTGCGCCGCCCGTCCCCTGTCCTCCTCCTCCTCCTCGCCCTCGCGCTCGCGCTCCTCTTCCTCCTCCTGTCCCCCGTCTCCCACTCCGCGTCCCGCCTCTCCCGCTCCCTAGTCTCGGGCTCCCGTTCCGGCTCTTCCTCCCCCGCGTCCGCCGGCCCTCCACCCCCCGTCAAGATCTACATGTACGACCTGCCCGCTAAGTTCACCTACGGCGTCGTCCGCAGCTACATGGCGGCGCGGGTCCCCTCGGGGTCGGCGGACACGGCCGCGGCGCTGCCGGACGAGAAGCTGCGGTACCCAGGGCACCAGCACTCGGCGGAGTGGTGGCTCTTCAAGGACCTGCTCCGTCGCGGACCGCGGGACCGCCCCGTGGCCCGCGTGGACGACCCGCGGGACGCCGATCTCTTCTACGTGCCCTTCTTCTCCTCCCTCAGCCTCGTCGTCAACCCAATCCGCCCCCCGGTCGCCGCAAACGCCTCCGGGGCGGCTGCAGCGTACAGTGACGAGGCAATGCAGGACGAGTTGATGGAGTGGCTGGAGCGCCAGCCGTACTGGCGACGGCACAGGGGGAGAGACCACGTGTTCATCTGCCAGGATCCCAACGCGCTGTACGGGGTGGTGGACCGGATCAGCAACGCCGTACTCCTGGTCTCTGACTTCGGCCGGTTGCGTGGTGACCAGGCATCCCTCGTCAAGGATGTCATCGTGCCCTACTCACACCGCATCAACTCTTTCCAGGGTGATGTTGGGGTTGAGGGACGGTCCTCACTGCTGTTCTTCATGGGCAATCGGTACCGCAAAGAGGTGAGCTCCAAAATCGACACAGTGAATTAATTAGAACTAGATTATCGGTAGTGCTCCATTTGAAGTGCGGCTGCAATTTAAATGCTTCATGTTGGCTTGTGCTCTAGACAATGGAATTTTAGTGCCTTCTCTGTAGATATCATTATTAGCATAGTAGCATCGAACTTGTAGTTTGCTTGCATCCAGAATAACGAAATGCAGTGGTTCTTTACAGCTAGGAAGGATAGATAAAGGTTACAATTTGCAGGTTTTCCGCCTTTCCTTGAAACTATATATAAAGGCCATAGTTGTTAAGGCGTCGCTTTCGCTTAAGCGACGCTTAAGCGGTAAGGCGCCTGGGGATCGTAAGGCGTCGCGTCGCCTTAGATCCCGGCGTAAGGCGGGTGAAGGCGGCGGCGGCGCCCGCACACAGAGAAGGCGGCGGCCGGGCACAGAGGAAGCGGTGGCGGCGGCCGGGCGCGGAGTAGGAGGAGGCGGTGGCGCCCGCGCTCCGCGCACAGGAGGGGGCGGCTGGTCGCAGAGAAGGCAGCGGCGGCCGGGCGCGGAGGAGGAGGCGGCGACGGCCGGGCGCGGACGCAGAGGAGGAGGAGGAAGCGGCGGCCGGGCGCAGAGGAGGAGGAGGCGGCGGCCTGTCGCAGAGAAGCGGAGGAGGCGGCGGCCTGGAAGCGGAGGCGGCGGCGGGAGCAGACACTCGCGTTGTGAAAGTGGGGGCGGTGGGGTGACTAGGGTTAGGGTAAATATGTGCTGTTGGGCTGGATGGGCCAAGCACATGTAGTCTTTTTTTTTTTCTTTTTAATTGACAAACTTTTCTAGTAAATGCTACTATATTTGAGATTTTATTCTTATTAGTAAGGCGTCGCCTCGCCTTACGCCTTACCGCTTAAAAGATGAAAAGGGGGCAGGTCGCTTTATGTCGCCTTACCGCCTTAATAACTATGATAAAGGCTAGAAGTTCCGCCATCCAACTCACCAATCTATTGGTTTTTTAATGCTTAAGCCTACCTAGTTGTATTTCTGAACTTTACATTTTTATTTGTACTAAGCCAAACACCCTTCTATACCCTTGATTTACACTGTTGTTCATCTTCATCTTCTTTGTAAGTGTGTTGTTGTCCTTTGCTTAACATTTAGCGAATGGAGTTATATTTGTTATCTTGCTTTTCATTTGTTCTCTGCATGCAGTGTCATATTCTTATGCTAGAGTTGGTCGTTCTGATCATGCAGGGTGGGAAGGTCCGTGATGCACTTTTTCAAATTCTTGAGAATGAGGAAGATGTAATTATAAAACATGGGACTCAATCAAGGGAGAGTCGGCGGGCTGCTACACGAGGGATGCACTCATCTAAATTTTGCCTTCATCCTGCTGGAGATACTCCCTCTGCATGCAGATTGTTTGATGCACTTGTTAGTTTATGTGTTCCTGTTATAGTCAGTGATTACATTGAACTGCCGTTCGAGGATGTTATAGACTACAGTAACATATCAATATTTGTTGAGACAAGCAAGGCTGTACAAGCTGGATTCTTAACATCTTTTCTTCGGAAAATCAGTGCAGAGAGGATTCTGAAGTACCAAAGAGAAATAAAAAAGGTCAGTGCAATCCCAATCCATGCGGTTGTATGCATTTGTAAGATACAAACTATTCCACTTAATAAATCTTTCTGAAGTGCTTATTACTGACCACGTTTATGGTTTCTCCGGTTATTTCACACATTCTTCTTGGCTATGGCGTCATCTTTCTAGTAATCACTATAATGTTCTTTTAGCAGAGACAACAATATTTAAATTATACATAAAATCTTTGAGTCTTTGACGGTATATATGATGCCTGAATGACTTGATGGCATAGTGACATGTAAAATATAAGCTGGGTACAAGAAATTCAAGGAAAAGGGTGAAATCAATCTCATCAATCAGTCTTACCATTGTATGATTGACAAAAAAAGGCCAGTTAGACGAGTTATTACTGCAATTAGGTTGTAATGTTCTGCTATATGTTATCCTTAGAACTGAACAAGAAACTCCAGCTGTGATTGACTGATGAATAATGCTGGCTATACTTCCAATTATATAGTACTCAGTTCACTCCAATTTTCTACTAAGATTGCTTTAAGCACAGAGACTAGGATTTGCTCCATTCTGCCTGATACCATCTTCTTTCAACTCTAGTCTATTCTTAGCCTTCTTCAATGTTGTTTATCAATTGCTTGATCTTTTAGCTATGGAGGCATGCCTCCATACATATCTCTGATGAGTTTATCCTTTGATAATTCGCTCATGCGATTCATTTTGAATGCCTATTTCAGGTTAAACATTACTTTTTGTATGAAGATCCCAATGGACCTGTGAATGAGATATGGCGCCAAGTTTCCCTAAAAGCGCCATTGATTAAGTTGTTAACTAACCGCAACAAACGAATGGTTGAAAGAGGTGCCAATGCAACAGATTGCTCGTGCGTCTGCTCATCAAATCCAACTGAGATTTCCACTGGTAGGTAAATGAGGGAGATCCCCTATGGAGGAAGATTTTGAAGTTGCCGTGCTTGTACAGCAAGGATCCCACCAGTTTTTACTAGATTATCATTAATTACCACAACCATTCAACTTTCCGTAGATATTATTGGTGAATAGAAAAAGAACACTGTTTTGTTGTGTGGCCTTAATAGGTGGGGATAATTTTTGTATGTAACTTGTATTTTTCCTTTTTTTTGTCAGCAACTTGATACCAGTTCCAATATTTTTATTTAGCATAGTGATATTCGGTGCGCAAATTTATTTTGAATTATTGCATGCTCTATTATTATTATTATTATTATCCATTAGAGCTCTTACCTTTTTTTGAAAAGGTCTTACAGAAAATGATACAGTTAAAGTCATTGCATAGCATACATTCAGGCCTTGTTTCCTGGGCCATTCAGACAACCTTTACGTGGAGGCCTATGAACAAGGGCCCATCCAAACGGCCCTTATTGTTTCTGGACCTAGCCGGGCGAATGCAAGAGGCTAAGGAATCCTGCTCCGCAGCGACTGAGCGACCAGAGTGGCCCTGGACCTAGCCGGGCGAATGCAAGAGGCTAAGGAATCCTGCTCCGCAGCGACTGAGCGACCAGAGTGGCCTGAAGCTGAAAACATATGAGGTGCTCACGCATATAAATTCTAATAAAAATATGAATGTATAGCCTATTTTGACATCTATGATCATAGAAGATTTGAGATGCAATAAAAATGTATGAGAGTCAAACCCGTGGGTGGTATTATTCCTAGTAAGCAGATTCGCTATGGACAACTGGTAAAATAGCTAGTCAAGCCAACACGCTTGGTTGTAGCTCGAGCACAAGCCTTGTTGAAAGGAATATATATATCTACAATGCTGCCAGTAATTGTTCCCCTACAGCTCCCCATACATTTCAGCAATATACCAACGGAAATTTGAGCACCCACTAATGGATGAGTTTCTTCTGTATGTGTTCTAAACCAAAATGAATTCTTCCCGGGAACTTCAGGCTGCTACAACTATAAAACATCAAGACAATGGAGACAGTGACTGTTAAGGATTCTCTCGACAAGACTGTTGGTTTCAGGCACCAGCGCAGATGTAATGCCGTTCCAAAGATGGAAAGTGGTAGATTCATTCATAATCCTGGAAAATACTGCATCATGGTGTGCTTTCTCCACCGCGTTATCTGGCTCTGAGAAGTATCTGTGGTACAACATCACGATGAGCACGCACATCTCCAACCAACCAAATATATATAGAGACATTACATTAAAGTGGTACAATGCGAGCCTAGGAGGGATTTTGTTCGAGAAGTTTAACTTGTCAATGAGCAATACAATGCGAGGTCATGAAAATGCCATGAACATACATTTCTTGTGCCTGACAACTTAATGACTATTTGAACATGAATTTATTTTAAGAGACCAAATGAGACAAAACTACTGCAAAATGTGAATATTCTAGTTTGAAGTGATCTTTCTGTTTAAGATGGAAAACAGACATTTGTAAAAACCTGCCCTCAAGTGTTGTTTTTGAGTAGTAAAGTTGAGCCCCCCACCCCCATTCCCCTGCTGTGCAAAAAACAAAAAGAAAAAAATGCAACCACAATAAGCGGTGAGCAAACATCATACCTCACAATATCACTAGAAGTTATGGGGTAAAATGTAACTGAGGGCTCCAACTTTATGTCAAGGTGCCCCATACTTTCATCTGCATTGCTGGATAGATTGCTTATAACTCTTGTCATAAGTTCAGCACCATTCCACTGCAATAGAGTATCATCATATGACGAATAGAACTCCTTAAGGCACTCTTCCAATAAAAGGCTGCAACCAGTGGAATCGAAATGAGAAACTCTATACACATGCTTGCAGCAGTCTTAATCAATTATGTAACAGGTCACATTTGACAACTAGTTAAAAATAATTAATAGTATTTGAAAAGGAAAAGAACTGGAACTAACAGCAACAACATTTCCCTGGTGAATAAAGAAGAATATAATAGACGTGGTACATGGTACCTATTGCACGATGGAAGAAATTTTAAGTCAAAAATTAAAAAGATATTTTTTATCCAGAATAAAATTCATAGAAGACTTACCTCTGTTTTTCAAATGCTAACACAGCACCACTGAAACTAGAATTTCCAAAGAATTGTTTGACTGCACCGATAGAGTTCCGGAGCGATGTTAAAGGTTTAAGTACAATGACATCAGAGTCCAGGTATATCCCACCATATCTGCATATGAATCATGGACGAAAAATAAAAAAAACATATTCTGCACAAAGGAAATGGTTAATCGGCAAATACAGTTTCAACCTTGTAATATTGCCCATAGTACAGGGTATAGTTTGGGAATTCTGCGATTGGTTGTTCAATCAAGTGTGCGAGGCCACCCAATTTTAAATTTTTGTAACTTTGTGGTAGTGATAGGTCAGAAAGGTGGAGACATATTCAAGAAAAGAGAGAAATGGTTGCAGACCAACATATTAAATTATACAACCAAACACGTTGGTATTGGATAGTCCATTCATCACAAGGTTCCTCAAGCCAAAACACTTTGTTAACTCAACTATCTGTACTACTTCAGAATACTAGTTAAATGATTACTTATTACATCCTGCCCTAAATGTCATATATTTAAGAACAGAGGAAGTAGCTTGAGAATTGAGATGCTTGATTTTTGTTGGGTATTTCAAAAAAAAAACTTCAGCTAGTAATTTTCTCTTTTTCATGTTGTTTAGTGTTTACTCATACAAAGTTGCACCATCCAACATGATTTTTGTCTACTTCTAACCCAGATGGAGTGTTAGATTGTTACTCCCTCCAGTTTTTAATTGATGGCATTAGGACAGCGTTACTAGCTCATTATGAGCTAGAAAAGTTGTTCTAACATCATCAATTAAAAACAGGTGGGAGTAATCACGAATTCACCATTGCCAATGATCACTCACTCAAATATAAAAACAATGCATTATCTCTACTGATTCCTAATAGACTACAAAGCAACAATACATGTCAGGAAACCACTTTCTACACATATCTACTATAGTTCTTATATTGTCTTACTTGTAAAGAGCAGCGAGTCGTACTAGCTCACTGTAATGCAAAGGGTAGTGTTTAGTCTTCCGCCATTCGTACCACACCGATGCAAATATATGGGTTGGAGTGCTTCCCAGAAGCTCGCTGAGATTTGGCACTGCAACAGCAACTTTATATCTGCAATAGGAATACCCTTTTAAGAATTGATATAGATGTAGTAACAAATTAAATAGGATTACATGCAACTGTTCATTGTATTACTGGTTGCCAACCTGCCATATGAAGTACACAAGTTATATTGTTCAACATGTAAAGTTTTAAATTTTTGTATGTTTTTAATAAAATAGTATATTTAGCCTAATTATATATTACATGGGGGTATAACTAACAGTTTGGCTCCCACAAACAGTAGATATAGTAACAAGTCATATCCATAATGTTCCTACAACTAATAAGCTGCTACATACTATTTGCAACAAAACTAGCAGTAAATGGTGTTCCAAAGAATGCAACTAGAAATGCTAGGCAAAGCAATGTGGATGCAACTAGTGCCTAAACACTACTAGGAGATTCTAGGCATGCCAGGTGGAGATTAGGTGCCTGGTGGGAGGCTGAAGGATGTTACCTAGAGTCTGGCAGCCGCCCAGATAAATCGCAGTTTTAGAAGACAGATAGCAGATAAATGGAAATCAAAGGGAGAAATCCTCCAATTACAACAGTTAGCTCATACATGTCATGATGTCAATCAATGTTGATCCCACAGGATGACAGGAATATAAACAAGTAAGAATGTGCCATGAGGCTTGCTGAACGAGAATTCCAACCGATAGATGGCATTTCAATGGCAAAACCCAGAAAACGGTCAAGAAGCAGGAACTTTCAAAAATTGTATGCCAAGTAGCGAAGGTTGATCAAGTATCTAGGTGCATCATCTGATATTTGAGAAACGATAGTGTAAACTAGATCCTGAGAAAAATGTGTGCGCCCAATCAGGGCTTCTTAAGATTCTGCTTCATATGTCAATAAGATTTAAGAAAACATCAAGCATTGATAATACATTCAGTCGACCCCTTTTTTTTTCAAAGACACACAAACTAATAGAATGTATAAATTGAACGTGTTGTGATCCTTAAACACTATTATATATTCCAATACCCAACAAAACTAGAAATTAATATATTTCATGTTTTGAGGTTGATATTATTGACGCATTTGATTATTTATTAAGAGGCAGATATTAAGCTCAGCTATTTCAAATAATGGAATTCTAGAGATATGAAAGCTAGAGTAGTTTATTAGCAGAACATACCCTTCCTTCACAAAGTCATGGAAGAACTCCAGCCCCAGAGTTTCTGACAACATGACCACACAGGCATCTGGATGCTGCTGTAGCAGGCTCTCTAGTCCGCGCTGGTGCCGGATGCCATATGACCACTGCGGGCTGTTCCAGACCATGAATACCTTCAGGGAGCAACTTCCATGATTCAAGAACCTATCCAAGAACTCCGAAAAACCCAAATGTGGACCTATTCCAGGGAAATGTCCCCACCTTCTCCCCTCCCCTTGCTCCTTCTTGGAAGTTACTCCCATTCCCTGCTTATTTTCATATGATTGGAGCCTACGCCGCTCAAAATTCTTGTTCGCAGGCTTCTCAATCTCTGCAAGGATCATCCGCTGGACCATTCGGTCGCCACGGGTCAGAGAGGTGAGGCCGGAGCTATCTGGGTCTTGGAGCAGAGGATGGTTGCGTGGATTGAGGTATTCCAAGTTGGAGCGGAGCATTCGATCGCGCCGGAGGTAGTCTGCCTTCCCCTCCAGCCACCGCGCCCACCCGGCGCGGAGCCGCGTCTCGGCGCTGCCAGAGGCGGGCTTCAGCAGCAGCGCGTCCTCGATGCCGCCAATGGACGAGATCTCCACCCGCAGGTCCAGATCCACCAGCTCGTCGTCCGATCCAAAGACCGCTGCAGCGATCCGGCGCGAGGCGTCGAGGTGTGGTATCCCCACGGGCAGGGCGTCGACGGCGGTGGGAGGGCGGAAGGGCAGGCGGGCGGCGCCGAAGGCGTGGTCCCAGACAAGGGACGTGGCGGCCGTGGATGCGGACACGTCGTCGGTCGCGTCGGTGCCGGCGGCGTCCTCGTCCAGCACGTCGAGCTCGTCGATGCGGTCGTCGTCGGGGTTGGCGACGGAGCCTTCGCCCTCGGTGGTGGCAGCGGTGGTGGTGACAGTAAGCACCGAGTCGAGCGCGGCGGCCAGGTCCCTGTCCTCCTCATCGGCGAGGAGCGCGGAGGTGTTGACGTTGGCCGCGGGCGTGGAGGAGCGGGAGCGGGAGGTAGGAAAGGAAGACGAGGAGGAAGAGGAGAGACGGGAGTGGAGGACGGCGAGGGAGAGCAGGAGGAGGAGCGCCGCGGCCACGGCGCAGAGCTGGGGGCCCAGCCCGGAGCGCCGCCGCGCCGGGTGGGAGTGCGTGCGCGGCAACATGGACGTCTCGGCGGTTCGAGAGGGTGGGGGGCTGGATGCGTTGCGAGTTGCGACGCCGCTTTCCCTGCGCTGCCGCCTCCCCCAGCACCAGAAGCCGCGCGTCGGTAGGCGTGGGTTTCTTCGTGTTTAAACCACGCCGACGCCTGGCAGTCGGTAGCAGTTCACGCAGCGTCACCAACTAGCTTTACCAACCATGGCCAGGCAGAGGCAGCTGACTTGCAACTGATGTGTGTACTGATAAGTGGGATAAAAAAGAGGACTTGAGCATCAAGAATTAAGCTACATTTTCAGAAGTTCAGACCAAAAGTTACAAGTTCATAACAATCGCATAAACAACAAGAAGCAAAAAAAGGATACTACTACAGATGTTCCGAAACAATAAGAGCATGGTCTTCTCATCCCTGAAGCATCTGATCAATCTCCATCACCTTCGATCTTTGGCCACCCAATCTCAGCTTGCGACTTGACAAACGAAGCTAGGAGCTTGATATCGTCTTCCGAGAGTCGGGGACCGAAGGTACACTGTCCTCTTGGCGTGCATCTCTCTCCGAAGCCCTTAGCAAAATGAAATGAACAGCTATCACGCTTCAAATCTTTTACAATTTTAGAGTTTCTAGACCCACACCGCGTTATTTAACTTACCGGCATTCTTCCCTTCCCATAGTATGTGATGTTATATAATTCCTCCTCCGTGGCAACTCCGTTTCTGCAACAAATTCGCCTGCCTGTCTGAGTCTAGCAATGAGCAGTACAACCGTAGGAACATATCTCAGTTTGCCATATGACAGGCAACATGGCTTTACTTGTACCTCTCGAGATCCTTCATGAAAAGAGTAGCGCCCTGGGTGCGACCGAGCAGCAAGTTGGGAATGAACCATGATCAGAACTTGTAATTTGAGCTGCATAAGGATGTCAGCAAACTCACTGGCTGTAGGATGTTTCCTCCCATGTCGTGGCAACCGATGCACGCCTTCCGGAACAGCGCTGCGCCTTCTGAAGCTGGTTGGGCAGAAGGAAAATCACCGCTTCAGTATGTGATAATTTTACATGTATGAATTGAAGAGTGTAATACTAATGTTCCTCCGCTAGTTCCATTGAACTATGCGCACATGCTGTCACTGTCCAACAACCAACAAGAACAATGGTCGCCGAATCTCGACGCCACGGAAGTTTTAGGCTAATCCAAAACGCCATTTGTAACATCATCATTTTTTTCCCATACATAGCATTCCAATCCGCGATTCACAGAAAACCAATTTGGTTTCGTGAATCTCGGTACAAGCAAGAACTGGAGTCTGGAGAAACCTGGCGGGGCAGAAGCAGGGAGACCAGGCGGTGCAGCGGCAAGGAGAAGAGCCGCAGCCAAGAACGGCGCCGCCGCGCGCCCCGTCCCGACGGTTGCGGCGACGGCGAAACGTGCGACACGGCCTGGGCGCTCCTGCTTTAGGCTGTCCCCACAGCAGCACGCCGCCTTGCCCCGAGCGACGGGGAAACAAGAGGAGGAAGCGTCGTGAGACGGGATCGGTGGCCGCGCGGCCAAAGGAAGCCGCTGCATCACGCGTCGCCGGCGTCCTTGCCGAGGGCAGGCAGGCAGTGCTAATCTAGATGAGCTGGAGCTCGAGCTAGGTGCCGGCGTGCCGCTCGCTAAGCTTGGTTCCGGTGGATGCCACGTAGCAGTAGCACAGAGACTTGGGCTGCAAGGTGAGAATGGATTTGGTTGGTACGGCGAGCTCGTGAGTGATGTCTATGCTGAACGACGATTGGTTCAATCTGGCCCGGCCCCGAGAAATTATGGCTCAGAGCCACTAACCCAAATTCAATTAGCACATCAATGAACATGAATGAACAGGTAATTGCAGTCACCACCAGTTTACGGCCTTGTTTGGCACCAACTTCTAAACCAGATTTTTCATAAAAATAAGCTAAACATATGTCAAACAGCCAGCTTGTCGAAGTGTTCGTTCGACACTTTCCCCGGGCCTACACTGGGCAGCCCACAGAGGTTCTTTTTTCGGTGGGGCTAGTCCCTTGCGGAGAGCTTACGCGGATGGACGAGTTAGTAAGAGCTTGACACGGTGAGTTTTACGTGGTTCAGGCCGCCGGAGCGTAAAACCCTACGTCCACGGCGAGCTATGGAGCTCGTTGTATTGCTTGCTGCTCAGGGCCGGAGTCCTGAGCTTGGGGGTGAGTTACAACTTGGGAGTGAATGGCTAGCGTATGAGTTGCAAAAGTGCGAACCCTTGCTATCGTCGCCTACCCGAGCCTTTTATAGTCCAAGACTCGGGCGGCTTACAAGGGGGCCGGGACCCGACAGGTGGTCCCGGGAAGATTGTCTATCATCTACCGTATCTGCAGTTATGCCGGTAGTTGTCTCTGGTCGAAGGCTTCTGAGTCTTCGTCTTGCTGCCCTGCCTATGCCGCATGCTAGTCGTAGTGGTTGATGACGGCGCAGGCGGCATGGGATGTCTTGTCACGGTGTTTATTGGCTGGCATGTTCTGACACCGCGCGCCAGTCTGTGATGCGACTGGGCGCAACGGCACCTGACAGAGGCGTGCTCCGCGTCTCCGCGTCTTGGGAAGACGCGGGCCTTGAATACCTTGTACGGGCAAGGTATGGGGCATCTTTACGCCCGCTGCCTATCTCTCGGGGGCAGGCAGCGCCGTTCTTCTGGCCACGTGGCGGGCCCGGAGCCCTTCTCAGAGGAGAGGAGGCTCCGACCCGCGGGGCACGTGGGGCCTCCGGACCTCTCCCCGCGGAGGGGGAGGTCCGGCTTCTGTCGGCCACGTGGCGGGCCCGGAGCTCTTCTCTGAGGAGGGGGAGGTCCGGCCCCGCCGGATGCGTGGCGCCTTCGGACCTCTCTCCCGCGGAGGGGGAGGTCCGGCTTCTGTATGCCACGTGGCGGGCCCGAAGCTCTCCTCTAAGGAGAGGGAGGTCCGGCCCCGCCGGACGCGTGGCGCCTTCGGAGCTCTCCCTGCGGAGAAGGGCGAGTTCCTTAGGCATTTTCCCCTGTGCGCGGGGGTACCCCATATCTCAAGTACCGACAGTGGCCCCCGGGCCCATCTCGGGGGAGATAGCGAGCCCGAGGTGGGACCTCCGTCTCTTCCGATCCGCGGGATCGTGAGAGCGTGCGCTCACTTGATGGTTGCCTTTACTGCGGCGGTTCCCAAGACTGCCACTTCTGCACGTTGCGGCGCTTTCTTCGGGAACCGCCGAAGTGCCTTGCCGGCTCATCTTCTCAGGAGACTGACTCCTTGACCCACCGCTTCAGTTGGGCGGCTTGGGTCCACCTGTCATCGGCACTCGGTGTAGGAGCCGAAGCGGTCGCCGATGCGGCGTATTCGGAGAGTTCCGAATCGCTTGGACTCGTACCCAGAGGGTGGGAAAAGAAACCGCCACAGGGGTCGCTCCCCTTATAAGGCCTCTAGCCATTGCGCCTCCCTCGAGTCTCTGCGGTCTTGTCGTCTTCCATGGCTCCCAACCAGCCTTTCAGGGGGAGAATCGCTCTCGATTTCCCCCAGCAACGGCGTCTGCACCAAACCTGGGACCCAGGGAGCCTGTCTGTCTTGCCTCTAGAGGTGGCGCCTCCAAGGGGTCTCTGGTTTGTCCTCCCGACGGGGCCCTTCCTTGGTGACGGCAGGCAGAAAGCTCCTTGGCGTTGCGTCCCTTCTCAGGTGGTGGAGTCTTCAAAGAAGCCGCTGAAGCACCAAGGAGAATCCCAGGCAGCAGAGTCTCCAAGAAGACCGCTGAAGCTGCGGAGGGGGGGCCTCAGGAGCACCCTTGATGACACCGGCTTTTGCGCAGGTGATGAGGGAAGGAGGCTCCAGGAGCATCTTTGATGACACCGGCTTTTGCGCCGGTGATGAGGGAACTTCAGGAGAAGGAAACCGCTGATGCACCATGGAGGATCCCAGATGGCAGAGTCTCCAGGAAGACCGCTGAAGCTGCGGAGGGGACCTCAGGAGCTCCCTCGGTGACACCGGCTTTTGTGCCGGTGATGAGGGAGGCGATTCCTGCGCTTGGGTCATAGAGCGGGAGAGTGCCGCCAGGGCTGAAGCCTGGTGATGCGGCCGTTCTTGCAACTTCTAGATTCTAGTCGTGTCAGGAGACCCTTGGGGCTTGTTTCTTCCTTTTTCATCGAGTTTGTATCCCAGCTCATGGAGCCATGAATACATGAACTCCTATGACCCTTCGTGCCTGCGACGTTTTTCGTCTCCTTCCTGGTTTTGCCCGACCGAGCCCTTAGCTCCGCAAGGTGCTCAGGGGCCTTCACTAATCTCGACGTTCTGCTCCGGTGCCTTGCCCGGGTCCTCATTACATTGAGGGCCCCAGAGGTCCTCGGGCCCCGCCTCATGAGGATGGGGAGGCCCGGGTCAGGCGGCCACGTGGCGGATCCGGAGCTCTCCTCTGAGGAGGGGAAGGTCCGGACCCGCGGTATACGTGGGGTCTCCGGGCCCCTCCCCTCGGAGAGGGGGGGGTGTTCGGTCCCGCTGGACCCGTATATCCTTCGGTCTTGCCTTGGAGTTCCGGTCTTGCGTGATCCCGTAGTGGCTCCCTTGGCCGGGGCGTCCCATTGGTCAGGTGCTCCCACCACATTCCTATAGGGATTCGAGGCCGAGAGGTCCTGCACACAAGTAGGGAAAAAGTAATCCTCCTTGGGGGCTCCCCCTCCCTTATCTCATAGTCTTATTTGACTTATAGTCCCTAACCATATGCTTGGTGCTTAGGGACTGTAGGGAGGGGGAGCTGAGCACATGGCAACCATGCACTGCAAGGGTGGTTATAAAAAACTTAGTACACAATTTAAATGAGTACGAGGAAAGAGCAAAGTAGATCAGGTTTCTTTTCGTACAACTTTCCACAGGAGGAAGGCAGGCTAAACATGGAGGCCACGACCCGCCCCATTAAGAGGGGAAGTAAGACTCTACGCGCTTGGAGTCGGAACCAGGCAAAGCTGAACGTAGTCCTATACCGTCCCCTGCGGCTTAGCTGCTCCGAGCGCTGTTCCTGGACTCTATGGAGTTTATTACGAAAAGAAAGTACTGTCCTATTTTTGCTCTAGGGGTAGAACTTACGGAGGTGTTTTATGTTCCAAGGGTTTGGGAGCAGGTCCCCATCCTCGGTGGAAAGGCACACACACCCGGGGCAGCATACTTTCGCGACTCGGAAGGGGCCTTCCCAACTAGGGGAGAGTTTGTGGGCCCCTTCGCGAGAAAGTATGCGCCGCAACACCAGGTCACCTTCCTGTAGCTCCCGGGCACGCACAGATCTCTGGTGGTAGCGCCGAAGCGCTTGTCTGTACCGCGCGTTACGGAGTACTGCATGTAATCGGACCTCATCGACGAGGTCGATTTCTCCACGCCGGAGGTTGTCCTGCGCGGCTTTGTCGTAAGCCCGGACCCGGTGAGACTTCATGGTTGTCGAAGTGTTCGGTCGACACTTCCCCCGGGCCTGCACTGGGCAGCCCGCGGAGGTTCTTTTTTCGGTGGGGCTAGTCCCTTGCGGAGAGCTTGCGCGGATGGACGAGTTAGTAAGAGCTTGACGCGGTGAGTTTTACGTGGTTCAGGTCGCCGGAGCGTAAAACCCTACGTCCACGGCGAGCTATGGAGCTCGCTGTATTGCTTGCTGCTCAGGGACGGAGTCCTGAGCTTGGGGGTGAGTTACAGCTTGGGAGTGAATGGCTAGCGTATGAGTTGCAGAGTGCGAACCAACAAGGTTCGAACCCTTGCTAACGTTGCCTACCCGAGCCTTTTATAGTCCAAGACTCGGGTGGCTTACAAGGGGGGCCCGGGACCCGACAGGTGGTCCCGGGGAGATTGTCTATTATCCACCGTATGTGCAGTTATGCTGGTAGTTGTCTCTGGCGAAGGCTTCTGAGTCTTCGTCTTGCAGCCCTGCCCATGCCGCATGCTAGTCGTAGTGGTTGATGACGGCGGGGGCGGCATGGGATGTCTTGTCGCCGCGTTTATTGGCTTGCAGGCTCTGACACCGCGCGCCAGTCTGTGATGCGACTGGGCGCAACGGCACCTGACAGAGGCGTGCTCCGCCTCTCCGCGTCTTGGGAAGGCGCGGGCCTTGAATACCTTGTACGGGCAAGGTATGGGGCGTCTTTACGCTCGCTGCCTACCGCCCGGGGGCAGGCAGCGCTGTTCTGCTGGACACGTGGCGGGCCTAGAGCCCTTCTCAGAGGAGAGGAGGGTCCGGCCCCGCGGGGCACGTGGAGCCTTCGGACCTCTCCTCGCGGAGGGGGAGGTTCGGCTTCTGTCGCCACGTGGCGGGCCCGGAGCTCTTCTCTGAGGAGAGGGAGGTCCGGCCCCGCCGGATACGTGGCACCTTCGGACCTCTCTCCCGCGGAGGGGGAGGTCCGGCCTCTATCGCCACATGGCGGGCCCGGAGCTCTTCTCTGAGGAGAGGGAGGTCTGGCCCCGCCGGATACGTGGCACCTTCGGACCTCTCTCCCGCGGAGGGGGAGGTCCGGCCTCTGTATGCCACGTGGCGGGCCCGGAGCCCTCCTCTGTGGAGAGGGAGGTCCGGCCCCGCCGGACGCGTGGCGCCTTCGGAGCTCTCCCTGCGGAGAAGGGCGAGTTCCTTAGGCATTTTTCCCCTGTGCGCGGGGGTACCCCATATCGTGGGTACCGACAATGGTGATTTCTGGGGGAAGTACAGCTTCGGCCCCATACACCATGAAGAAGGGTGTCTCCCCGGTGGCCCGGCTCTGGGATGTCCGGTTAGCCCATAGTGTGCTCGGAAGCTCATCTACCCAATCGGCACCATGTTTCTTCAGGCTGGCGAAGGTGCGAGTCTTAAGGCCCCGGAGAATCTCCGCGTTGGCCCTCTCAACTTGCCCATTGCTCTTTGGGTGGGCGATAGAGGCGTAGCACACCTGAATACCAAGGTCCTCGCAGTAGTCTTGGAATGCTGCGCTCGTGAACTGGGTCCCGTTGTCGGTGATGATTCTGTTCGGGATCCCGAACCGGCAGAAAATAGACTTGATGAACTTTACTGCGGATTGTTTGTTGATGGTGACTGTCGAAGTGTTCGGTCGACACTTCCCCCGGGCCTGCACTGGGCAGCCCGCGGAGGTTCTTTTTTCGGTGGGGCTAGTCCCTTGTGGAGAGCTTGCGCGGATGGACGAGTTAGTAAGAGCTTGACGCGGTGAGTTTTACATGGTTCAGGCCGCCGGAGCGTAAAACCCTACGTCCACGGCGAGCTATGGAGCTCGCTGTATTGCTTGCTGCTCAGGGCCGGAGTCCTGAGCTTGGGGGTGAGTTACAGCTTGGGAGTGAATGGCTAGCGTATGAGTTGCAGAGTGCGAACCTAGGGGTGCGGATGGCTAGAGTCCGAACCCCTGCTAACGTCGCCTACCCGAGCCTTTTATAGTCCAAGACCCGGGTGGCTTACAAGGGGGGCCGGGACCCGACAGGTGGTCCCGGGGAGATTGACTGATATCTACCGTATCTGCAGTTATGCTGGTAGTTGTCTCTGCCGAAGGCTTCTGAGTCTTCGTCTTGTAGCTCTGCCCATGCCGCATGCTAGTCGTAGTGGATGATGACGGCGGGGGCGGCTTGGGATGTCTTGTCGCTGCGTTTATTGGCTGACAACCTTTGACACTGCGCGCCAGTCTGTGATGCGACTGGGCGCAACGGCATCTGACAGAGGCGTGCTCCGCGTCTCCGCGTCTTGGGAAGGCGCGGGCCTTGAATACCTTGTACGGGCAAGGTATGGGGCCTCTTTACGCCCGTGCCTATCGCTCGGGGGCAGGCAGCGCCGTTCTGCTGGCCACGTGGCGGGCCCGGAGCCCTCCTCAGAAGAGAGGGGGGTCCGGCCCCGCAGGACACGTGGAGCCTTCGGACCTCTCCTCGTGGAGGGGGAGGTTCGGCTTCTGTTGGCCACGTGGCGAGCCCGGAGCTCCTCTCTGAGGATAGGGAGGTCCGGCCTCTCCGGACACGCGGCACCTTCGGACCTCTCTCCCGCGGAGGGGGAGGTCCGGCTTCTGTATGCCACGTGGTGGGCCCGGAGCTCTCCTCTGAGGAGAGGGAGGTCCGGCCCCGCTGGACGCGTGGCGCCTTCGGAGCTCTCCCTACGGAGAAGGGCGAGATCCTTAGGCATTTTCCCCTGTGCGCGGGGGTACCCCATATCGAGGGTACCGACAGTGGCCCCCGGGCCCATCTCGGGGGAGATAGCGAGCCCGAGGTGGGACCTTCGTCTCTTCTGATCCGCGCACTTTCTTGTCTTGAGTACTCCCTGTGCTGGCAGGGTCTTGACGGCTTCGGTGTTCAGTCTCTTAGGAGAGGGTGAAGCCTGGCATCGGAGCTCGGCCCGGCTGTGGGGGCGGAGGTCCAGAAGTCATCAGGGCTCAAGCCAGCGAAGGCCGTGAGGTCCGGCATCATCGCTCGCCTCTGAAAGGAGGGCGAGGGATGGCCTCGGAGCTCGGTCTGGCTGTGGAGGCGGAGTCCGGAAGTCATCGGAGCTCAGGCTAGCGAAGGGCGTGAGGTCCGGCGTCAGCGCTCGCCTCTAAAAGGGGGGCGAGGGCTGGCCTCGGAGCTCGGCCCAGCTATGGGGGCGGAGTCCGGAAGTCATCGGATCTCAGGACAGCGAAGGGCGTGAGGTACGGCATCAGCGCTCGCCTCTGAAAGGAGGGCGAGGGCTGGCCTCGGAGCTCGGCCTGGCTGTGGAGGCGGAGTCCGGAAGTCATCGGAGCTCAGGATAGCGAAGGGCGTGAGGTCCGGCATCAACGCTCGCCTCTGAAAGGAGGGCGAGGGTTGGCCTCGGAGCTCGGCCTGGCTGTGGAGGCGGAGTCCGGAAGTCATCGGAGCTCAGGCCAGCGAAGGGCGTGAGGTCCGGCATCAGCGCTCGCCTCTGAAAGGAGGGCGAGGGCTGGCCTCGGAGCTCGGCCTGGCTGTGGAGGCGGAGTCCGGAAGTCATCGGAGCTCAGACCAGCGAAGGGCGTGAGGTTCGGCATCAACGCTCGCCTCTGAAAGGAGGGCGAGGGCTGGCCTCGGAGCTCGGCCCAGCTGTTGGGCGGAGGTCCGGAACTGCTCAATGGTCCCTCCTTTCCTATCCCTTAGTCTCATTTGGCTTATTGTCCCAGGCCGGAATACGGGGCTTGGGTAATCCAGTGCACTTAGTCCCGGAGGTCTGGCCCCAGCCCCAGTTAGGGTGTAACCGCCCGGCCCCCTGGTACTCAGACCGTAGCGCCGGGAGGCAGAGTGCGCATGCTTTGGGTGCAAGACCGGGCAAAGCAAGGCTCCTGACCCCCCGTTCTAGCGTAGGTCTTTTCTCGGAGGAGACCAACTGGCGGTGCAGTACCCTTATAGGGGGAGATCCAAAAGGCCACCGGGCCTCTGGCAGGTACCCCAAGCACTACCGCCTTCGGCAGGACGGCAAATATCGACTACGCATGAGAGCCGGAAAGAGGAGCCAAGTGTACAATGGACGCACACTGTCTAGAGCGTGGGGAGGTGTTCATATAAATTAATGCGTAATTTAAATAAACACCTAAGTAAGCATGGTGAACTTACTGGGTAGCGTCGGAGCGCCTGTCTTCACGCAGAGCGGGTCATGCGTGGCTTCGTCGTACGCCGGACACGGGGGGACCCCATGGCTATATCAGGGGGAAGCATGGCTTCGGCCCCGCATACCATGTGAAAGGGTAGTTCCCGTTACCCGACCCTGGGAAGTCCGGCTGGCCCTCGACATGGAGGAGCCGGTATCCCCCGACGACTCTGGGTGCGCGTCTGCACCGGTTGTGTGGGTCTGCTTGGCGTGGACCTGGCACGCATTGCATCCCTAACCGGTTTGACGGCGTCCAGGTGGCTCTCGGTCAGTAGGAGCCATGCCGGGTGGCTTAACCGACCAACGTGCGGGACGATGAGCGTTCCCAGCACTCACCTCCTTGGACTACTGCGAGCTAATCGCATACAGCAGCTTGTGGACTTCTAGGTACCTTGTCTTGGCATCATGAAGTACTTCGCTGATGTAGTAGACAGGCCTCTGGATGATTCGAACCCTCTCTCTTAGGCTTGGGAGGTCCTCGTCCATTGGCCCGGGCCCGCTGGAGGTGAGTGGACCCACGGGGGCCTCCGGGAGCTGGGACCCGGAGGCCCTTAAGCTATCTTGATTATCCGGGAGCTCCGGGGGGTCTTGAGGGACCTCCGAGAGGTCCCATTTGGCCCCCGGGGGGTCCCGCAGGACCCCCGGGGGTTTATCTTGGGGGTCCGAGAGACCGCCCTGGACCTCCGGGAGGCCGACCTGGATCTCCGGGAGGTCGCCTTGGAGGTCCGGGAGACCGCCTTGGTCCTGCGGGGCCTCCTGGCGTCTGTCTTCTGCTACCGGAGCAGGTTGTGAAGATGAGGGGTCTGGCCGCTCTGCGACGAAGACCATACTCACCACTTCAGTTGTCGCCGCGATGTAGAGCAGCAGGTGCTCTCCGGGCTCTGGGGCTACCATGATAGGTAGGGTCGTCAGGAGTCGCTTCAACTCCTGGAAAGCCCCTTCTGCTTCGTCAGTCCAGGCAAAAGGGCGTGACTTGCGCAGGAGCTTAAAGAAAGGGAGTGCCCGCTCCGCTAGCCTCGGTATAAACTGACTCAGCGCGGCTAGACATCCCGTGAGTTTCTGGACATCCTTGACGCGGGCAGGGGGCCACATCAAGTCAATGGCCTTGATCTTAAATTCATCATATTTTGATTTAAGCATGTGATATTTGAGTTCTTTAACACGAGATGAGCCCTCATGTATTTCAATTAGACATGCCCAAATTTCACATGCTTTTTCCTTACTAGCAATCCTAGCAAAGACATCTTGACTAATGCATTCATATATGGCATTTCTAGCCTTAGCATCCCATTTTAATTGGTCACCAACATAGTCAAGATTTCCAAACCCCGCATGGGTCGCTTCCCACACTTCGGGAGCAATTGCCTCAAGGTAAGCGCGCATGCGTGCTTTCCAATAAGCAAAATTCTTGCCCTCGAAGGTAGGAACCGAACCCCCATTCTTGGCCATTTTCGCTCTCTAGCGGTGAAGCTAGAATGATCCAATGAGCAACCTTGCTCTGATACCAATTGTAAGGATCGAAACGCCCAAGAGGGGGGGTGAATTGGGCTTTTTCAAATTTTAGAGCAATTTAAAACTTAATGGTTCAAGCCCAATTCCCTATGCGAACTAACTACGCAAGCAAGAGTATTAAGTGCGGAATAGTAAATGCGTAATAGTAAGAGGGCGAGGAGAGAGATGCAAACTCCCGCGGAGACTCGGAGACACGGCGATTTTTCCCGTGGTTCGGTAAGATCACAAAGATCTACCTACGTCCACGTTGTGGCACCCACCAAAGGGTATAGCCACTCCCAAGTCACCAAGACAAGGGAATCCACTATCTTTCTCCGTTCGCCATCTCCGGCAAGGTGGAGCTCAAGCCTTGTACAATGATGATCCTCCGGGCTTCCACAAACGCCTTGGTAAGCTCCGGAGCGATCTCTTCTTCTTCCAACTTTTACAAGGTGAGAGAAGTCACCAAGACACTCTCTCTCACTGGCCTAGAGATTCCAATCACCAAGAATGGACGCACACAAGCTTCTCTCTAGCTAGATCGAGCCTATAGTTGGGGTACAAGAGGTTTTGAGGTGTGGAAGTGGTAGCTCTTGGTCTTGAATGCTTGAGGATGTGTAGTGAGGCTCTGGTGATCAAGACTTGACGAAATGACCGGTTGGAGGGGTATTTATAGCCAGCCCACACGAGATAACCGTTGGAAAAGTAGGCAGACTTTTTCTGTGAACATCGGATCATCCGATGCACCCCTTTATTCGAGCATCGGTCGAATTCCAAATTAGCTGATGTCATGTGTCAGATGTGACCGTTGGATATAACCGTTGGATCTTTTAATCGACCGATGTTACTTCAACTTCATCATCGGATGATCCGGTGAGTTGATCTTAGGAATTGGTTCAGAAATAATGTCTCTGTTGAAATTGACCGATGTACACTTACTTCATCATCGTATGATCCGGTGTGTACTTCCTCAGAATAACTCAGAAATCATCCTTCTGTTGAAATCAACCGATGTGCCACTTCCTTCACATCGGATGATCCGGTGTGTACTGTGCTCTGAGGTCTTCTTCTTCTGCCAACTCAAACTCGACCGATGTAGTCATTTTGCAAGACATCGGATGATCCGGTGAGTGCAACTTTGTTTGCTTCGAGTTGTTTTGAGTTGATCTTTTGGAATCTTCTTGAGTGACCTCTTTGACACTTGTTTGAAATGATATTTTGATGAAGTGTAAGCTTCTTGTGTTGCCAATTTTGATAGAATAGAGTCGTTGTATGAGTTCTTCATTTAGTCTTCATGAGTATCGAATAACCCCTTAGAATAGATCGTTGAGGGGTCTCCATTTTTATCCAATGAGCAGTAGATGGTGTGAATAGATAGTTCATTAACGTTTGATGTGATATACGTGAAACCTCGCATCCACAAACTAATTAGTAATAACGAACGGTTGTCATTAATCACCGAAACCATACCTCACGGGGGCCTAGATGCTTTCAATCTCCCCCTTTTTGGTGATTGATGACAACACAACGAGTAGAGCATAGAGTTAATGGAATTAAAACGCAATGCTCAAAAAAGAAATATAACAAGTACAAATTGCAACACAAGTGGCTCGAAGGCTCAAATAATAAACAATAAAGCGCAAGAGCACAAAGTAGCACCCGGAGTACAATAATAGCAAATAATAATAACAGACAGTCTCAAATAGATAACAATAAGTAGCAAAAGGATAGACACTCCCCCTAAAACCAAGGACTCCCCCTAGAACTGAGCTAACCCTCCCCCTGACTCTAACTCTTCTCCCCCTTTGGCATCAAGACACCAAAAAGGGAAGTCGAGTGCCTATGACTCAGGCGCGCTCCTGGGCGATGGTGAAGCGGTCGACGTCGACGGTGCTGTCGCCGGAGCTGCTGGAGGTGGAGGTCGCTGGTGCTGGAGCTGGAGCGGGGGGAGCTGGAGCTGCTGGGGGATCCGCTGAGACTGCTGGCGCCAGTGGAGAAGGTACTGCCGGAAGAGGTGAGGACTGGAATGACGTCGGCGGCAGTACTGTCGAGTAAACGGGCGCTGTCGAGGCGTGCAGAGGTGGTATACTGAAGCTGGGGATCGACGAGGACGGTGCTGGAGCTGGTGCCAGTGGGGGTGCACCTGGAGCCTGACTGAGTCCCGAGTGCTGAGGTGGAAGGGTGACTCCCGTCTGCTGGTAGAGGTTGGTGACCAACCCCAGGACGCCCAACAACATCTGCTGAGTCTGCTGCTGCTGGTCCAGAGTGCGTCTCGTCATCTGGTCGACAAGGTTGGTGTACCTGTCGATGTCCTCTCGCCTCTGACGGGCGATCTCCAGCTACATCTCCTGCTGCTGCCTCTGAAGCTGCTCCTGTCGAGCTGCCTGCTGCTCCTGCTGCTGAGCCATCCGCTGAAGTAAAGCAGTGAGCTCTGACGGCTGAGTCACCTGAGCCTCTGACACTGGATGAGGTGTAGGTGGTGGAGCTGCTGAGCCTCCTGCCTTTGCGTCGTGCTGCCTCGGTGAAGGAGGAGCAGGAGGGAAGTACTCCTCGACACTGTCGCTGGTGTCGCTGTCCGACCATATATGCTGTAGGTCTCCTCCCTGAGCCTCTGCCTGTGCCAGCTCTGCGTCCTCTTGAGTCAGCTCTGCCCAGTCCTCCTCTGACAGTCTGGCTCGAACCTCACGCTCGACGGGATGGCCAAGGCGGCGGTCTCCCGGAGTGGGGACTCGGTAGTGGCTGAACCAGGTCACGTGCATCTCCGTCAGCTGAGAAACTCCTGGAGTGTCCTCTGGAACCAACTGGTGGAGAAGGTGACAGATCCAGTGACCGAAGACCAACCGTCGAAGCATCCCAACCCCGTCGGTGATCACGTCCTCCATCTCGCAGATCAGAATATCCACGATGTTGAACTCCATCCCGTTCATTACATAGAACAGGATGGTCTGCTGAAGGCTCGTGAAGCCCTCCAAGTAGCCAGACCTCGGTAGTAGGGTACGCCTGAGGACGTGGTGAACTGTTCGAGCTGCTGGGGTAAGAAGCGCTGGCACCCTTGGCTGGTCAGGAGTGAACGGCTGAGTGAACAGACCTCTGATCTCCTCGAAAGGCGGTGCCACTCCTCCAGTCAGTGGCCTCCTCGGCGGGTCTGCGTCTCCGTAGACTATCTAGTGCAGGCACATAGTAGAGAGCTCCACACCAAGCAGTCTGCCCAACAAGTCTCGAGACACGTCGTGGATCCACCCCATGAACATGAAGTGAATCGAGCAACGACCCTCAGAGACGTAGAGTGTCGCGTAGAACACCCTGACCCACTCCTCGACGTAGGCACTCCTCTGGTGCGAGAGCAAGTCCACAAGTCCTCTGTATCTCTCAAAGAGTGGCCTGATCCCGTGTCCTGCTGCCACTGCAAGCTGATCCCAGTCGATGCTGTTATGCTGGAAGAGCTTGTGGCCCCGACGCCTGTAAGTCTCGTACCGAGACGCCTGTGTCAGGGTCCAGAAGCGGGAGTCAACTCGAGCGTCCCTAGGCCACGGGAACCACTCCTCAAGCAACGCTGACCATCTGAGCTTCTTCAGTTGCCTTGCCTTCATCTTCCTGTAGTCGGTGAGTCTGACATCTTCGACAACACGGACTGCTGTGTCCATCAGGTGGATGGCCCTTTGGGCCTCTCTGTCCTCTGCGCGGTCAGCCGCAGAGGGGCGCCGACTCGCCGTAGGAGTTTGTCCACCCCCACGAGTCCTCGGGGTGCACCGGCGGATGAGAGGCGGCACCTCGATCTCCTCCTCGTCGGAGCCCTCGGGAGGCACCGGTTGGACCGGAGGCTGCTCCTGGCTCTGCCGGGACTCACGGATCCGTAAGGAACCGCGATGGCCGCGCTCACGCTCCTCGGCGGCGCGAGCGGCCAACTCCGCACGACGAGCGTCCTTGGACATCTTGCGCTTCTTCGCGGCGGGCTCCTCAATAGCCTTGCCCTTTCCTTTGCGATCGCGACCCATCTTGATGCAATTGAGAGCTAGGGTTAGCGACGATGAAGATGAACGACGAAAAACAACGAAAGACGTCGCGCGACACGGAGCAAACCTTAGCGACGAACGGCGAAGCACGGCGAAACCCTAGCGGAGAGGGTGATGCGCGGTGGTGGAAGCCGGCGGCGAGTGGTGGTGCGGCTGGTGGTGGAGGGGAGACGGCGAGGGAGGCGAGCTGCGGCGGCGCGGTGGAACGGCGGCGGCGCGCGCGGGAGAGGCGGCGGCGTGGGCACGGGTGGCGCCTAGGCGGCGGCGGCCGAAGGGTGGCGGCGGCGGTGCCTGGGAGGAGGCGGCGGCGGCGCCTGGGAGGCGGCGGCGGCGGCGCCTGGGAGGTGGCGGCGGCGGCGCATGGGAGGCGGCGGCCGAAGGGTGGCGGCGGCGGCGCCTGGGAGGTGGCGGCGGCGGCGGCTGGGAGGCGGCGGAGGGCGCGAGGACGGCGAGAGAAGTGGGCGGCGGCGGAGAGGCGGGGAAGAAAAAACACGGGCGGCCAAACCGCTATTTAAACCGTACGGGCAAACCCTAGCTGCGCACAAAACACCGGATGGACCGATGATCATCGGAGGATGCATCGGTGGAGTTCAACAGAGAGCTGTTCCAAAAACTCTCTTTGAACACCGGATGAGCCGACGTTGAGGTGTCGATCATCGGTCGATTTCTGCAGGGCACCAGAAAACTGAACACCGGATCCTCCGATGTCTTCTGAAATGAACTCATCGGTTGATTTGTGACATCTGACTTGTTCTGAGCACCAATTGACCCGATGATCTGTTGGCCCTAGCATCGGATAATCCGATGACTACAGAAAACCTAAGACTGCCCATATGTGTCCTTGGACTTAAACACACAAAGATAAGGATGGGTCCTAGGACTTTTTGGGCAACTCCTAACCTCTAATAGAAGGCTTCAAATATAGTGCCACATATTGGCTAAGCCCTTAAGCAAGGAGAACACACAAGGTTAGGAGGGAAACCATGAAAATGTAAGGCCCATGCTTTGTGAGCTAGAGTATGGAAAACTTCTATCTCTTTAAAGCATGTACCTTTAGAATTTTGCTCTATCCACATCATATGAGTTGAGATATTGCATTTTGAACAAGTCTCCTTCTCATGATGTGGGTTCCCCTTTGTGACAATCTACCGTATGCAATGCCAAACAAAATAATGCAAGATATTAAATGAGTGCAAGTCTATATGGCAGGAATCATGCAAAGCATAATGTAAATCTATCTTGCCAAGTTTAAACCTTCCAAAGGCTTCCTCAGGGAAAACTATTTCTAGCTCGCCCCTATCCTTTGGGAGTTATACAAGACCTATTTGATATGCAACCTTACATGAACATGGCAATTTACATGACGTTAGATGCATCTAGCATATTTAATTCACTTCTAAGTCTAGAAAAAGTTTTCTCATCAAGTGGTTTAGTGAAGATATCCGCCAATTGTTCTTCGGACCTAACACCTTGCAAAGAGATTTCTCCTTTAGCCTCATGGTCCCACAAGAAATGATGGCGAATATCAATGTGCTTAGTGCGGGAGTGTTGAACGGGGTTTCTAGCTATCTTAACTGCACTTTCATTGTCACAAAGGAGAGGCACACAACCAAATTTAATTCCAAAGTCCAAAAGGGTTTGCTTCATATATAGAATTTGGGCACACCATGCACCGGCCGCTATATACTCTGCCTCCGCGGTGGACAAAGCCACGGAGTTTTGCTTTTTGCTCGACCAAGATACTAGGGAACGCCCAAGTAAGTGGCACCCACCGGAGGTACTCTTGCGATCCACACGGCATCCGGCAAAGTCCGAATCCGAGTAACCCAAGAGATGGAAACTAGCGTTCTTGGGGTACCACAAACCTACACTTGGGGTATGCTTGAGATACCTAAGTATCCTAAAGACCGCCTTACGATGCGATTCTTTAGGTGCCGCTTGAAAGCGAGCACACAAGCACACACTAAACATGATATCGGGCCTAGATGCGGTAAGATATAACAATGAACCAATCATGGAACGGTAATGAGATTGATCAATAGGTTTACCGTCCATGTCCACGTCGAGATGACAATTTGTCGCCATTGGAGTACTTCTTGAGCTACAATCTTCCATTTCAAACTTCTTCAAGAGGTCCTTGGTGTACTTCTCTTGGTAGATGAAAGTCCCCTCTTGAAGTTGCTTGATTTAAAATCCTAGGAAGAAATTGAGTTCTCCAATCATTGACATCTCGAACTCCCTAGACATCATGGTGCCAAACTCAAGGCTAAGAGATTTGTTAGTTGAGCCAAAAATAATGTCATCAACGTAAATTTGACAAAGAAATAAATCCCCGTTGATGTCCTTGGTGAAAAGTGTGGTATCCACCCTCCCGATCTTGAATCCTTGCATGACTAGGAAATCCCTTAGACGTTCATACCATGCCCTAGGTGCTTGCTTGAGCCCGTAGAGCGCCTTGTGTAACCTATACACATGGTTAGGATTCCTCGGATCTTCAAACCCGGGAGGTTGCTCAACGAAAACAAGTTCGTTAATATAACCATTGAGGAAGGCACTTTTAACATCCATTTGATAAAGCATAATATTGTGATGTGAAGCAAAAGCAAGGAGTATGCGAATAGCTTCTAACCGCGCGACCGGGGCGAATGTCTCTCCAAAATCTAGTCCTTCAACTTGTGAAAAACCCTTGGCCACAAGCCTTGCCTTGTTGCGGACCACCACACCATTCTCGTCTTGCTTGTTGCGGTATACCCACTTCGTTCCGATGACGTTCTTGTCCTTAGGTCGCTCCTCCAATACCCAAACTTCATTGCGGGTGAAGTTGTTGAGTTCTTCTTGCATAGCCATCACCCAATTGGGATCTTGGAGTGCTTCCTCAATATTTGTGGGTTCTACACACGAAACAAAAGAGTAGTGCTCACAAAATGAAGCAACATGGCGAGAACGAGTACTTACTCCCCGTGACGGACTTCCAATGATTTGATCCATCGGATGTGCCTTGGAGATGCGCCCATGCCTCATAAGAGGTTGTGAGGCACTTGGCGGTGGTGAGGCATCTCGCTCGTCTTGTGGTTGGACTTGACCTTGGACTTCTTCTTCTTCTTGGTGTTGTGTGGCATGTGAATCTTGCATTGGCAAAGGATCATCTTTCTCTTCTTCTTCATCAATTTGAGGCGCCATGAAGGTGTTGATGTTGGAACTTGAGGCTCCCCCTTGATCATGGCTCTCCTCAACTTCGGGCTTGATGTCTCCTATGGTTATGTTCTTCATAGCTTCTCGTAGAGGCTCATCATCTATATCATCATGACCAAAACTCTCCTCTTGGGAGCCATTAGTCTCATCAAACTCAACATCACAACTTTCTTCAACTAACCCGGAGGTTTGGTTGAATACTCGATATGCTTTTGAGTTTGACGCATAACCAAGAAAGATACCAACATCACACCTTCTTTCAAACTTAACGAGCCTTTTCTTGCGGTAGATGTAGCACTTGCACCCGAAGACTCGGAAGTAGGAGATGTTGGGCTTTCTCCCAATGAGGAGCTCATATGGGGTCTTTTGAAGTAGTCGATGAAGATAGACCCTATTTGCGGCATGGCACGCCGTGTTGATTGCTTCGGCCCAAAACTTCTCCGACGTGCCATAGTCATCAAGCATTGCTCTTGCAAGGGTGATGAGACTCTTGTTCTTCCTTTCAACGACACCATTTTGTTGAGGGGTGTATGTGGCCGAAAACTCGTGCTTCACGCCTTCACGATCACACCACTCCCCAATGTTGTAGTTCTTGAACTCGGTGCCGTTGTCACTCCGGACCTTGATGATGGGAAGTTGAAATTCCCTTTGAGCTCGTTTAGCGAAGGTCTTGAAGATTCCTGGAGTTTCACCCTTGTCACCTAGAAACAATGTCCAAGCATAGCGAGAGTAGTCATCAACAATAACAAGACAATAGAGGTTACCGCCAAGGCTTTGATACGTGGACGGTCCGAAGAGGTCCATGTGAAGTAGTTCAAGTGGCTTGGAGGTTGACACCATTGTCTTCATCGGATGGTGTGAGGCAACTTGCTTCCCGGCTTGACATGCGCTACAAAGCTTGTTCTTCTCAAATGTGACATCCTTCACGCCGGTCACCATCTCAAGCTTGAATGACTTCTTAAGCTTGCTCATCCCAATGTGAGCAATGCGCCGATGCCATAGCCATCCCAAACTTGTCTTGGTGAAAAGGCAAGTGGTCAAGCTAGCATCCTTGTTGGAGAAGTCCACCAAGTAAAGATGTCCATGCCGAAAACCTTTGAATATTAGTTCTTTGCTTGATTCACTAGTCACCACAACACCATTCTTGTCAAATGTGCACGTTAGTCCAAGATCACATAATTGTGCAATAGAAAGTAAATTGAAACTAAGAGACTTAACGTAAAGCACATTAGAGATAGACAAATCATGAGAAATAGCGATTTTACCCAAACCAATTACCTTCCCCTTTGAGTTATCACCAAAGGTGACTTGTTCATGATTGTCGGGGTTCTCTATGGAGGTGAACATACCATCATTGCCGGTCATATGTTGAGTGGACCCACTATCGAGTACCCAATGCTTTCCTCCGGCTTTGTAGTTCACCTACACACATGAAGTTAGTTTTTGAGTTTAGGAACCCAAGCCAACTTAGGTCCTTGTATGTGTGATACAAGTGATTTTGGGACCCAAAGTTGCTTGGGGAGCTTCCCCTTCATGCCCTTGATGTCTTTGCCGATGAACCTTGCCTTCACCTTTCCACCTACTTTGCTCAATAGATAGTGATAATCATTGAAAGTAGATTTATAGTTAGGAGGCAATTTGGGAGAAGGACGGTTGGGAAGAGGACACTCCCTCGTGTGATGTCCGGTGACCTCACAATATTGGCAATAGGAACCAACTTCCTTGATGAAGCTTGTCCTAAGCTCCGGTGAGGGCACCTTTCCTTTGTTGGGCACCGGGAAGGATCCAAGTCCCCTCTTGTTGAAGCCTTTAGCTTGTTGGTAGAGGATTTCCTTGTGCTTGTCCTCCCCCTTAGAGAGTCTTGCCACACTAGTGCGAAGACTTTCAATTTCGTCCATTAGCTCCTTCTCCCTAGGGCTTGCTTTCAAAGGCAAAGACTTATCCAAAATATTAGTGGCATGCGAATTAGATGATATTTTGCCATCAAGTGTTTCTTTCTTTGTGTTTTTCAATTTAAGTTCAATCGCTTCATAAGCAAGGTTAAGCACTTCATGTTCTTGAATAAACTCATTGTGCTTTGCCAAGAGTGCTAAGTTAGCTAAGTCAAGCTCATGATACTCAAGCTTGATTTGAGCATTCTCCTCCTCGATTTGCTTGACATTTGATTTGAGCGTGTCATGCTCTTTAAGTATGGTTACATACTTGTCATGCAAATCGAGGTTAGCACTTTCAAGCTTAGCACGAGCTAGCTCAAGAGCCTTAACCTTAGCCTTTTCCCTTTTTATAATGGCATGATATTCATTAATCATAGATGCTAATTCATCGGGTGAAAGCTCATCATCATCATCATCGCTAGAATCTTCACATACCTTTGAGTTACCTTTCGCCATTAGGCACATAGGAGGTGGACGAAGAGGTGAGTCATCCTTGTTGACGATGGCGAGGCCCGCCAAGTTTTCTTCATCTTCACTATCTTCGTCGCTTGACTCTTCATCCGTGATCCACTCATTGGCTTCACACATGAAGACCTTTTGAGGCCCTCTTCTCTTCTTTGGAAAGAGCTTGGTTTTCTTGCCTTTGTCAAATTTCTTATTTCCAAAAGAGCGCTTGGGCTTGATCTCCTCTTCATCATCACTTTCTTCTAGCTTGTGATGCTTGCCATTGTCCTTCCTTTTGTCCGGTCATGGACAATCATATGATATGTGGCCTAGATCACCACAATTGTAGCACGTCTTGTTTTCATCTTTTCTTGGCAAGAAGGCTTTCTTCTTGGGATCATAAGAGTATCCCTTCTTTGCAATCTTAGAGTTGAGGCGTGAGAATTTCCTCATCATCAAAGCAAGCTCATCATCATCATCTTCGCTTGTTTCTTGCTCTTCTTCACTTGAGCTAGGCTCAACCACTTTCTTCTTCTTGGGAGTTGTCTTCTTGGTTGAAGCCTTGAGAGCAATGGTTTTTGATGATGACTCCTCCATCATTCCAAGTACGCTCATCTCATGAGCATGGATTTCTCCAATGAGCTCCGAAACTTCAATGTTGTCTAGTGACTCTTTTTGGAGCATTGAATTGATAATGTTGTACTTGGGCTTGGGTAGAAGCATGAGGATCTTGCGATTGATAAGTCCCTTGCCAAGAGAAGCAATGTCAAGTGCGTTAATTTCCTCAATGAGCACATTTAAACGAGAAAACATTTGGTTAACATTCTCAAGAGGAAACATCTTAAATTCATCATATTTTGATTTAAGCATGTGATATTTGAGTTCTTTAACACGAGATGAGCCCTCATGTATTTCAATTAGACATGCCCAAATTTCACATGCTTTTTCCTTACTAGCAATCCTAGCAAAGACATCTTGACTAATGCATTCATATATGGCATTTCTAGCCTTAGCATCCCATTTTAATTGGTCGCCAACATAGTCAAGATTTCCAAACCCCGCATGGGTCGCTTCCCACACTTCGGGAGCAATTGCCTCAAGGTAAGCGCGCATGCGTGCTTTCCAATAAGCAAAATTCTTGCCCTCGAAGGTAGGAACCGAACCCCCATTCTCGGCCATTTTCGCTCTCTAGCGGTGAAGCTAGAATGATCCAATGAGCAACCTTGCTCTGATACCAATTGTAAGGATCGAAACGCCCAAGAGGGGGGTGAATTGGGCTTTTTCAAATTTTAGAGCAATTTAAAACTTAATGGTTGAAGCCCAATTCCCTATGCGAACTAACTACGCAAGCAAGAGTATTAAGTGCGGAATAGTAAATGCGTAATAGTAAGAGGGTGAGGAGAGAGATGCAAACTCCCGCGGAGACTCGGAGACACGACGATTTTTCCCGTGGTTCGGTAAGATCACAAAGATCTACCTACGTCCACGTTGTGGCACCCACCAAAGGGTATAGCCACTCCCAAGTCACCAAGACAAGGGAATCCACTATCTTTCTCCGTTCGCCATCTCCGGCAAGGTGGAGCTCAAGCCTTGTACAATGATGATCCTCCGGGCTTCCACAAACGCCTTGGTAAGCTCCGGAGCGATCTCTTCTTCCTCCAACTTTTACAAGGTGAGAGAAGTCACCAAGACACTCTCTCTCACTGGCCTAGAGATTCCAATCACCAAGAATGGACGCACACAAGCTTCTCTCTAGCTAGATCGAGCCTATAGTTGGAGTACAAGAGGTTTTGAGGTGTGGAAGTGGTAGCTCTTGGTCTTGAATGCTTGAGGATGTGTAGTGAGGCTCTGGTGATCAAGACTTGACGAAATGGCCGGTTGGAGGGGTATTTATAGCCAGCCCACACGAGATAGCCGTTGGAAAAGTAGGCAGACTTTTTCTGTGAACATCGGATCATCCGATGCACCCCTTTATTTGAGCATCGGTCGAATTCCAAATTAGCTGATGTCATGTGTCAGATGTGACCGTTGGATATAACCGTTGGATCTTTTAATCGACCGATGTTACTTCAACTTCATCATCGGATGATCCGGTGAGTTGATCTTAGGAATTGGTTCAGAAATAATGTCTCTGTTGAAATTGACCGATGTACACTTACTTCATCATCGGATGATCCGGTGTGTACTTCCTCAGAATAACTCAGAAATCATCCTTCTGTTGAAATCAATTGATGTGCCACTTCCTTCACATCGGATGATCCGGTGTGTACTGTGCTCTGAGGTCTTCTTCTTCTGCCAACTCAAACTCGACCGATGTAGTCATTTTGCAAGACATCGGATGATCCGGTGAGTGCAACTTTGTTTGCTTCGAGTTGTTTTGAGTTGATCTTTTGGAATCTCCTTGAGTGACCTCTTTGACACTTGTTTGAAATGATATTTTGATGAAGTGTAAGCTTCTTGTGTTGCCAATTTTGATAGAATAGAGTCGTTGTATGAGTTCTTCATTTAGTCTTCATGAGTATCGAACAACCCCTTAGAATAGATCGTTGAGGGGTCTCCATTTTTATCCAATGAGCAGTAGATGGTGTGAATAGATAGTTCATTAACGTTTGATGTGATATACGTGAAACCTCGCATCCACAAACTAATTAGTAATAACGAACGGTTGTCATTAATTACCGAAACCATACCTCACGGGGGCCTAGATGCTTTCAAGCTTCTGGAAAGCTGCACGGCTGATGAGGTTCAGCCCAGCTCCGCCATCTACCAAAACGTGGTACATTCTCACGTTGGCGATGGTAGGAGCTACCAAGAGCGGCAGTTGGCCGGCCCCAGCCATGTTCCTGGGGCAGTCGGTGGCGTCAAAGCTGATGGGGGTCCCCATCCACTTAAGGTGCGGTGCAGCACTTGGGAGTGGCGCCACCGACGCTACCGCTCGGCGCAGAGTCTTGACTGCGCTTCGTGACGAGGGGTCGGCGGACCCGCCGTATATGACGTAGAGCTTGTTTCGACGCTCATCGTCGCTGGAGTCCTCATGATTGCGCGTCGCCTTCACGGCGCGCTGAGGCTCCTGGATCTACTCTGGGTGGTCGACGCTGTCTGGGACGTCCACCCTCTGTTTGCCCTCCTTTGGACGGAAGGGTGGGGCATCAACCCACTGCTGCTTCCCCTTGCGGAAGCGCTCTGCGAGCTTTCGGATCTCCCGGCACTCGGCAGTAGTGTGGCGACAGCTGCCGTGCACGGGGCACATATTGTCTTGATCACCCTCTGGGACTGGTGATCTTCGCTGCCTCTTGTCGGGGCACGGCCCCCGAGCCCCACTGAGCGTCGCTGCAGAGACGACTAGAGCTGCGGTCGGTGATTCTAACTTGCCTCTGCCTCGGTTCTTGGCCTTCCTGCTGCCTCCACAGGGAATAGGACCAGCTACGGGCAGCCCTCCTGACTCGGAGGACGGCTGTGAGTGCCAGTTTCGCCCTTCGGCTGCCCTGGCGCACTTGTTTGCCA